>OZ023211.1:33563587-34227279 GCA_963995525.1 Escarpia spicata | reverse complement strand
GTGTGTGTTTGTGTGTGTGGAATATGTGGTGCAAGTGTGATGTGTATGTTTGTGTGTGTGTGTGTGTGTATGTGTCTGTGTCTGTGTCTGTGTTTATGTCTGTGTGTCTGTGTGTATGTGTGTGTATGTATTTGTGTGTTCGTGCGTGCGAGAGTGGGTGCGTGCGTGCGTGCGTGCGTGCGTGCGTGCGTGAAGGCGTGCAGGCGTGCAGGCGTGTAGGCGTGCAGGCGTGCAGGCGTGCAGGCGTGCAGGGGTGCAGGCGTGCAGGCGTGCAGGCGTGCAGGCGTGCAGGCGTGCAGGCGTGCAGGCGTGCAGGCGTGCGCGCGTGTGTGTGTGTGCTGCATCATCAAGACAATGACATAATGAAATCGTTATCCATCTACTTTACATGTTGAGAGCTATTAATGTTTCACGGCGAATCATATAAGCGTGTAGTCTAAATTAGTTACCTAAACTGTGCAATCAATGATCTGTTGGGGTATGTGGCATTGCGTTTCCAAACCGCGGTCATGTAGGAGAACCTTTGTAGAGTGTTACAATATTTGCTATACACTACACCGCTAGACTCGTCAGTGTCCGAAAACGGTAAAATACGTATCACAAGTACAATGTAACTTGTTCGATTCAAAACATTCCCTCTTCAACAGCGGAAAACTGTTGTCTTTGTTAATGCAATACATTGTTATAATAAGGCACAACTATCGCGCCCGTCATTCAGGGATTTGAATGAACCCCTCTGTTTATGTTACTGCTTCTTTAAACCGACATTGTTTGTTAACACTGATACCTCTTGGAGAGACCTTGTGAAACATTATAAAACGAACACCAGTGGAGAGAATGTTTGTGAAACATTATAAAACGAACACACCTGGAGATAATGTTTGTGAATCATTATAAAACGAAAACCTGTGGAGAGAACGTTTGTGAAACATTATAAAACGAACACCAGTGGAGAGAATGTTTGTGAAACATTATAAAACGAACACCACTGGAGATAATGTTTGTGAATCATTATAAAACGAAAACCTGTGGAGAGAATGTTTGTGAAACATTATAATATGAACACCAGTGGAGAGAATGTTTGTGAAACATTATAAAACGAACACCACTGGAGATAATGTTTGTGAATCATTATAAAACGAACACCACTGGAGATAATGTTTGTGAAACATTATAAAACGAACACCAGTGGAGAGAATGTTTGTTGTTGATCGTTTAAAAAGTCGGAGAATTTGTTATGAGCCTCAGTGCGGGGACAGCAGGAGATTTGTTTGAGCTTCAACAGGAGGTGTGTGGTTGCAGCAAGAGGCTTCAATGGAGTCGCAGTTAGGATTTCTGGCGAGCTTCAAGGGAATGTGGTGCAGTTGGAAGTTTCTGGGGGTCGCAGTTGAGGGTTTGGGGTTTATGGCGAGCTTCAAGGGAAAGTGGTGCAGTTGGAAGTTTCAGATGGTTGCAATTGGGGGTTTATGGCGAGCTTCTGGGGAATGTGGTGCAGTTGGAAGTTTCAGGGGGTTGCAAATTGGGGTTTATGGGTGGTGCAGTCGGAGTTTTCAAAGTATGGTTGCAATTGGGGTTTTATGGCGAGATTCAAGGGGATGTGAGCCGCAGTGGTATGTATCAAGAGGGTCATAGTTGGGGTCTGAAGGGGATTAGCAGTTGGAGGTATTAAGGAGGGTGAAATCGGATATCTTATACATGGTGCAGTAGAAGATTTTAAGGAAGGTGCAGTCAGAAATATTCAGGAAGGTGCAGTCGGATATCTTAAGGAGGGAGCAGTCGGAGATTTTAAGGAGGGTACAGTCGGAGATCTTAAGGAGAGTGCAGTCGGAGATCTTAGGGAAGGTGCAGTCGGAGATCTTAGGGAAGGTGCAGTCAGAGATCTTAGGGAAGGTGCAGTCGGAGATCTTAAGGAGGATTAAGTCGGAGATCTTAAAGAGGGTGCAGTCGGAGATCTTAAGGAAGGTGCAGTCAGTGATTTTAAGGAAAGGCAGTCGGAGATCTTAGGGAAGGTGCAGTTGGTGATCTTAAGGAGGGTGCTGTCTGAGACCTTAAGGAAGGTGCAGTCGGATATCTTAAGGAGGGTGCAGTCGAAGATTTTAAGGAGGGTGCAGTCACAGATATTTAGGAATGTGCAGTCGGAGATCTTAAAGTAGGTGCAGTCGGTGATCTTAAGGAAGGTGCAGTCTGAGATCTTAAGGAGGATGAAGTCGGAGATCTTAAGAAGGGTGAAGTTTGAGACCTTACGGAAGGCGCAGTCAGTGATCTTAAGGAAAGGCAGTCGGAGATCTTAAGGAGGATGAAGTCGGAGATCTTAAGGAGGATGAAGTCAGAGATCTTAAGGAGGGTGCAGTTCTAGCGTGTTTTAATTACTAGCAAGAAACACTATCATAGCGATGATGAAACAACACGTGTTGACAACTAGACTTTATTCTCTCTTGTTTCTTTATGCTACAAACCTCACAACTGTCCATTTGGTTCTACCTGTTTACAGTCTCTACAGATGATCCCGTGCCAGTTACAAATGTAACGTTCTTGATAATCAATTTGCCAACCTGATCCCCAATCGGTTTGGTTTACGCACTGTTCTTGTGGGCCTAGAACGACCACCATTTCTCCCTACATTTGTAATTTTACAATTGTCCGTCTTGTCGGTAACTTGACGGGTATGATAATTGGTGTCCATCTCGTAAAATGGACGTAATCTGTCAACAGACACATTGTCATCCTTGTGTTCGAAGCGTATTCGAGAACACTTTCCCCAACGGCGCACAACACAAAAGGGACTCGTATATTTTGATTCGAGTGAAGGCTGGACTTTATCCACACGAACGAGCACTTTCTTTGCGGCCCAATGGTCCTTCGGGTGCGCATTTTAGGCCTCCCATGCCATGGGTTTTCTGTGAACCGTTGTGCTGCATGGCCGATGCCAACTCTCTGTCTAAACACTGAGGCATTGTCGATGTCGTCTCGCTGAACGACTAACTGACCCGGCAACGCAGGCTGTTGACCTGTTACCATTATGGATGGCGAGACCCGTGTCTAGGTTTGTCGCCGCACGCAATCCGAGCATCACCCATGATAACTCGGCAAGCCAGTTTGCCCTGCCAAGCAGACGGGCGCGGAGCGAGTTTTTTCAAACAGCGATGCATCCGCTCGACTTTTCCATTGTGTTGCGGTTGATAACTGGTAGTTGGGTCGCGGGTAATTCCCATCAAACGGCAAACTTCCCGCCACAAATCAAAGACGAACTGCGATCTCCGGTCTGACGTAATGATGTCGGGGACGCCCCATCTGGCGATCCATTTACGTACCAACACTTTAGAACAAGCTTTTGCGTTCGCCGCCTCTCCGTGCATTGTCATTGGAAACGCTTCCGGCCAGGCCGTCCATCTGTTGATCACAGTGAGCAAGGTGTTCTTCCCTTCACACGCTGGGTTCAGTGGGCCTACGAGATCGACGTGGATATGACTGAATCGCCTGGTCGGTGCTGGTAACCGTTCAAACGTCGTTTTCGTATGCCTCGCATGATTTGGTCTATTTAGTGACATCTTTCCCCATGCCTTGCCACCAATATGAACGTTTGACGAGCGCCATGCCGGCCTTTATCCCTGGATGTGCCAAGCCGTGGAGACTGTCGAACACGACACGTTGCAAAGCCGTTGTAATTAGGATGCGCGCCGGTGTGACGTTGGTGTCTCCCCAAACCTGTGTGTTTTCCGCACACTCAATCAAGCCTGGCTTGAACCTTGACGACGAGGTGCTGTGATGCTTGATCCAATGCTGTAATGCCATGTCGTTCTTCTGGGCAGCGCGAACCACTCTCGGCGTCAGCACGGTGACAGCGATTGACGGGTCCGGTATGAAAATGGCCTTACATGCCAAGACTGACGCGGCGTAATCATCAGCTTCGATGGCTATACTCGAAATGCACGTCGCCACTGTCAGTCTGTGCTGTGGCTCTTTAGGACTGGCTTCCTTTTGTCTGGAGATGTTCTTGAGTTGGGTAAGCGGTGAAAAAAAGCACAAATACCCAGGAAGCGCCCGGGGTCTTTTGGCGTTTTAGGTACTGGGAATCTTCTGATGGCTCCACTCGTTCAGGTGGAATTGAAATGCCCCGCGAGTCACCTACATGACCGAGAAACGTAAGGGACGATCGGCCAAGTTGACATTTCTTCTTGTTCAGGAGAAGTCCCTTTTCTTTGAGTCTCTGGAAGAGACTGCGCAAGTCTTTGACGTGATCCTCTTTGTTCTCGCTACCCACGATCACATCGTCCATGTACAAAAAATTCGCGAACTGCAGATCACTGAGAAGTTGGTGGACGTTCCGCTGGAAACACTGCGCCGCGTTCTTCAGACCGAATGGCATTCGGAGGATCTTGAAGAGGCCATGTGTCGTGATGATGGCCGTTTTGTCCTGTGATGCTTCGTGAACGCATACTTTTTGGAAGGCCTGTCGAAGGTCGACCTTGCTAAACACCGTGCAACCAGCCAACCGATCGTTGAAACTCATCAATGCCGGAAGCGGATATCTGTCGAGTTTTGTCATGATGTTTAGTCGCCTAAAATCTCCGCATACACGCCATGAGCCATCTGCTTTCTTTACTGCATGGATCGGAGATGCCCAACTAGATTCACATCGGGACTTGAACCTTCTTCTCGTTGTGAAGCTTCCGACATGGCGTGTATACCGGTGCACCCTCCGTCGCAATGTGCAGAGGCGTAGACATGGTAACCACTTTGCTCATACTGGGGTCGGTGACTTCAGGAAAATCCCACCACAGTCGGGCATATTCGTCATCGTTGAATTCTGCACAGCGATCAGCGGTAGGAGTCACATAATGGACATATGAGCACGCCGTTTCCACTGAACGGTCGTCCAAGGTAACGCGATCGATTATACATCGTTTGAACGGGTCTATCAGGAAGCGTTTTCCGTCTCCCTCTTGGAAGAAATCCTTTCCAAAATGGGACGGATCACGCCTGACACAACCATGTCTTGAGAGCATGTTCGGTCCATAAGTGTGAAGGTAGACTTGCGCCGGCCGAATGTGCGGATGCGTTACCCGTTCGCAGACGACAGGATATGTTCAGTGGGTTTGGGGTTACATTTTTCTTCCCGGGTCGGCGGTAGAACGGAGACCGCTGAACCGCAGTCTATCAAATATCCGGCGGTGAAGAGGAGTCGTTTCGTTTGTTCTTTAGGAGAGCCAGATACGATGCCGATTACTGACCGCCCCTTTCGTTTCCCGCCTCAGTATGTCGAGCCTTTGTAAGGTTCGCACGGTATCGCGGGCAGGGTGGCCCGGTGCAGCATCGAGACTCGGCGCCGAAGTTCCCGTAGTACCAACAAACTTGTCCTTTCTTCGGATTTTTGTATGAACCGTCTTTTCACAATGGCGTTGACAGCCGCAAGATCTCCCGCGTGGACTGCAGATGCTAGCTCGGTAGAAACTCCCGTGATGGTGGCTATCGTCGTGGGGGGTAGCGTGACGTACAGCGAGTCGGCCTTTTGCAGAAGCTCTTCCATAGAGAGCTGCGTGGGAAGCTCAATACTCATACGCAGCGATGCCGGCAGCCGACGGGGAAGAGCCCAGCATTCGACATCTTCTCGGTCATACCGCCGACTTGACGGAATCGAGCCATCCACTGAGATGGTTTCTCGTCTGCTGCGATACCTCCCATGGCTGTTGCTCTCGTCAGTCTCTAGTGTACGGTTGGTTCATATCGATCAACGAAGAGAGTCTTGGCCGCGTCGAACACGTTTGCCGGACGATCCTCCCCATCATCGTAAGATCTGGGATCACGAAAGCCTCTTCTTCCGACAGCAGGGTAGTAAGTGCAGCAAACTTGTTGATTTGCTATGTGATACCCTGCACACTGAAGACGTCCTCTAGCTGTTGAAACCATAGACGGCAGTCGTCGTGTGTCATCGAACGAAAAGATATCTTGTACCCCTTCGAATCGCTCGACGTGGCAACTGCTGGCGTCGCCGCGGGTGGAGGAGCAGAATGAGTTTCGATGTAGCGGCTTGCTTCGAAAATAACATCTTCTGCCTTGGTGATGTAAGTCTCAGACAACTCAATGTCCTGGAGAACGGTCCGTTTCCCTGAGGGCGCACCGCTCACTTCTGCAGCCTCCAACAACGGCAAGAGCTGACAATTGAGCTCGGGAGCTCCGAGCATGTTCTTGAGAAGGACCTGTATGGTTTCCGAGCATCACTCTCCTCTCTCACACTGTCAAACCGGGTAGCGATAGTCGTCGTTATGCGTCTCTTTGCCGACGACTGCCCCGACACAACCGTCTGCAAACGCTCAGCCATCGCTGTTGGCGATCAAAGTGCAGTCTAGCGTGACGTGACGGACAAAGCAGGCGTGTGCGATCAAACGTGACGCGCGCTTGGCCAAGCCGAGTGCCGGAGTGCCTGTGTGCGGTCAGCCGTGACGAGCCCAGGCAAACTTGTGGATGGACTAAGTAATTGATAGTTTTGCTGTTGTCTCACCTCTGTGTCTCCGAAAATGCATATGGCGTATATACGCAAATCAACATCACAACTGTCCATTTGGTTCTACCTGTTTACAGTCTCTATACAGTCAGATATCTGAAGGAGGGTGCAGTCGGAGATCTCAAGGAGGGTGCAGTCGGAGATCTTAGGGAAGGTACAGTCGGTGATCGTAAGGAAGGTGCAGTCGGAGATCATAAGGAGGGTGAAGTTGGATGTCTAAAAGGGAGCAGTAGCATGTTTTGGTGAGCCTCTGGTGGCTACAGTTGGGGTATGAAGGGGAGTTGCAGTTGGATGTCCCATGGGGTGCAGCGGCATAGCTCTGGTGAACTTCAAGTGAGGTTACCGTTAGAGGTCTCATTGTGTTGGGAGGTTTGAAGGCCGAAATGGGGATGCAGTTCCACGTTTTTGTGAGCCTCGGGGAAGGGTGCAGTTATATATATATATATGTATATATATATATATATATATATATATGTGTGTGTGTGTGTGTGTGTGTGTGTGTCAGGAGGACGGACTAGCCATCCATACTTTAATCCATGCCCCTCACACATACGTGCGCGCACGCACACGCACGCATGCACGCACAGTAGTAACAATGTAGCGTTGTTTGCTATGTCAGCGGAAATTTGTCGCGGTGGGAATTTGCCAGCATTTGAAAACTTCATAAATTTACCGCAGCTAAGAACAGCTTACAAATTGTGTGTTTTTATTTAATGTAATAACAGCAATTTTGTGAAGTACAATGTTCTTCTCTGTATACGCGTGCCGAACATTAATCTGTAGTCTAGATGCATATTCCATAAGGAAGATAAACGACGAGACATTGATCGTCCTTCGCTTTTTTAACTTCGCACCAACTTCGCTATAATTGCCCGTTACGTTTGTAGCATGCCTGTGTGCACACATATCGTTCTTTCTTACATATCTGGCGCCGTTTTGATATCATATAACTCAACCTAAAGCGGAATTGCATACGTAGCATTTCTGAGATGGTCGTGTGAAAGGTAGCCTCCTGTTAGTTTGTTATACTACCCAACAGTTTACATACTACCACATTGTAGCGTAATATATTACATACTACCATATAAAAACGCAAGAGATTACACGTTACCATACAATAACGCAAGAGATTACATGCTACCATGTAGTAGCGCAACATATTACATACTAATAAATAGTAACACAACATATTACATGCTAACACAGAGTAGCGCAAGAAATTGCTACCATATATAGTAGCGCAAGAGATTGCATGCTACCATATACTAGCGCAACACATTACAATCATGCTACCATATACTACCGCAACAGATTACATAATACCATACAGTAGCGCAACATATTACATGCTACCATATGGTAGCGCAACAGAATACATACTACAATACAGTAGCGCAACAGATTACATAATACCATGCCGTAGCGCAACAGATTACATAATACCATGCCGTAGCGCAACAGATTACATAATACCATGCCGTAGCGCAACAGATTACATACTACCATACAGTAACGCAACATATTACGTGGTGCCATATACTAGCACAACATATTGCATACTATAATATAGAAGCGCAACAGATTACACACTACAATATGCTAGCGCAACAGACTACGTGCAAAATAATTCAAAAATTTGACGTCCCCCGGGGAAAAAAGACCGCAGTCGCCACTGCCAAGGTATCTAGCGTCACCGCTTCAACTTAAAGTGAAAACACTTTCTCAAAGGTATAGTAGGTAACGAAATGCTCGCAGTTATTCGATATGACATTATATTTTCCAAACACGAGTAACCCGCTCGACGCTTCTCCCGTGACGCTGATTGTATCACCGGGCTGGAGAACACTAAAATGAAACCATATCAAGTGAGTTTCGTTTTACGGACTGAAAAGTTTCTATGTACCAGCCTAGAAAAACTTAAGACAATAAATTGGACAGTATCTTTGTATTGCTCAATCACAAGAGCAAATGGTATCTTTCAGAATTACGCCCCTAAGGAACGTCGTCATTGGCAAACCAATACTATTTTTATCTTTAAAAAAAATTAAACACAGTTCAATTACTGCACGAAAGCTATTTACTTGTATTTTTCGTTATGTACAAATTATAAATCAAGTATTAATACATTTGACTGTAGTGACATATTAAACTGATGATTTCTTGACACCCTGAATTGTGCCAAATCGCCCACGTTCCATTTGATTTTCGTACCTTCGATCCCTGATTATTTCGTATTGAACGTCACAAGTCGTCGGCTTGTCAAAGAGTACCTCCATTACTGTGGACTGTGCTCTAGTAATCCACGACTAACCAGGTATATTGCCAGAGAGAACGAACATAGACAACACGTCAGAACGGTTCGACGTGAACTAGGCTGTTTTGCTATGCAGACATTGATTCACCCGCCACAACACTTAAATGCAGTGCTTTCGGTTTACCAGAAATGAATCACACATCATAGTTATGTACTTTCACTTCACTAATGTATATCTGCCAACTCCCCCGTAGAATCCGAGAGGCCCCCGGATTTTTGGTGAATCTCCCGGTCTCCCGGAATACAGAATTATCTGTTAAACTCCAACAGCACCCCTCCCCCGTCTTCTGGTGTCATGACTCATGAGTCGAGCCAACACAGCGGAGAAGCTGAACAGCTGAAGCTACGGCGGCGCGGCGGCGAAACATATTCAACAGGCCCCCTCGTCTTCCGATGTCAAGATCAGAGACATCGCGACGACAGAGCGCGAAACGAGAAGCATGCTGAACCGCTGATGAATCTCCCGGATTTCAACAAAAAACGTTAGCAGTTATAATAATGTGCCACTTAGCATGAAACTAGCAGAACAATACAGAGTTTCAAAAGATTGTTTACGTCTATTAATAACTCTTAATTAGACACTGACTACAAGTTACGTCACTATGTCTCTCTTGCAATGTATCAGGGTACAGGGTAAAATGTGGTCGGAAGTTTAAAGTGAAATAGGGGCATTACATATCGCACGTTACGATAGTAGGTATTTGAACAAAACATGACATTCCAATGAAAACTGCATGCACCGCCACCGCCGCCACCGGCGCCACCACCACCACCGTCACCACAACCACCACCACCACCGCCACCGCCGCCGCCACCACCACCACCACCACCACCACCGAGGCCACCGCCACCACCACCACCACCACCACCAACATCACTACCGCCGCCACCACCATTTATGATGGCTTGCGCACATATTGCTAGGCAATAGGTCATGCCATATGCAGGTAAATTATGTGCTGCACCGTAAGTATTTCAGTACATTCAATACAACAACAACAAATTCCTTTGATGTTACACTTCTTCAGCGATTGTTGCGCCGTGCACCGAGTCCTGCTTTGTCTACAAGCATGTTCTGTAAGGTTAATCAAAGAAGCAATGTTCGTCAGTGGCTACTTTAAAATCGCACCAACTTCAATATAATTCTAGACTCGAGTACAGAGTGAAAGGTGTAGCAACATAAATCGTGGAGCAACATCTTTCATGGGCGTTTCCTGTATGTTCTTATGCCCGCATGCACACAGTGTTCTTATGCCCGCATGCACACAGTGTTCTTATGCCCGCATGCACACAGTGTTCTTATGCCCGCATGCACACAGTGTTCTTATGCCCGCATGCACACAGTGTTCTTATGCCCGCATGCACACAGTGTTCTTATGCCCGCATGCACACAGTGTTCTTATGCCCGCATGCACACAGTGTTCTTATGCCCGCATGCACAGTGTTCTTATGCCCGCATGCACACAGTGTTCTTATGCCCGCATGCACACAGTGTTCTTCGCCACACACCTTCCTCGTACACCGCAGTCCGACTCGCCAGATGACGATCATTTCATCCAAGGTTTGTCTTAAGGTTTAGCTCACACAGGCAGTGCAACCTCTCACAAGCCCCCAAACCTCCAGGTTCCGATGCCTATGTATTTTGTATTTTGTTACCTGGTCATCGAATACTATTAATATAGATATATATATATAGTGTGTGGATAAAGATACTAATTCGATTAGGCTATATTTTTTTCATTATAACTGCCGATCATTAGCATGCACGCCGTTTCTAAAAATGTGTATATCGAAATCAGGAGTGTCTGTTTAAATAATTTTTAATAATAATGTACTTCCAACATAAATGAAATCCTGAGATGATACCCTGTTTGACTAATTATTATTGCATCACTGTCGCCTCCCCAGAAAATAATAATTTATAATTTTGTATTTATTTTAGAATTTTACACAGGTATGGAGGATGTTTACGTCTAATTAAAGGTCTTACTATAAATCCCTTCCTTCACCATTTTGGCAACTTGCAATGAAAAGCGTTTCCCGAAGGTGCAGTAGGTAACGAAATGCTCACAGTTATTAAAAATAGCATCATACGTTCCAAACGTATCACTCTTAAACTCTCTCTGTGCTCTTGCCAGGATTTCTTCAGGTTTGTAGGCAGGCGGAGCATCTGTGTAACGAATACGATACAAGTCGCTCTTGCCACTTCTTTTGGACCGCGACGAAGACGATGACGAAGAAGATGACGAAGAAGAACCGTCGGTCGTCAAGAAATCCGCCAGGCTGACTCTATGTACTTTTGAGTCATCTGTATAATCGATGACCTGTTCATTCCCTAGGTATACTCCGAGATGGAAGATCACCACTCCTAATGTGGAACCCTTTGTGGCGATGGTATCTCCGGGGTTGAGTTGGCTGAAACGTAAACGAAATAAGATAGTTTCGTTTGGACGGTGGAATGGACAGTATTTGTTGTTCATTACTCTGAACAAAATTATTAAAATGTAGGTGATTGAATACGATGAAATGGAACATATCTCCTGAGTGACTTACCAATCCCGCTATCCTCACCCCGAGGGCAGATCTATGCAGCTAACAGGCAGTTCCAGGGAAACATTTCCCAGAACTGATGTACCGTTTCTTCTCCTTTTTATGGTACTAAAATGTAATTGTTTGAATTGGTATTTGAAAAAGTACTTACAGACACCGCGCACACACATACGCCGGCACGCACACACGCACTCACAAACACACACACACACACACACACACACACACACACACACACACACACACACACACACACACACACACACACACACACACACACACACACACACACACACACACACACACACACACACACACACACACACACACACACACACACACACACATACACACTTACGCACACATTTGCATGCACAAAACAACCAGTTTAATCACAACACACGTATTGTGCGAAAGGTATTCACCAGGGGCCGGTTTCGTGAAGCGTACTTAAAGTTACGCAATTACTTAGCGTCACGTGTTTCCGTAAATTACGTCATTTACTAAGACAATCATCTTAGCGTTAATAATGTTCTTAGCCGCTTCATGAAACCGGCCCCTGCGGCTCTTCGTATCAAATGGTGATTTACGTACACGGCTGACTGTTGTCATAGGTTTAAAGAGGGGATGAAGCACTTGGACAACGACAGTTCAAACATATATAAGAACATTACAATTTTAGTCATTGAACACAATCTGATTTCAGTTTGTCACACAATTAAGTAGGTTTCTGTCACCACTGATGCCTACTTATACAGTACATATTAAACAATGTGGCACAACACGACTATTCTTCTGAGTGATATTTTTACTTATTTCACAGCCAGTTTACCTTTTGTTCTCGTGACGTTTCGACTGCTTTCAGCAGACTTCTTCAGGCGACTACCGGTAGATGGCGATACGGTAGTCCTTCAGCGCAGACGTAGTCACTCAGGTGTGTGCCCCCCACGGCAGCGCCCTGGGTGGCTCTTCAAGAGATCGTCATAGATGTGTGAAAGCCGGTGACGTCCTTCGTCTCGGTTCATGTAGTGCTTGGTTTTCTAATCCAGATCGCTTCTTTGATGCCTCTTGTCCTCCAGTCCGACTCCCTGTCCACAAATTTGGCCCCCTCCCAGTCTACTATGTGATTTTGATGTGTTAAGTGGTCTGTGATGGCTGATTTGTTCATCTCTTTCTCCGATGTTTTTCTGTTGTTTCTTGTGTAGGTCAGTCCTACCCTATGGTAGGACTGACACAACACCATGTGAAAAAACTCTCTAGACACCTGGCAGAGGAACTCAAATCACTGACGCTACACGAAGATGAAATTTCCACCTCCCATGATGTTGTGTCTCTGTTCACGAACACGCCTATACCAAAGACAATGGAGATAATTAAGACCAGACTACATAATGACGCCACATTAGCAGACCGGACGAGACTGGAAATAGAAGATATTATGGACCTTGTTCTGAACACAACCTACTTCACATTCAGAAACATCGTGATAGTATCATCACCGCAGCCCCTGTCACATGTAAACAAAGAATGTGGAACAAGAATGCGGTGACATTCTCGAAGTTATAAAGGAAGGGATGACACAACACCTGACCGACCATCTTAACACAGTGGGTGAAACTAACAGCAAAAATTTTACACACGAAAAGGAAGCGGAAGGAAAGATGCCATTTTTAGACACATTACTTGTCAGAAATGAATCGAGGGAGGTGAAACTTCTGACCTTCCGGAAGAGTACTCACACGGACCAATATCTAAATTTCTCCTGACGTCATCCATTACACCAGAAGATGGGAGTTATCCGCACGCTACTAAACAGATGTGAAACGCTTGTAACAGAGGAGGAAGATAAACACAAAGAAAAAGAACACATCAAATAAGTCCCAAAGAGATGCGGGTATCCACAGTGGACCATATCAACGGTACAGAGAAAGATGAAATAAAAGAATGAAGCCAACAACAACAAGGACAAAGGCATGGTAGAACTTCCGTATGTCCAAGGATTATCCGAAACCACATCATGGGTCATGAAGAAATACAACACCTCACAACACCACTAAGACGTCACTGGTAAGACCAAAAGACAATGTGGAACCACACAAGAGGTGTGAAGGAGTATACGCTATATCAAAATCACATAGTAGACAGGGAGGGGACCAAATTTGTGGACAGGGAGTCGGACTGGAGGACAAGAGGCATCAAAGAAGCAATCTGGATTAGAAAAAGCAAGGACAGGATGAACCGAGACGAAGGACGGTACCGTCTTTCACACATCTACGACGATCTCTTGAAGAGCCACCCAGGGCACAGCCGTGGGGGGCACACACCTGAGTGACTACGTCTGCGCTAAGCGACTATTCTTCATTTACCCTTTAACTTACGTAAACCCCAAAAACACGAATTGAGCCTAATAGGCCACACTTTTTCAGTTTTCAAATTCTCACCTGAAATCCGTGATTCTTTCCGATGTGCCGCCGCATGTCACCCTGTTGGCCTCGTCCTTGGCTCTATCGGACTTTATGTCACTACCAGCACGACTAAGAGCACCACCCATATTTCGATAGAACGTTTCAGAACGTTTCAACCTGAACTGACCGCTGAATTTACTGTCTGGCTCAGCAGTCATCGACTCACTGTCACAGTTACCGCAGCCATAACATTTGATTGTGGCATATTTCGGTTTCACTTTTTAACAGCAGTCAGTGACTCATTGTCCCGCTTGCCGCCACCAAAACACTAGACTGCGGCATCTTTCGATTTCATTTATTAACCCATTCATGCCCTGGGACCACCTGTTCAATGCCGCCCCACAACGCAATTCTAAAATAATAAGTTCTTTGTGTTATCACTTGGTAGAGTATGTCATCATAGATGCATAACAAAAAATTTTGACTTTTCTAAAAATCATTACATTGCATTACATCAATGACGTCATTGTAGTGAATTTTGCTTTTTTCCCAAACGCCTTGACTACTAACTGAACGTACGAGTTAATTTCCGTTATGCCTTGAAACAAACATAATATGTGTTTTGAGATAACATACGCATAAACTCTACACAACTTTTCAAAAGAATGGCGTTACTTTTTACCTTGGAAAAATTCAGTTATACTTTATTGGTCCCTTTAGAGCCATCTGGGCATGAGAGGGTACGTGTACATATTATATTGAGTGATGTATAGGATACTCTAGTTTTGTGGAAAGTATAATTATATATAAATTGTAATTTATTTGCACACCTTAGGTACGATTATTATTTTGGGAGGGTTGTTTGATTTCCAGGGGTGGGGTGTGCTAATTTGATGCGATGTTTCTAGATATTATTATGATATTTGTTTTGCATGCAAATACCGATGAACCAGAACTAGGGCCTTCCTACTAGCATCAACTGAATGCGACGCTTCAAAATGCTTAGTTGTATCAGGTATAACAGGAATCAGGTGAAACAGGTGTAACATATAAAACATGTGTAACAGGTGTGACATGTATACCATGTGTAAAATGTGTAACAGGTGTGATATGCGAGAGGTTGACAGGTACATAAGGTGGCTTAGGTAACAAGTGTGGCAGGTAAACAGGTGTAACAAGTGTATCATGTAACATGTGTGATATGTGTAACCGGTGTGACAGGTGTGTAGCAGGCGTAATATATGTAAGTAACAGGTATGACACGCGTAACACGTAATATGTGACATGTGAAACCGGTATAACAGGTGTGACAGGTGTAGCTAGTGTGGCAGGTGTAACCGGTGTGACATATGTAACAGGTGAGGCAGATGTAACAGGTGTGACTGATGTGACTGATGTGACATGTGTAATTCTAAAGGTAGACAGCAGTCATAATTGTTCGACTATTCCATTTTCATGCTTCGGCAATTTCGTTCATTCCACGTTGTCTCAGTCTTTTTCTTTTACAATAGTACTTAGTACAGTACCCCCATTGTATATTCTACATCTTCATTCCCATGTCCTGTGTGGAGGCATTTACTTTTCCCAAAATTGAACAGCATTTGCCACGTTTCAGACCATTTAATCAACTTGTCAAGATCATCTTGTAAATGCTGTCTATCTCCATCACTTTTAATCCTTCTAAACATTTTTGTATCATCCGAAAATGTCAACACCTTGCTTGTTATATCATCGTCCAAACCGGTGATATATATTAAGAATAATATAGGTCCTAGCACTGATCCCTGTGGTACTCCACTCGATTACCGATTTCCACCTTTTTGTAGCCTCCCCACCAACTACTTGTTGTCTTCTGTCAATCAGCCATTTTTCTATCCAGTTTATTATACGATTTCCTATGCCATGGGCCTTTAGCTTAAGGAGTAATCTTTGATGTGGTACTTTGTCGAAAGCTTTTTGAAAATCTAAGTAGATGGTATCTACTGGTGATCCCTCATCTACCCACTTAGTGATGTCTTCCAAAAAACATAACATATTTGTTAAGCATGACCTCGCTTCTAAAAACCCATGTTGAGATGGGTTTATCAAGTTATGTTTAACAAGAAAATCCACCATGTGATCTTTAATTAGTCTTTCTAATAATTTGCAAATCACTGATGTAAAACTCACTGGTCTATAGTTTTCTTACCTTTTTTAAATAACGGTATAATGTTTGTCTCTTTCCATTCTAAACGAACCACTCCCACTTCTAATGATCAATTGAAAACTGTTGCAAGCGATATACTAATTTGTTCTACTATTTCCAATAGTAGTTTGGGCGGAATCCCATCCACTCCAGGTATTTTATTATCCTTCATAGCCCTTATTTTCTTAGCTACCATTTCCGGGGTTACAATTAATTGTCCAAAATAGTCTGAATCTGCCCCCTTGAACTTAGCCTCTGGTACTGGCAGTGAACTTATATCTTCCCTGATTAACACTGTACTAAAATACTCATTCAGATATTCTGTCATTAAGAATCCCTCTGATATTATATTTCCAGCATTATCGTCTAGAGGACCGACCTTATCCTGAACTTTCTGTTTGCTTCGAACATACGCATAAAAACTCTTGCTGTCATGTTTTATATTACTAGCTAATTATTGTTCATATTTTCTCTTTGAATTTCTAATTTCAGCTGTAGCTTGGTTAAGTGCTTCTTTGTGAATGTTGTAGTCTTCATAATTTCCAGTACATCTATATGACTTCCACATCATTTGTTAATACTTAATTATTTTTCTAATGGCTTCTTTCGATAAGTGTTTCTTTTTGGACCGTTTCCCTTGTTTTTTGAAGGGTACAAATTTATCGACTATGCACGTAATTTCACACTTTAAGATATTCCAGCATTATGTTGCTGTCTTTTGCTTCAGTGTGTTATTCCAGTCTATCTTTGCTAAATAGTTCCTCATGTCCTTATACCTTCCGTTGTGGAAATTTCTCCTATACTGCTTTTTACTATTCCTTTCGGATTTTAATTTGATGGTAAAATGTATCTCGTTGTGATCACTACTCCCCAGTGGCTCACATATCTTGACAATGTCAACTAATTCATTCTGTGAGGACAAAACTATGTCTAACACATTCTCACCTCTGGTTGGTTCTAGCACATGTTGAGAAAGGAAAGTATCTTGAACAAAAACTAAAAACTTGTGGTCCTCACTCCCCATACTCTGTAGAGATTTCCATTGTATATACCCATGGTTAAAATCCCCCATAATAATACAGTCCCGTTTGCTTACTTCCCTTATAGCGTTTTGTATTTTTATTCTCTTCTATGCTTATTTTTGGACTTCGATAAACTAACCTAACTGTTACCGTTGAGTTTCCTGTAACTACGTTACACCATACAGCTTCTTCGCAATCTGCTTCTCTTTCAAATTTTATTTCATAAGCCTGGATAAATTGTTTAATATATAAAATAGCTCCACCTCCCTTTCTTCCTATTCTTTCTTTCTTAAACATTACATATACTGTCAGTCCCAATTCGGCATCTGATATATCGGTGGTGGTCCATGATTCGGTTATACCTATTATGCGAGGGTCAATATCTTCTACCATAATGTTTAGTTCATTTATTGTGTTTACTATACTCCTTGCATTTAAACAAACACACAAAGAGTACTGGTAACTGTTATAACAACGTCTCTAAATAATTTTCTTACTTGAATGTGTTGTAATAATGTTTGCCATACTATAGTTGTGATTGGAAAATGCATCAGTTTGTTGGGCATGCGTATTTCAAACGGCCATTCAAACGGGACATTAGTTATACGTGTAATTTCGAGTTTGATTCTTCGATAACGTTACGCTAAGAGCAGCAACTTTTGTTACGAGAACATTGGTCATATGCCTTTCGTAATATTTGTTGTAAATATTTTCATTTGCCCCTCCACTTTCCGGCATCCAAGATACGCCACTGGCTGAATGTAAGCTTGTGGTTGTTATTACTACTACGTGACATGTAATAAATAATCATCATCTTTATTGTTTATATATAACAATTTACAGAATATAAAATATGTGAAGGAAACAGTTGAAAGTGAACACACAGGGCTCAGGTGTTTATCAGCTAACAATGTTAACAATTGTGATACTACCGCGAATGTCTCATGTCTATCACGATACTATCACGATAGTATCATGGAAGTTAAATATGCTTGTTCCATTTGTTGTAGTGGGGAGCGGTGGTCGTCGTGGACTCACAGAGTGGTGGTCTCTATCTCTAATCCACTGGATCTTGTTCCCAGCGGCCTGAGTTGCCGAGCAGGCAGTGTATACGCTGTATCATTGGACCATAGACCTTATGAATTCGCGTGTCCGCATACCTATTATAATCGGCCCACGCGATCGTGCCCCCCCCTAGACCGTTTGAAATGAGCCCCGTTCTTACTTTCATCATGTAGTGTGTCTGGGGCAGATTTTCTAACCTGGTGGAGCCCATCCCTCTCCATGCGGCTATTTGACCCATAGCTGGAACATGATTTGTGGGGGTCGGGACATGGCCACACACTGGTGGGCCCTGCACCCCGCACATATCGGGCTCATGATACTCCGCCAAGGTTTTTCATGGCTGGACCACTAGATCCCATGCAGGTTTGGTCTGGAGCCGCAAGGTGTCCAGTTACCATATTATGGTGTCGCAAGGAGGCACTGCATGAGTCTTGATTGAGGAGAGGCTATATAACGGTTGTCGAAATCTGTATGTGGATCTAGACAAGATATAACAGCTAAGACTCTCACATACTGGATTTGTTTTCCCGCATGTTTACAAACTGTAGCCAATGTTGCGCAGGTTGTCTTCGAGGTTTTTGCAGAAAACTCATACGCGGTGTTTTTATGTTTCGTTATCAGACAAAATGTGGCGTATATGTTGGAAACATTACCTCTTGTGCTGTATACCCAGCATTGGGTAAGCTGTATAGACGCGCACGGCTGTACGCCTGCGTGAAAATTTGCACAACGAACACGCTGTTTTGCTATAGTCGAACGGCATGCACCCGAATTGCATGCAAGTAAGGTAGTTGTGGTAAATCAAAATGTGACGTCATCATCACAAGTCAGGCGGTGCTGGGCGGTGCTCACGACCCTTGGGGAGATAAAATATACATATTATAAAGAATGTTTATTATTATTATTATTATTGTTGCTGTTGTTGTTGTTGTTGTTGTAATGTGCGTTGGGGGCGTAGGAAACCACCCCTCTCCGCTGAGGCAAAAGAGTTCCGATCGAAAGAACAAAATATCAAAAAATAGTTGGAGGCTTCTGGGAGCATCAACGGGGACCCAGTTGTTAGAGGTTTCAAGGATGGTACAACTGGAGTTTTTGTCTAGAAAACTGTGTCCTCATCCCCAATCAACCACGCTATATCTGCAAATGCAGCCATTATGTATAAACAACATAATATTACAACCGTCAGCTTGCTTTCAGCCACTGGCGTACGTAGGATCTAAAATACGCATTTATACAACAAAGTCACCAAGTATAGATGTGAAAACAACATTGTCCAATATTTGTGTTTGAAGTAAAACACATATCAAACCCATGGCATTTATTAAACAGTTCCTCGTGGTGTTTTTTCTTATCTCGTATCGTATTCTACTTCTTGCGAGCTTGGCGGTAACGTCACGCAACCCAAGTTGATCACTGTTGATGCACATGCGTCACACTATTGAATGCGAGGTCAGCCAAGCGAATCGCTTATTCTGAGTCACCCGATCGGTTATCCTTCCTCTGTAGAATACTGGCGTGTTCTATTTATGTCTGTTCTCCCAACTTGATGGAATCGAACCACCGTCCCTCGATCGACAGTTCGGCGCTCTATCGTGCGACCACCGCTCCCTACTACAACAAAAATGAAACAAGCATATTTAGCTTCCATGATACTATCGTGATAGTATCGTGATAGTAATGAGATATTGTTAACATTGTTAGCTGGTAAATAAACACTGGAGCCATGTGTGATCACTTTCAACTGTTTCCTTGCCATGTTTTATATTCTGTAAATAGTTATATATATATAAACAATGACCTATGTTCTCGTAAAAACGTTGCTGCACTTAGCATAACATTATCGAAGAATCAAACTCGAAATTACACATATAACTAATGTCCCGTTTGAATGGCCGTTTGAAATACGCATGCCCAACAAACTGATGCATTTTCCAATCACAACTACAGTATGGCAATATTATTACAATACGTTTATATAAGGACATTATTTAGAGGCGTTGTTATAACAGTTACCAGTAGTCAGTCTCGGAACAAACGTATGAAACTCTGCTACAACCGTATTTGCTATACACTGCTTGGTGGAGTTTCGCCTGCCAAGTAGTGTGTTGTGTTCTACTTTGTGTATGCTCCACATGACCAGCAAACAATTTAGAATGATCGCGTTAGAGGCGAAAACAGCAGTATACACGATTACTTAACAAAGCTCATCGTTTGCATATTTACCAATAATGTCATTTGTGAATGAGTCACACTGTTGAATGAACGACGGGTCAACTAGTTCGCTTATTCATAGTCACAATTACTAACGTTTCCCGGCTTGACTGCAGCACTTTCGCTTTAACAGGCGTTAGTCATACGGTTGGCCGGAAGAATAGTCAGAATGCGGATTATGTGGGCAGGTCACTATAACTGTATTTACTAGTTCACACCCACACTTGGAGCCACCACTTGTTTACGGTGACGCTATCCGGATATGAGTGCGTGCGTGCGTGCGTGCGTGCGTGCGTGCGTGCGTGCGTGCGTGCGTGCGTGCGTGCGTGCGTGCGTGCGTGCGTGCGTGCGTGCGTGTATTATATTGATATGCACAAGTACAATGTAGTGAATGTACCACCTTGACAAATTGTGTCATAAATCATAGTTGTTTAGTATTACTAACATGGATTTCAAAATTGAAAAGATACGATAGGCATGAGATCTTTTATAAATCTAGTTTGTGTTGTTCGTACTGTTGTTCGTGCAGTTGTTCGTATTTTATTTTATTTGGTGGCTAGCTCTGTATATTTGGTCAGCCATTCTGCAGGCACCGCGGCTATTGTCGTTGAGCACTTTGAATTGCGCAGCGGCGCTAGGGGTTGTGTTTCTCAGCCTTTGTGAGGGAATTTTAAACTCAAGTTATCACGTCCGCATCGGTTTTCACAGACTAAACGTTGTGCAAAAGTGTCCGTAGCGACAGACTGAAATGTAATTCTGCAGAGCCACACATGCGGTCGATACTGGACATCACGTGCAATTCGTAGGAGATGGATTCTGAAAGCCATGTGTGTTGTTGTTGAGTAGATATTTTATGTTGGATGTTTAGTGTGCCCATACTAATTGACTAGCTACTCTGGCATTGTTCTATTGAGCATGTCGGTTTGTTTGAATAAAGGCATTGTACAAAATACATTGAAATAAAGCTACGGACATCGACGACATCTAATTGATGTTGGCTTGGACAGCGGGTCGAAGATGGGGGGAGGGCGAGTATATACACACACATATATATATACCTTTATTATTTTATGATTAATATCAGTATGTGAGAGCCTTCGTTGTTATATCTTGTCTATATCCATATATAGATTTCAATAATCGTTATAAACATATTAGCCTAATGGAAAGACGTGTACGAACGTTTGTATGCACTAGGTGATTATGCTAATCTACAAAACATGACACTGAAGTCACTGACGCATCTAAGGGATTATTTCAGAATGTAGATGTCCCATATCAAACGAAAGTTTGAAAACTTTGATATGATTGATATGGTGATATCACTATATTACCACTATCGGTCTGAAGCTTAATATCGATGTCCGACACCAGACGAAAATGCCTCTAACGCTCTCTTCAAAACGAAAGTAATTTCGCCTGATATCGGACATCGACATTCTGAGACGATCCCTAAGTCGCGTGAAGGCGGTAACCATACACCTCGAAATAATGTATTATTACCTGCACCGCAATGTTGTAAGCGCAAACATCCCCGCAGTTTAGTCATCTGATGGCAGCATATGCAAAGACATGTATCTTTCCATGTATGAGTCACTCATACAAAACGAAAGAAAGGCAGCCGTGTCGTGTGACAGCTGGATCTGACAGTGGAACACAAACTGCAGAGCGAGACAGCAAACAGGACGTACAGTTCACGTTGACATTGTCTGAAGTTAAGAGTTGTTCAACACTGTTCATTCTATCAGTATGTCTGGGATTACTCAGGCGTCTGGACAAGCGTGGGCCGAGTCTCATAAGGTGACATGTGACGTCAAAAACGAAACAATCACAAATAAAAGGTGAGAAAACAAATAGGACAGTCTGGGAGACGGGTCACTTGTCTAAGTCGCCGGAACCAGGGGGGGGGGCTGACCAATCCAATATTTGACAAGCGGGGGCTGGAGATAGGATTAGCCTCCAAATATTTAGAGAAGGTTTTTGCATTTTCTTGTGTATTTTATTGATGGGGGCTGGAGATAAAACAAGCCCCCAATATTTGTTGATGCAAATCGAGGTTTTCGATAGCCTGAAGAGCTTCACAAATTGTGAACGTCGCGGCGAAAAATCTTTAACAGCATCCAGTTGAATAAATACTCAGTGACTTAGTCCTTCGACATAACGAAAATTGCAAGTTTTTAAGTTTTGTTAAGTAATTGCAAAGTGACTAAATACTTTCAAATAAAAGCTGATATGCCTTGGAATGAACATATTCATAATACGTTGTGCCAAGAAGCATTTCTCGAGTTAGGTGCTCAGCCATAACTCTATCAGTTTCATTTTAAAATGTATGTCAAACGAACAAATGAATATTTGCTTCCCTGTTCGTCAATACGACACTTATTTCTTTCACTTTCGTTTCAGCGTTCTGAAACCTGGAGATACTATCGGAGTCAAAGGGAACGCCTCTAGCGGAATGCTGGAATATTACCATCTCGGAATTTACCTCGGAAACAATGAGGTGGTTGATTACACAAACGATTCGAACGTACGAAGGATCAAGCTGATAGTGTTCACAGAGAACAACGCGCGCGAATTGTGTCGTGTCCACTACATTAAGGCGCCGACTGCCAACAGGCCTAATGTCATCATGGAAAAAGCCTTGTGCAAGTTCAAGAATCAAGATTTTGGACCGTATGATTTAATTACGAATAACTGCGAGCACTTCGTTACCTTCTGCACCTTTGGGAAGCGGTTCTCGTTTCAAGTTGCCAAAACTGTGAAAGCAGCCACTTCGAGTTGCGTTAGTATGTGATGAGGCTGGGAATGGAGTCTGGCATGTAGGTGAGAACCGTGTGTGATGAGGCTGGGAGTGGAGTCTGGCATGTAGGCGAGAACCGTGTGTGATGAGGCTGGGAGTGGAGTCTGGCATGTAGGCGAGAACCGTGTGTGATGAGGCTGGGAGTGGAGTCTGGCATGTAGGCGAGAACCGTGTGTGATGAGGCTGGGAGTGGAGTCTGGCATGTAGGCGAGAACCGTGTGTACAATACTCGAGTACAGCAAACTGGAGCTGAACAATACAAAGACAGACATCGTTGCCAGTCACACATTACACAAACGACCAATCACGAGTGGGGATCAACGCAAGAAAACTCCAACGTCTTCGTGAGTTTCTTAACAAAAAAACACTTGTGCTTCGAAACGCAAACAAAAATAAGACAAATCAAAGTGCATATCAACGAAAAAAAATTCATAAAAGAACAATACCATTGCGCGGATGGTCAGACAACTAAAAAGACAACCAGATCGCGCTGACGTGGATGCGAAAGGGATGGATCAAAATGGACACTTGTCTACTGACATTTGAAAAAGGCAGGATACAAGACAATGTACTTGTGTGATGATTGTACTCTTGGTGTGTTAAAACCGAAACGTCACAAGGGAACCAATTGTTTTCTGGACGCCATGTAGAGTAACGGGAAAGGTTCTAAATATGTAACCTAGAAATGAGCACTGTAGACTTGATTGCGTAACCGGATGATATTAACTCCCTATATAATGACTCCGTAAACACATTCACCAATGTAGACAAACATTATTGTCTGATAAAAAGTGCACATTAAGAATAACAACGAACAGAAGCCTTGCCGTACAAAAAGATTAGCGAATGTATGTAAAAAGACAAACACCATTTACAAAACGTGTGCTTAGTTTGACTCTGATTTGTAACAGTTTTCATTTGAAACCGTTATATTCGCGGATAAAATGAAAATGGCAAAGTAGTTTTGTTATTCAACATGTCTGGGTCTTTTCGATAGAAAATCTGTTAGCATTATGGTAAACCACAATCTGCGATTACAGAACTCTGTGTGCAGTTTATTTGGGGTTGTACATACTTGCTGATGCAGTTACCTAGAGAAAAGGGACACGATTTGTATGTGTTGTCAATATAAAGTACACTCTTCTAAATACGTTGTATTGAGTACCGCAAGGATAACAACTCCGGCGAAAACAATGTTTTTTATATTAATTACTTATTAACTACTTTGCAGACAATACCAATATATTTTATTGTGCTGATGAATCAAGTGTGCTTAATATAGTAATCAATCATCTGGAGCTAGTGAAATTACGAAATGGTTCACAGTGAATACACTATCTCTTAATGTGAACAAAATCACTTTCATTATATTTAGAAAATAAAGATAATTTCTGGTATCGGTATAACCATCAATAAATGGTAACAGAAAGAATGTTGTTATTGTTGTTGTTCTCCTCTTGATACTCTCTCTCTCTCCACCAATTGTTTCCATTCCTCTCTATCTTTTGCTCTCGATCTCCACTCCTCTCCCAATCCTTCCAAGTCTCTCTGTACACAATCCTCCCATCACAGTCTAGGTCATCCTCACCTCCTTTCCCTTCCACACCCTGGGCACCTGCATGACGTTACGGGGATTATGCAAGCCAACTGCAACAACACATATATTATGGGGGAATGATTCTCGCTGACATTCCTTGATTGCATTTATACAGCTGTTTAGGCAGTCATTTAGCTCTTTGCTGCGATAGCGCTGCTTCCATCGATGCAACTCTTCTGGTAGCACGCTCGGAGATGGCAGATCAAATTTGTACACGGCGACTGCACCTGCAAGTTCCGGCTTCTGCTTGCACACGCTGCTGGGACCAGTACTAGGAGTGAAATATTTCTCTGGGATAATGCTGAAATCCCCCCTCCAAAAAGTGATTGTATTTGCAGGTTTTAATTCTGTGCACATTTCATTGAACAGCTAAGAGTAATTACTGATTGCTATGCAGGTGGTTTAGCAGGAAAACCGAGGTGGGTATGAGTGTTCAGACCGGGGGATTCGTTTTCGGAGGTGGTTTGTAAAAGTGGGATTAACTCCCCTAAAAACATGTACCATATTTACATATTTTAATTCTGTGCAAACTTCACTGAACAGCTCAAAGTAATTATTGAGTGATATGCAGCTAGTTTAAGGGGAGAACGGAGATGGGTATGAGAGTTTCGAACTGGGGAGGCGGGTTTGTTTAAATTGCATGGGATCAGTCCGAACTTTCCAAACAAAAGTTATCATATTTGGTTTTAATTTAATTCTCAACAGATTTCGCTGAACAGCTAAATTGATTACTGATTACTATGCAGCTGGTTTAGTGGGAAAACGGGGGTCGGTTGAGGGTATAGGCGAGTGTTCGAGGAAGGTTCGTTTTTGAAGGAGGTTCGTAAAAAGGGGGATTCGGACGAACTCCCCGAATCCCCCTGGTTATGGGCCTGATATATATATATATCAGGCCCATAACCATATATATATATATATATATATATATATATATATATATATATATATGCATAGTATGTGTATGGTAGTGTAGTACCATGTACGCACACACACGGCACGGCGATGATTGTCTCTGTGTTGCGTCTTCCGCGTGATGCGTATCGGTGCGGGTCAAAATATCCACAACCCCTAATCCACTGTTACATTAATAGATTCCCATTCCCGTGTTGAAATAACAATATAACAATGATCCTTAAATAAAACAGTGCTAGTATAATGACAAACCCAAGTACCCGCGATGATATAACTCTCCAAGACAGTGGTGCAATACATAATTGCCGCTGGCAATTTAACTGTTGGCGTATTTAAAAAAAATGTTATGTAATGTACATGTGGGTATAATTGTACCCGGTTCATCCCCATCCCTTACACCACCTGATAGAATGCCTTTGCGTTAAAGGCGGCGATCCTCAGCACAACCCAGCCAGGGAGATTCCGGTGCGCAGCAAGTGTGGTGGCGTGGTCCAGTACCTCACAAGGATGCCCACTAGTGTGTCCCCTTGACAACACGGGGGAGTCCGTTTCCAATACAAGACGCGCGAGATCCACATGGCGAGCCACATCCGCGAAGCCCGCCGCTCGTGTTGTGTTTTGGGTGACCCCCAAAAACACTGTTAGGGAAATTCCCAACCCAATTGTGGTAGCTAGCCACGTCGCCAGTATATCAGTGAACGTGGATCTTCAGCTGGCGGTGGGTGTTCTGGTTAAGGATCGCCAGCGCCTCACACTTAACTGCCGACATGCGGTGACCGGCGCCTGGACGTAGGTGCAGGACTAGCGGCTACCCCAGTTCCTTTGCCAGGACAATCTGCCGTTGGAACAGGCGTCGCTGAGCGGGCAGCGAATGGGGAGGTTCCATGTAGTCGAGCCCACACTCCTCAATCGCGCAGCAGTCGACACTGCAGATCATGGCTGATAACCGGCCCCAAGGGTTCCCATCGAATGTTTTGGTCAGCCGAAAGGTGTTTTCACAACAACAGTACGTTGACCAATAGTAATACCCTTCAGGACAGGCCGCTGCCATTCTCCGGGAAACACTCGGTTGTCCACCACAGCCAGCAACTGAGTTCCACTGCCACCCCCCCACTCCAGAAAGACCTCCTCCTAAACCCGGACAGGGTGCGTGCCAAACACGAAATGGGTCACATCCCTGTTCTGGGCGGCAATCTCCCTCTGCTTTGTTTAGGTGGCAGTGTGCGTCAAGCCCTATGACTTCAGGAACCTCTCGTGGCGGCTGTCCGAAGACCACACACTGACGGACCAACTCCTGCTTGGTGGCCGGTTGTTCCGCCAGCATCAGTTGTCAAGCTATGCCAATCCGGGAGCGCCACCGGGTGGTTCGGTGGGCTCAGCCGAATGGCATCAGGTGAAATGGGCCGTCCCATTATGCGGGCTACCTCCGTATACATGATACCGAGTGCTATGTTGGTGTGCGTTTTTCGGGGGTACCAAACCTTCTGACCGAAGAGACTTATGGCCTCTTCGAACGTGTGTTGCTGGAGCACTTTACATGTTGCTTCTAGGAGGGCGGCCATAAAATTCGCCCTTTAGTTAAAATGAGGGGTGAACTCCGCCTGGCGCCTCTCCTCGGGGGTGTTTGTCCAGGTGTGTCGTTAATTAAAGCTAGCAAACAAGACCTGCAGACATAGTGCATCAATATTTTTCCCAAAGCAATATTTTCACTGACAGCATATGTTCGTCTTTTCTTCACGACATTGTCATCCTTAGCAAACGCATGTTCAGCCACACGTCTTGCATTGACAGGGCGGCCCATCGATACCCTTTTTGAACCACGACCCAGTGCTTGGCGCATTCAAACAAGCACAACATATTTAAATGATTGAATAGCGAGGTGAGGGTAGTTCGAATTAATTTATAATCGTATACCAGTAAACAGCATAGTTAAAGCCTGAACCATTCCTTCCATAGACATAAGACTCTCACACTCATCCTATCCTCTCAACATTCACATAATTCAGTGATGTCTATAGTTGATAAACAACAAACAAAAAAACATTGATGCAGACATCCAGCAACACATTAGCATTGTCATCATAATTATCTTTAAAATTACATAACACAAATGAACAGTATCAAACGAGTTGAAAAATATAACGCGTATAATAAGACATTTCTTTAATATCTCAGTTAAGTAGCCCTACATTATGAATATAATATTTGGTCTGCTCTTTTGCAGGCTAGTAGCCTGTTAGCTGGTATTTACTGTGGACTTGCTATCGCTGCCTCTGTGCGACGGTCTGTGCATGTGAACTAAGACGCCAGTAGTAGTCTACTGCCGTTGTGCTACTGTCTGTGCCTGTGAACTAAGACGCCAGTAGTAGTCTACTGCCGTTGTGCGACTGTCTGTACCTGTGAACTAAGACGCCAGTAGTAGTCTACTGCCGTTGTGCGACTGTCTATGCCTGTGAACTACGACGCCAGTAGTAGTCTACTGCCGTTGTGCGACTGTCTGTGCCTGTGAACTACGACGCCAGTAGTAGTCTACTGCCGTTGTGCTACTGTCTGTGCCTGTGAACTAAGACGCCAGTAGTAGTCTACTGCCGTTGTGCGACTGTCTGTACCTGTGAACTAAGACGCCAGTAGTAGTCTACTGCCGTTGTGCGACTGTCTGTACCTGTGAACTAAGACGCCAGTAGTAGTCTACTGCCGTTGTGCGACTGTCTGTGCCTGTGAACTGAGACGCCAGTAGTAGTCTACTGCCGTTGTGCGACTGTCTGTACCTGTGAACTAAGACGCCAGTAGTAGTCTACTGCCGTTGTGCGACTGTATGTGCCTTTGAACTAAGACGCCAGTAGTAGTCTACTGCCGTTGTGCGACTGTCTTTGCCTGTTAACTAAGACATCAGTAGTAGTCTACTGCCGTTGTGCGACTGCCTGTGCCTGTGAACTAAGACGCCAGTAGTAGTTTACTGCCTATGTAACAATTTGCTTTGTCATAGTGTAATAAGAAGCAGGCAACAATATCATTGAGAGAACAATACGTCAGCGAAGTGAGGAATAAACACATAGAACCTACTCTTTTGACGTCTTCTCAATCGCGCGCCATTCTTTTATATATAGGTCAGTTCGCGAGGTCAGTTCAGCCTATTGATCTATCATGATATCGGCGGGTTCATGCCTGATAAATGCCACGTGCGTTTGTTTACTTGTCAGCAACCAATCACAGCGAAGATGGCATTGCTACCACAGCGCTAACAAAATATGTAAGTGAAAAGGCGTAGTCGCATCCGGGTGTTCTTTTAGACATACCACAGACCGACACGGCCGTGGCAATTTCTATCTCGCAGTCGCTATTTGCCCCACCAGTCAAGGGCCCAGTCGCAGACCTGCCACATGACACGGATTACCCGTATCCGATACGTATTTTGATTTTTTTTTTAGTAATACAGCCGTACTCCATTTTTATACGGATTTTTATAAAATTTAAAAAAAATCTTTATATAGCTACACTATTAACTTGTATGCGTCACAAAACCATATTGCAGTCATATCAGTCGAGAAAACCAACAGCTGTCGGTTCAATGAAGTAATCGTTTATTTTAGTGACTAACTGCATTGAAAGAACGAACTAAATCACCGATAACAGTCAGTGATTTAGTTCGTTGTAGCGCGCAATAGCCAACAGATGGCGCGCTCGTAAATTGTAGTTCTGAAAAATGCGGCAGATGGCTCAACGGCGGGAAACAGCTAATCGCCACACCCCTAACGTTGTTGACCATCAACTTCGACGGTCGCTCCATCCAGCTCGATGACTCGAACATTGCGGTCAGTTTGAATGTGCGCTCCTTCTTCGAGGATGAAGGTGTCACGTCAGCCGTCCAGGCGTCATTCATCAACGATGTGCGCGCCTTTTACAGTGCGGTTGTGCGCAAGATGGTCGCAAAGTTTCCGTTCGGCAACCCGGTATTGCGCGACTTGAGTGTTCTCGACCTTGCAGCCCGTGCGAACCTCACATACCAGCCGATTGTGCGTCTGGCAGCCCGGTTTGCTCCAGACGTTGATGTCGAACAGCTGAAAGATGAGTACGAGGACTTTCAGCTGTTAGCCGATGACGCCATCGTTCTGGAGGAGGATGGCTAAGGACGGCAAATCGACCACGTCTCGTCTGAGATTCTCTCAATCAAGACGCCGTTGCAAGTCTTCCGCTTCCCGCTGTTGGCAAATGTATAGGCACTTCAGGAATGTTGTTTCGAATTCTCTCAAGACTGCAAAGCGGGACTATTACACTGGTCTAATCCTGGAAAATATGAAGAAACCAAAATTAATGTGGACATGCCTAAAAGAACTCCTGCTAGGAAAATCCAAGTCCAGCCCCAAAGGTGTTGAAGGTCAAATAATTACTGATCCCAAATATAAGGCCAATGCATTCAACAAGTATTTTACATCCATTGGTCAAGAATTGGCAAGTAGGCTTTCACCAGCAGCTTCATTCACTCCACCTAAATCACCCGAAATACTTTTTTTCCCTACTGTCACACCTTATTTTAATGAACAACAACTAAGGAATATGCCAGAAGGTTGGCTCTAATGAGGATCAGGGCTGGCTGCTGGGGATGCAGCCAAACATTGCGAGGGAGCTGTTTGTTAGAACAGGCCCGAAGATGCATGTTGTAGCTGTGTGTAACACAGGCCAGTGATGTAGCTGGCGACTACTGGGGCACACTGCCGGAGAGATGTTTCTCGTGAAGCATTGTCACCAAGCGCCCTGCGAAAAGTACTAACAAACTACCGCAGTACACCCATAAAAAACAGACTCGGTGAGTAACTCGGTTGCTGTATATAAGCCACCGCCGTCTGAACTTAACGTTCTGACATTTAGAACAGATCGGTTACAATTCGGTTGCTGTAATAGCCGCCGCCGTCTGAACTTATCGTTCTGACATCTATAATTCGGTTGCTGTGTATAAGCCGCCGCCGTCTGGACCTATCGTTCTGACATTTAGAATATATCGGTTACAATTCGGTTGCTGTAATAGCCGCCGCTGTCTGTACCTATCGTTCTGACATTTATAACTGGGTAGTATTTAGCAGACATAGCCATATATTGTGTATTAGATATTATATTGGTAGGGATTTCCGCATATAATAAACTGTGAAAATGTACAACCTGACTTATCATTAGAATGACTGAGTGAATGAACGTGGGCCCGCATGCTTCCCTGCCGACCGCTCGCCTCAAACGCTACACTACTATTAGCACGACTAGAAGTACCACCCACATTTCGATAGAACGTTTCAGAACATTTCAACCTGAACTGGCCGCTGAATTTAGTGTCTCGCTCAGCAGTCATTGACTCATTGTCACGGTTGCCGCAGCCAAAACATTTGACTGTGGCATCTTTCGGTTTCTTTGATTAACAGCAGTCAGTGATTCGTTGTCCCGCTTGCCGCCACAAAAACACAAAACTGCGGCATCTTTCGAATTCATGCCAAGGCACCACCTGTTCATGGCCGCCTCACGAGCTAAAAACGCAATTCTAAAATAATTAGTTCTTTGTGTTATTACTGGGGAGAATATGTCAACATAGGTGCAAAACAAAAATAGTGATTTTTCTTTAAAAAAAATTGCATTACACCAATGAAGTAATTGTCGTGAATTTGTCTTTCTCCTAAAATGCCTGGACTACAAACCGACAGTATGTGATAATTTCCTTTATGCTAAGTGTGACATGTGTTATACGTGCGAGAGGTTGACAGGTACATAAGGTGGCTTAGGTAACAAGTGTGACAGGTAACAGTGTAACAAGTGATATATATGTGACAGGTGTAATCGGTGTGACATGAGTGCTATGTGTAACCGGTGTGACAGTTGTGTAGCAGGCGTAATATATGTAAGTAACACTGTAACAGGTATGACACGCGTAACATGTGACAGGTGGAACCGGGATAACAGGTGTAACAGGTATATCAGGTGTAATCAGTGTGACAGGTGTATCCGGTGTGACAGATGTAACAGGTGAGGCAGATATAACAGGTGTGACTGATGTGACCGATGTGACATGTGTACTTCTAGAGGTAGACAGCAGTCGAACATATATGTTCGACTCTTCCGTTTTCAAGCTTCGGCAATTTCGTTCATTCGCCGTTGCCCCAGTTTACTCAACTATCTCAATCAGCGTCTAGCTGTTGACAATGGTGTAATAGTTTTAGTGCAATAATTGCAGCTAGGCCAAATAAGTCATGTTAGTATTGAAATGAACCGGTGTGCCAGGGCAAAGTGTAAAGTGCTCAAAGCACTACTATGTACTGGATAACGCGCTTTAAAATAATTTAACTTGATAAGAATTTACTTTTTATATGCGACTTAATTAGTTGACAATGTACTTTGTAAACACATGATTAGTGGTAAAGTTTGCATGTATAATCTGGCGAACATGTGGCTCAAATAGGTCAGCGCAGGTCTCAATGATCATGCATGTACCCTCTCACGCCCACGTAACACTAAAGGGGCCACCTCAGATGTCGCATTTAAGAACATGCTATATTGATCAAACTGAAAATACATGTTATCTTAACCAAATGGATTATTAAAATACGATTAAACTTAAAGTCTTCGTGTTAAGTAAGTTTTGGGCATAAATGGGTTAACCCGAAAACCAACGCTAACAACTGTATCCGTTAACATTGCTGAACTGGCCACGTGCGAACCGATCCGCAAAGTACAAATCGCTCTGAATGGTGCATCTATTACCAGTTAATAAAAAAATCGACAACACGCAACAATTTACTCACTTGCCCGCACTCCATATGCAACCATAAACCGAAAACCAACGCTAACAACGGTATCCGTTACCATTGCTGAACCGGGCATGCGCGCAACGATCCACAAAGTATAAATCGCGCTGAATGTTTAAACTCCTATCAAATATTCATAAAATAATAATAATAATAATATATTTTTGTATACACTCATATCCAGAGTAGGACACTGTTCAAGGGTGTTGACAACTAATAGCTACTAAAATGTAGATAATATAATTAAACGCATAACAAGACCAAAAAATGTACTAAACAGACCTAAGCTAAAAGTCTCAAGATGTGCATAAAAAGAATAAATAAATAAATAAATATACAATACAATATTAATGAGTAAATTATTTAAAATAATAGGTTAATTCTGCTAATTAAAGGTATGAAAAGACTAGAACTGCATTAACATATAAAATGTTCTAAACAAACCTAAACTAAAAATATCAAGACCTACATAATATATAAAAATAATAATTAATAAATAAGTAGAGAGTAAAATATTAATGAGGAAATAATTAAAATAGTAGGCTAGTACAATAGTACAAAATAATAGTAGTAATTAATAAATACAATGATGTGGAGAGTGAATGGTATAGAGACCTAGACATTAAAAGAAAGCTTGAAATAATCAGTCTTAAATGTGTCCATGCACTCGGTCAGACGCAGATCCTCAGGTAGCGCGTTCAACAGAGCTGGCCCCGCGCTACAGAATGAACGTATATCGTTCGAGGTTATAGCGCGGAACGGCCAGCAACGCGCGATCGGCAGATCGCAGGACGCGGCGCGGCACGTACGGCGTGATGAGCGACGCGAAGTACGTCGGCGTCCGATCATGGAGGACGCGAAACACAATGACAAGTAACTTGTACTCAATGCGGTACTTCACGGGCAACCAGTGAGAGGCGATCGGAGATGTCACACAGGACAGCGTTCCCGTGGTCGAGCAGTGATGTAACAAGGGAGTGGACGAGAGTCTTACATGGAAATCGACGCTATGCAACAAATGGCTCACGTGCCCGCACTCCAGGTCCAACTTTAACCAGAAAACCAACGCTAACAACGGTATCCGTTACCATTGCTGAACTGGGCACGCGCGCATCGATCCACAAATTACAAATTGCGCTGAATGGTGACATACTATCAATTAATACAAAATCAACGACATGCAAGAATCGCCTCACTTGCCCGCACTCTGGGTCCAACCTTAACCCGAAAAACAACGCTAACAACGCAATCTGTTACCATTGTTGAACTGGGCACACTCGCATTGATCCACAAAATACAAATCGCGCTGAATGGTGAACTCCCGGTGGGTCTACAGGGGCGCATCCATAAATCCAGTGGGAGAGGGGGAGGCACAAAAACCTCCCATGGCGGCCAAACCAAATGATGTAGTCGAAATGTTGTCGTACCGCGACGCCGTAACTTCAGCCGCTCTGCTGTCTCGGCTGGACTGGTGATATTGGAAGACGGGGGGAAGGGGGGGGGGGGGGGTGATGTTGAAAATGCTTCCCCGCCGCGTCGTCGTAACTTCAGCTTATTATTAACCTGAACGGGGCTCATTTCAAACGGTCCAGGGGGCACGATCACGTGGGCCCATTATAAAAGGTCTGCAGACAAGCCGAATTCATAAGGTCTATGGTTCTATGATACAGACTATGCACTGCCTGCTCGACGTCTCTCACACGCTCGACCGGGAAGCAACTCTGACCGCTGGGTACAAGATCAGGTAGATTAGAGATAGGGACCACTACTCTGTGAGTCCACGACAGGTTACACATTTACCCACTGCATGGGATATTTTACTCCCCCTGACATAGACACCAGATAGAATGGACCAACTGCTTTTAGTGTCTCTTCCGAAAGACACGTGAAGTGAACGAACGAAATTGCCTAAGCTTCGAGGTGGAATCGAACCACCGTCCCTTCGATCGACAGTTCGGCGCTATATCGCGCGACCACCGCTCCCCACTACAAAAATGGAACAAGCATATTTAGCTTCCATGAGACACTCGCGATAGTATCACAGTTGTTAACATTGTTAGCTGATAATCACAGGAGCCTTGTGTGATCACTTTCAACTGTTTCCTTCTAATGTTTTATATTCTGTATATTGTTATATGTAAACAATGAAGATGATGATTATTTATTAGGACATGTCACGTAGTAGAAATATCTTGGATGCCGGAAAGTGGAGGGGCAAATTAAAACATTTACAACAAATATTACAAAATGCACATGGCCAATGTTCTCGTAAAGAGGGTTGCTACTTTTATCGTAACGTTATCGAAGAATCAAACTCGAAATTACAAGTATAACTAATTTCCCATTTTAATGGCCGTTTGAAATACGCATGCCCACCAAACTGCAGTTTCCAATCACAACTACAGTATGACAAACATCATTACAACACGTTCAAGTAAGGACATTATATGGAGACGTTGTTATAACAGTTACCTGTAGTCAGTCTCGGAACAAACGTACGAAACTCTGCTACAACCGTATTTGCTATAAACTACTTGGTGGAGTTTCGCCTGCCAAGTAGTGTATTGTATTCTACTTTGTCTATGCTCCACATTACCAACACACAATTTAGCGTTATCGTGTTAGAGACAATAAAGTAATGTCATTTTGTGAATGAATCACACTGTTGAAGGTACGACGGGTCAACTAGTTCGCTTATTCCTAGTCACAATTACTAACATTTCCCGGCTTGACTGCTGAGACTGCAGCACTTTCGCTTTACCAGGCGTTAGTCATACGGTTAGCCGGAAGAATAGTCAGAATGCGGAAGATGTGGGCAGGTCACCATAACTATATTTACAAGTTCACACCCACACTTGGAGCCACCACTTGTTTACGGTGACGCTATCTGGATATGTGTGCGTGCGTGCTTGCGTGCGTGCGTGCGTGTGTGATCACCATTCAATTATCTCAAGTAGGAGTAGAAACGTCTAAGTCTAGTCTAAAACGCATAGTATGTCGCAAATACAATACTATTAATAATATATGTTTTACATAACGCCAAGCGTCAAGACATCTTCGTCGATGTGCTGTTGAATTTTTCTAAGGCATTTCACAAAGTAAAGGATACACTTTTATTAGATAATACTATACTATAACAACTATTCAACATTAAACTTATATTGAAACATGTCACACACAAAATAAATCGACATTAAACTTTTTTGGTAGTTTAGTGCCTTTTAATCACATGCATATTCACTAGGTGGCAGCTCTCGACTCTCGTGGCTGCATGTCGAAGATTCCATAATGACTTTCTTTGCTTATGCTCGAGCAGAAACAAAAGACTAAGTATGAATAAGCTGATATAAATACCAAACAAGGACACATTTAACTAATCAAAGTGCAATCGATGTCGCGCGCAACGGTCGGACTTCTAACTAATATATTTAGTCACAAAAGTACAAAGTGATGGTCTTGGTGGCTAAATTGGTAGCGTGTCGAGCTGTTATTTTTAGGGTCCTTGTTTCGAATCCGACAGGGTATTCGGAACCTTGTTTGTGTTCATTTAGTTTAAGATTAATTTTATTTTGTATAATACTATTTTGGGCACTATTTTGAAAATATACATAATATGTAAACATTCTGGGGGGTAGACGTGCCAACTGGCAGTGAGCAGTGAAAACGCGATTTTGACGGTTAAGCAAGACTAATATTTATTAATACACGGCAAATCCTGGCAATACATGACATATAACTTAATATATTTATGACGCTTTAATTCATGAGTATACCAGTTTTGCCATCTAGCGGATACAATTTTGAGGGCCTTTCAGGGCCAGACTATCGTTCTGGCGAAGTCACGCAGCCAGGCGAGAGTCGGCTAAGCGAGATTAATACCTGGGTAGAGAGATATGCGGGAACGGCAACTCAGACACCGACATTCGAAGGAGGATAAAAGCAGGGACAAACGCTTGGAGGAAAGTAGAAGGTGTGGTGGGAGAGAGGCGCATGTCGCGTAAACTCAAAGGAAAGGTGCTTTGCTCATGTGTTACCCCGGCATACATGTATGGCCTCGAGACGATGGCACTGACAGAGAAACAACAAGAGACGGTGCAGGTTTGTGACAACAATTGGGCAAGAAGAATTGCGGGAGTAAGAAGAACTGATAAGCGAAGACTGGAGGAGTTGAGGGAGGAGGCTGGAGTAAAAGAAAGCCTTAAGAAGAAGCTGGTGAGGAGTCGACTGAAGTGGGCTGGGCATGTGGAGAGAATGGGAGGAGAACGGCTGGTAAAGAAAAAAGGTGCCCGGAGAGTGGAGGGGCAAAGGAGGCGAGGAAGACCTAGATTACGATGGGAGAAGGGTGTAAAGAGAAACTTGGAAGGATTGGGAGAGGAGTGGAGAACGACAGCAACAGATAGAGAGGAATGGAGACAATTGGTGAAGAGAGAGAGAGAGAGAGAGAGAGAGAGAGAGAGAGAGAGAGAGAGAGAGAGAGAGAGAGAGAGAGAGAGAGAGAGAGAGAGCAGTGCAAGATAAGTGAGAGAAAGGAAGAAGAAAAAGAAAGATAACATAAATCGAGGAACGGAATCGAGGCCAGTCTCCCCCTGATGATAGGGAATGAAGAGGAGAACCAACAACAACAACATTGTTTCTGTTATCATTTATTGATGGTTATATCGATACCAGAAATATGTTATCTTTTTTCCAAATATAATGAAAGTGGTTTTGTTGACATTTGTTGACATAAGAGATAGTGTATTCACTGTTAACCATTTCGTAATCTCACCAGGTTCCGATTGAGTATTGTATTAAGCACGCTTGGTTCATAAGCATCATTGTCTACCAAAACATTGTATCAGTAATTAATATAAAACCATTGTTTTGGCCTGATTTGTTATCCTTGCGGTACTCCACATAACGTATTTAGAAGATTATACTTGATATTGACAATACTGCCTCCACACATATTATATAACATTTTTGTAACCTCACGTCAAACATTGTTTCTGGATTTTGTAAAGATTTTGGTAATAAAGACACAGGCCAGTATTTAAGAATAAGATATTTTGAATAATGAAACTACTTTGACAATATTGACTCTACACAGATTTCTGTAATCGCAGATTACGGTATATCATAATGTTAAAAGCTTTTTTTGAGAAAAAAACTTACATCTGTCATTCAATGTTTCAATAAGGTCAATATCATTTATTTTCTAACCTGAAGTCAAACAGGTTTGTAGTTTTGTGAAGATTGTGGTAATAATGACACAGGCCAGTATTTAGTATTTAGGAATCAGATATTTTGAATAATGAAACTACTTTGCCATTCTCATTTTATACGGGAATATAACGGTTTCAAATTAAAACTATTACAAATCAGTGTCAAGCTAGGCACACGTTCTGTAAATGGTGTTTGTCTTTTTACATGCATTGGCTAATCCTTTTGTACATCAATTCATTGTATACGGAGTTAATATCATCCGGTTACATAATGAAGTCTACAGTGTTCATTTCTATAGGTTACATATTTAGAAACTTTCCCGTTACTCTACATGGCGTCCAGAAAACAATTGGTTCCCTTGTGACTTTTCCGTTTGAGTACACCAAGAGTACAATCATCACACAAGGACATTGTCTAGAATCCTGTCTTTTTAAATGTCCGTAGAAAAATGCCCATTTTGATCCATCTCTTTCGCATCCACGTCAGCGCGATCTCGTAGTTTTTTGGAGTTCCCTGACCATCCGCGCAATGTTATTGTTCTTTTATACAAAATGTTCATTGATATGCACTTTGTTTTATTTTTGTTTGCATTTCGAAGCAGCAGTGTTTTTCTGTTGAGAAACGCACAAAGATGTTGGAGTTTTCTTGCGTTGAATCCTATTCGTGATTGGTCGTTTACGTAATGTGTGATTTGTAGCGATGTGTGTCTTTGTATTGTTCGACTCCAGCTTGCTGTCCTTGAGTATTATACAGAGTATCTTAAATTGTGGGCACTCCCTTTTACATCCGTATCCACGTATGCACACACGGTTCTCGCCTACATGCCAGACTCCACTCCCAGCCTCATCTACTAAAGACAGTAGAACTATTTGCTTTCAATATGTTGGCAACTTGAAACGAGAACCGCTTCCCAAATGTGCAGAAGGTAACGAAGTGCTCGCAGTTATTCGTAATTAAAGCATACGTTCCAAAATCTTGTTTTTTAAACTTGCCCACGGCTTTTTCCATGATGACCTTAGGCTTGTTGGCAGTCGGCGCCTTTATGTAGCGGACACGACACAATTCGCGCGTGTTTTTCTCTGTGAATACTATCAACTTGATTCTTCGTACCTTCGAATCGTTTGTGTAATCAATCACCTCATCGTTTCCGAGTTAAATTCCGAGATGGATATACTCCAGTATCCCGCTAGCGGCGGTCCCCTTGACTCCGATAGTGTCTCCGGGTTTCAGAACGCTAAAACGAAAGTGAAAGAAATAAGTGTCGTATTGACGAACAGGGAAGGAAATATTAATTTGTTCGTGTGACATACATTTTAAAATCTGAGTTATGGCTGAGTACCTAACTCGAGAAATGAGTGCCATGTTTCTTAGCACAACGTGTGATGAATATGTCCAAGCCATGTCAGCTTTTATTTGGAAGTATTTAGCCATATTGCAATTACTTAACGAAATTTAAAAATTGCAATTTTCGTTATGTCGAACCGAAGGACTAAGTCACTGAGTGTTTATTCAGCTGGGTGCTGTTGAAGAATTTTCGCCGCGAAGTTCAAAATTTGTGAAGCTCTTGAGGCTATCCAAAAACTTCAAGCTCTCAAAAGAACTTCTCTAATTGCATCAACGAATATTGGGGGCTGATCTTATATCCAGCCCTCACCAACAAAATACGCCAGAAAATGCACAACCCTTCCCTAAATATTTGGAAGCTAATCCTATCTACAGTGCCTGCTCCTCAAATATTGGAATGGTCAACCCCCCTCCCCGGTTCCGGCGACTTAGACAAGTGACCCGTCTCCCATACTGTCTTTTTTGTTTTCTCACCTTGTATTCCTGATTGTTTCGTTTTTGACGTCACATGTCACCTTATGAGACTCGGCCAACACTTGTCCAGATGCAAGACCTCCCAAAAACAATCCAGCCGCACAACCCGCCGCAGAAATCCCAGACATAGTTATAGAATGAACCGTGTCGAACAACTCTTAATTTCAGACAATGTGAATGTGAATTAAACGTCCTGTTTGCTGTCTCGGGTTGCAGGTTGTGTTCCACTGTCAGACCCAGTTGTCACATGACACGGCTGCCTTTCTTTCGTTATGTATGAGTGACTCACACATGGAAAGATACGTGTCTTTGCATATGCTGCCATCAGATGACTAAACTGCGGGAACGTTTGTGCTTACAACATTGCGATGCAGGTAATATTTCGTGGCGTTTGGTTACCGCCTTCACACGACTTAGGGATCATATCAGAACGTCGATTTCTGATATCAGACGACAATACATTCGTTTTGTTTTGGCAGTTTCGTCTGGCGTCGGACATCGATATTAAAATTCGGCCCGATAGTGATAACATATCAATCATATCAATGTTTACAAACTTTCGTCTGACGGAAGGGGTGGGGGACTGATGCTAAATGAAAGTTATTTGGTCAGATATGGAACATCGACGTTCTGAGACGATCCATTAGATGCGTCAGTGACTTCGTTTTTACGACTCATGTTTCGTAGATTAGCCCAGTGCTTAAAAACGTTCATATCAGTTCACTCTTGCACATTTCAAAATATATATATGGATCTAGAAACGATATAACAACGAAGGCTCTCACATGCTGGACTTGTTTTCCGCATGTCTACAAACTGTAGCCAATGTTGCACAGGTTATCTTCGAGGTTTTTGTTTCGTTGTCAGACAAAATGTGGCGTACATGTTGGAAACATTACCCCTTATGCTGTATATCCAGCATTGGGTAAACAGTATAGACGCCCGTGCCTGTACGTCTGCGTGAGGAGAATTTGCACAGCGATCTCCCTGTTTTGCTATAGTCGAACGGCATTCACCCGAATCGCATGCAAGTAAGGTAGAGTTGTAGTAAATCAAAATGTGACGTCATCATCACAAGTCAGGCGGTCTCACGACACTTGGGAAGATAAAATATACATCTTATAAAGATTGTTTGTTATTATTATTATTGTTGTTGTTGTTGTAATCTGCGATGAGGGCGCAGACAACCACCCCTCTCCGCTGAGGCAAAAGAGTTCCGATCAAATGAATAAAATATCCGCTCGAGATGTTAAGGGTGGGGTGCAGTTGGAGGCTTACTTGCATCAACGGGGACGCAGTTGTTATAGTTTTCAAGGATGGTACAGTTGGAGTTATTTCTAGAAAACTGCACTCCCATCCCCAATCAACCACGCTACCTGCAAATACAGCCATTATGTATATTAAAACAACATAATATTAGAGCCGGTCAGCTTACTTTCAGCCAGTGACGTATCTAGGATTGAAAATACGTATTTCTACAACAAAGACACCATGTACAGATGTGAAAACAACATTGTCCAATATTTGTTTTTGAAATAAAACACATGTTAAACTCATGGCATTTATTATACAGTCCTTCGTGGTGTTTTTTCTTATCTCGTATCGTATTCTACTTCTTGCGAATCGCTTATTCTGAGTCACCCGGTCAGTCATCCTTCCTCTGTAGAATACTGACGTGTTCTATTTATGTCTGTTCTACCAAATTGATGGCGCTAGTTTTGTTTGATTAGTTTTGCTTCCTTGTGAGTCACACAGCGGGAGACATTACGCAAAAGCCGAGTTATGTAGGTGGGCGATTATAATTGAAGTGAAATTTATTTTTTAGATCATCATACATACATAGTAAAAGAAACAGTTTGTATATATTTTGCAGTTTGGATGATCCAGGGAGGCCTGCACTAAGACCTGAGAGATCGCTATTGTACAGGCCTCCCTATGTATCTATGAATACATAGTGATTGTGGTCTAGTAGTAGTAGTGATAGTTAATGCTACCTGTAGTAGTCATAGTTAATGCTACAATTTACAAACAACACATATAAGAGTGCACATACAACAACGCTAATAGATCTAATACTACATAATAGTGTCAACAATGTAAATGCTTTATTTTAATTTTCTAACTTGTGTATGAGTGTGATTGGAATGTAAGTCAAATTATCATTGGTATGATGGAATAATTACACAGAAGTAAAGCTAAAATATAGAAAAAAACCTAAATAATAGTAAAGTACAATTAAAATTTGGACAGGGAAATTAGTCATTTCTATGCTTCAGCTGGTATATTCTGTTTGCAGATGTAGCAGTTATTGGAGTCACATTTCGTGCCGTATTTACTTATGATATATGTTTTGCAATAACTTGCGAAGCCTTGATATGAATGGGTGTTAATTTTGTTTATGGCAATTTATGGAAGAAAGTTTTCTTGAAGCAGATGTGGTATAGTATGTCTGATATAATTGGATATCACAGTTATAGTTTTATGGGAAATTATTGATTGTATTGGTAAAGTGTTGAGGTGTCTTTCTTTGTCTTGTTGGTCTAGAGATATTTTCATTAGTAGAGAACATGTCTTGGAAATATTCTGGGACAGTTTTATTTTTATATCTGTAGAAAAATATCATGCATGATAGTTTATAAAGGTCATCTGTTTTTAATAGTTTTAGTTCTTTAAGTAATGGTGTACTGTGCGAATTATATTTACTTTTTGATATAGATCTAATTGCTTGTTTTTGAAGTTCGTTTATACGTTTGTTTATTTTGGCACCCCATGCTAATATACCATAGCTTAGGTGCGACATAAATAGTGAAGAATATATTATCTTTAGGATGTATATTGGTATGCAGTGTTTTAATCTAATGAGAATTCCACATATCCTTATTAAACTCTAATTATAAAAAGAAATCAGTCTCAACGGTTTGTAAAGGGAACAACACGTGATATATCGCAAATCCAGCGGCAGGTTTACTCAAGTGTCATAGCAATCGCGAATAACAAATACAGATAATGATCTATGAGCAACAGTTGTCGCTGAAACGAAATGTTAAAGAACATACATTTTACAATTATAGTTTATTGTACCATGCGATAAGCAGTCCTTAAGACTGCTCAACCCGCTTTACACTTCACTCCTTGGCAGACCTGTTCAATGGAATACCATCTCGGAAGCATTCAGCCACACAACAATTACTTACGTACTTAGACGTATTTCCTCCTGTTCCTTTTGGGACATCGGGCGACGAGCTTTCTCCATCTACTACGGTCTTTCGCAATTTCTTTGGCCTCATTCCAAGTAATTTCCATTTCTGCCAGATCTTCTTTAAATGTCTTGCGCCAGGTCTTAGTCGGCCTTCCTCTCCTTCTGTTCCCACCTTCATTATGCACTTTGCCCAACATCAATACAACTTGGTCATCATCTTATACACAGTGTTAGTAACATAAAGAATATGCTATTGCTAAAGTGAGACCACTACTTTATTTATACTTCCAAATATTTTCTGTACCTTAACAGTAACCAAATTAATTACATAATTTATACTGTTCAATGAAGTAATTTTTATATAGTTTTTTTAGATTTCTTATAGTAAGTGATCTTTTTATGTGCTCGTCTAAACAATTCCACAATTTAATACCATACACAGATATACACTTAGCCTTTAACATTGTTCGGGCATAAACATGTTTTAGTTATTTCTTTGGCGTGTTACATAGGTTGTAGTATATTTGGCATACAACAAAATTGAAGGTTATCAGGCAACAAATTATTGTTAGCTTTAAACATTGCGATAGAAATGTTTAATTTTATTAAGTCGTAAAGTATAAGAATGCCTAGATCATAAAATAATGTATTAGTATGACTTAATGTATTCTATTATTCGTACAATGTTTTTGTAATATATAAACACCGTTAATATATCTTTTACACGCATTTCCCCAAACTTCGCAGCAATACGATAAATATGGGAAAATAATGAACAATATAGTATAAAAAGCGACTTTTTATCCAATAAATATTTTGCCGTGTATATAATGGCAATAGTTTTTGTTAGTTTAGACTTGATCATATTTATATGATCTTTCTAGATAAGCTCATTGTCTATTAAGACCCCTAAAAAACTTAGTAACATATCCTCTATCAATAGTTGTATTATCATTTTGTATATCAATATATGTTGTCTTACTATAGTTGGTAAACAACATGTAGTTTGTCTTAGCAACGTTTAAGGATAATCTATTAACTGGAAACCAGATATGTAGCTTTTGTAGTTCGTCGCTGAAAATTTTCCTTACCTGGGCTGGATCTTTCCCAGAACAAAATATATTCGTATCATCCGCGAAAAGAATGAGTTTTAGTATATCTGAACAATTACAAATATCATTTATGTATAGTATCAATAATTTTGGACCCAGAATAGAGCCTTGCGGTACTCCACATAAAACCTGTAATAAATCTGAATTGCAGTCATCTATGCTGACATACTGTAGTCTGATATGCAAGTAACTTTTCAGCCATTCGTTGGCCATCCCTCTGATAAAATCAAGCCTCTAAATTTATGAGCAATAAATTATGATCAATTATATCAAATGCTTTTTTAAATCAGTAAATACACCAATTGTGCATTTCGTTTGGTCTAAGGCAGCAGTAATATTTTCAGTTAGTTCTAACAGAGCCATTGAAGTTGACATATTTGTCATAAACCCATATTGATTGCTGTTTAAAATGTTATACTTTTCTATACATTTATCTAGCCTAGAATTATATAATTTTTCAAAATTTTTTGAAAATTGCGGACGTAGAGATACTGGTCTATAGTTAGTAAAAACATTATATTCCCCAGCTTTAAATATAGGAATTACTTTGGCAATTTTCATTTTACTGTGAAATACATTTGACTAACTGACGGTGCAAGGTAACATATGCCTGAAGATCCGCCTTCATTGAAGAGAAAATGAACTGGGTGCAATATCGTAAGAGTCATTGTTGGGTTCAACAGGACTGTAATCTCTTGTAATTAATGATATATATTGGGGTCGGAAAATGATGAGTATGGGGGAGCCGGGAGCTGGAGCATCGTTCACGGATGAATTAGGAGGTAGTGTTGGAGAATTTGTGCGGTTCAAGGAGGGTAGTGTTTGAGATTTTTCTCGGTTTTACGGTGGCACAATTGGAGATATATGGGCGGGGGCTCAGCACCAACCACCACCCCGTTCCGACGCCTATGCGACACGTCGAAGCCTCATCGGATGTAGGGCGCGGTAATGAAGTTTTTAGAGGTTCGAGTTCGAGTCCAGTTCACTCAGCTGTATGAATGAACACCTGACTATATACACTAGTGAATATTTGTGTGCAAGTAATAATAATAATAATAAACTTCTATAGCGCCTATATCTCCAGGAATCTGACCTCAGAGGCGCAACATACAAGAGAATCGTTAACACTTTTATTGCAAGAGTCGTCATTAGAGCATGGGACCACCGAAGTTTAGGGTGGGAATGCAATTTCACATAAATAAGTTTTAATTTTTCACGAAATGTAGTATAGTCTCAGATGATTTTAAAGTAATAGGGAGTTGATTCCAGATTTTGGGTGCAGCTATAAAAAGCATGTTGGCCTATTTTAAGCTTGGTTTTCGGATTCCTGGGGATATCGGAAAACCGCTGACTAAACAAATAGGATGGGTGTTGCGTAGAAAAGACACAATATGTAATAGTTGCTAACTTGAATTGTATTCGATATGCAATTGTAAGCCATTGTAACTATTCAAGTAAGGCAGTGGTGGTGGAAATAAGGCTGAAATAACTGTCAAAGACAACACCTAGATTACGAACATTACCAAGCAATTTAATTGGAAAGTAGTTAACAACCTTGTTTCATTGATGTTTTGTGCCAATAATAATTATATAAGTTTTGGATTTCATTTAAATTTGCTTGCTTCCATTCACAGCAAGATGTCAGTGAGACAGTCATTTAAAGTTGATAAAGATGTCTGTGTATCAGTTGGTGAAAGTGATATATATATATACACCCGTGTGTCGTCAGCATGCAAGTGATGATTTATATTATGATTAGTTAGTACTCGACTTCCTGCAGTAATTCTAGTGTGGCTGAATGATAGAGATGTGTTCCATTGAACAGGTCTGCCATGGAGTGAAGTGAAGCCTTTTGAGCATTCCTAAGGACAACATATCGCACGATGTAAGGACACGTTTAATATTGCAATGTAAAATGTATGTTCTTTAACGTTTCGTTTCAGCGTCAAGTGTTGCTCATAAATCATTGTCGGTATTTGTTATTCGCGATTGCGTGACATGACATTTGAGTAAACAGGCAGCAGGATGTGCGATGTGTCACGTGTAGGTCCTTTTACAAACCAGTGAGGCTGACTTCTTTTTATCATTATAGTTTATAGTCACCAGCCCACAAAATCCGGCTTCTGGCTAATCTCTCCAGCTGTGTGACTCACAACGAAAGGAAACTAGTAAAACAAAACTAGTGCAATCAAGTCGGGGGCTCAAACATAAAAAGAACACGTCAGTTTTCTATCGTGGAATGATCAATGCTATAACTCAGTGGTCAGGAGACTAAGAATAAGCGATCCACTTGGCTGACCTCGCATTCAATGGTGCGACGCATGTACAAAATTGTTTGGTTGGGAAATATACAAGCGGACTTTGCATCGTTCATGTTTCCATTAGTTTTGAAATCTCCAACAGTGATAACGCTGTGTTGCGTCCCGTTAGCGCCAAGCTCGCAAAAAAAGTATAATACGACACGAAGTAAGCACTGTACACTAAATGCTGCTACAGCAGTGTCTAATATGTGTTTTACTTCATACACAAATATTGGACAAAGTTTGTCTTCACGTCAGTACATTGCGTCTTTGTTGCAGAAATGCGTATTTTCGATCCTAGATACGCCACTGGCTGAATGTAAACTGACGGTTGTAATTTTATGTTGTTTATACATAATGGTTGTATTTGCAGGTAGCGTGGTTGAGTGGGGATGGGAGTGCAATTTTTTTGAAAAAAAACTCCAGCTGCACCATCCTTAAACCTCTAACAACTGCATCCCCGTTGATACTCCCAAAAACCTAAAACTGCACCCACCCTTAACATCTCGAGCGGATATTTTGTTTATACCATCCGAACTCTTTCCCCTCAGCGGAGAGGGGGTTGCCTGCGAACCCATCGTACCTAATAATAATAATACACATTCTGTGTTCACATTAACCTTATAAGATGTCGTGAGTACCCAGCACCGCCTGACTTGTGATGATGACGTCACATTTTGATTTACCACAGTTACTTACATGCGATTCGGGTTCATGCAAAACCGCTTGATCGCTGTGTAATTGCTCACGCCGACCTGCAGGCATGCGCGTTTGTACTGTTCACGCAATGCCGGATACACAACAAAAGCGGCAATGTTTCCAATATGTACGCCAGATTTTGTCTGAAAAAGAAACAAAAAAAACACTGTGAATGGGTCTTCTGCAACAATCTCGAAGACGATATAGTATTATGCAACATTGGCTACAGTTTGTAACAAGACACCGCAGCCTATGCGGATACACGTATCTTTCCATATGTGACTCATTCATGCAAAGCAAAAGTAGAACACCCGTGTCACGTGACAGTTGTATGGGTATATAACAGCGAGGCACAAACTGCGGAGCGAGACGTGCAGTTCAAGTTGACATTATCTGAAGTTAGAGTTGTTCAAAATCGTTCACTCTATCGCTGTGTCTTGGATTCCTGTGGCGATTGGTACGGCTGGGTTGTCTTCTGCGGGAAGTAGTGGAGCTGCACGAACGTGGGCCGAGTCTCATAAGGTGGCACAAGACGTACAACACGAAATAATCACGAATCGAAGGTGAGAAAATGAAACGATAGTGTGGGAGACGGGTCACTGGTCTAAGGCGCCGGAACCGGGTGTACTTGGGGGTTGAGCGCCCAAATATTTGAGGAACGGGTGCTGCAGATAGGAGCCTCGGGGGAGCGAGAGCAAATCGAGGTTTTCTGAACGTCGCAGCAAAAGATCTTCAACATCACCCCTCCCCCCGTCTTTCAATGTCATCATTGGAGCAACGCAGAGTGGACTGTTTCAGCCCCTCCAATATTAATGTGGTTTGGGTTTTGCGTCAGTTTATCCTTTCACTACAATCAGCTGAATAAATACCTACTCCGTCAGTTCGACATAACGAAAATTGTACGTTTATACATGTTTCGTTAAGTAATTACAATGTGATCAACTGTTACGTGTACAAATCTGATATGCTTTGGACTGCTCTGTGAAGCATTGTACCCAATTCTTGAGATTGGGCACTCAGCCATAACACTATCACTTTCATTTTAATACGTATGTGATATAATCAAACGAACATGTTATATTCGTTAATTCGATACTAATTTCTTTCACTTTCGTTCCAGCGTTCTGAAACCCGGAGATACTATCGGGGTTAAGGGATCCGTCTCTAGCGGGATACTGGAGTATCAGCATCTCGGAATTTACCTCGGACACGATGAGGTGGTTGATTACACAAACGATTCGAAGGTACGACGAATCAAGCTGATAGTGTTCACCCACAACAACACGCGCGAATTGTGTCGTATCCACTACATTAAGGCGCCGACTGCCTTGAGGCCTAACGTCATCATGGAAAAAGCCCTGCGCAAGTTTAAGAATCAAGATTTTGGATCGTATGATGTAATTACGAATAACTGCGAGCACTTCGCTACATTCTGCACCTTTGGGAAGCGGTTCTCGTTTCAAGTTGCCAAAACTGTAAGGGCAACCGCTTCGAGTTGCGTTTAATATGTGATGGAGACCAGAAACCGTGTGTGCATACGTGCATACGGACGTAGAGAGCAGCGCCCATAATTTCAGGTACTCTACATTGTACTCGAGTACTGCAAACTAGAGCTGAACAATACAAAGACAGTCATACCTGCCTGTCACACAGTATGCAAACGCCCAAGCAAGACCGGGAATCGTGAATTTCTCAACAGAAAAAATACTAGTGATCCGAAGTGCAAACAAAAATAAGACACACCAACGTGCATATCACCGAACATGTTGTATAAAAGAACAATAACACTGCGCCTCAGACAACTCAAAAACTATGACGTACTAACGTGGATATGAAAGGGTCGGATCAAACGTTTAGTGACACTTTTCAATATATATTTAAAAAAAGACAGAATACAAGACAATATACTATATTTGTTTTAAAACATAAAACACACAGAATACGTGTATTAAGCGCAATATTAGTTGTAACATCGTCACTAGCGATTTAATTTATGACATTTGAAATGGTTTGTTGACAACATATGTTAATTACCTTCTGTCAGTATTCGCACTGAGTAAATATGCTATTGATAAACCTTAGGGGAAAGGTTTTAAATATATGTAATGTGTCTAAATAATTTCCTTATTTTAACGTGTTGTAATAATGTATATCATACTGTAGTTGTGATTGGAAACTACACCAGTTTGGAGGGATGTGTTTATTTAAAGAAGGACTCTGGTTATCTGGGTGATTTCGAGTTTGATTCTTCAAGGTATGCTGAGAGCAGCAACGTTTTTACGAGAGCATTGGCCTTTCGTAATATTTGTTGTAAATGTGTTTATTACACCATGACATGTCGTAATAGGTAATCGTCGTCGTCATGGTTTGTAGAATAAAAAACATGGAAAGTAAACAATTGAAAGTCACCGAACAGGGCTTCTGTGTTTATTAGCTAACAATGTTTATAGATAAATTACGCGTAATTTATTTTATAGATGTACATATACACACGTACGCACGCACGTACGCAAGCACACACACACACACACACACACACACACACACACACACACACACACACACACACACACACACACACTTATACCACCACACACAAACACATACACCCACGCACACACACACACACACACACACACACACACACACACACACACACACACACACACACACACACACACACACACACACACACACACACACACACACACACACACACACACACACACACACACACACACACACACACACACACATACACACACTCTCTGTCACACACACACAAACACACACACACGCGCGCGCACACACACACACACACACACACACACACACACACACACACACACACACACTATAATCCTTGATACTTATCAACATTTTCACCCAATAATTGATGTAGAGCAAACAGTAACGTTGGAACCTCAGTTGGTTCGATGTTATAGTTACACATTAGCGATGCATACATTCTACTTATTACATTATACTGAGAGATTTTACATCACATAACAATTATTAATTTCAAACGCATGAAGGTCATAATCGATTACATATTCGTGTGGTTGAAAAATATCAGCATTCTGGTTTACTCAAGGGTAAATCAACAAAGTAATTTCGGAATGTCTTGTTCTTTGGGTTTAAGTATAAAAGCAATTCGGCTTTAAACTTTGTATGATGTTTACTTAGTTATCTCAGCTCGGATATATATTATTATTAATAATAATAAGATAACTTCTTTTGCGCCTAAATCCTCGGAATTGTGTATTTATATTCAAACTCACTCTCTCTAAGGTTTCAGTACACACACAAAGAACCATTTAATTTCAAAGTACAGCGTCTGCCGAATTAGGCATGTTATACGTATGAAACTCATTTTCAAATACACTTACAATGTACTTTGAAATTATGTCGCTCTGCACTGTGACAGTGTTCTGCAGCACGATTATCGTGTACACTATTTTGTTCCTGTCCCGGTCGATAGTGTATACCCTCAAAACACAGGTAGAGACACGTCGTGTGCTTTGCTATCTAGCCTATTTATTGTGATATTATCCAAATTAAATGTGTTGCAAATGGCGACACTTAATTTGCATATTTTGGGTTCTGGTGTATTAATCCTTTTTGGAAACATCCTAAAACATACCACCGAAACGCGTGTATGGATACCTAGTTTGATGCGCCGTTGTCAATAGTTACATAGATATACACGAAAATAGAATGTTTGTTTAAATCATCTTCGGAAAATCAAACACTGAATTATGATGCAACGTGGTTAGCCACAAGACAAGCGTAACTCACTAAACGACTCTTGAAATTGAAAAAAACAAAAGAGAATGTTATATACAAAACACAAATTTAAATACGCCAAATCAAAAGTGCGGTACAATAACATTAGAAGAAGGACGCTGCATTAGTTTCGTCCCTGGTTTTCCACAAACCTCCAGAAATCAGCTCCTCTCGCCGAGCTCTGCGTGTTGTGGGAAATTCCCTCAGAAGCTATATTATAACGGTACCTTTATAATATATATATATATATATATTAATATATATATTAATATATATATATATACGAACAGAGAAATACTGTCATGATCTAAATGAAACTAACTTATTTCGGTTTCACTTCAGTGTTCTCAAACCTGGAGATATGATCAGCGTCAATCAAGGAAACAAACTTGCTATTGGAGTTCATCCATCTCGGAATTAGCATAGGAATCGAAGAGGTCATCAACTACGTAAATTACTTAAATGTACGCAGCATACAACTGGATATGTTCACAGCGAACGGCAGTTCTTCTGCTTCGTCTCCTTTGTGTTCGTCCACGCGGTTTGTATCGTATCCGTTACAAGAATGCACCTATGGCCTTTTTGGAGAGTATAGTATTGTTTTTAAGAATTGTGACCATTTAGTTACCTACTGCAATTTTGGGAAAGGGTTTTCATATCAAGTCGCCAACAAGAGCAAACGGTTTTCATCTGGCGGATCTGGTGGTATCGTATTGTAGTTAGAACGGGATAGTTTTACTATCGCGACAGTATCGCGATAGCTCTAATTACTATTGCGATACTATCGTGACTGTAGCATGACTACCACAATACTATCGCGATAGGATCATGAAACCTAAATATCCTTAAGTTCTTATTTTACTTGATGTGATCGAGTTAAGCTATATATCGCACGAACCCAGGCAACATTGACAGGTGGCGCCATCGCTTAGAGTTGGAGCAGTTGCTTTACAATGGCGATCCGTGAATGATGCTGATTTGTTCGACAATTGTTGACGTTGGGTCGGTGGACTCGATAAATAAGTAAACATTGCATAATAACGTTAATAGTATTATATCGTTTGTTTCGCCACCACGCCGCCTATTACCGGGGGGTGGGGGCAGAGAAAACATATGTCTACCCTCCAATTGCACACACCTTTCACAGTCAACAAAAATACACATTAATCGACTCATAAAATTTATATTTCCACCCACCATTGACGCTCATCACAAAACAAACATTCACTCTCACATTTGATGAGTGTCTGCCCCCCAGAGAAATTCCAGGGGGTCAGCAGCCTCCCGTTCCATCTTTTATGGGTGGTGGTGGTGGTGGTGGTGGCGGTAGTGGTGGTGATGGTGGTGATGGTGGTGATGGTGGTGATGGTGGTGATGGTGGTGAAGGTGGTGATGGTGGTGATGGTGGTGATGGTGGTGATGGTGGTGATGGTGGTGATGGTGGTGATGGTGGTGATGGTGGTGATGGTGGTGAAGGTGGTGGTGGTAGTGGTGGTGATGGTGGTGGTGGTAGTAGAGGTAGTGGCAGTAGTACTACTAGTAGTAGTAGTACTACTACTAGTAGTAGTACTACTACTGCCACTACCACTACTACTACTAATAGTAGTAGTAGTAGTAGTAGTAGTAGGAGGAGGAGGAGGAGGAGGAGGAGGAGGAGGAGCAGCAGCAGCAGCAGCAGCAGCAGCGGCGGCGGCGGAAGCAGCAGCAGTAATAGTAGTAGTGCTTATAACCAAAAGAACACAATGCAACTCGCTGAAGAAATGTACATATAAAATAAAATGGCTGTTGCTGTATTACATAGCTACTGTATCTACTCGCTGTGCGCGTGCGCGTGTGCGTGCGCGTGTGCGTGTGCGTGTGCGTGTGCGTGTGTGTGTGTGCTAGGGCGTGCGCGTATGCGTGTTGGTGATCATCAGGGGAACTGCACGATTTCATTAGATTCTCCCACTTTGAAAATATATTCTGAGTAGATCTTCTTCTTCTATGTGCCATGTCTGTCACAGGCGTTGGCGATCATGGCCCTCCAAACTGCACGGTCGTGTGTAGTTTGTAGCAGTTCTGTTGTGCTCCTTCCACACCATGTCGACAGACTATCTATTTTTTTATTCTCTGGCGTCCTCTGGATCTTTTTCCTTCTATCTTTCCTGTTGTTACTATTTGTTCTAACTTTTTCTTTCTCACGACATGGCCTATAAATCGTGCTTGTTGTGTTCTAACTTTGTTGATGATCTTTCTTTTTGATTTGGCTGTCCTAATGATGACTTCATTGCTTTGCTTTGCAGTCCATAGCACTCGCAGCATTCTTCTTAAGAACCACATTTCAGTGGCTTCTATGTTTTTTTGTAAACTTTTAGTTATTGTCCAGGATTCACATCCATATAGCAATATGGGCTATATGTAGCATTGCAGTACATGTTTTCTCACTTCAATTGATATATTTTTATTTGTTAAAATGTTTTTCATGTGGTGAAAAGCTGTTTTGGCTTGAACAATTATTCTCTTTATCTCATCGTTGCATCGACCGTCGGATGTTATTAGTGATCCCAGATACGTTCGGACTTGCTTCAAAACAGTGCCATATGCTACCATGTTGCATGTTGTAGTGTAATTTTTCTTTGAGATGACCATGATTTCTGTTTTCTTTTTGTTCAGGGACAGACCTTTTTTCTCACTTTCCCTTATTACTGTATCTAGCATCTGTTGTAGATCTATTTCGTTCTCAGTAATCAGTACCGTGTCATGTGCATATTGTAAATAATTCATGTTGTATCCCCCTACTTGAATGCCTGGCATATCTTCTAATGTGCATAAGATACTCTCACTGTATAGTGAAAATAGATCGGGTGATAGGACACACCATTGTCTTACACCACGTTTTATTTCTTGAAATTGACTGATGTCATTTTCTATTCGTATTGCTGCTGTTTGTTCCCAGTACAGATTTCTCACAACTCTCAGATCTTTCCCATCAATGTTCAAACTTTCCAGCATTGCTATGATTTCTTCATGACGAACTCTGTCAAATGCCTTTGTGTAATCAATAAAACATACGTACAGATCTTTCTGCACTTCCAGTGCTCTCTCAATCAGTGTTCGTAGGATGTATATTGCATTACTTGTACCTTTATCTTCTACAAATCCACATTGTTCTTCGGCAATTTCCGGCTTTATTTTGTTTCTCATTCTGGTCATAATAATTTTAAGCAACATCTTGGTGAAGTGACTCATGAGACTAATTGTACGGTGTAGTTCACATTCAATCGCACCTGGTTTCTTTGGTATTGCTACTAAAATGGATCTGGATAAATCAGTTGGGATTCGTCCGCTGTCATATATTTTGTTCAAGAAGTCTGTTACTATATCTATACCAAATTCCTCTAAACACTCAATCATTTCAATGGTGATATTATCTGGTCCAGCAGCTTTTCCCTTTTTCATTGATCTGATTGCTATTCGAACCTCGTTCTTCAATATAGGAGGACCATCAAAGTTCTTCTTAATTGATGGTCTTTCACCCCTTTCATCATCGTACAGTTCACCAATATATTCTGACCATCTCTCGAGTATTTTTTTCTTTGTCCATTATTATGTTTCCTTCTTTAGATTTCAGGCAACCTGTATCTGAGCATGTTCTTTTCCCTGTGATTTCTCTTATTCTAGCATGCATGGATTTTGTGTCGTGCTTATTCTTTTGTTCAATTTATTTGCATTGTTCATTAAGCCATTCCTCTTTCGCTAGATTACATTTGGCCGTTATATCCTTGTTCATTGCTACACATGCATTATGATTTTGCTTAATTTTCCTCCTTTCATCCATCAACTTTAGAATATCGTCAGTCATCCATGTTTTCTTTGCTTTCTGCATTGCCTAGGAATAGTTTCTTCTGAAGCCTGTGTGATTGATTCCTTCATTTGATTCCCATTGGTCGTCAACATCTTGAATGTCATTCAGAACATTGAAACTGTTCTGTACTGCTAAACTGAATTTCTCTTTGATCGCTGAATCTGATTTTAGTATATTTATGTCTAGTTTCATGTTCTTTGTTGCTCTTTTTCTTTTCTTCAGTTTCAGTCGGAACGTGGCTCGCACTGGCACATGGTCGGAATAGCTGTCTGTCTCGGGAAAGGTCTTTGCCACCAGGAGGGCATTTCTAAATCTTTTATTGACCAGGATATAATCAATATGGTTCCGTATACGGTCTCCTAAGTCTAAGTCCAAAGTCTTCTTGGGTGTTGTTGGAACCAGGTGTTTCCTATAATCATGTCATGAGATTTTGCCCACTCTATTAGTTTATCTCCTCTCTCATTTCTGCTCCCCAGGCCATATGGTCCAACTATGTCTTCGCACCTTCTCTCACCAACTTTAGCATTAAAGTCTCGCATAACTATTACAATCTCCTGTGATTTGCAGTGTGATTTTGTTAATTCAAGGTCATTATAATTCAAGATTTGTCTGCGGTTGGTGCGTAGACTTGTATGATGTTAATGCTAAATGGTTTGCCACTGATTTTCACCAAGAGGATGTGATCCGATATGGTCCAGTATCCTAGTACGCTTTTTGATCTTTCTTCATCCAACAGAATTCCAACTCCTCTTTCATGTTTATCGCCTCCTGAGTAAATTATTGTGTTATTATCTGATGTCATCAATCCTGCCCCTGTCCATCTAAATTCACACATTCTCATTATAGTTGTCCTCAGTCTTGTAGTTTCTTGTTTGATGTTTTCTAGTTTTCTTTTCTGATATAGAGTTCTTACATTCCATGTAGCAATATTCAAAATCTTTCTGTTGCACACAGTAGCTGGATGACGATCTGGTGTCACATGACTATCCCTACCGAGCGAGGTGGTCCTGTCAGAACTGTCAGAACAACCGTTCACGGTGTTAACGTTATCTTCTGTGGTTTGTGGGTCATGATTGTCTTGGGAAAGATACAGCAGTGGTTTCCCATTGCCTTCTGCCGGTTTTTGATTTGGTTTACTCCAAAGAACAGTAGCTCGTACTGAGCTGTGCTCGCCGTCGTTGTCCATACAACTGGATCTTCCGCCGCTGGAACTGAGGGGACATGCTGTCCATCACATCCTCTGCTTTGCTATTTGACCCATAGCTGGAACATGATTTGTGAGGGTCGGGACATGTCCACACACTGGTGGGCCCAGCACCCTGCACATATCGGGCTCATGCTGCTCCGCCAAGGTTTTTCGTGGCTGGACCACTAGATCCCATGCAGGTTTGGCCTGGAGCCGCAAGGTGTCCAGTTACCATATGGTGTCGCAAGGAGGCACTGCATGAGTCTTGATTGAGGAGAGGCTATATACCAGAAGGAAAGACTTACGCACTCGGGAGGCCATGTTTTTTTTATCCCCCACTTTTGTATATATCAAGCTGAATTACTGTAGCTAGTACTATAGAAAGGTGTGCAGTCTGCACACCAGGTATCTTTTTCCCTTGTGTTTTATATACTGTAAGCATATTACAGTCGGTATGCTGTAATTTAATATAACAGCAATCAAGGGTTTTTTGGTAAATGTCTAGTATGATTATTCTAAATGTACAAAATGTGTCGTACATAACATGTGTGGTCCATCACTCTGTAATCTGGATGTACCTGGCTGTGCACAAGATGTGACTATTGTATATATTATATGTGCACAGTGGCAATCCCTGTGTTAATAAATTTGATTGCCCAATACCAACCTACCCAATAGTTGGCGTAAATTCAGTACAAACAGAGAAAGGGCTGCATGAACATAACACGGATACACCGGGAATAGGGGGGGGGGGGGGGGGGGGTACCGAGTAGAGTAGTACACGAAATGAATTTGTGGCCTTCAGGATGAAAATAATTTTTGTGTAACAACAGAGCGAGCGCCTAGCGGTTAAGCTAGGTGGTTATATAACCTGTTCCCCCTCCTAGTCTGCACACCCCCTTTGAATCGCCTCAATCTGGCGGCTGAAGCTGAAAGCGGAAGGTCTGAAGCAAGCTACCAACCACTACACTACGCTACAGCACTAGGCGCATCACTCAACCCTTGTGATAGAGTCACACACCATACTGAGTAGATCACAGGAGTGATATTGTTTATTGTAGTTGCAATTTGTTAGGTAGGATTAACTTTTTGTGTGAATAATTGTCGTTTGTTTAATATGTCAAATATGTTACCCATGTGACACATATTTCACATATTCATGCGCAGGCGTACAATAAAGTTGACGTCACTGTTGGTACGTGCTGCCACCTATCCGCATCGTGCAGTTCCCGTGCGATATATAGTAGCAAAAAAATAATTGTGTGCAATTTGTTATGGAATTTATAAAGACATGATTGTGTTTCATCTCACACATCGTGTAACGCTCTATGAGTCGTTTGGTACATTGTGTCACAATCCTTCAGATTCGCCTACTTTTATTTTAGATTCGTAAGAGCAGCACCTTCTGGGGGATATTTCATCTTACAATATGCCCACAAACGTACTAAATCTAAATAATTACCTCTGTATTTTGTTCTAATACGTTGCCAGTAGGTACATCAGAGGCTAATGTGCCAAGGAAACGAACGAACACAGAAAGAGGCGAGTACACATCGACGCCTTAAATTGCGTTTCCATAGACACTCTATCGGCTTTATCTTTCTCCCATATAATTATCACTTCTCTCTTACAGTGCATTAGTCCTTTTTTAAACAGTTACACTGGCTTCTGATTGCCATCGAATAACATTTAAGTTAGCCACTATTACACACCGTGCCATTTCTACACAACAGCCATCCTATTTGGTTAGTCTCCGGCGTTTTTCAGGTATCCTCAATAACTTGAGATCATCAGTTTCACAACACATTTTTGTTCCTAAAACCAAGCGTACCATTAGCAAACGTACTTTCTCTGTAGGTGCACCTAAATCTGGAATCAACTCTTAATTATTTCAAAATCATATGACACTATAGCCACCTTTCGTGAAATAAACTCAATACTTATTTATTTGAAACTGTGTCTGTGTGTGTATGTGTGTGTGTGTGTGTGCGTGTGTGTGGTGTGTGTGTGTGTGAGTGTGTGTCTGTTTGTGTAAATATATATATATATATACATATATATATATACACGCGAGTTAATTCCTTCTCTTCGAAGCTATACAACTCAGTAATTATATACATATATATATATATATATGTTGTCGTTATGAATATATATATATACATATATATATACATATATATATATATGTATATATATATATATATGTATATATATGTATATATATATATATATATATATGTATGTAACAAAATATCAAAAACGAACCCCCCTCAGCAAAACCTGGTTAAAGGCCTGTAGGGGGATTCGTTTTTGATACTTTGCTACACACACACACACACACACACACACACACACACACACACACATATATATATATATATATATATATATATATATATATATATATATTCATAACGACAACATACGCCGACCAGGTATGCATACATCGCCGCGCTGGGCAGACCGATGATTTTAATGAGACCAAGATATTCTATATACTCGACTTCACAACCAATATTGATGTGAGTGATGTCACAATTAAACGGCAAACCTAATAATGATATGCAAAAATAACAACAGCAATAGTAACGACATTCAACGTTCATACAAAGTGTTCTTACATGGTTGCTTTTGATTGATATCAGTACACATATCACAATTAATGTACATAAGAAGAGGTTCTGAAGAGAGATTGTCATGGCTCATTCAGATTGATTCACTTGAAAGTGTTCGGCCGCCTCGGTGGCACTTTAGCTTTCATACAAGAGACTCTTTAGGTGCAGTGTCATTGGGAAAAGGTTTGCAAACTAATTCACCGTTTGATTGACATCAACAGGATCATCTTAGTGGATGTGCATCATTGCAAGCGAGGAGAGACGTTCTTGGCCCATGCTGGCCCGCGTGAAGATTTTCAGGCGTCGTAGGGCGCATGCACTTCTTTCGCATTCGCATGACATTACGGGGATTATACAAGCCAATTACAACAACACGTGGATTTTGGGGGAATGATTCTCGCTGGCATTCCTTGATTGCATTTACACAGCTGTTTTGGCAGTCCTTCGGCTCTTTGCTGCGATAGCGCTGCTTCCATCGATGCAACTCTTCTGGTAGCACGCTCGGAGATGGCAGATCACCTTTGTACACGGCGACTGCTCCTGCAATTACTGATTGCTATGCAGCTGGTTTAGCGGGAAAACAGGGGTGGGGTGAGGGTTATAGGCGAGTGTTCGAGAAAGGTTCGTTTTTGAAGACGAACTCCCTGAATCCCCCTGGTTATGGGTCTTATATATATATATATATATATATTGTTTCCGTGCATAGTATGTGTATAGTAGTGTAGTAACACTTACGCACACATGCGGCACGGCGATGGTTGTCTCTGTGTTGCGTCTTGCGCATGATGCGTATCTGTGCGGGTCAAAATATCCCCAACCCCTAATCCACTGTTACATTAAACGATTCCCATACCCGTGGTGAAATAACAATATAACAATAATCCTTAAATAAAACAGTGCTAGTATAATGACAAACCCAATTACCCGCGATGATATAACTCTCCAAGACAGTGGTGCAATACATAATTTACGCTTGCAATTTAACAGTTGGCGTATTAAAAGATAAAAAAAGTAATATACATGTGGGTATAACTGTATCCGGTTCATCCCCATCCCTTACTCCACCTGATAGAATGCCTTTGCGTTAAGGGCGGCGATCCTCAGCACAACCCAGCCAGGGAGATTCCGGTGCGCAACAAATTTGGTGGCGTGGCCCACTACCTCATAAGGACGCCCAATAGTGTATCCCCTTGACAACATGGGGGCGTCCGTTTCCAATACAAGACGCGCGAGATCCACATGGCGAGCCACACCCGCGAAGCCCGCCACTAGTGTTGTGTTTTGGGTGACCCCAAACACACTGTTAGGGAAATTCCGAACCCAATTGTGGTAGCTAGCCACGTCGCCAGTATATAAGTGGACGTGGAACTTCAGCTGGCGGTGGGTGTTCTGGTTAAGGATCGCCAGCGCCTCACACTTAACTGCCGACATAGGGTGACCGGCGCCTGGACGTAGGTGCAGGACTAGCGGCTACCCCAGTTCCTTTGCCAGGACAATCTGCCGTTGGAACAGGCGTCGCTGAGCGGACAGCGAATGGGGAGGTTCCATGTAGTCGAGCCCACACTCCTCAATCGCGCAGCATGGCTGATAACCGGCCCCAAGGGTTCCCATCGAATGTGTTGGTCAGCGGAGGGTTGTTTTCACAACTATAGTGGCCAATAGTAATACCCTTCAGGACAGGCCACTGCCATTCTCCGGGAAACATTCGGTTGTCCACCACAGCCAGGAACTGAGTTCCACTGCCACCCCCCCCCCCCCACTCCAGGAAGACCTCCTCCTAAACCTGGACAGGGTGCGTGCCAAACACGAAATGGGCCACATCCCTGTTCTGGGCGACAATCTCCCTCTGCTTTGTTTAGGTGTCAGTGTGCGTCAAGCCCGATGACGTCAGGAGCCTCTCGTGGCGGATGTCCGAAGACCACACACTGACGGACCAACTCCTGCTTGGTTGCCGGTTGTTCCGCCAGCATCAGTTGTCAGGCTAGGCCAATCCAGGAGCGCCGCAGGGTGGTTGGGTTGGCTCAGCCGAATGGCATCAGGTGAAATGGGCCGTCCCATTATGCGGGCTACCTCCGTATATTTGATACCGAGTGCTATGTTGGTGTGCGTATTTCGGGGGTACCAAACATTCTGACCGAAGAGACTTATGGCCTCTTCGAAGGTGTGTTGCTGGAGCACTTTACGTGTTGCTTCTAGGAGGGCAGTCATAGAATTCGCCCTTTAGTTAAAATGAGGGGTGAACTCCGCCTGGCGCTTCTCCTCGGGGGTGTTTGTCCAGGTGTGTCGTTAATTAAAGCTAGCAAACAAGACCTGCAGACATAGTGCATCAATGATTTTTCCCAAAGCTATATTTTCACCGACAGCATATGCTCGTCTTTTATTCACGACATTGTCATCCTTAGCCAACGCATGTTCAGCCACACGTCTTTCATTGACAGGGCGGCCCATCGATACCCTTTTTGAGCCACGACCCAGTGTTTGGCGCATTCAAACAAGCAGAACATATTTAAATGATTGAATAGCGAGGTGAGGGTAGTTCGAATTAATTTATAATCGTATACCAGTAAACAGCATAGTTAAAGCCTGAACCATTCATTTATAATCGTATACCGGTAAACAGCATAGTTAAAGCCTGAACCATTCCTTCCATAGACATAAAACTCTCACACTCATCCTATCCTCTCAACATTCACATAATTCTGTGATGTCTATAGTTGATAAACAAAAAACAAAAAACATTGATGCAGACATCCAGCAACACATTAGCATTGTCATCATAATTATCTTTAAAATTACATAACACAAATGAACAATATCAAACGAGTTGAAAAATATAACGCGTATGATAAGGCATTTCTTTAACATCTCAGTTAAGTAGCCCTATATTAAGAATATAATATTTTGTCTGCTCTTTTGCAGGCTAGTAGCCTGTTAGCTGGTATTTACTGTGGACTTGCTATAGCTGCCTCTGTGCGACTGTCTGTGCTTGTGAACTAAGACGCCAGTAGTAGTCTACTGCCGTTGTGCGACTGTCTGTGCCTGTGAACTAAGACGCCAGTAATAGTCTACTGCCGTTGTGCGACTGTCTGTGCCTGTGAACTACGACGCCGGTAGTAGTCTACTGCCGTTGTGCGACTGCCTGTGCCTATGAACTAAGACGCCAGTAGTAGTCTACTGCCGTTGTGCGACTGTCTGTGCCTGTGAACTAAGACGCCAGTAATAGTCTACTGCCGTTGTGCGACTGTCTGTGCCTGTGAACTACGACGCCGGTAGTAGTCTACTGCCGTTGTGCGACTGCCTGTGCCTATGAACTACGACGCAAGTAGTAGTCTACTGCCGTTGTGCGACTGTATGTGCCTGTGAACTACGACGCCAGTAGTAGTCTACTGCCGTTGTGCGACTGTCTGTGCCTGTGAACTACGACGCCAGTAGTAGTCTACTGCCGTTGTGCGACTGTATGTGCCTGTGAACTACGACGCCAGTAGTAGTCTACTGCCGTTGTGCGACTGTCTGTGCCTGTGAACTACGACGCCAGTAGTAGTCTACTGCCGTTGTGCGACTGTATGTGCCTGTGAACTACGACGCCAGTAGTAGTCTACTGCCGTTGTGCGACTGCCTGTGCCTGTGAACTACGACGCCAGTAGTAGTCTTCTGCCTCTGTGCGACTGTCTGTGCCTTTGAACTAAGACGCCAGTAGTAGTCTACTGCCGTTGTGCGACTGCCTGTGCCTGTGAACTAAGACGCCAGTAGTAGTTTACTGCCTATGTAACAATTTGCTTTGTTATAGTGTAATAAGAGGCAGGCAACAATATCATTGAGAGAACAATACGTCAGCGAAGTGAGGTATAAACACATAGAACCTACTCTTTTGACGTCTTCTCAATCGCGCGCCATGCTTTTATATATAGGTCAGTTCGCGAGGTCAGTTCAGCCTATTGATCCATCGTGATATCGGCGGGTTCATACCTGATAAATGCCGCGTGCGTTTGTTTACTTGTCAGCAACCAATCACAGCGCAGATGGCATTGCTACCACAGCGCTAACAAAATATGTAAGTGAAAAGGCGTAGTCGTATCTGGGTGTTCTTTTAGACATACCACAGACCGACACGGCCGTGGCAATTTCTATCCCGCAGTCGCTATTTCCCCGACCAGTCAAGGGCCAAGTCGCAGACTTGCCACATGACACGGATTACCCGTATCCGATACGTATTTTGATTTTTTTTTTAGTAATACAGCCGTACTCCATTGTTATACGGATTTCAGTAAAATTAAAAAAAATCTTTATAAGCTACACTATTAACTTGTATGCGTCACAAAACCATATTGCAGTCATATCAGTCGAGAAAACCAACAGCTTTCGGTGCAATGAAGTAATCGTTTATTTTAGTGACTAACTGCATTGAAAGAACGAACTAAATCACCGACAACAGTCAGTGATGTAGTTCGTTGTAGCGCGCAATAGCCAACAGATGGCGCGCTCGTAAATTGTAGTTCTGAAAAATGCGGCAGATGGCTCAACGGCGGGAAACAGCTAATCGCCACACCCCTAACGTTGTTGACCATCAACTTCGACGGTCGCTCCATCCAGCTCGATGACTCGAACATTGCGGTCAGTTTGAAGGTGCGCTCCTTCTTTGAGGATGAAGGTGTCACGTCAGCCGTCCAGGCGTCATTCATCAACGATGTGCGCGCCTTTTACAGTGCGGTTGTGCGCAAGATGGTCGCAAAGTTTCCGTTCAGCAACCCGGTATTGCGCGACTTAAGTGTTCTCGACCTTGCAGTCCGTGTGAACCTCACATACCAGCCGATTGTGCGTTTGGCAGCCCGTTTTGCTCCAGACGTTGATGTCGAACAGCTGAAATATGAGTACGAGGACTTTCAGCTGTTAGCCGATGACGCCATCGTTCTTGAGGAGGATGGCTAATGACGGCAGATCGACCACGTCTCGTTTGAGATTCTCTCAATCAAGACGCCGTTGCAAGTCTTCCGCTTCCCGCTGTTGGCAAATGTATAGGCACTTCAGGAATGTTGTTTCGAATTCTCTCAAGACTGCAAAGCGGGACTATTACACTGGTCTAATCCTGGAAAATATGAAGAAACCAAAATTAATGTGGACATGCCTAAAAGAACTCCTGCCAGGAAAATCCAAGACTAGCTCCAAAGGTGTTGAAGGTCAAATAATTACTAATCCCAAATATAAGGCCAATGCATTCAACAAGTATTTTACATCCATTGGTCAAGAATTGGCAAGTAGTCTTTCACCAGCTGCTTCATTCACTCCACCTAAATCACCCGAAATACTTTTTTTCCCTACTGTCACACCTGATTTTAATGAACAACAACTAAGGAATATGCCAGAAGGTTGGCTCTAATGAGGATCAGGGCTGGCTGCTGGGGGATGCAGCCAGACATTGAGAGGGAGCTGTTTGTTAGAACAGGCCCGAAGATGCATGTTGTAGCTGTGTGTAACACAGGCCAGTGATGTAGCTGGCGACTACTGGGGCACACTGCCGGAGGGACGTTTCTCGTGAAGCATTGTCACCGAGCGCCCTGCGAAAAGTACTAACAAACTACCGCAGTACACCCATAAAAAACAGACTCGGTGAGTAACTCGGTTGCTGTATATAAGCCACCGCCGTCTGAACTTAACGTTCTGACATTTAGAACAGATCGGTTACAATTCGGTTGCTGTAATAGCCGCCGCCGTCTGAACTTATCGTTCTGACATCTATAATTCGGTTGCTGTGTATAAGCCGCCGCAATCTGGACCTATCGTTCTGACATTTAGAATATATCGGTTACAATTCGGTTGCTGTAATAGCCGCCGCTGTCTGTACCTATCGTTCTGACATTTATAACTGGGTAGAATTGAGCAGACATAGTCATATATTGTGTATTAGATATTATATTGGTAGGGATTTCCGCATATAATAAACTGTGAAAATGTACAACCTGACTTATCATTAGAATGACTGAGTGAATGAACGTGGGCCCGCATGCTTCCCTGCCGACCGCTCGCCTCAAACGCTACACTACTATTAGCACGACTAGAAGTACCACCCATATTTCGATAGAACATTTCAGAACATTTCAACCTGAACTGGCCGCTGAATTTAGTGTCTCGCTCAGCAGTCATTGACTCATTGTCACGGTTGCTGCAGCCAAAACATTTAACTGTGGCATCTTTCGGTTTCTTTGATTAACAGCGGTCAGTGATTCGTTGTCCCGCTTGCCGCCACAAAAACACTAAACTGCGGTATCTTTCGAATTTCGTTTATTAACCCATTCATGCCCAGGGTGCCCTAAAGGCACCACCTGTTCATGGCCGCCCCACGAGCTAAAAACGCAATTCTAAAATAATTAGTTCTTTGTGTTATTACTAGGGAGAATATGTCAACATAGATGCAAAACAAAAATTGTGATTTTTCTTTAAAAAAAATTTACATTACACTAATGACGTCATTGTCGTAAATTTTTCTTTCTCCTAAAATGCCTTGACTACAAACCGACCGTATGTGATAATTTCCTTTGTGCTAAGTGTGACATGTTTTACACGTGCGAGAGGTTGACAGGTACATAACAAGATTTAACAAGATTGCCACCCAGAGAATTAACTCTAGGTAGCAGGTGGACAAGGAAGCCCTTGGCTTTTCGAGAGTCCGACCTTTTTATCTATGTGTATCCCGCCCGTCTGAGGTATGTGTCGATTTTATTTTTAAAAATATTCACGCTACTAGCACCCACACAATCAGCAGGTAATCTGTTCCATTCATTTACAGTTCTTTGTGAAAATGAAAACTTTCTTATATCCAATCTACTCTGCTCCTTTGCTAATGCAAGATCATGTCCTCTAGTCCTTCTATCTTTCTTAACTGAGAAAAACATATTTCTATCAATATTTTCATAACCCTTCAATATTTTAAACACTTCTATCTGATCTCCTCTCAATCTCCTGGTCTCTAGTGTTGTTAAACCGCATTTTTTTAGGCGTATTTCATAACTAAGATCCCTCAGATTTTGTATCATTTTAGTTGCTCTCCTCTGCACTCTTTCTAGCATATCTATGTCCTTCCTGCGATATGGCCTCCACGCTTGAATACAATATTCTAAATGAGGCCTAACTATTGTTTTGTACAGCGGTATTATTAGCTCTTTTTCCTTATACGTTATGTTTCGCCTAATTAATCCAAGGATTTGATTTCCCTTTGAAGCTGCAATTCCGCACTGCTCTGAAATCTTCATATCAGCACTAACGGTTAACCCTAAGTCCTTTTCTTTTACAGTAGTACTTAGTACAGTACCCCCCATTGTATATTCTACCTCTTCGTTCCCATGTCCTATGTGGAGGCATTTACATTTCCCAAAATTGAACATCATTTGCCATTTTTCAGACCATTTCATCAACCTGTCAAGATCATCTTGTAAATGCTGTCTATCTCCATCACTTTTAATCCTTCTAAACACTTTTGTATCATCCGCAAATTTCAACACCTTGCTTGTTATTTCATCATCCAAATCGTTGATGTATATTAAGAATAATATAGGACCTAATACTGATCCCTGTGGTACCCCACTCAATACCGATTTCCAGTTTGAAGCCTCCCCATCAACTACTACACGTTGTCTTCTGTCAATCAGCCATTGTTCTATCCAGTTTATTATACCATTTCCTATGCCATGGGCCTTTAGTTTAAGCAGTAATCTTTGATGTGGTACTTTGTCAAAAGCTTTTTGAAAATCTAAGTAGACGATATCTACTGGTGTTCCCTCATCTACCCACTTAGTGATGTCTTCCAAAAAACATAACATATTTGTTAAGCATGACCTCGCTTAAAAAAAACCATGTTGAGATGGGTTTATCAAGTTTTGTTTAGCAAGAAAATCCACCATGTGATCTTTAATTAGTCTTTCTAATAATTTACAAATCACTGATGTTAAACTCACTGGTCTATAGTTCTCTGACTTGTTTCTCGAACCTTTTTTGAATAACGGTATAATGTTTGCTTCTTTCCATTCTAAAGGAACCACTCCCTCTTCTAATGACAAGTTGAAAACTGTTGCAAGTGGTATGCTAATTTGTTCTACAATTTCCAATAGTAGTTTGGGTGGAATACCATCCACTCCAGGTGATTTATTTTCCTTCATAGCCCTTATTTTCTTAGCTACCATTTCCGGGGTTACAATTAATTGTCCTAAATAGTCTGAATCTGCCCCCTTGAACTTAGCCTTTGGTATTGGCAGTGAACTAATATCTTCCCTGGTAAACACTGAACTAAAGTACTCATTCAGGTCTTCTGCCATTATGAATCCCTCTGATATCATATTTCCAGCACTATCTTCTAGAGGACCGACCTTATCTTGAACTTTCTGTTTGCTTCGAACATACGCATAAAAACTCTTGCTGTCATGTTTTATATTACTAGCTAATTGTTGTTCATAGCTTCTCTTTGAATTTCTAATTTCAGCTGTAGCTTGGTTAAGTGCTTCTTTATAATTGTTGTAGTCTTCATAATTTCCAGTACATCTATATGACTTCCACATCATTTGTTTATACTTAATTTTTCTAATGGCTTCTTTCGATAAGTGTTTCTTTTTGGACCGTTTTCCTTGGTTTTTGAAGGGTACAAATTTATCGATTATGCACTTAATTTCACTCTTTAATATATTCCAGCATTCTGTTGCCGTCTTATTTTTCAGTGTCTTATTCCAGTCTATCTTTGCTAAATATTTCCTCATGTCCTTATACCTTCCTTTGTGGAAATTTCTCCTATACTGCTTTTTGCTATTCCTTTCTGATTTTACTTTGATGGTAAAATGTATCTGGTTGTGATCGCTACTCCCCAGTGGCTCACATATCTTGACATTGTCAACTAATTCATTCTGTGAGGACAAAACTATGTCTAACACATTCTCACCCCTGGTTGGTTCTAGCACATGTTGAGAAAGGAATGTATCTTGAACTAAAACTAAAAACTTGTGGTCCTCTCTCCCCATACTCTGTAGAGATTTCCATTGTATATGCCCATGGTTAAAATCCCCCATAATAATACAGTCCCGTTTGCTTACTTCCCTTATAGCGTTTTGTATTTTTTCATTCTCTTCTATGCTTATGTTTGGACTTCGATAAACCAACCCAACCGTCAACGTTGAGTTTCCTGTAACTATGTTACACCAAACAGCTTCTTCGCAATCTGCTTCTCTTTCTAATTTTATTTCATAAGCCTGAATAGATTCTTTAATATATAAAATAACTCCACCTCCCTTTCTTCCTATTCTATCTTTTCTAAACATTACATATCCTGTCAGTCCCAATTCAGCATCTGATATATCGGTGGTGGTCCAGGATTCGGTTATACCTATTATATGAGGGTCAATATCTTCTACCATAATGTTTAGTTCATTTCTTTTGTTTACTATACTCCTTGCATTTAAACAAACACATTTATATCCAGCTTCAGAAGAGTTTTCCAGACTGTTATTTGTTGATTTATTTGTGCTGTCTTTATCTATGCCTCCATTTTCAGGCTTTTCTGTGAGTCCCCCCTGCGAATCTAGTTTAAATAGATGCAACCTGTCCCACTGTCAACAGATTGCAGCAGATTCTCTGAGAAAACTGCTGCCCCCTTTCCACTAAGATGGAGGCCATCTCTCATGTACATATCTTCCCTCCCAACAAAGTATCCCCATAAATCTGTGAATCCCACCCCCTCTTCTTCACACATCTGCTCAGCTAGTGCATTGATCGCCATCCTCTTGCAGTTTCTATACGTTGCCCCCCTTCCTCCCATTACTGGCAAAATTCCTGACAAAATAACCTGTTCGACTCTCGTCTTCTTTAGCTTCCTCACTAACTGTCTATACTTCTGTACTATCGCAGTTGTTCCCTCCCTGTCTGCATTATTTGTTCCTACATGTACCAGTATAGACCCCCCCTTGCCATGTCCCAATACCTTCTCTACCCTGTCAGTTACATGTTCAATCCTAGCCCCCGGTAAACAAACAACGATGTCCTCCCCCTCGCTCAGTGTCTTGTCCGTCTTTCTCATAATGGAGTCACCCATAAACACCCTCTCTTTCCTCATTGCCCCCTCAATCACTGCCTTAGAATAGCTCCTTCTTCGGTTTGCATCTGTCTGTTTGTTGTCTTTCCCCCCTGCCGTCTTCTCTCCTGTCACATTCTCTTCCGATCCATTCTTTCCTGTCGCTTTTTCTCTTGTCACCTTTCCTCCTGACTTCTCTTCTATCACATTTGCTCTCACTTCCCTTCGTCCCTTCTTCTTTCGTCCCGTCTCATTTTCCTCTCTCCTCTCCCGTTCCATCTTCCCTCCCTCCTTCTCTACAGTCACTTTCTTCCCTGTCACCTTCACGCTTGTCACGTTTGCTGTTGTCGATTTTCCAATTTCTTCCCCTCCAATCACCTTCTCTCCTCTCAATCTCCTTTCCTCAGTTTTCTTGCCACTGCTATTCTCCTTCAGTCTTGCAGTATCCTCACCTCTCTCCCTGTCTTCTCTCTCCGTTCGACCTGCCTCCTTGCTAATTCCCATCTCCATTCCCTTCACAATATCTGTCAACCTAACTATCTCCTTCTGCAAACACTCCACCTTCCAACATCCAATGCACTGAAAGGTGAATCCTTCCTCCATGGTTTCTGCCCATGACTTTCCACACCCGGACGATGCAAAATCTACCCAGCTGTAGCAGTGATCGCACACCAAGTGTCGCTTTGCCTTGACTTTCCGCTTGCAAGGCGCCATATCCCGATCAGAATTTATTTAATAACTTAACTAACTTAGTCTTTATAAAGACTGTTTCCTGTGTACTACAGCACACTTCAGGTTAAAAATTTCAATTTCACAGCCGACTATTTATCCTAATACGAACGCTAACATCACCGGTAGTGACCTAATTTAAATACAATCACTTACGTTATGTTAGGCTGCTTTATTTATTTAGGTTACGCCGCCCGACTATCGCCCTTGCTTAATTTTAACAACAATGCTACCTAACCAAAATATATAGCAAGTACTGGCTTACACAGATATTATCTTGTGTAAGTAGTTTGATGGTTGTTACTTTATCTCCTATATATTCTACCACATAATCAGGTTTGTTAAATCTTGTTTACAAGTTGTCGAAGGCTAAGCCGCCTACTGAGTTACCCTATTATCACTCACTATACTAAGGTGTTCTAAAATACTTTAACTAACTAACTTTAAGCACAAATGCTACTCAATATATGTTTATTGCAACTTTATGAATGATATTAAGGCAAAAATAATACTTATCAATCAGTAATTCCACTTGTTTATCCACTTTTTACACCACCAATTTCTACGATCAATCTCCGCCAAATATAGCCTCGAACTTGGTTAAGGTGGCTTAGGTAACACGTGTGACAGGTAACAGTGTATCAAGTGATATTTATGTGACAGGTGTAACCGGTGTGACATGAGTGATATGTGTAACCGGTGTGACAGGTGTGTAGCAGGCGTAATATGTGTAAGTAACACTGTAACAGGAATGACACGCGTAACATAAGACAGGTGGAACCGGGATAACAGGTGTAACAGGTATGACAGGTGTAATCAGTGTGACAGGTGTATCCGGTGTGACAGATGTAACAGGTGAGGCAGATATAACGGGTGTGACTGATGTGACCGATTTGACATATGTACTTCTAGAGGTAGACAGCAGTCGAACATATATGTTCGACTCTTCCGTTTTCAAGCTTCGGCAATTTCGTTCATTCGCCGTTGCCCCAGTTTACTCAACTATCTCAATCAGCGTCTAGCTGTTGACAATGGTGTAATAGTTTTAGTGCAATAATTGCAGCTAGGCCAAATAAGTCATGTTAGTATTGAAATGAACAGGTGTGCCAAGGCAAAGTGTAAAGTGCTCCAAGCAGTACTATGTACTGGATAACGCGCTTTAAAATAATTTACCTTGATAAGAATTTACTTTTTATATGCGACTTAATTATTTGACAACGTACTTTGTAAACACATGGTTAGTGGTAAAGTTTGCATGTATAATATGGCGAACATGTGGCTCAAACAGGTCAGCGCAGCTCTCAATGATCATGCACGTATTCTCTCACGCCCACGTAGTTCTAAAGGGACCACCTTAGATGTCGCATTTAGAAACATGTTATATTGATCAAACTGAAAATACATGTTATCTTAAACAAATGGAATATTAAAATACGATTAAACTTAAACTCTTCGTGTTAAGTAAGTTTTAGGCATAAAAGGGTTAACCCGAAGACCAACGCTAACATCCGTTAACATTGCTGAACTGGCCACGCGCGAACCGATCCGCAAAGTACAAATCGCTCTGAATGGTGCATATATTACCAGTTAATAACAAAATCGACGACACGCAACAATTTACTCACTTGCCCGCACTCCATATGCAACCATAACCCGAAAACCAACGCTAAAAACGGTATCCGTTAACATTGCTGAACTGGGCATGCGCGCAACGATCCACAAAGTATAAATCGCGCTGAATGTTGAAACTCCTATCAAATATTCATGAAATAATAATAATAATATTTTTTGTATACACTCATATCCAGAGTAGGACTCTGTTCAAGGGTGTTGACAACTAATACCTACTAAAATGTAGATAATATAATTAAACGCATAACAAGACCAAAACATGTACTAAACATACCTAAGCTAAAAGTATCAAGACATGCATAAAAAATTATAAATAAATAAATATACAATACAATATTAATGAATAAATTATTAAAAATAATAGGCTAGTTCTGCTAATTAAACGTATGAAAAGGCTAGAATTGCATTAACATATAAAATGTACTAAACAAACCTAAGCTAAAAATATCAAGACCTACATAATATATAAAAATAATAATAAATAAATAAGTAGAGAGTAAAATATTAATGAGGAAATAATTAAAATAGTAGGCTAGTATAATAGTACAAAATAATAGTAGTAATTAATAAATACTACGATGTGGAGAGAGAATGGTATAGAGACTTAGATATTAAAAGAAAGCTTGAAATAATCAGTCTTAAATGTGTCCATGCACTCGGTCAGACGCAGATCCTCAGGTAGCGTGTTCCACAGAGTTGGCCTCGCGCGAGAGAATAAACGGCGGCCTTATCGTTCGAGGTTATAGCGCGGAACGGCCAGCAACGCGCGATCGGCATATCGCAGGACGCGGCGCGGCACGTACGGCGTGATGAGCGACGCGAAGTACGTCGGCGTCCGATCATGGAGGACGCGAAACACAATGACAAGTAACTTGTACTCAATGCGGTACTTCACGGGCAACCAGTGGAACTGTTGCAATGCGGCCGTCATGCTTCGCCGGTCGCCCCGCCTGATTCGCAGCACGAATCTGGCCGCCGTGCGCTGCACCATCTCTAAACGGTCAAGAGGCGGTCGGAGATGTCACACAGGACAGCGTTCCCGTGGTCGAGCAGTGATGTAACAAGGGAGTGGACGAGAGTCTTACACGGAAATCGACGCTGTGCAACAAATGGCTCACGTGCCCGCACTCCAGGTCCAACTTTAACCAGAAAACCAACGCTAACAACGGTATCCGTTACCATTGCTGAACTGGGCACGCGCGCATCGATCCACAAATTACAAATCGCGCTGAATGGTGACCTACTATCAGTTAATCACAAAATCAACGACATGCAAGAATCGCCTCACTTGCCCGCACTCTGGGTCCAACCTTAACCCGAAAAATAACGCTAACAACGGAATATGTTACCATTGCTGAACTGGGCACACTCGCATTGATCCACAAAATACAAATCGCACTGAATGGTGCACTCCCGGTAGGTCTACAGGGGCGCATCCATAAATCCAGTGGGAGACGGGGAGGCACAAAAACCTCCCATGACGGCCGAACCAAATGATGTAGTCGAAATGTTGTCGTACCGCGCCGCCGTAACTTCAGCCGCTCCGCTGTCTCGGCTGGACTGGTGATATCGGAAGACGGGGGGAGGGGGGGATGCTGTTGAAAATGCTTCCCCGCCGCGTCGCCGTAACTTCAGCTTATTATTAACCTGAACGGGGCTCATTTCAAACGGTCCAGGGGGCACGATCACGTGGGCCCATTATAAAAGGTCTGCAGACAAGCCGAATTCATAAGGTCTATGGTTCTATGATCCAGACTATGCACTGCCTGTTCGACGTCTCTCACACGCTCGACCGGGAAGCAACTCTGGCCGCTGGGTACAAGATCAGGTGGATTAGAGATAGGGACCACCATTCTGTGAGTGCACGATAGGTTACACATTTACCCACTGCATGGGATATTTTACTCCCCCTGACATAGACACCAGATAGAATGGACCAACGGCTTTTAGTGTCTCTTCCGAAAGACACGTGAAGTGAACGAACGAAATTGCCTAAGCTTCGAGGCGGAATCGACAGTTCGGCGCTCTATCGCGCGACCACCGCTCCCCACTACAAAAATGGAACAAGCTTATTTAGCTTCCATGATACTATCGTGATAGTATCGTGATACTCATGAGACATTCGAGATAGTATCACAATTGTTAACATTGTTAGCTGATAATCACAGGAGCCTTGTGTGATCACTTTCAACTGTTTCCTTCCCATTTTTTATATTATGTAGATTGTTAAATATAAACAATGAAGATGATGATTATTTATTACGACATGTCACGTAGTAGAAATAATATGCCGTAAGCTTACTTTCAGCCATTGGCGTATCTTGAATGCCGGAAAGTGGAGGGGCAAATTAAAACATTTACAACAAATATTACAAAATGCACATGGCCAATGTTCTCGTAAAGAGGGTTGCTGCTCTTATCGTAACGTTATCGAAGAATCAAAATCGAAATTACAAGTATAACTAATTTCCCGTTTTAATGGCCGTTTGAAATACGCATGCCCACCAGTTTCCAATCACAACTACAGTATGACAAACATTATTACAACACATTCAAGTAAGGACATTACATGGAGACGTTGTTATAACAGTTACCTGTAGTCAGTCTCGGAACAAACGTACGAAACTCTGCAACAACCGTATTTACTATAAACTAATTGGTGGAGTTTCGCCTGCCAAGTAGTGTATTGTATTCTACTTTGTCTATGCTCTACATTACCAACACACAATTTAGCGTTATCGTGTTAGAGACAATAAAGTAATGTCATTTTGTGAATGAATCACACTGTTGAAGGTACGACGGGTCATCTAGTTCGCTTATTCCTAGTCACAATTGCTAACATTTCCCGGCTTGACTGCTGAGACTGCAGCACTTTCGCTTTACCAGGCGTTAGTCATACGGTTAGCCGGAAGAATAGTCAGAATGCGGAAGATGTGGGCAGGTCACCATAACTATATTTACTAGTTCACACCCACACTTGGAGCCATCACTTGTTTACGGTGACGCTATCTGGATATGTGTGCGTGCGTGCGTGCGTGCGTGCGTGCGTGTGTGATCACCATTCAATTATCTCAAGTAGGAGTAGACACGTCTCAGTCTAGTCTAAAATGCATAGTATGTCGCAAATATAATATTATTAATAATATATGTTTTACATAACGCCAAGCGTCAATATATCTTCGTCGATGTGCTGTTGAATTTTTCTAAGGCATTTCACAAAGTGTCCTAGCCATCTAGAAGCCAAGGTACACAGTCGTTAATGAGTGCAGCGACATGCATATGGACTAGAAAACAGTTTTCTGAACAAACATCAACAAGTATTGGTTTTCGTCTACTACTGTCACCTGATGCGATCCACAGGGTTCAGTTTTCCGACTCTTCCTCTTCCTGTGGTACAGTGATGAACTTCCACTACAAGCATCCATCTTTCGTACACTGGCACACGCACAGCCACAAGCACGCACGCACGCACGCACGCACGCACGCACGCACGCACGCACGCACGCACGCACGCACACACACACACACACACACACACACACACATACACACACCAACAAACACACACACAAACACAACATACAATCGCACACGCACACACGCACACACGCACACACGCACACACGCACACACGCACACACGCACACACGCACACACGCACACACGCACACACGCACACACGCACACACGCACACACGCACACACGCACACACGCACACACGCACACACGCACACACGCACACACGCACACACATACACGAACGGACGTACACACTAATAATAATGGGGCACCTAGAAAATATCCATATATCTCTATTTTGTATATTCAAATTAACAAATAATAATATGATATTGTGTTGTACATTTTGAACGCTGTGCATTAAGTGCTGTGATACTACTAGTGCAAAAGTATAAGCAGATTCCCTACTCAGTATATAATATACATACGTGTGGACGTAGCACTTCTCTTTAATTTTCTACTGTCAAACCAAAATAAAAACACATCTGGTTCCAACACAACACCAGTACATTACATAAGTATTATATAATCAATGTATCTCGTCACATATGAACGCATTTATATATTGTAGTTTCACAATTCGCATGACTCGTTTTTACAAATAAAATATTAGCCATAAATTAAAACATACTTGCTGTCGCAATTCTCAGGAAAGTAGTAGAAGCATAAACACGTAATAGTATAACAAACAGTGAAATGACATGATACAGCAGAGTGTTGTGTGGACTGGTAGTTTCAGGGGAGTATGAAGTGAATGTTGGCCTGAGACAGGAACTCACTGTTGTTGATCTCAGTGGTGGAACTGATAAGCAGAAAGACTGGTACGAGAGATATCCTCCGGAAACTACTGTATGCAGACGATCTGGCAGTGGCAGCGGACGGGGAAGCAGATCTCCAAGAATATCTGACAGAGTGGAAGAATATGTTCAGCAGACATGGACTGAAAGTTAATTTTAAGAAGACGGAGGTCCTATAGATGGGGCAGCAAAACAAAGAGCTGGAAATACGCTGGGGGGGGGGGAAGAAACTAAAACAAAGAGACAGTTTTGTATAATTGGGTAGCCCCGATTATCCAGACGTCGTGAGGTGGCAGCATTGTCCCATCACAACAGCCGGGATTATTAAGCTCCAGCCAATGTTATCGGTAGGGGGCTTTACCCCAGATTCGGGTAAAGACGATGGTTGGCTCTCAGACCAACTATGAAATAACAAATTTAATAAGGATACACTTTTATTAGATAATACTATACTATAACAACTATTCAACATTAAACTTATATTGAAACATGTCACACACAAAATAAATCGACATTAAACTTTGTTGGCAGTTTAGTGCCTTTTAATCACATGCATATTCACTAGGTGGCAGGTCCTTGTTTCGAATCCCACAGGGTATTCGAAACTTTGTTTCTGTTCATTTAGTTTAAGATTAATTTTATTTTGTATAATACTATTTTGGGCACTATTTTGAAAATATACATAATATATAAACATTCTGGGGGATAGACGTGCCAACTGGCAGTGAGCAGTCAAAACGCGATTCTGAGCCAGACTATATTCTGAGCCAGGCAAGAGTTGGTTAAATAAGACTAATATTTATTAATACACACAAATCCGGGCAATACATGACATATAACTTCATATATTGGTGACGCTTTAATTCATGAGTATACCAGTGTTGCCATCTAGCGGATAACATTTTGAGGGCCTTTCAGGGCTAGACTATCGCTCTGGCGAAGTCAGGCAGCCAGGCGAGAGTCGACTAAGCGAGACTAATACCTGGGTAGAGAGATATGCGGGAACGGCAACTCAGACACCGACATTCGAAGGAGGATAAAAGCAGGGACAAACGCTTGGAGGAAAGTAGAAGGTGTGGTGGGAGAGAGGCGCATGTCGCGTAAATTCAAAGGAAAGGTGCTTTGCTCATGTGTTACCCCGGCAGACCTGTATGGCCTCGAGACGATGGCACTGTCAGAGAAACAACAAGAGACGGTGCAGGTTTGGGACAACAATTGGGCAAGAAGAATTGCGGGAGTAAGAAGATCTGATAAGCGAAGACTGGAGGAGTTGAGGGAGGAGGTTGGAGTAAAAGAAAGCCTTAAGAAGCAGCTGGTGAGGAGTCGACTGAAGTAGGCTGGGCATTTGGAGAGAATGGGAGGAGAACGGCTGGTAAAGAAAAAAGGTGCCCGGAGAGTGGAGGGGCAAAGGAGGCGAGGAAGACCTAGATTACGATGGGAGAAGGGTGTAAAGAGAAACTTGGAAGGATTGGGAGAGGAGTGGAGAACGACAGCAACAGATAGAGAGGAATGGAGACAATTGGTGAAGAGAGAGAGAGAGAGAGAGAGAGAGAGAGAGAGAGAGAGAGAGAGAGAGAGAGAGAGAGAGAGCAGTGCAAGATAAGTGAGAGAAAGGAAGAAGAAAAAGAAAGATAACATAAATCAAGGAAAAGAATCGAGGCCAGTCTCCCCCCTGATGATAAGGAATCAAGAGGAGAACCAACAACAACAACATTGTTTCTGTTATCATTTATTGATGATTATATCTATACCAGAAATATGTTATCTTTTTTTCCAAATAATGAAAGTGGTTTTGTTGACATTTGTTGACATAAGAGATAGTGTATTCACTGTTAGCCATTTCGTAATTTCACCAGGTTCCGATTGAGTATTGTATTAAGCACGCTTGGTTCATAAGCATACTAGTCTACCAAAACATTGTATCAGTAATTAATATAAAACCATTGTTTTGGCCGGATTTGTTATCCTTGCGGTACTCCACATAACGTATTTAGAAGATTATACTTGATATTGACAATACTGCCTCCACACATATTAGATAATATTTATGTAACCTCACGTCAAACAGTGTTTCTAGATTTTGTGAAGATTTTGGTAATAAAGACACAGGCCAGTATTTAGGAATCAGATATGTTGAATAATGAAACTACTTTGCCATTATCATTTTATACGGGAATATAACGATTTCAAATGAAAACTATTACAAATCAGTGTCAAGCTAGGCACACGTTCTGTAAATGGTGTTTGTCTTTTTACATGCATTGGCTAATCCTTTTGTACATCAAGTTTTTGTATACGGAGTTAATATCATCCGGTTACATAATGAAGTCTACAGTGTTCATTTCTATAGGTTACATATTTAGAACCTTTCCCGTTACTCTACATGGCGTCCAGAAAACAATTGGTTCCCTTGTGACTTTTCCGTTTTAGTACACCAAGAGTACAATCATCACACAAGGACATTGTCTAGAATCCTGTCTTTTTAAATGTCCGTAGAAAAATGTCCATTTTGATCCATCCCTTTCGCATCCACGTCAGCGCGATCTCGTATTTTTTTGGAGATCCCTGACCATCCGCGCAATGTTATTGTTCTTTTATACAAAATGTTCGTTGATATGCACTTTGTTTTATTTTTGTTTGCATTTCGAAGCAGCAGTGTTTTTCTGTTGAGAAACTCACAAAGATGTTGGAGTTTTCTTACGTTGAATCCTATTCGTGATTGGTCGTTTGCGTAATGTGTGATTTGTAGCGATGTGTGTATTTGTATTGTTCGACTCCAGTTTGCTGTCCTTGAGTATTATACAGAATATCTTAAATTGTGGGCACTCCCTTTTACATCCGTATCCACGTATGCACACACGGTTCTCGCCTACATGCCAGACTCCACTCCCAGCCTCATCTACTAAAGACAGTAGAACTGTTTGCTTTCACTATGTTGGCAACTTGAAACGAGAACCGCTTCCCAAATGTGCAGAAGGTAACGAAGTGCTCGCAGTTATTCGAAATTAAAGCATACGTTCCAAAATCTTGTTTTTCAAAACTTGCCCACGGCTTTTTCCATGATGACCTTAGGCTTGTTGGCAGTCGGCGTCTTTATGTAGTGGACACGACACAATTCGCGCGTGTTTTTCTCTGTGAATACTACCAACTTGATTCTTCGTACCTTCGAATCGTTTGTGTAATCAATCACCTCATCGTTTCCGAGGTAAATTCCGAGATGGATATACTCCAGTATCCCGCTAGCGGCGGTCCCCTTGACTCCGATAGTGTCTCCGGGTTTCAGAACGCTAAAACGAAAGTGAAAGAAATAAGTGTCGTATTGACGAACAGGGAAGGAAATATAAATTTGTTCGTGTGACATACATTTTAAAATCTGAGTTATGGCTGAGTACCTAACTCGAGAAATGAGTGCAATGTTTCTTAGCACAACGTGTGATGAATATGTCCAAGCCATGTCAGCTTTTATTTGGACCTATTTAGCCATATTGCAATTACTTAACGAAACTTAAAAATTGCAATTTTCATTATGTCGAACCGAAGGACTAAGTCACTGAGTGTTTATTCAGCTGGGTGCTGTTGAAGAATTTTCGCCGCGAAGTTCAACATTTTTGAAGCTCTTCAGGCTATCCAAAACCTCGATTGTACCCCCTGAGGCTTGCCACCAAAACCCTTCAAGCTCTCAAAAGAACTTCTCTAATTGCATCAACGAATATTGGGGGCTGATCTTATATCCAGCCCTCACCAACAAAATACACAAGAAAATGCACAACCCTTCCCTAAATATTTGGAAGCTAACCCTATCTACAGCGCCCGCTCCTCAAATATTGGAGTGGTCAACCCCCCTCCCCGGTTCCGGCGATTTCGACAAGTGACCCGTCTCCCATACTGTGTTTTGGTTTTCTCATCTTGTATTCCTGATTGTTTCGTTTTTGACGTCACATGTCACTTCATGAGACTCGGCCAACACTTGTCCAGATGCACGACTTCCCAAAAACAATCCAGCCGCATAACCCGCCGCAGAAATCCCAGACATAGTAATAGAATGAACAGTGTCGAACAACTCGTAATTTCAGACAATGTGAATGTGAACTGAACATCCTGTTTGCTATCTCGGGTTGCAGGTTGTGTTCCACTGTCAGACCCAGCTGTCACATGACACGGCTGCCTTTCTTTCGTTATGTATGAGTGACTCACACATGGAAAGATACGTGTCTTTGCATATGCTGCCATCAGATGACTAAACTGCGGGAACGTTTGTGCTTACAACATTGCGATGCAGGTAATATTTCGTGGCGTTTGGTTACCGCCTTCACACGACTTAGGGATCATATCAGAACGTCGATGTCTGATATCAGACGAAAATACTTTCGTTTTGTTTCGGCAGTTTCGTCTGTCGTCGGACATCGATATTAAACTTCGGACCGATAGTGATAACATATCAATCATATCAATGTTTACAAACTTTCGTTCGACGGAAGGGGTTGGGGGCTGATGCTAGATGACAGTTATTTCGTCAGATATGGGACATCGACGTTCTGAGACGATCCCTTAGATGCGTCAGTGACTTCGTTTTTACGACTCATGTTTCGTAGATTAGCCTAGTGCTTAAAAAACGTTCATATCAGTTCACTCTGGCACATTTCAAAATATATATGTGGATCTAGAAACGATATAACAACGAAGGCTCTCACATGCTGGACTTGTTTTCCCGCATGTCTACAAACTGTAGCCAATGTTGCACAGGTTGTCTTCGAGGTTTTTGTTTCGTGTCAGACAAAATGTGGCGTACATATTGGAAACGTTACCCCTTGTGCTGTATATCCAGTATTGTGTAAATAGTATAGACGCCCGTGCCTGTACGTCTGCGTGAGAATTTTCACAGCGATCTCCATGTTTTGTTATAGTCGAATGGCATTCACCCGAATCGCATGCAAGTAAGGTAGAGTTGTACTAAATCAAAATGTGACGTCATCATCACAAGTCAGGCGGTTTCACGACACTTGGGAAGATAAAATATACATCTTATAAAGATTGTTTGTTATTATTATTATTGTTGTTGTTGTTGTAATCTGCGATGAGGGCGCAGACAACCACCCCTCTCCGCTGAGGCAAAAGAGTTCCGATCAAATGAATAAAATATCCGCTCGAGATGTTAAGGGTGGGGTGCAGTTGGAGGCTTACTTGCATAAACGGGGACGCAGTTGTTATAGTTTTCAAGGATGGTACAGTTGGAGTTTTTGTCTAGAAAACTGCACTCCCATCCCCAATCAACCACGCTACCTGCAAATACAGCCATTATGTATATTAAAACAACATAATATTACAGCCGGTCAGCTTACTTTCAGCCAGTGGCGTATCTAGGATCGAAAATACGTATTTATACAACAAAGACACCATGTACAGATGTGAAAACAACATTGTCCAATATTTGTTTTTGAAGTAAAACACATGTTACACTCATGGCATTTATTATACAGTCCTTCGTGGTGTTTTTTCTTATCTCGTATCGTATTCTACTTCTTGCGAATCGCTTATTCTGAGTCACCCGGTCAGTCATCCTTCCTCTGTAGAATACTGACGTGTTCTGTTTATGTCTGTTCTCCCAACTTGATGGCGCTAGTTTCGTTTGATTAGTTTCACTTCCTTGTGAGTCACACAGCAGAAGACATTACACAAAAGCCGACTTATGTAGGTGGGCGATTATAAGTGAAGTGAAATTTATTTTTTAGATCATCATACATACATAGTAAAAGAAACAGTTTGTATATATTTTGCAGTTTGGATGATCCAGGGAGGCCTGCACTAAGACCTGAGAGATCGCTATCGTACAGGTCTCCCTATGTCTCTATGAATACATAGTGATTGTGGTCTAGTAGTAGTAGTCATAGTTAATGCTACCTGTAGTAGTTAATGCTACAATTTACAAACAACACATATAAGAGTGCACATACAACAACGCTAATAGATCTAATAATACATAATAGTGTCAACAATGTAAATGCCTTATTTTAATTGTCTAACTTGTGTATGAGTGTGATTGGAATGTAAATCTAATTATCATTGGTATGATGGAATAATTACACAGAAGTAAAGATAAAATATAGAAAACATCCTAAATAATAGTAAAGTACAATTAAAATTTGGACAGGGAAATTAGTCATTTCTGTGCTTCAGCTGGTATATTCTGTTTGCAGATGTAGCAGTTATTGGAGTCACATTTCGTGCCGTATTTACTTATGATATATGTTTTGCAATAAATTGCGAAGCCTTGATATGAATGGGTGTTAATTTTGTTCCTGGCAATTTGTGGAAGAAAGTTTTCTTGAAGCAGATGTGGTATAGTATGTCTGATACAAAGGCGGCAGTACAATTGTATTGGTTTGTTTAATTTGGATATCACAGTTATAGTTTTGTGGGAAATTATTGATTGTATTGGTAAAGTGTTGAGGTGTCTTTCTTTGTCTTGTTGGTCTAGAGATATTTTCATTAGTAGAGAACATGTCTTGGAAATATTCTGGGACAGTTTTATTTTTATATCTGTAGAAAAATGTCATGCATGATAGTTTATAAAGGTCATCTGTTTTTAATAGTTTTAGTTCTTTAAGTAATGGTGTACTGTGTGAATTATATTTACTGTTTGATATAGATCTAATTGCTTGTTTTTGAAGTTTGTTTATTCGTTTGTTTATTTTGCCACCCCATGCTAATATACCATAGACATAAATAGTGAAGAATATATTATCTTTAGGATGTATATTGGTCTGTAGTGTTTTAATTTAATGAGAATTCCACATATCCTTATTAAACTGTAATTATAAAAAGAAATCAGTCTCAACGGTTTGTAAAGGGAACAACACGTGATATATCGCAAATCCAGCGGCAGGTTTACCTAAGTGTCATAGCAATCGCGAATAACAAATACAGATAATGATCTATGAGCAACAATTGTCGCTGAAACGAAATGTTAAAGAACATACATTTTACAATTAAAGTGTTTTGTACCATGCGATAAGCAGTCCTTAGGACTGCTCAACCCGCTTTACACTTCACTCCTTGGCCGACCTGTTCAATGGGATACCATCTCGGAAGCATTCAGCCACACAACAATTACTTACGTACTTAGACGTATTTCCCCCTGTTCCTTTTGGGACATCGGGCGACGAGCTTTCTCCATCTACTACTGTCTTTCGCAATTTCTTTGGCCTCATTCCAGGTAATTTCCATTTCTGCCAGATCTTCTTTAAATGTCTTGCGCCAGGTCTTAGTCGGCCTTCCTCTCCTTCTGTTCCCACCTTCATTATGCACTTTGCCCAATATCAATACAACTTGGTCATCATCTTATACACAGTGTTAGTAACATAAATAATATGCTATTGCTAAAGTGAGACCACTACTATATTTATGCTTCCAAATATTTTCTGTACCTTAACAGTAACCAAATTAATTACATAATTTATACTGTTCAATGAAGTAATTTTTATATATTTTTTTTAGATTTCTTATAGTAAGTGATCTTTATATGTGATCGTCTAAACAATTCCACAATTTAATACCATACACAGGTATACACTTAGCCTTTAACATTGTTCGGGCATAAACATGTTTTAGTTTATTTCTTTGGCGTGTTACATAGGTTGTAGTATATTTGGCATAGAAAAGAATTGAAGGTTATCAGGCAACAAATTATTGTTAGCTTTAAACATTGCGATAGAAATGTTTAATTTAATTAAGTCGTAAAGTAGAAGAATGCCTAGATCATAAAATAATGTATTAGTATGACTTAATGTATTCTATTATTCGTACAATGTTTTTGTAATATATAAACACCGTTAATATATGTTTTACACGCATTTCCCCAAACTTCGCAGCAATACGATAAATATGGGAAAATAATGAACAATATAGTATAAAAAGCGACTTTTTATCCAATAAATATTTTGCCGTGTATACAATGGCAATAGTTTTTGTTAGTTTAGATTTGATCATATTTATATGATCTTTCTAGATAAGCTAATTGTCTATTAAGACCCCTAAAAAACTTAGTAACATATACTATCAATAGTTGTATTATCATTTTGTATATCAATATTTGTTGTTTACTATAGTTGGTAAACAATATGTAGTTTGTTTTAGCAACGTTTAAGGATAATCTATTAAATGGAAACCAGATATGTAGCTTTTGTAGTTCGTCGCTGAAAATTTTGCTTACCTGGGCTGGATCTTTCCCAGAACAAAATATATTCGTATCATCCGCGAAAAGAATGAGTTTTAGTATATCTGAACAATTACAAATATCATTTATGTATAGTATCAATAATTTTGGACCCAGAATAGAGCATTGCGGTACTCCACATAAAACCTGTAATAAATCTGAATTGCAGTCATCTATGCTGACATACTGTAGTCTGATATGCAAGTAACTTTTCAGCCACTCGCTGGCCATCCCTCTGATAAAATCAAGCCTCTAAATTTATAAGCAATAAATTATGATCAATTATATCAAATGCTTTTTTAAATCAGTAAATACACAAATTGTGCATTTCGTTTGGTCTAAGGCAGCAGTAATATTTTCAGTTAGTTCTAACAGAGCCATTGAAGTTGACATATTTGTCATAAACCCATATTGACTGCTGTTTAAAATGTTATACTTTTCTATACATTTATCTAGCCTAGAATTATATAATTTTTCTAAATGTTTTGAAAATTGCGGACGTAGAGATACTGGTCTATAGTTAGTAAAAACATTCTATTCCCCAGCTTTAAATATAGGAATTACTTTGGCAATTTTCATTTTACTGTGAAATACATTTGACTAACTGACGTTGCAAGGTAACAGATCCGCCTTCATTGAAGAGAAAATGAACTGGGTGCAATATCGTAAGAGTCATTGTTGGGTTCAACAGGACTGTAATCTCTTGTAATTAAGGATATATATTGGGGTCGGAAAATGATGAGTATGGGGGAGCCGGGAGCTGGAGCATCGTTCACGGATGAATTAGGAGGTAGTGTTGGAGAATTTGTGCGGTTCAAGGAGGGTAGTGTTTGAGATTTTTCTCGGTTTTACGGTGGCACAATTGGAGATATATTGGGCGGGGGCTCAGCACCAACCACCACCCCGTTCCGACGCCTATGCGACACGTCGAAGCCTCATCGGATGTAGGGCGCGGTAATGAAGTTTTTAGAGGTTCGAGTTCGTGTCCAGTTCACTCAGCTGTATGAATGAACACCTGACTATATCACTAGTGAATATTTGTGTGCAAGTAATAATAATAATAATAAACTTCTATAGCGCCTATATCTCCAGGAATCTGACCTCAGAGGCGCAACATACAAGAAAATCGTTAACACTTTTATTGCAAGAGTCGTCATTAGAGCATGGGACCACCGAAGTTTAGGGTGGGAATGCAATTTCACATAAATAAGTTTTAATTTTTCACGAAATGTAGTATAGTCTCAGATGATTTTAAAGTAATAGGGAGTTGATTCCAGATTTTGGGTGCAGCTACAAAAAGCACGTTGGCCTATTTTAAGCTTGGTTTTCGGATTCCTGGGGATATCGGAAAACCGCAGACTAAACAAATAGGATGGGTGTTGCGTAGAAAAGACACAATATGTAATAGTTGCTAACTTGAATTGTATTCGATATGCAATTGTAAGCCATTGTAACTATTCAAGTAAGGCAGTGGTGGTGGAAATAAGGCTGAAATAACTGTCAAAGACAACACCTAGATTACGAACATTACCAAGCAATTTTATTGGAAAGTAGTTAACAACCTTGTTTCGTTGATGTTTTGTGCCAATAATAATTATATAAGTTTTGGATTTGGATCTGGATTTCATTAAAATTTGCTGGCTTCCATTCACAGCAAGATGTCAGTGAGACAGTCATTTAAAGTTGATAGAGATGTCTGTGTATCAGTTGGTGAAAGTGATATATATATATACACCCGTGTGTCGTCAGCATGCAAGTGATGATTTATATTATGATTAGTTAGTACTCGACTTCCTGCAGTAATTCTAGTGTGGCTGAATGATAGAGATGTGTTCCATTGAACAGGTCTGCCATGGAGTGAAGTGAAGCCTTTTGAGCATTCCTAAGGACAACATATCGCACGATGTAAGGACACGTTTAATATTGCAATGTAAAATGTATGTTCTTTAACGTTTCGTTTCAGCGTCAAGTGTTGCTCATAAATCATTGTCGGTATTTGTTATTCGCGATTGCGTGACATGACATTTGAGTAAACAGGCAGCAGGATGTGCGATGTGTCACGTGTAGGTCCTTTTGCAAACCAGTGAGGCTGACTTCTTTTTATCATTATAGTTTATAGTCACCAGCCCACAAAATCCGGTTTCTGGATAATCTCTCCAGTTGTGTGACTCACAACGAAAGGAAACTAGTAAAACAAAACTAGTGCAATCAAGTCGGGAGCTCAAACATAAAAAGAACACGTCAGTTTTCTATCGTGGAATGATCAATGCTATAACTCAGTGGTCAGGAGACTAAGAATAAGCGATCCACTTGGCTGACCTCGCATTCAATGGTGCGACGCATGTACAAAATTGTTTGGTTGGGAAATATACAAGCGGACTTTGCATCGTTCATGTTTCCATTAGTTTTGAAATCTCCAACAGTGATAACGCTGTGTTGCGTCCCGTTAGCGCCAAGCTCGCAAAAAAAGTATAATACGACACGAAGTAAGCACTGTACACTAAATGCTGCTACAGCAGTGTCTAATATGTGTTTTACTTCATACACAAATATTGGACAAAGTTTGTCTTCACGTCAGTACATAGCGTCTTTGTTGCAGAAATGCGTATTTTTTCGATCCTAGATACGCCACTGGCTGAATGTAAACTGACGGTTGTAATTTTATGTTGTTTATACATAATGGTTGTATTTGCAGGTAGTGTGGTTGAGTGGGGATGGGAGTGCACTTTTTAAGAAACAAAACTCCAGCTGCACCATCCTTAAACCTCTAACAACTGCATCCCCGTTGATACTCCCCAAAACCTCAAACTGCACCCACCCTTAACATCTCGAGCGGATATTTTGTTTATACCATCGGAACTCTTTTCCCTCAGCGGAGAGGGGGTTGCCTGCGAACCCATCGTACCTAATAATAATACACATTCTGTGTTCACATTAACCTTATAAGATGTCGTGAGTACCCAGCACCGCCTGACTTGTGATGATGACGTCACATTTTGATTTACCACAGTTACTTGCATGCGATTCGGGTTCATGCAAAACCGCTTGATCGCTGTGTAATTGCTCACGCCGACCTGCAGGCATGCGCGTTTGTACTGTTCACGCAATACCGGATACACAACAAAACCGGCAATGTTTCCAATATGTACGCCAGATTTCGTCTGAAAAAGAAACAAAAAAAACACTGTGAATGGGTCTTCTGCAACAATCTCGAAGACGATATAGTATTATGCAACATTGGCTACAGTTCGTAACAAGACACCGCAGCCTATGCGGATACACGTATCTTTCCATATGTGATTCATTCATGCAAAGCAAAAGTAGAACACCCGTGTCACGTGACAGTTGTATGGGTATATAACAGCGAGGCACAAACTGCGGAGCGAGACGTGCAGTTCAAGTTGACATTGTCTGAAGTTAGAGTTGTTCAAAATCGTTCACTCTATCGCTATGTCTTGGATTCCTGTGGCGATTGGTGCGGCTGGGTTGTCTTCTGCGGGAAGTAGTGGAGCTGCACGAACGTGGGCCGAGTCTCATAAGGTGGCACAAGACGTACAACACGAAATAATCACGAATCGAAGGTGAGAAAATGAAACGATAGTGTGGGAGACGGGTCACTGGTCTAAGGCGCCGGAACCGGGTGTACTTGGGGGTTGAGCGCCCAAATATTTGAGGAACGGGTGCTGCAGATAGGAGCCTCGGGGGAGCGAGAGCAAATCGAGGTTTTCTGAACGTCGCAGCAAAAGATCTTCAACATCACCCCTCCCCCCGTCTTTCGATGTCATCAGTGGAGCAACGCAGAGTGGACTGTTTCAGCCCCTCCAATATTAATGTGGTTTGGGTTTTGCGTCAGTTTATCCTTTCATTACAATCAGCTGAATAAATACTTACTCCTTCAGTTCGACATAACGAAAATTGCACGTTTATACATGTTTCGTTAAGTAATTACAGTGTGGTCAACTGTTACGTGTACAAATCTGATATGCTTTGGACTGCTCTGTGAAGCAGTGTACCCAATTCTTGAGATTGGGCACTCAGCCATAACACTATCACTTTCATTTTAATACGTATGTCAGATAAACAAATGAACATGTTCTATTCGTTAATTCGATACTAATTTCTTTCACTTTCGTTCCAGCGTTCTGAAACCCGGAGATACTATCGGGGTTAAGGGATCCGTCTCTAGCGGGATACTGGAGTATCAGCATCTCGGAATTTACCTCGGACACGATGAGGTGGTTGATTACATAAACGATTCGAAGGTACGACGAATCAAGCTGATAGTGTTCACTCACAACAACACGCGCGAATTGTGTCGTATCCACTACATTAAGGCGCCGACTGCCTTGGAGCCTAACGACATCATGGAAAAAGCCCTGCGCAAGTTTAAGAATCAAGATTTTGGATCGTATGATGTAATTACGAATAACTGCGAGCACTTCGCTACATTCTGCACCTTTGGGAAGCGGTTCTCGTTTCAAGTTGCCAAAACTGTAAGGGCAACCGCTTCGAGTTGCGTTTAATATGTGATGGAGACCAGAAACCTTGTGTGCATACGTGCATACGGACGTAGAGAGCAGCGCCCATAATTTCAGGTACTCTACATTGTACTCGAGTACTGCAAACTAGAGCTGAACAATACAAAGACAGTCATACCTGCCTGTCACACAGTATGCAAACGCCCAAGCAAGACCGGGAATCGTCATCGTGAATTTCTCAACAGAAAAAATACTAGTGATCCGAAGTGCAAACAAAAATAAGACACACCAACGTGCATATCACCGAACATGTATAAAAGAACAATAACACTGCGCGGATGGCCAGACAACTCCAAAACTATGACGTACTAACGTGGATATGAAAGGGTCGGATCAAACGTTTAGTGACACTTTTCAATAGATATTTTAAAAAAGACAGAATACAAGACAATATATTATATGTGTTTTAAAACAGAAAACACACAGAATACGTGTATTAAGCGCCACATTAGTTGTAACATCGTCACTAGCGATTTAATTTATGACATTTGAAATGGTTTGTTGACAACATATGTTAATTACCTTCTGTCAGTATTCGCACTGAGTAGATATGCTATTGATAAACCTTAGGGGAAAGGTTTTAAATATATGTAATGTGTCTAAATAATTTCCTTATTTTAACGTGTTGTAATAATGTATATCATACTGTAGTTGTGATTGGAAACTACACCAGTTTGGAGGGATGTGTTTATTTAAAGAAGGACTCTGGTTATCTGGGTGATTTCGAGTTTGATTCTTCAAGGTATGCTGAGAGCAGCAACGTTTTTACGAGAGCATTGGCCTTTCGTAATATTTGTTGTAAATGTGTTTATTACACCATGACATGTCGTAATAGGTAATCGTCGTCGTCATGGTTTGTAGAATAAAAAACATGGAAAGTAAACAATTGAAAGTCACCGCTAACAATGTTTATAGATAAATTACGCGTAATTTATTTTATAGATGTACATACACACACGTACGCACGCACGTACGCAAGCACACACACACACACACACACACACACACACACACACACACACACACACACACACACACACACACACACACACACACACACTTATACCACCACACACAAACACATACACCCACGCACACACACACACACACACACACACACACACACACACACACACACACACACACACACACACACACACACACACACACACACACACACTCACACACACACACATACATACACTCTCTGTCAAACACACACAACACACACACACACACACACACACACACACACACACACACACACACACACACACACACACACACACACACACACACACACACACACATACACACACTCTCTGTCACAAACACACACACACACACACACACACATACACACACACACGCGCGCGCGCACACACACACACGTACACACACACTATAATCCTTGATACTTATCAACATTTTCACCCAATAATTGATGTAGAGCAAACAGTAACGTTGGAACCTCAGTTGGTTCGTTGTCATAGTTACACATTAGCGATGCATACATTCTACTTATTACATTATACTGAGAGATTTTACATCACATAACAATTATTAATTTCAAACGCATGAAGGTCATAATCGATTACATATTCGTGTGGTTGACAAATATCAGCATTCTGGTTTACTCAAGGATAAATCAACAAAGTAATTTCGGAACATCTTGTTCTTTGGGTTTAAGTATAAAAGCAATTCGGCTGTAAACTTTGTATGATGTTTAACATGTGTAACATCTCTAGCTTTAATTTACAAAAGTCGTAAACCTGAAGCTATTGCAATTGAATGCAACATTTATATACGTAATATTATGTATGTGGGAGTAACCTATATGAGTTTGATTTAACTGGCTACCAGCTCGATAAGTTATACTTCTCTGGTAGCCACCTCATCTGTGTTACATTGCTCTTGAATTGTGTTGTATATTATCTGGATGAGGAAATAAATTTACTTACTTACTTACTTACTTAGTTATCTCAGCTCGGATATATATTATTATTAATAATAATAATAAGATAACTTCTTTTGCGCCTAAATCCTCGGAATTGTGTATTTATATTCAAACTCACTCTCTCTAAGGTTTCAGTACACACACAAAGAACCATTTAATTTCAAAGTACAGCGTCTGCCGAATTAGGCATGTTATACGTATGAAACTCATTTTCAAATACACTTACAATGCCCTTTGAAATTATTTCGCTCTGCACTGTGACAGTGTTCTGCAGCACGATTATCGTGTACACTATTTTGTTCCTGTCCCGGTCGATAGTGTATACCCTCAAAACACAGGTAGAGACACGTCGTGTGCTTTGCTATCTAGCCTATTTATTGTGATATCCAAATTAAATGTGTTGCAAATGGCGACACCTAATTTGCATATTTTGGATACTGATGTATTAATCCTTTTTGGAAACATCCTAAAACATACCATCGAAACGCGTGTATGGATACCTAGTTTGATGCGCCGTTGTCAATAGTTACAGAGATATACACGAAAATAGAATGTTTGTTTAAATCATCTTCGGAAAATCAAACACTGAATTATGATGCAACGTGGTTAGCCACAAGACAAGCGTATCTCACTAAACGACTCTTGAAATTTAAAAAAACAATAGAGAATGTTATATACAAAACACAAATTTTAATACGCCAAATCAAAAGTGCGGTACAATAACATTAGAAGAAGGACGTTGCATTAGTTTCGTCCCTGGTTTTCCACAAACCTCCAGAAATCAGCTCCTCTCGCCGAGCTCTGCGTGTTGTGGGAAATTCCCTCAGAAGCTATATTATAACGGTACCTTTATAATATATATATATATATATATATTAATATATATATATATACGAACAGAGAAATACTGTCATGATCTAAATGAAACTAACTTATTTCGGTTTCACTTCAGTGTTCTCAAACCTGGAGATATGATCAGCGTCAATCAAGGAAACAAACTTGCTATTGGAGTTCATCCATCTCGGAATTAGCATAGGAATCGACGTAAATGATTTAAATGTACGCAGCATACAACTGGATATGTTCACAGCGAACGGCAGTTCTTCTGCTTCGTCTCCTTTGTGTTCGTCCACGCGGTTTGTATCGTATCCGTTACAAGAATGCACCTATGGCCTTTTTGGAGAGTATAGTATTGTTTTTAAGAATTGTGACCATTTAGTTACCTACTGCAATTTTGGGAAAGGGTTTTCATATCAAGTCGCCAACAAGAGCAAACGGTTTTCATCTGGCGGATCTAGTGGTGTCGTATTGTAGTTAGAACGGGATAGTTTTACTATCGCGACAGTATCGCGATAGCTCTAATTACTATTGCGATACTATCGTGACTGTATCATGACTACCACAATACTATCGCGATAGGATCATGAAACCTAAATATCCTTAAGTTCTTATTTTACTTGATGTGATCGAGTTAAGCTATATATCGCACGAACCCAGGCAACATTGACAGGTGGCGCCATCGCTTAGAGTTGGAGCAGTTGCTTTACAATGGCGATCCGTGAATGATGCTGATTTGTTCGACAATTGTTGACGTTGGGTCGTTGGACTCGGTAAATAAGTAAACATTGCATAATAACGTTAATAGTATTATATCGATTGTTTCGCCACCACGCCGCCTATTACCGGGGGGTGGGGGCAGAGAAAAAATATGTCTACCCTCCAATTGCACACACCTTTCACAGTCAACAAAAATACACATTAATCGACTCATAAAATTTATATTTCCACCCACCATTGACGCTCATCACAAAACAAACATTCACTCTCACATTTGATGAGTGTCTGCCCCCCAGAGAAATTCCAGGGGGTCAGCAGCCTCCCGTTCCATCTTTTATGGGTGGTGGTGGTGGCGGTAGTGGTGGTGATGGTGGTGATGGTGGTGATGGTGGTGATGGTGGTGATGGTGGTGAATATGGTGATGATGGAGACGGTGGTGGTGATGGTGATGATGGTGGTGATGGTGGTGAAGGTGGTGAAGGTGGTGATGGTGGTGATGGTGGTGATGGTGATGATGGTGGTGATGGTGGTGGTGGTGGTTTTGGTGGTTTTAATGGTGGTTTTCGTAGTGATGGTGGTTTTGATGGTGGTGATGGTGATGATGGTGGTGATGGTGGTGATGGTGGTGATGGTGGTGATGGTGGTGATGTGGTGGTGGTGATGATGGTGGTGATGGTGGTGATGGTGGTGGTGGTTGTTTTGATGGTGGTGGTAGTGGTGGTGGTAGCGGTGGTGATGGTGGTGGTGGTAGTAGAGGTAGTGGCAGTAGTACTACTGCCACTACCACTACTACTACTAATAGTAGTAGTAGTAGTAGTAGTAGTAGTAGTAGTAGTAGTAGTAGGAGGAGGAGGAGGAGGAGGCGGAGGAGGAGGAGGAGCAGCAGCAGCAGCAGCAGCGGCGGCGGCGGAAGCAGCAGCAGTAATAGTAGTAGTGCTTATAACCAAAAGAACACAATGCAACTCGCTGAAGAAATGTACATATAAAATAAAATGGCTGTTGCTGTATTACATAGCTACTGTATCTACTCGCTGTGCGCGTGCGCGTGCGCGTGTGCGTGTGCGTGTGCGTGTGCGTGTGTGTGTGTGCTAGGGCGTGCGCGTATGCGTGTGGGTGATCATCAGGGGAACTGCACGATTTCATTAGATTCTCCCACTTTGAAAATATATTCTGAGTAGATCTTCTTCTTCTATGTGCCATGTCTGTCACAGGCGTTGGCGATCATGGCCCTCCAAACTGCACGGTCGTGTGTAGTTTGTAGCAGTTCTGTTGTGCTCCTTCCACACCATGTTGACAGACTATCTATTTTTTTATTCTCTGGCGTCCTCTGGATCTTTTTCCTTCTATCTTTCCTGTTGTTACTATTTGTTCTAACTTTTTCTTTCTCACGACATGGCCTATAAATCGTGCTTGTTGTGTTCTAACTTTGTTGATGATCTTTCTTCTTGATTTGGCTGTCCTAAGGATGACTTCATTGCTTTGCTTTGCAGTCCATAGCACTCGCAGCATTCTTCTTAAGAACCACATTTCAGTGGCTTCTATGTTTTTTTGTAAACTTTTAGTTATTGTCCAGGATTCACATCCATATAGCAATATTTGTTTAAATGTTTTTCATGTGGTGAAAAGCTATTTTGGCTTGAACAATTATTCTCTTTATCTCATCGTTGCATCGACCGTCGGATGTTATTAGTGATCCCAGATACTTAAACTTTCGGACTTGCTTCAAAACAGTGCCATATGCTACCATGTTGCATGTTGTAGTGTAATTTTTCTTTGAGATGACCATGATTTCTGTTTTCTTTTTGTTCAGGGACAGACCTTTTTTCTCACTTTCCCTTATTACTGTATTTAGCATCTGTTGTAGATCTATTTCGTTCTCAGTAATCAGTACCGTGTCATGTGCATATTGTAAATAATTCATGTTGTATCCCCCTACTTGAATGCCTGGCATATCTTCTAATGTGCGTAAGATACTCTCACTGTATAGTGAAAATAGATCGGGTGATAGGACACACCCTTGTCTTACACCACGTTTTATTTCTTGAAATTTACTGATGTCATTTTCTATTCGTATTGCTGCTGTTTGTTCCCAGTACAGATTTCTCACAACTCTCAGATCTTTCCCATCAATGTTCAAACTTTCCAGCATTGCTATGATTTCTTCATGACGAACTCTGTCAAATGCCTTTGTGTAATCAATAAAACATACGTTCAGATCTTTCTGCACTTCCAGAGCTCTCTCAATCAGTGTTCATAGGATGTATATTGCATTACTTGTATCTTCTACAAATCCACATTGTTCTTCGGCAATTTCCGGCTTTATTTTGTTTCTCATTCTGGTCATAATAATTTTAAGCAACATCTTGGTGAAGTGACTCATGAGACTAATTGTACGGTGTAGTTCACATTCAATCGCACCTGGTTTCTTTGGTATTGCTACAAAAATGGATCTGGATAAATCAGTTGGGATTCGTCCGCTGTCATATATTTTGTTCAAGAAGTCTGTTACTATATCTATACCAAATTCCTCTAAACACTCAATCATTTCAATGGTGATATTATCTGGTCCAGCAGCTTTTCCCTTTTTCATTGATCTGATTGCTATTCGAACCTCGTCCTTCAATATAGGAGGACCATCAAAGTTCTTCTTAATTGATGGTCTTTCACCCCTTTCATCATCGTACAGTTCACCAATATATTCTGACCATCTCTCGAGTATTTTGTCTTTGTCCATTATTATGTTTCCTTCTTTAGATTTCAGGCAACCTGTAGCTGATCATGTTCTTTTCCCTGTGATTTCTCTTATTCTAGCATGCATGGATTTTGTGTCGTGCTTATTCTTTTGTTAAATTTATTTGCATTGTTCATTAAGCCATTCCTCTTTCGCTAGATTACATTTGGCCGTTATATCCTTGTTCATTGCTACACATGCATTATGATTTTGCTTAATTTTCCTCCTTTCATCCATCAACTTTAGAATATCGTCAGTCATCCATGTTTTCTTTGCTTTCTGCATTGCCTAGGAATAGTTTCTTCTGAAGCCTGTGTGATTGATTCCTTCATTTGATTCCCATTGGTCGTCAACATCTTGAATGTCATTCAGAACATTGAAACTGTTTTGTACTGCTACACTGAATTTCTCTTTGATCGCTGAATCTGATTTTAGTATATTCATGTCTAGTTTCATGTTCTTTGTTGCTCTTTTTCTTTTCTTCAGTTTCAGTCGGAACATGGCTCGCACTGGCACATGGTCGGAATCGCAGTCTGAACCAGGAAAGGTCTTTGCCACCAGGAGGGCATTTCTAAAATCTTTTATTGACCAGGATATAATCAATTTGGTTCCGTGTACGGTCTCCTGGACTTTTCTAAGTCCAAAGTCTTCTTGGGTGTTGTTGGAACCAGGTGTTTCCTATAATCATGTCATGAGATTTTGCCCACTCTATTAGTTTATCTCCTCTCTCATTTCTGCTGCCCAGGCCATATGGTCCAACTATGTCTTCGCATCTTCTCTCACCAACTTTAGCATTAAAGTCTCGCATAACTATTACAATCTCCTGTGATTTGCAATGTGATTTTGCTAATTCAAGGTAATTATAATTCAAGATTTGTCTGCGGTTGGTGCGTAGACTTGTATGATGTTAATGCTAAATGGTTTGCCACTGATTTTCACCAAGAGGATGCGATCCGATATGGTCCAGTATCCTAGTACGCTTTTTGATCTTTCTTCATCCAACAGAATTCCAACTCCTCTTTCATGTTTATCGCCTCCTGAGTAAATTATTGTGTTATTATCTGATGTCATCAATCCTGCCCCTGTCCATCTAAATTCACACATTCTCATTATATTTGTCCTCAGTCTTGTAGTTTCTTGTTTGATGTTTTCTAGTTTTCTTTTCTGATATAGTGTTCTTACATTCCATGTAGCAATATTCAAAATCTGTCTGTTGCACACAGTAGCTGGCTGACGATCTGGTGTCACATGACTATCACTACCGAGCGAGGTGGTCCTGTGAGAACTGTCAGAACAACCGTTCACGGTGTTAACGTTATCTTCTGTGGTTTTGTGGGTCATGATTGTCTTGGGAAAGATACAGCAGTGGTTTCCCATTGCCTTCTGCCGGTTTTTGATTTGGTTTACTCCAAAGAACAGTAGCTCGTACTGAGCTGTGCTCGCCGTCGTTGTCCATACAACTGGATCTTCCGCCGCCGGAACTGAGGGGACATGCTGTCCATCACATCCTCTGCTTTGCTATTTGCCCCATAGCTGGAACATGATTTGTGAAGGTCGGGACGTGTCCACACACTGGTGGGCCCTGCACCCTGCACATATCGGGCTCATGCTGCTCCGCCAAGGTTTTTCGTGGCTGGACCACTAGATCCCATGCAGGTTTGGCCTGGAGCCACAAGTTGTCCAGTTACCATATGGTGTCGCAAGGAGGCACTGCATGAGTCTTGATTGAGGAGAGGGTATATACCAGAAGGAAAGACTTACGCACTCGGCTTTCTTTTCACCCGGATAAGGCAATCTGGCGCCTGAGGCTGACAGCCCTTTGGTGGGGTGAGGGCCACCACATGTGAACATGGGAGGCCAGGGTTTTTTATCCCCCACTTTTGTATATATCAAGCTGAATTACTGTAGCTAGTACTATAGAAAGGTGTGCAGTCTGCACACCAGGTATCTTTTTCCCTTGTGTTTTATATACTGTAAGCATATTACAGTCGGTATGCTGTAATATAATATAACTGCAATCAAGGGTGTTTTTGTAAATGTCTAGTATGATTATTCTAAATGTACAAAATGTGTCGTACATAACATGTGTGGTCCATCACTCTGTAATCTGGATGTACCTGGATGTGCACAAGATGTGACTATTGTATATATTATATGTGCACAGTGGCAATCCCTGTGTTAATAAATTTGATTGCCCAATACCAACCTACCCAATAGTTGGCGTAAATTCAGTACCAACAGAAAAAGGGCTGCATGAACATAACACGGATACACCGGGAATAGGGGGGGGGGGGGGTACCGAGTAGAGTAGTACACGAAAAGGCAATCTGGCGGCTGAAGCTGAAAGCGGGAGGTCTGAAGCAAGCTACCAACCACTACACTACGCTACAGCACTAGGCGCATCACTCAACCCTTGTGACAGAGTCACACACCATACTGAGTAGATCACAGGAGTGATATTGTTTATTGTAGTTGCAATTTGTTAGGTAGGATTAACTTTTTGTGTGAATAATTGTCGTTTGTTTAATATGTCAAATATGTTACCCATGTGACACATATTTCACATATTCATGCGCAGGCGTACAATAAAGTTGACGTCACTGTTGGTACGTGCTGCCACCTATCCGCATCGTGCAGTTCCCGTGCGATATATAGTAGCAAAAAAATAATTGTGTGCAATTTGTTATGGAATTTATAAAGACATGATTGTGTTTCATCTCACACATCGTGTAACGCTCTATGAGTCGTTTGGTACATTGTGTCACAATCCTTCAGATTCGCCTAGTTTTATTTTAGATTCGTACGAGCAGCACCTTCTGATTTAGATTAGTACAATATGCCCACAAACATACTAAATCTAAATAATTACCTCTGTATTTTGTTCTAATACGTTGCCAGTAGGTACATCAGAGGCTAATGTGCCAAGGAAACGAACGAACACAGAAATAGGCGAGTACACATCGACGCCTTAAATTGCGTTTCCATAGACACTCTATCGGCTTTATCTTTCTCCCACATAATTATCACTTCTCTCTTACAGTGCATTAGTCCTTTTTTAAACAGTTACACTGGCTTCTGATTGCCATCGAATAACATTCAAATTAGCCACTATTACACACTGTGCCTTTTCTACAGCCATCCTATTTGGTTAGTCCCCGGCGTTTTTCAGGTATCCTCAATAACTTGAGATCATCAGTTTCACAACAAATTTTGGTTCCTAAAACCAAGCGTACCATTAGCAAACGTACTTTCTCTGTAGGTGCACCTAAATCTGGAATCAACTCTTAATTATTTCAAAATCATCTGACACTATAGCCACCTTTCGTGAAATAAACTCAATACTTATTTATTTGAAACTGTGTCAGTGTGTGTATGTGTGTGTGTGTGCGTGCGTGTGTGTGTGGTGTGTGTGTGTGTGTGTGTGTGTGTGTGTGTGTGTGTGTGTGTGTGTGTGTGTGTGTGTGTGTGTGTGTGTGTGTGTGTGTGTGTGTGTGTGTGTGTGAGTGTGTGTCTGTGTGTTTGTGTATATATATATATATATACACGCGAGTTAATTCCTTCTCTTCGAAGCTATACAACTCAGTAATTATATACATATATATATATATACATGTTGTCGTTATGAATATATATACATACATATATATATACATATATATATATATGTATGTAACAAAATATCAAAAACGAACCCCCCTCAGGAAAACCTGGTTAAAGGCCTGTCGGGGGATTCGTTTTTGATACTTTGCTACACACACACACACACACACACACACACACACACACACACACACACACACACACACACACACACACACACACACACACACACACACACACACACACACACACACACATACACATATATATATATATTCATAACGACAACATACGCCGACCAGGTATGCATACATCGCCGCGCTGGGCAGACCGATGATTTTAATGAGACCAAGATATTCTATATACTCGACTTCACAACCAATATTGATGTGAGTGATGTCACAATTAAACGGCAAACTTACTACTGATAAGCAAAAATAACAACAGCAATAGTAACGACATTCAACGTTCATATAAGTGGTTCTTAAATGGTTGCTTTTAATTTATATCAGTACAGATATCACAACTAATGTACAGAAGAAGAGGTTCTGAAGAGAGATTGTCATGACTCATTCAGATTGATTCACTTGAAAGTGTTTGGCCGCCTCGGTGGCACTTTAGCTTTCATGCAGGAGACTCTTTAGTTGCAGTGTCATTGGGAAAAGTTCTGCAAACTAATTCACCGTTTGATTGACATCAACAGGATCATCTTAGTGGATGTGCATCATTGCAAGCGAGGAGAGACGTTCTTGGCCCATGCTGGCCCGCGTGAAGGTTTTCAGCCGTTGTAGAGCGCATGCACTTCTTTCGCATTCGCATGACATTACGGGGATTATACAAGCCAATTACAACAACACATGGATTTTGGGGAATGATTCTCGCTGGCATTCCTTGATTGCATTTACACAGCTGTTTGGGCAGTCCTTCGGCTCTTTGCTGCGATAGCGCTGCTTTCATCGATGCAACTCTTCTGGTAGCACGCTCGGAAATGGCAGATCATCTTTGTACACGGCGACTGCTCCTGCAAGTTCAGGCTTCTGCTTGCACACGCTGCTGGGACCAGTACTAGGAGTGAAGTATTTCTCTGGGATAATGTTGAAATCCCCCCTCCAAAAAGTGATTGTATCTGCAGGTTTTAATTCTGTGCACTTTTCTTTGAACAGCTAAGAGTAATTACTGATTGCTATGCAGCTGGTTTAGCTGGAAAACCGAGGTGGGTATGAGGTTTCAGACCGAGGGGTTCGTTTTCGGAGGTGGTTTGTAAAAGGGGGATTAATCCGAACTCCCCTAAAACATGTACCATGTTTACAAATTTTAATTCTGTGCAAACTTCATTGAGCAGCTCAAAGTAATTATTGAGTGCTATGCAGCAAGTTTAGGGGGAGAACGGAGATGGGTATGAGGGATTCGGACTGGGGGGGGGGCGGGTTTGTGTAAATTGCATGGGATAAGTCCGAACTTTCCAAACAAAAGTTATCATATTTGGTTTTAGTTTAATTCTCAACAAATTTCACTGAACAGTTGAAAGTGCATATTTCATTAATTTGTTTTCCAGTTTTGTATATAGTAGTGTCATCAGCAATTAATATTGTTTTGCACATATTTACATATAATGGAAGGTTATTAATATATAATATAAACAAAAGCGGATCGAGGATAGACCCCTGTGGGACACCGTGTGTGACATCCTGCTGAAGTGAGTCACTAGAACTGTACTTAACATATTGTTTCCTGTTTGAAAGGTAACTCTTAAATCAGTTACTCCCGGCTGTTCTGATTGCCCCCGAGAAGGCTTGTGTCTTCCACAACTATTAAAATGAGCACTGTGCCGAGATGTGCCTCATTTCTATTAATGGTTTGGTCCCTCTTACAAAAGATGATGGTCAGGCGCTCGATGGAGAGCTTTATCTGAAGGGTGAGAAATTATGGGTGGCGTGGAGGTTCAGGCCTGAGGTTCGGTGCGCTAGCCCCCTCACCAGGGGTTGCGCTCCGTGCCAACGTGAACTAACATAGATGTGTGCGTGTGTGCGCGTTGTAAAGAACCATCGTGCCTAATTAGTTATTTATTATCTGTTAGAGGAATGGTTGTCTATTAGAGGGAAAACGTAGAGATTAAGAACAGACTCCAGTATTCACGGATATATAAAAGCAAGCACATGGTTACTCTCAAGCAGGAACAGGGTAGAGCAACTAGGTTGGGAACGATGTGTTTAATTGTCTGCGTGAGGGCGTCGTCCTTCGTGTCATCCTGAAGAGGATGTAGACATTGTAGTTGACCGTTAAGGATTGATTGGAGCAGAACTCTGGTACAGACGTTGATGTCAGTTGATCTTAGATGTGTCCTGGATTCAAGAGTTAACCGGAATATCATCCGAAAGCAACGTCGAGCAAACGTCGGCGATCCCCCATCCCCATAGTATGACGACGTAAAACTGCGTATTGACATAATTCGGAGGAACACGTTCGTTACCACGGGTTTGCATCTTTACTGTTTAAAATAGGCCAAGCCACTTCGTTTAAAACGTGACGATTTCAGAACTTCGGGAGGGCGGCAGTTGATATACAAAAGGAGATACCTGACGCTCTCCACTGGGAACTACGAAAATGTTTCCCACGTTTTATAACATTCGAAATATCAACAAATGTAAACCACGCCAGTTTACATCTTGTTTTATGTTTGAACTCTAAAAACTGCGCATACTTTTCAATATAAAAGAGACTACGGGTAAGACGCCGCTGGCGCTCTTGTGTTGCTGCACTCACACTGCTGCCGATGGTGTTACAATAAGTGAATAAAATCAATATTCATTGCGAATCTGGAAAGCGTGTTTGGTCAAATCTTAGACAAACAAGAATACCCTTAGCCGTAAGGGAACGGCAACATTGACGACATGACGATGCACACGGCTTGGCGAGCGAACAACCCAAGGTAAGGCTCCCGTCTTCCACAGCCATTGAATGAATGAATGAATTAACTTTATTTCGGTTACAAGTACAAATTAGTGAACATATGTACAATAAATTATGGAAACAGAAAAACCGTGAAGATCCTCTAGAAACCCCCAGGGGCTTATGGCGAGGACCACCAGAATATAATAATTTAAAAACAGTTTCCTTGTACAAATAAAATTAAAGCATAAACGTGGAACAGTAAGTTCTTCTGGAACAAAGTGAATAAATCATATCATAGATGCAGTTAATGTATGCACATACACATACATACACATTAATTACAATACATAAATAGAACAGGTTGACTACTAATAAAATTTCACTCATTACAACATAAAAATGTATTCTGACTAAATTAACTAATTAATTATCAAGTAAACCATAAATACAAAATACAAACTTAATCATTTATACCATAATAAAATGATGGTATGATTATGGTTAATTTATAAGGTAAGATATTTCCCAAAAAATTATAATAACAAGAATTAATAATATTTTGACAATAACAACTCTTTGAGTTTCTTCTAAAATTGATTGATGGATACAATTTGTTGTAAATTATGAGGTAATGCATTCCAGAATATTGGTCCTGAATAATTTATTATGAATTTACTTGTATTTGTTCTCATTTGTTGGATGCAATATGCATTATGGTTTCTAGCTTATGTTTATGAACATTATCAGTTCACAGTAACATTGATAACTATAGATAGCTGCGCCGCCTGACGGATTGTGTGTCAGGACCAGGCGCCTCGTGTTGAGTTGTCGGCCATACTTGAATTGCTGTTTGTTGTGCGCGCGTAGGCCTCGATAAGTGTCCTTAATAAATCGTTCTACTCTTTGCATTGGTGGTGTCTAATTGCACGGAGCTTCAGTGTAACCTATTGACCTTAGCGGCGTGGTGAGAGCGGTCCAAAAGACCCACGCGCAACAAAAAACTTAAAACTTTAGTCACTCGCACTAACAGCTTCGAACCATAATTACTTAGTCAGCAGAGTTCCCGCTGGGTAACGCCAACAGAAAGCTAAGATATGGCAAGTCGAGAGCACCGAAGCAGTGGTGAAACAAGAGACTGTCAAGACGTTCGAAAACTGGCGGCAGAACCTACTGTATGTCCTGTCACTGAACAACAATTTCACCAGATTCTTGGCAGACGACGCGAGGTGGGAAAAGAAGACAGCGACCCATCCCAACCGACTAACTGATGACGCAGGCGACGTGCCAGGAGGAACCCTCGTACGGCTCAGTAGAAAACGTACATGTTAGAACTTATGCTTGGTCGAATCGCAAATTCCTGCCCGATCATTGCACGGAACATCATAGTCAAACACTCCACTTCACTCGCAACCATCTGGCAAGTCATTAGACTACACTAAGGGTTCCAGTCCACAGGCGCACACTTCATTGACTTCACTGATATGCGTCTGGAGCATAACGAGAGACCAGAGGACTTATGCCAACGTTTGATCGCCTTCATCGAAGACAATATGCTCAGATCCGAAGAGGACGAAGAACTAACCCCTACATTAGAAAAATTCGTGGTCCTCACTTGGTTGCAGCTCATTCACACAGAATTGGCCAAACTAGTTAAACAGATATATGGTACAGAACTACGCATGCGCACTTTGGCGTCGATCAAGCCGGAAATCTCACAGGCGTTAACATCTCTACTTGAAAAAATCCGATCGTCCGAAGACGCAAGAGTCATGCGAGCTGCAACCATTCGTCCACAAGTCAGACCCTCAGTACCAAGACGTACACCAGGCCCACATGCCTATCCCCGACGTTCGACAAACACCAGAGTGTGCCCACTATGTAAACAAGCTGAACATAGCAAACTTTCATATTTTTTTGTGAATGCACACACTTACCGGAAGAAGACCGACGCTACATAACCAAAGCACGACAAGTTATCGACGTACTTAACGATGAAGACAAACACAACTCCACACAACCTGAAGAGACCAACACCGAAATCATCGATTATGAAATCCCAACAGTGCAAAAAATGGAGGTTCGACAGTCACCTTATTAAATGTGTTCTACGGTCACCGCATAGCCCGCATATCCATTTACACCTACTGGGAACATGATTCGCCATGCCACAGCACATAAATTGGGTTGCGTGATACGGAAATCATCATAGTCAAGCCGACGGATCGTCACTGTTAACCATCGTTGGCGAAACGACTATCGAACTAACACGCGACAACAACACATTCACGTTTAACGGCTTAGTCGTTGAGAACCTCAACGTCGAAATCCTTGCTGGCACAACCTTCATGGAGGCAAATGACATAACGATACGCCCCGCCAAACACCTCATCACATTGTCCAACGGCACCACTTACACATACGGATCAACGCACCCATCGCTGAACAGACACGCTGTTAGACGCGCTCGTGTGTTATGAGCCCCACCCACCAACACGACAGTCTGGCCGGGCGAGTTTGTTGAGGTAACTCTACCTAAAGACGTTTTTTTTCCTATGCTACATTCGCACTCGAACCACGCACTGACGCGCCAATCAGTAAATACGCATGTGACTCTGAACTATGGCCACAAACAGCAATCATCGCCAGCATTGCGGGTAAGATCCGCATCGCCAACCTCACAAATACTGTACGCATCCTCAGACGAAACGAACATTTCTGCCAAATTCGTGAAGCATTCGTGCCAGATGTCGACACAGACACACTTCCCACCAAACCTGCCGTCTTCGTGAACGTACGTTCTCGCAGCATCGATACCAAGTCGACCAAGCACTCCGCCACGATCCAAATCGGCCCAGGCAAAATGCTGTCAGCATTTTGCACCATCGTGGAAGAATACGACGATGTGTTCGACCCGAACTACTGCGGCTACAACGGAAATGTTGAGCCGGTCGAAGTTGTCACAAAATGGAGTGTAAATATTAATAAATTAATAAACTGGCGGTACCCGATTTGACATGACAAGTTATAGGTTCAGGTGCACTAAGATTCGGAGTAAACGAGAGGCAAAACGCCAGATATATAGTACGAGAATCCAACTGGCGTTCCCGTTTAATACAACAACATAAACTTATTCGGCTCAGTGATAGCTGGCCAACCGTTACTCTACAAGGTCATTATAACACCATACATTGAGCTCGACAAGTACGCATCAAAATACGGATTTACATGGGAGACAATTAAACAGCTGATCACTTACATGAAGACGGGTGTACACCGTTGTAAAGTTAGTTAGCTGTAACCAATGCCTCGTGATGTGCGAATGTCGACGTTCGGCCGCGTTCGGCGAGATGTCAGGACGAAAACCGCACGGCGATCGGCGAACGTTTTCACGTAGTCGAAAGCAGGCGACTCGGGCGATAAAGTAGACGGTAGATTTGCCTTGTCGGTTCCACGCGAAACACTAGGCAACAACACGGAAATGATGTCACGACGTCGACGATGTCGAGAGGGTCCTGTCACGGAGCCCGAGTTACGTCAGATGAGCTATAGCCTTCGAAATTGTTACGCCTCGTTGACAGTCACTAGCAGACGATTATCGCTCAGACTTCTTCAAACGTGAGAAATGCAGTGACTCACATCAAATCAGTACAGTTCAAATCGTAGAAGTATTTACGTTAGGCGTTGGGCGGATACACATTTCGGCCCTATTCCTGGAGACGAGAGTTCTCTGTGCAACACTTTCTTCTGCTGAATGTTCGTCTGGCCTCGAATGGCTGTTCTCTCCTTATATAACTTGATGGCCGGAAGTTAGTCTGACCAATCACGACACTTAATACAAATTAAAGTCGACCCAGAAATCGGCTCCCGAAACCTTTCACACTTCGAACCAATCCATTCAACTCGCTGAGTTTAAAATATATTTTGCAAGCTATACGGCTGGCTATATCTGTACTCATGCAATGTTTAACTTACGTGAATTACTTATAAAATTAATATCACTCGATTCCCTGTATCGAGCCGGATACCATAATGTTAATAGTACATTTCAACTCTCACGAATTAATCCGTAATTTTAATAAAACACGTACTCTGTTCATAAGTTAGGTGTGACCCCGGTGTTTTTCACACCTACATTTCTGTAAACAACTATGGTCAGTTCATAATATAATCTTCTTATAACCATAACATAGGTAGTTTGCACGGTCACCATATTACCAGTCACATTAAATCATTTCTACCGATACCAAATTTGGTATACCTATCCGTAAGATTAGTGGTGATCGCTACAAATGAAATTAGTTAAATTCTAACTCGTCGGTGGTTAAAACGTTACATGCCTTAATCGACAGAGGGCGCCGGCACATACCTCAGCAACAATGCATACCAGAGATGGCAGCACCATCCAATAACAATACTTTGTAAACAAATCCACTGTTCTAAAGCCTGATTGAATTGTATACAAACCACTTCGTGACAGAAGCCGTCGTGAATATGGGCCCAACACAACCACCGCAACGCAAAGGACGCATACCGCAGTATGCGCGGGAACAACTCGTTGAACTCCAACACAAGTTTGATGAATTAGAATCCATGGGCATGTTCGTCCGTCCTGAAGACGTCCCCGTCACTGTCGAATATCTCAACCCATCGTTCCTAATTAAGAAACGTAACGGAGGCTACAGACTGGTAACGGCATTCACAGACGTTGATCGCTACAGCAAGCCACAGCCCGCTCTCATGCCAGACGTAGACAGCACACTACAAAAATCGCGCACTGGAAATACATAGCGACCACTGACCTATCCAGTGCATTCTACAAAATCCCACTGTCACGCGACTCCATGAAGTATTGCGGCGTCGTCACCCCATTCCGTGGGGTACGCTTGCACGCTCATTCCGCAACGGGAATGCCTGGCTCCGGAACCGCGCTAGAGGAACTCTTGTGTCGGGTATTAAGAGAACTTCTGTAGGTAGGCTAAATTGCTAAACTTGCAGACGACATTTAGTGCGGGGGAAATACCATCACAGAACTTCAAAGAAATTTCAGAAGACTACTACAATGCCTGACCAATAGCGGCCTCCGATTATCCGCCTCAAAAACGACCATCTGCCCGACAAGCACTGTAATACTCGGTTGGGTGTGGCACCTAGGCACCATCCAGGCCATTCCACATCGCATCGCCACATTGGCCAGTTGCGACGCACCCGTGACAGTAAAAGCAATGCGCTCATTCATCGGAGCATACAAGATGTTAGCGCGAGTCGCCCCCGGCTGTTCGACACTACTTGCTCCACTCGATGGCGTTACAGCCGGACGCCAGTCAAATGAAGCGTTCAAACGCGCACAGGACAAGCTACACACGAACAAAACGATAGCTCTACCACGACCGGGACATGAGCTTTGGATCGTAACTGACGGATCAGTGAAACAGTGCGGCATAGGAGCCACAATGTATGTCATGCAGAAAGGCAAGCTGAAACTTGCCGGCTTCTTCAGCGCCAAAAATATGTCGATATGTCACATGGTTACCATGTGGAATAGAAGCACTGTCAATCGCTGCGGCCATCAAACATTTCAGCCCCTACATAGTGCAGTCAAATCACAAGGCGTCTGTCCTTGCCGACAGCAAGCCATGCGTACAGGCATACGAGAAGCTGTGCCGCGGCGAATTTTCAGCCAGCCCACGCGTGTCGACATTCTTGTCAGTCGTCAGCAGATACCAGGCATCAGTCCAACACTTAGCTGGATCAGCTAACATTCCATCTCACTTTGCGAGTCGTAAGGCATCCACGTGCACTGACCAACACTGTCAAATCTGCACGTTCACCAAACGGATGAAAGACTCCGTCGTTCAGCGAATAACCGCTCGAGATATAGCATCCGGAAAAGCTGCGTTTCCATTCACTAGCAGATCAGCGTGGCTCGTTATTCAAAGTGAATGTCCAGACATGCGTCGTACGCATGCACATCTCACGCAAGGGACGCGACCATCAAAAAAGATAACAAACGCAAATGACGTTAAACGCTATCTCAATGTTGCAACTGTTGCTCGAGATGGCTTCTTAGTAGTACGCCGTAACGATCCATTCAGCCAAGCACATTGACTGTATCATCGTTCCCCGATCAGTTCTCGACGGCTTGATCACTGCGTTACGCATCCTGTTAGATCACCCTTCCACCTACCAACTGAAACAAGTGATGCACCGATACCTATACGCACTCGACCTTGACAAGGCTATCGAGACAGTCACGCACAGTTGTCACTACGTAATGTCCCTCACACAACGATACCTCATTCGACAAATGACCCCCCAGAAATTTGGTATATATACTGGACCGCTCGGTTTCTGCCTCATCATGTTCAAAATCATCACTGTGCGACAAATCGCAATGCATTCACTGTATAAACTCCACGGGCTGTTCATTAACTTTCCTGTGGTGATTAGGGTGAATAGTTGCTTATAATTTCGCCCGATAAACTTAAATATTACGGTTGTTTACATCACTGTCACCCATATATGGTGCACCGTAATCACGTGGTCTGCGTTCGCTATCAAAATATCTGTCAAAAACATGTTTGCCTCGTTTTAATCTGAGACAAATAACTTTGTTGCAAGTTTGTAGACGCCCTTTGCTCATTATGTCCGATATATCTGACTAAAATGTATTTAATATGAGATCCAGCTATATAATCGTAATGAGGCAGAAACTCAGGTAAGGCAGAAACCGAGTGGTCCAAAAATGTTCACTATGCGGTTAGAATACTACATGTGTAAATATCATCAGACAGTTAGATAACTTTCCTGTGGCGATTACAACTATATAGTTACGTACATTTTAGTCCAAAAAATAATACATTTGTGCGTTTGTTTACATCGATGTGGTGCATTCTGCTGCCACTTATCATATTAGTTAATAAACCATTTCTGAGAGGTCTGTGAGGCTATTTGTTTATAAATAGTAAACAAGTAGTCGTTGTCTGACATGTATCATGTTCTATTGAAGTAATAACATATTTAATATATATAAAGCATGTTGTAAATGTAATAATATAAACCATAAATGCCTTGATCAGTTGTAGTATCATTCCATTCGTTTCATTGTGATTGTGTGAGCCTACTGGCATTAAATTATGAGACAATCAACTTCTAATATTACAAAAAGACTGTATTATGAGCAGAGCAGACTTCTTCATGGCTTGACTCCCATGGGCCATGGGGAGTAACGCAGAAAGCAGTCTTGCATTTGGTGCATTTGGATTCAGCGACGGAATCCTGTAAACAATTTATAAACATTACTTCATCAAGTTCATGTTAAAATGCAGAACATTACAGTATGAAGCAGTGCCAACTGATTACTTGTCTGTACAAAGCCTGCAGCATTCATCTAACCTGTCATGACACAGTCACACATAGACACAGTGAACTAGGAGTATGAATATTGTATTGCATTGTCATGTATTGATCTGTTGAGTTTGTATGCTATTTAGCCAATATTTACTTATTACTAAAGTTATTTTTAATGCTATATGAATGGTTGATGTATAGTTATTATAATGTTTAATGTGGTTGTAAACATTGCATAAATTATATATCTGTCGTCATTATGAACATTCCAGCCTTTTATCGAAATGTAGCGGTCAGTCGTTAGCGTGCTAATATTAGCCATTATTAAGTTATTCATTAAGTTTCTGTTAATGTGAAATGACTGGTTAATGTATATTTATTACCATAATTAATGTGGCTTACTGCTTTCATAAATTATACAAATATCTTCATAATCATGGACATTATGGCCTTTTATTGAAATGTATCGGTCTGTCGAGGTTGCGCACTAATAAGCCAATATTTAATTAAATTATTAAATTATTTGTTAATGTATATTTATTACCGTTATTAATGTGGTTGTACACATTGCATAATATGTATATCTTCATAATCATGGACATTATGGCCTTTAATGGGAACGTGTTGGTTTATTGAGTTCACTTGCTACATTACTAAAATTAACTAATTAATTGCATTAATTTGGTTATAATTATTGACATTTTAAAGCAAATATTTATCCACAGAAAACACAAAAATGAGTCCATTTTGCCATTGGCATTGTAAGAGATACACAAAAATTTAATATATCTTATATATATATATTAAATATATCTTAATAAAACAAACAGTTTCGTGACCCTTAAGCTATTACCGTTAATCTAAGCCCATTCCCAATGTTCTAGCATGATATTTAATTTGTTGTTGAAGTACCTACTTTGTTTACTACATGTACCTACCCAAATATAACATATAATAGAAAATAGGTGGTATGATAGCGAAGATTAGACCAAATTACATACAATTCAATATATTATATAAAATTTCACGGCGAATCCGATTAGAGGGGGCTGCACGTCAGATTTTGTGACCTTGGCCTTGAATTTCAAGGTCAAATGTTACTGAGCGTGAAATATATATTTTTTCAATAGCACCACTGTTTTATATGTGTACGAATGTGTGTGTGTGTGTGTGTGTGTGTGTGTGTGTGTGTGTGTGTGTGTGTGTGTGTGTGTGTGTGTGTGTGTGTGTGTGTGTGTGTGTGTGTGTGTGTGTGTGTGTGGGCATGTATGTATATATATATATATGACCTTGAATGTCAAGGTCATTTTTTCCCTAAAAAACATCCCTGTTTTTGTTTATATAATAATAACGATAATGAAATCCATATTTTTAGTACCATCGCTGTTTTTGTACGCATGCACGCCTGATCCAAATCTTATGTTGTGTTCTTAACCGTGAATGTGAAGGTTACATGTCAGTAACCTAGAAATGTCAAGGTCAAATGGCATTGGTAGGGCAATTTGTATTCTTTAGCAGGGCGACTGTTTTTGTGCATATATGCAAGCTAAGTTTATGTGCTGGTTTAGTTTACTTCAAGGCCTAATTCTAAATAGGTAAAATTAATGAACGGGAATTAGTAGCGTCTAGATGATGCTGTCAGCCACCTGCCGGACTCGAGACGAACGCGATACCAGACGCTATGAAACATAAGTGCACAATTACCCGTGTGGTTTGCGATTTGATCATATATCTTCATTCAAATCACTGCTACGATATTCACTGTGTGATGATACATAAATTAATACTACCAAACGTACGCGCATTTGTTTATATTTATATTACTTTATTAAAATGTGAGCGATATTAGAGTGTCATGATGGAACGGCGACGATTTGAATGGGGTTAGACCAGCGTTATGTAGGACGGTTAAGGGAAATGTCTTACCTAATCACAGTGTACAGTCAATAGATTCGTCAAGTTATGCTATATCAACAATATGCTATAATAGGCCTAACGTAAACTGCGCGTGCTCGATAAAACAAATCGACCTATTTCAATACTATTTTGTTTTAAATGGAAAGCACACACATTGACGAAACAAATAGCTGTTCTACCAACAGGAACCTATGCGTTATATGTCAGGAATCATCTGAAGAAAAATTACGGTGTCCTCTGATCAATCCAGATGGACAATATTCTATGCTGCTGTATGGCAATGGAATGGATACGGAAGTACGTTGCACCCAAGAAGTTCTTACAATCGTAGAGCTGATCACATTTAACAGCAAGACAAAAAGACGAACCTTGTTCCGCGAACCACCTCTACCACTATACGTGGGCCTTGCTATCCACTCTGCATCGAGGAGCAAAGTTCTTATCGAAAAAATAGCTCTTTGGGTCTTTGCAGCACATACAATAGAGTGATTCAAGCAGACTGCGCAATCGCTGAGACGGTCACCCGACAAGCAGAGATGGAAGGCATTGTTTATCCTTGTAACTTGAGATTGGGTATCACAACCATCGGCGCATTCGATAATATCGACGTAAATCTTGTTCATCGTGCTGCGCAGGACCGAGCTCGAACAGAAGTAGAAACAATATCAGCAATGCTGCCCTTGTTTGCTGGGAAATCAGATTCACCAGCTATGGTGAAGCAGGCCATGGAAGTGGTGATTGCTGTCACACAGTACCTCAATCCTGGACAGATTTCCATCTTGTGGTGTGACCAACCATTGTATGCGCTAGCAAAACACATTCAGTCGGCTTTCCCGAACTCTTTTGGAGAGCACATGCTTGTCATGATGCTCGGAGGGCTCCACACGGAGAAAGCCTTCTGGTCTTGTTTGGGGGACAACCTAGAATGCTCCGGGTGGACTAATCTTGTGGTAGAGGCTGGTGTAGCGACCAGCTGATTCCTTCCTGAAAGTTTCGCACATTACTAGAACGCGACATGCTCATCAAGTGTGAAGCGAAAGAGGTGTAATAACATTTGTATAGACGGCATACAAATTAACACTGTACATGAGATAAAGTTTTTGGGTTTGTTTATAAATAATACATTGAATTGGAGCACACACATTAAATATATATCAAATAAAATTTCTAAGAATATTGGTATTATAAAAAAGGTGACAAACAAATTAGATAACAAATCATTGTTAAACCTGTATTACATGTTTATATACCCATATATTACTTATTGTAATGTCGTCTGGGGAAGGGCCCCGAATATATACCTTGCTAAAATTCATTTACTCCAAAAACGAGTTTTGCGTGTAATAAGTCATGTAGGATTTATTGATCATACGCAGCCTTTATTTACATCTTATCAAATAATGAATATTTATGACGTAAATAAATATTTATGCTGTATTCTAATGTACAAGCATAATAGGGGTATGTTGCCAGATATATATCATGATGTATTTGTCCTGCAAATATCCACACATAAATATAATACAAGGCAGGAAGTAACATATAAAATACCATACTGCAAGACTAATTGTAGACAACTGTCTTTGGCTTATGTTGGTCCTAAAATCTGGAATACATTTATTACAAATAACTATTTACCATAGTGTACATCTCTTCATATGTTCAAACAAAGGACCAAGCGTCTAATTCTAGCAAACATATGCTAAATGCTGCTTTAATGTAACTTTGTCATGTTAAGATGTACCCGGTGTTCAGTGTTAGGTACTCGTATAATGTTGTCGTGTTAAGATGTACCTGGTGTTCAGTCTTACGGTACTCGTGTAATGTTGTCATGTTAAGATGTACCTGGTGTTCAGTGTTACGGTACTCGTATAATGTTGTCATGTTAAGATGTACCTGGTGTTCAGTCTTACGGTACTCGTATAATGCATTATTAAATAATTAGTTAGTTTATTATGAAGATGTTTTTTTTTTTTTTTTTTTTACACGAATCATAGTTTTCATTGCAAATATTACATTAATAAGGAACACAAGCAATGTGTTGCTTCGTTCCATTTGTTACATAATGTATACATGTTTCATATTACTGCTACATCTGTGCTATACTTAACATTATGTATCAATAAAGATTATTATTATTATAGAAAGAAGCATGGAGGGCAAAGAAGACACAATGTTTCCCAACATTCGCATTCTATGATTTCATCTTGCGGATGGAGAAACTTGTGCTCATCTTCGTCGGGGCGCATCGAGAGAAGAACTTTGAGCACTTGTGTTTATGTTCTTCAGCCTCGACCACATGAACTACAGTCAATGGGTCAGCGTGCATATGGAGAACAAGACGACATTGCCCCATGCAGCGTTGACGATGTTCACACAAGGCGATTGGGTAGTGCCCAAAACGATTCGCCGGTTGTCAGCAATGCCAGTCGAACAGGCAAATGAAGGCGTGAAGGGGAAAGGAGACATTATCGGTCTCACTGAAAACTCTTCAAAATATGGCTCCTCGTGGGACCTGAGATGGCACGACTCCTGCAAGAATTTGAAACACAAATATCACCCGCAGCACAAACAACAACTAGCGAGATGCACCACGAAGAAACCTTGGCTACTCGGCGAAAGTTCAATTCCGGTGTGTCTGGTTATGCTCCACAGCCAAGCAGATTCCGTGGTGGAGACCATATCGAAGCTGGAGACTATGGACCAGGCACAATACGAGGCATTCCGGTTGAATGTCTTACTCAAAATGAGCACACCATTCAGCACCCCGATCAAGAGAAACGGCCTTCCCAGGCTAAAAAAACCGAAGCTGGAGAAGAAGAAAGGCACGCAGCTGTCGAACATCAAGTCAGACGCACCACTGTTTGGCAAACTGTACATTGCAAACCAAGTCCGCGATGGCAACCCCGCTGTGTTTTTTGCGCACGAAAACCAACCTTTCCCGCCCTCTCTATTCCACAATTTGGGGAAGTGAGGTTTGGTACAACGTCGGACCTGCTGTCTTGTCTCGATGTTCCAAACCGAGGCGCCTCAATTTGTAGACGCAAAGGTTTTTGGCGGTCCTGTCGTAACTCACATGTTGACACCCACAGGCTGCGCAACATTCCAGGAATACGCAGAGCAAGTGTTCATACCATTCATCAAGAGGGAACTTGAATCGACATTATGTGGGATAAATATGTCGATACCAGCTTGAAACTAACAGCCAGGGAAATGTGCGGACACGGTGGAAGAGTGCGAGTTGCAAGACAAGCCAAGATTCCGAAGAAATGGCCAGAGTTCCTGCGGGACTCAAACAATAAGGAGGATCTTTTCAAGTTTCTTGGAGAAACAATCCAGACGGAGCAATTGCCAGAAGACAAGCTGCTCATGGAACAGTTATGGGTGAATTTTGTTCCCACGAGGAGGCAGACACGCGAGTAGTGTACCATTCACTACTTGCTCTTCAGCAAGCGGCGAAGACAGACGTGGTGCGCACTGTAGACACGAATGTTGTCGTCATCTTTGTTGGGTTGTTCTTCTGTTTGGCAACGACCGTCGGTAACTCCCAACTGTGGATGGTATCCAGGAGAGGGCGAAACTTCAGAAACATACATGTCAACACCGTTTCTGACAGGCTTGGAGAGCGGAAGGCTAAGGGAGTCCTGATTTTCATGCAATAACGGGTTGTGGTGTAGTTTCAGCGTTCCATAGCGTGGAGAAAAGGTCGGCTTGGAAGGTTTGGTGGGAAGTTCCTGACGTGACAGAGGCATTTGCAACGATAGCGAGGTCACAGTTTGCTAAGTTAGACGTGGCTAGTCAAGACTTTAAATTGATGGAGAAGTTCGTCAGCACAATGTATGACAAGTCAAGTGCAGCAACGTCTGGTAACGAGGCAAGACGAGAACTTTTCATCTAGAAAAACTGCGTCTTCGATCGTCTGTCACCAACAAAGGGTGCATTGCTGAAACACGTCAGGCGCAGCATCTACCAAGCAAGTATATGGTCTTTGAATTGTGTGGTTCGGCCGGATGTGCCGTCCCCAAAGGACTTTGGATGGACGTTCGAGGATGGGAGATGGTCTCCTCTTTGGTCAACGCTTCCTGAAGCTGCCAAGGTGTGCCGGGAGCTATTGCGGTGTCGATTCAAAAGCGGAAAACCTTGTGGAGCGCACTGCACGTGCTCTAAAGCTGGCCTGCCGTGCACAGACTTTTGCACGTGTTCCTGTGTCGAGAAGTGACAAGTGATTAGCTGGCCTGCCGTGCACAGACTTTTGCACGTGTTCCTGTGTCGAGAAATGACAAGTGATTATTGTTGGTTTGGGCGAGAAAATTAAATGTAAACACAAAACTTACTTACATATTTACTAATATAGTATAGCCACTCACACCCGCGGAAATGTGTGTGTGTGTGTGTGTGTGTGTGTGTGTGTGTGTGTGTGTGTGTGTGTGTGTGTGTGTGTGTGTGTGTGTGTGTGTGTGTGTGTGTGTGTGTGTGTGTGTGTGTGTGTGTGTGTGTGTGTGACCTTGACATTTAGGGTAAAAACCATACATACATACACAGATATACACACATGTATACTTACATACACACTTGCATGCATAAATACACGCATATATTCATATAAACAAAAACAGCGATGTTTTGGTGAACAAAAATGTGACCTTGACATTCAAGGTCATGGACACAGACACATGTGCATACATGCTTGCATACATAATTACACACATACATTCCTACATATATACAAAAACAGATAAGGTATTGAAAAAAGTAATATTTCACGCTCAGTAACATTTGACCTTGAAATTCAAGGTCAAGGACACATAATCTGACGAGGAGCCCCATATAATCGGATTCGTCGTGAAATTTTACATATATGGTGATTATGGTCCAATGTTCATGCTTTTATCTGGCAAATAATTATAGACACGCTACTAAATTGCTTTGTCCAGACTAACAATTGAGCAACAAATGGTGGCGCCTCATTGCGGAGTCTGGGTAATCGCCGTACCGCCACCTCACGGAACTTACACAAGCACTTTTGCCGAGCACACGGTTTGGCCTTGGGACGTTGATCAGATTATTAATACTATTGTTACTCCCTCGGCTGTTCGTGGGAACTTATTGATTCGTGTAATTGTGTTTCCACAACTGTGTTTACACTGACTTAAGTGAAACAAGTCAGTGTCTCTGTCATGCCGAATGCATGATGTTCTGGGCATTGACCACTACCGGCAATAGCAAAGGCCAAAGCAAGTCTCGTCTGCTGCCGTATTTGTTTTATGCTATTTTGCCGTTTTCGGTGCCCAGCGATGCGAACGAGCCATGCACTATTTCGCTTACGGCTGTAATTGCCACAACAGAAACTTCCGTTGTAGGTTTTATAGAGTTCCACCCAACGAATGTTTATCGAGAAGGTAGGAACTATTATGCAGGCAAGTTGTGATTTTCAAATTGGTTGCATATCGCAGTAAATTTGACTGAATAATGGTTATAACGGAACGACGAAATTGTGTCATTATCAATCGTGGCACGCGAAATGTTTGCCACCATAAAGTTTACAATAACCCAAGGCACAGTTGCATGCATGTGTATAATCATAAACATCATTTAACTATGTAACAGTATTTGTCCAATGTACGTAATTTATGGTTATAGTGCATCTTTTCAAATGAGGATGTAAGAGAACACTTTCTAGAGCAGTAATAAAATTATAATTTGTCTCACTCAGACGTGACAACCGACCGAGTGACGGGAGGCCGGCCGTGAGCGGGTACACTTTCACAGGCGACACATCATTGTCTTTCATCGATGCTTGCGCTCGTTGTTGACTTTGTATGCGAAACTCGGCACCCACCTGCAGTCTACTGAACCTGTTGATTTCCCTTGAAATTTAACAGTCCGTGGTGTGTAGTTTACCCCAAATTGTATTCAGCCAATTCCGGACAACGTCAACGAGGTGGGCTCCAGCCCAGGACTGGAGGTAGGGAGGTCGGAAGAAATCACGCAAACGCGTTTGCATTGGGACGCAATGTTAAATCGCCTATGTTTAAAACATTGTAAGTCCCTTGATTTATAAAGACTGATCATATATTTTATATCAAAAGAAACATAAATATGTCTTCTTTGTGATAAAAATACCTGCTTTTGTGAATTCGTAATGCTTCATACAGATACTCGTGATGAAACAACGACACCCACCAAAATTTCGTTTCGTTGAGGACGCAGCCATATTTAATCTCGCGGAAGGGAGGTGTTTTTCATAAAATCATGTACTCGCGTTCTTACCCGCCATGCTATGACTGGCGGTATGGTTGAAATCGCAAAATGATGCTCTTTCTTTTGACGTGTTTCTTGTATGAATTGAAATAAAATTTAGAAAAATATGACATGTTGAACATTGGTCATATTTAGAGAGGATTTAAGGTATGAACAGCTTGCGGAAACTCTGGCAAACTACACCTGTGCTATTTAGTAATGTATAAACGTAATATTAATGCAAATTTGGCGGAGATACACCTTTGCCCATTTTTGCCCCAAGCTCGAACGTAGCGGTACCCCATGTCCGGCAACGAATTTCTCCTAGTATCGCTCACATACCTGGCGTACACATTGTTGCAATCTTGTATTCTGAAGTTGTGTTTTAGCCATGCATTTGTTATTCGTGTTTACATATGCACAGACATGCTATCAGGTATTAAATGGTGAACGTTATATGAATATTTTAAGTTTGTTTTCATGTTATAATCAAGCAAAATAAATAACAAATGACAACCCCCTCCATAAATTAGACATCTAGTATACTTCTAATTACATTGCATTGATCTTTCTGTAACTAACTGCATGTATAAACATTGGCTTGGTGGTGGTTTTTTGGGTTGTTTTTTATTGTATCTTCCTAGAAGTATTTAATTTGTAGATGAATATATAACATGATTTAACATTTCCTGGTGTTGGTACAGTGCAACATTTTGCTTCAGCGGTTATTGATATGCATGCTTTTTCAACATTTTATTTTCGAATGCTGCAAGGACATTCTTCTTAAGCAATGAAATGCGGTGCTTTCTAAAAAAAAACAAGGTGCGTCAGACAGGTTGTTGAAATATGTTCTAAACGTCTTAGAAACGCCACAGTTTCTCGCTGGATGTAAAACACTTGGACTCTTCAGCAAGCTGATCACCTGCCCCTCTGATGCATGATCGAAGACAAGAGTATTCACATCTTGGACATGAATATTCACTACCAGCAACTCATGTCACTCTGCCAGGAGTCATGCAGAAACATCAATGAGTTCATGAGTGGGACGAGTATGCCTATCTTTGGAGACTCTACTCGCATCAAGAAGGACAGTGTGTTTGAAATGCTGACAATGCTTTCTGATGTAGATGCAAATGCGGAAGTGATTCTTCATATCCTACTTCCAGCCATCGCTGTTCTCTGCAAACGGATCTTTGCAGATACAACATTACATCAGATAATTCAAAGTTGCATAGCAATATATATTATATATATTATGTATATATATAAGTATATGTATGTATATATATATGTATGTATATACATACATACATATATATATGTACATAATATATATATATATATAATGTTGTACATGCATGCTATGTAGCGGAATGCTTATTGTTGCTTGCAGTAGTTGGCTATCCTTCTCACTTTACTAATTTTACGCACACATGCGGACACACACACACAAACCTACATATAAATTATGTTTACATAAGTATATGGTGCAAGGCCAAAGCAGAATGTTTACATCAATGCATGCAATATTTCGCTATGTTTATACTCTCGCACACACTTTACTAACTTTGCATACATGACATGCATGCAGTACTCACTAACGTCCACATGATTTTGCTGGTATACCTACACCTTCTAAAACATGTCAGATTTTTTTGATATCCACATAATAGAAACCATTAAAGCATATCCTCCAACCTATGGGTAGCAGGCTTCCCAAGCTGGTTCAATATGGTGTATGACAAAGAGCCAGATATATTGTGTAGACATATATATATTATGGATGACGATTTGAAAGTGGGGGACCTGGAGATACTTTTGTAGGCTTTTCCAAAAGGCTAGTAGCTTAGTTAATTAACTTAATTTTATGTATAATTCCTTTCGTAAATGATATTTAAAGTAAATACATAAAATATCAAGTTTTAGCTAAGTTTTTTGTATTGTACAATATTAGTTTTTCACATTTCCTTCAGATCAAAAAAACTCACACAAATTTATTCAATGGCCTTTATATAATTGTCTATAACTTTGCCAATTTTCATCACCGAGATATATAACTGGTATGGCTGTTTATCTCTTAAATAGACCTTTCCAATGGTGTATCACATTTGCCAATCTGATGAATTATTGCATTTTCACCGACCTCCCTACTGGAGGGGTTTGACTAAAACTAGTAAAAGGCGCACGACCACGAAGTTAACTACCATGTAATATAATATGTTGGTAGATAGTTTAGCCGTTGATGGTATATCTATGATATGTGTGTGCATTATTAAACATTTTGAGTCTGTATTTCACCCACCCAGCCAGAACGCCACCCTCGGCCGGAGGGCGGATCTGAGCGGCTGGGAAGCAGCACTCGTCGGCACACGACAACCGCCTGCCAGGCGCTCCCTAGCTATCAGGCACCACTCATGTCAGAGAACCGCGATGCTCATTGATCAGTACGTCGTAGTGAGAACGTCGTACGTACTGACCCCATTACAACCAGCTCCCACGCTCCCAATTGGTCAGTAGCGCGCAACTTAAAACTGGGTTTTAAGGGTCATGCGTAACTACGCCTGACCCATTTTGGGGGTCCAAAACTAGGTGATTCCTGGGAAGGTTCCGGGAAGGTTCGTAGTGATCTTGGGAACCTGTTGCGCATCTAGTGGAATATTGCCAGACAAAAGCCCCCCTTTCTACCCATATACCACGGCAGAAATACCTTTCCGTCCAGCAGAAATACTTTCTGCCTGGCATAAAACCAACCCTGCAATTTAGTTACATGTATATGATTTTGAAACTTAGATTTATTTACTTAAATTCCAGAACAGCTGTTGACATATACACTTAAAACTTGTAGACATTTCCTATCTTATCTAAGTTTTTGTGAATTGAAGATAATTTTTATAATCTGTGTCAGTGGATATGTATACACTGTACATTCATTTTTAGGGAAAGTGTACTTGCAGGATCTTGCCCAATGCCTTTATTTAAAAAAAATTCCCAGCATAAGCAACAGGTTCCCAAGATCACTACGAACCTTCTCGGAACCTTCCCAGGGACAACCTAGTTTTGGACCCCCAAAATGGGTCAGGCGTAGTTACGCGTGACCCATTTTTGTCTCAAACTTAGTCAAGGTTAAACCCAGTTTTAAGTTGCGCGGACCAATTGGGAGCGCGTGAGCTGGTTATAATGGGGTCAGTGCGACGTTCTCACTACGACGTACTGACCAATGAGCATCGCGGTTCTCTGACACGAGTGGCACCTGATACCTAGCCGCTGTTGACCCAGTTACAGAGTCTGTTAGTCATTTATCAGCAGTCGGGCCTGCCTCAGCTGGAGCACTGGGGTAGTGACATTTGACACTATGGTGTACTGCCATTTTTGAACAGAGTCCAGACTGACAGTTAGAGGAAACAGTAAAAGCAGAGCTCCGGGGAAAAAGGTACGTTTTTAGACATTCTGTAGTAAATCTTTGTATATTTCTAGATTATTCAAATACATTAATTTGGGCATGACTTTGTAAACACACATTTGATTGTGTGGAAACTTGTTATTTATGCGTAAAACATTAAATCGAATGTGGAGCAGAATAACCTGATGTCATGATTGTCACCGCCCTATGAATAGGCTACGGATGATGATAATTATGATGAAGATGACCATGTCTCATCAACAACAAATGGTGTCCCTGTACTGCTTGTTCCTGTTTGTTAGTGTGACGGTAAATGTGTGATGGATGAAGTGCTTACACTAGACGCCTTCTATTAAAAGTCTTAAGATGTCTACTGAATGTATTTCTTACAAGTAGGCACATTCCTTTGGTTTGGCATGAAATATAGTTTTCTCTTTTTGCACAGAATTATTGCATGCATATTTAATCAAAGGATAATTATATGTTAAACTAAAGCTTTGTGGAAGCTATTTTTAAATTGTGCTGATGAGAAACCAGGAATTTATTTAATAAAAATTAAGTAAAATTATTTTATGTGACCTTATTGTTAGACAAAATATGTTTAATATTTTACCCATTTTATAGATACTATGCATTGTACAATGTGGTACCTTCACTGAAGAAATTAAATATTTGTACGTTAATATTCCAGATGCTGTCAGAAAGAATGAAGTGGCAACATTGGCACTGACATATACAACATCAGGAGAAAATTCGAAGTACTCCAAGACTGCCTTTGACGGGAATGGTGTTAGACAGCACTGGATGACAAATGCAGCTAGATGTAGCAGAAAAGAGTTTACGGACACTAATAATTAAGCAGCCTTTTTATCAAATATATTTTGAGTTGTTATGTGCCGCATGAATCAATGGATAATTTGGTCTTATTACTTGAAAACACACACAATACACACATTTAGCAAAATTAGGCACAGTCGCATATGAGCGGCTAACCATCGGCAGAGCATCGGCGTCCGACTATGAGCCACCCGAAGGCCAAGCCGCCGGACAAAAAATCCCTTGGCCCGCAGGCGGATGCCGACAGCGGGCCGATGACTTTGCCGCTGTCAGCCCGCTGTAGTTGTGCTATCTGGGCAGGAGTTACACAATTTAGGCATTTTATCCGATCTTCGGGACGAATATTTAGTAATTCAGTGGGATAGGTTGCATGTATTTAAACTAGATTCGCAGGGGGAACTCACAGAGAAGCTTGAAACTGGAGGCATAGATAAAGATGGCACCAATAAATCAGCAAAGAATAGTCTGGAAAACTCTTCTGAAGCTGAATATAAATGTGTTTGTTTAAATGCAAGGAGTATAGTAATAATAGGTATAATCGAATCCTGGACTACCACCGATATATCAAATGCCGAATTGGGACTGACAGGATGTTTAGGAAAGATAGAATAGGAAGAAAGGGAGGTGGAGTTATTTTATATATTAAAGAATCTATCCAGGCTTACGAAATAAAATTATAAAGAAAAGCAGATTGCGAAGAAGCTGTTTGGTGTAACATAGTTACAGGAAACTCGACGTTAACAGTTGGGTTAGTTTATCGAAGTCCAAACATAAGCATAAAAGAGAATGAAAAAATACAAAACGCTTTACGGGTCTGTATTATTATGGGGGATTTTATAACCACGGGCATATACAATGGAAATCTCTACAGAGTATGGGGAGTGAGGACCACAAGTTTTTAATTCAAGATACTTTCCTTTCTCAACATGTGCTAGAATCAACCAGGGGTGAGAATGTGTTAAACAGTTTTGTCCTCACAGAATGAATTGGTTGACAATGTCAAGATATGAGCCACTGGGGAGTAGTGATCACAACCAGATACATTTGATCATCAAAGTAAAATCAGAAATCAGAATATTTAGGACAGTAAAAAGCAGTATAGGAGAAATTTTCACAAAGGACATGAGGAAATATTTAGCAAAGATAGACTTGAATAACACACTGAAAAATAAGACAGCAACAGAATGCTGGAATATATTAAAGAGTGAAATTAAGTGCATAGTCGATCAATTTGTAACCCTCAAAACCAAGGGAAATAGTCCAAAAAGAAACACTTATCAAAAGAAGCCATTAGAAAAATGAAGTATAAACAAATGATGTGGAAGTCATATAGATGTACTGGAAATGATGAAGACTACAACAGTTATAAAGAAGCACTTAACCAAGCTACAGCTGAAATTAGATATTCAAAGGAGAAGTTATCAACAACAATTAGCTAGTAATATAAAACATGACAGCAAGAGTTTTTATGCATATGTTCGAAGCAAACAGAAAGTTCAGGATAAGGTCGGTCCTCTAGAAGATAGTGCTGGAAATATAATATCAGGGATTCTTAATGGCAGAAGACCTGAATGAGTATTTTAGTTCAGTGTTTACCAGGGAAGATATTAGTTCACTGCCAGTACCAGAGGCTAAGTTCAAGGTGGCAGATTCAGAATATTTAGGACAGTTAATTGTAACCCCGAAAATGGTAACTAAGAAAATAAGGACCACGAAGGATAATAAATCACCTGGAGTGTATGGGATTCCGCCCAAACTACTATTGGAAATTATAGAACAAATTAGCGTACCTCTTTCTACAGTTTATAATTCATGATTTGAAGAGTGAGTGATTCCCTTAGGATGGAAAGAGGCAAACATCTTAGAGGAGGCAAACATTATACCGTTATTTAACCAGTGAGTTTAATATCGGTGATTTGCAAATATTAGAAAGACTAATTAAAGATCACATGGTGGATTTTCTTGTTAATGTAAATGCCTCCACACAGGACATGGGAACGAAGAGGTAGAATATACAATGGGGGGTACTGTACTAAGTACTACTGTAAAAGAAAAGGACTTAGGGTTAACCATTAGTGCTGATATGAAGGTTTCAGAGCAGTGTGGAATTGCAGCTTCAAAGGGAAATCAAATCCTTGGATTAATTAGGCAAAATATAGCGTATAAGGAAAAAGAACTAATAATACTGCTATACAAAACAATAGTGAGGCCTCATTTAGAATATTGTATACAAGTGTGGAGGCCATATCGCAAGAAGAACATAGATATGCTAGAAAGAGTACAGAGGAGATCGACTAAAATGATACAAAAACTGAGGGATCTTAGTTATGAAATTCGCCTAAAAGAATGTGGTTTAACAACACTAGATACCAGGAGATTGAGAGGAGAACAGATAGAAGTGTTTAAAATAATAAATGGTTATGAAAATATTGATAGAAATATTTTTTTCTCAGTTAAGAAAGATAGAAGGACTAGAGTTATCTATAACTATGAGTTATATTAGCAAAGGAGCAGTGTAGATTAGATATAAGAAAGTTCTCATTTTCACAAAGGACTAAATGAATGGAACATTATCTGCTGATTGTGTGGGTGCTAGTAGCGTGAATATGTTTAAAAATAAAATTGACACATACCTCAGAAGGGCGGGATACACATAGATAAAAGGGTTGGACTCTCGATAAGCCAAAGGGCTTCCTTGTCCACCTGCCACCTAGAGTTAATTCTTACCACAAGCTACGATAAAAGTTGCAAATTTTGTACTCCAGTGTGAAGAACATATCTGACATTTGGGGAGTACCACACACATACCTCCATCATGCCACCAACAGCCCGCTTGGTTACCAACACTACATACATTTTGGTTGTGCGCCTTTTAGTCATACCGTCCAGGAGTGTACGATGTCATTAACTATCGCATCAAAACGGACCCAGGGTTTCTGCCAGAAAAAATAATTTTGGTACGTAACTGGCAGACTATGTCTGCCATGGGTGCCGTAGGCGCTCCGATGGGTGGGCGATCTGGGAGTCCTCGCCCCCAAAAAATTTCTAGATGCTCGGAGAAGCGATTTCCTTGCATTTGGAGTGGGAAATCCCACCCGGCTCATAGTGATCATTTCCATGTTTTGTAGGAGAATGAATGACAAATGTAACAGTCGACAGGAAAATTGTAAACTTGCCTTCACGTTTTATAATAAATAGTCCGATTCATGATGTAGTATGGCATTTTGTGTTATTTTTGTTCACCAAGAAACGGTACCGGGGCTACTCGAAAACATCACGAAAAATGTACAACCATGACAGCATGCCGTATTCTTTACACTAAGCCTACCAATATACCGGTACGCCATATTCTATCCTGAGGTGAAGGCTTCAATCCCGAAGTGAATACAGGGTGTACCACGTCTGTCAATCACAGAATAGCTAGCATAAACGTGTTGACACGGGCTCATTCTTCACCATTAAAAACGTCATCAAGTATGAGTTTCTTTGCACAGAATGTTGAACAATATTTAAAAATCTGGATTTATTTTGGGTACATATCTGTACCATAGAAATATTTTTGGGTACGTAATTTTACCCTTTTACCCTGCTGGCAGAAACACTGGGACCGGAAACAAGAATCACTTGCGTCCCCTATACGATGCAGCCGGCGTCGCACATCTTGCAGTTGCAGGCAAAACTGGTGTTTTATGTTAACGGCAAAAAGGTACGTCATTTCATTATCAATCACTCTAAAAAAAGACTCGATGCAGTCACAATGACACATTAACAACAACATGTTAGTTAAGTTATAAGTCACCAATTTGTATCATTATTGCTTAGGAAAACATTTTGTAACAAATGCTAATGCTATATAAATTATATTGGCAGTGTAGGGTTACTTATCTAGGTCTATATGAATTTTGTGCAAGATTTGATAGAATTCTATACTTGTTATACTAATAAGATAACTTCTAATGCACCTAAATCCTTGGAAACCAAGCCCAGACCCTCATCAAAACAAGGATTGGTCAATCTCAAAATCCATAAATAGTATTCCAGTTGTCAACAGATGAGTCTAGGCACTAGGGAGCTATGGTGGATAAGCAAGGTTGTAAAGATAATTTTTTAAATGACGACGGAATTTTGTAATATTTTCAACTGATCTAACACTAAGAGGGAGCATATTCCAAAGAGTTGGTGCAGCAACAGAAAAAGCCCTAGTTCCAATGTTAGTGTTGACTCTAGGAACAAAAAGTAGGTCAGAACTAGATGATCAAAGCTGGATAGGTTTTCTTACAGGAGTAAGCAATGAATGCAAATAAGATGGTTGCTTACTGAACAGTGCCTGGTATGTAATGGTACAGATCTTAAATATTATACAATATCGTACAGGAAGCCAATGCAAAGACTTCAAAAGTGGTACAGAGCGAGAAAAACGAGGAGATCTTGTAACTACTCTTGGTAGACAATTTCGGACATGCTGATATTGTGTGATATCCTTGCTAGCGATATTAGAAAGGAGGGAATTGCAATAGTCAAGTCTTCTGCTAACAAGTGCTGTTGCAATAGTTTTAGCAACAGAAAGTCATACATACCGGCAAATACGACAAAGATCACGAATATGATAAAAACAGCAGCGACATGTTTGAGATATGTGTTGTCGGAAATTGAAATTACTATCAAAGATCACTCCTAGATTCCCCACCGAGGTTGCTGGCGTGATATACTGATTCAAAATATGCGTAGGGAAAAAGCCATCCAGTTTACTACGCTGCATTGTAGTACCAATAATGATCAATTCAATTTTATTTGCATTTAATTTCAACTTGCTGCCAGTCATCCAGTGGAATATATCTTGAAGGCAATCACTAAGTTGGTTAAGGGAGCGATTTGTATCCGGGGTAGCCAACGAAATGTAGATCTGAGTATCATCAGCATAAAGATGATAATCCAAGTTATGTTTTTGTATAACAGAGCTTAGTGGCGTGGTGTAAAGAGTAAAAAGCAAAGGCCCAAGAACAGAACGCTGGGGAACACCAACTAAAGCTGGCAGTGCAGCTGAAAAGCAGTTCCCAATCTTTATAGTTTGGTATCTACCAGTTAGATATGAAGCAAACCAGCTTAGGGCTGTGCCAGATACGCCGCCGTACCACTTTAATAAGCGTTCAATGAGAATGTTGTGATCAATCGTGTCAAAAGCGGCAGAGAGATCTAGTAAGGTAAGTGCAGTCACTTTACCAGTATTAAAGTTCAAGTTAATGTAATTATGAAACTTTAAGAGGGCAGTCTTTGTTGAATGAAACTCTATATGCTGATTGTGACACATTAGTTAAGACATTTGTGCTAATGTGAGACCTTAGACGACTTGATACAACCTTTTCTAGTATTTTGGAAATAAAGCAGAGGTTAGAAATAGGTCTATAACTGTTTAGGTCTTGTTTAGGCAGAGATGACTTCTTAAGAAGTGGTGTGACATGGGCGTATTTGAAATAATCAGGAAAACAGCCAGAGCAAAGTGGTGCATTTATAATATTTGTTATAAGTTCAATTAGTGTATTGATACATGCTTTTAGCAGTATTGTTGGAAATGGATCAAGTGCACAAGATTGATTTGGGGAGGACATCATTATTTTCCTAACTTCATCAACTGTTACAGGTTCAAATTGTAAACGTGATAGGTTGCTTCTCACGAGGTAACCTAATCCGTTATCATTCATAAGAGTATTTCATATCCTCTGTTTAGTAGAAACTACCACCGGGACAAAAGCCTACTACAGGATCAGCCCAGTCTCCAGCAGCAATAACTACTAGAACACAGAAATGAACATGCTTACTGGTCGCGTACAATCATCTTGTTCCCGCTCTCCTTCTTAACCCAAACCTCTCCTTTTATTCCCCCTGCTACCCTGTCCAGGTTGTCATATTTATCTCTTCGAGGCTGGTACAACCACTCTGTGCTGGTTCTAATCCAGACATCTACGTCAAAGCAACCTACACAGTTTGGGGCGTCCAGTTCAGGGCAGCCCTCCCAAAATATATATATTCATATATATATATATTTATACACCTTTGTTTCCCTCGATGTCGGGCCGCTGGCCTCGCTGCCAGTGACCAATCGGAAGTACTTCCGACCCTTCTGCCTTGCACAAGGTCTCTGTCCTTGCCAAGTTCACCTTAAGATTGACAGCCAGCTGTTGCTGAGTTAGCCGATTTTAGTTTTGCAGAACAACAAGTCGACCCTTCTATCTAAACAATATGACCTATGTGTACTAGCTTTACAACTCAAAATTTCTTACATTGGTTTTTTAACACCTGTATTTCCCTTCTGTGACTCCGGGTTCTCTACACTTGTATGCTTTGTTTCATACCTAACTTATAAAGGTAAAGCTGAACAAATAATACTGATTTTATTCTTAAAGTGACTAGAGAACGAATCACATAGAGACTTAATTGACACATGATCAGGTACCGATGGAGTAGGCTGTCTGTGTAGAATGTTATTGATGCAGTTCCATAACTCACGCAGGTTATCAGACTTATTTAGGACCATATTTGTATAATGATCTGATTTAGCTTTGGCCATTTGTCTGTTACAGAGGTGACTTTGCTTAGAATAGCGCGACCTATTTAATGGCGAGCACGATTTGCGCCATACACACTCTAAATAACGATGACGCCTTTTAGGTAGTATAATTTCGGAAGTCATCCATGGAGACGGTGGCCCTTCTGACATACATTTGGATTTTATAAGTGCATATTTGTTAAGTAATGCATTGAGTACTTGACAGTACTGTTTATATAAGTCAGATAGATGTTTTTTTAAATCTATAATGAGGTCGGATATAAGGATATCAGCCATTAAAGCTGTAATGTCAATCCTATGAATGGATCTGTAAGACACATTGTGTTTCGACTCTAATGAGGTTATAGAAACGTTAACATTAGCAATAACAGTATGGTGGTCTGATAACCCATGTGAAACAGTAGGTGCTTGGATATTATTACAAGTTGAACGGGTTGTCAAGAGGTCAAGCCAATGGCCATGTATATGTGTCAAAAAGGTAACATGTTGTTTCAAATGTAATGATGCCAGAATATCATCAAACGTAGTTATAGAAGGTCTATCCAAATGTAGATTAAAATCACCAAGAATGTAAAATTCTGAATGAATAATTGCCTGATTTTTCAACATATCCTGGAAGTATTCAAAGAAATTTGCTGGATGTCCTGGGGGGTGATAGATACAAACAAAGTATGCGGAGAAAGAAGAATCTGAAATTTCAGCACAGATGGACTCAGAACTGAGGTATTCAGGGTTAGAATGAAATTTAACTTTGAACTGCTGTGATATAAGAAAGCCAACACCACCTCCACAGCCGACTAAACGTGGTCGATGGTGAAAAGTATGCATTTAGGTGTATCATGTGGTCTGAGCCAGGTCTTAGTTACAGCAAGAATGTTTATTTTCTTTGAAATTAATAAATCACAAAGTCAGGCTGTCTTGTCTCGTACAGTTCGAATGTTTGTAATGGCCACCTGAATGTTTCTTCTGAGACTTACATCTCCTGCTAGTAATACAATTATTGCTAATTTCAGTGTTGGTGTAGAGTGGGGGATTGGCAGTAACTTTCTATTATAACAAACATGAAGACATGGCAGACTATGCAAAATTGTAATAGAATGATGGAATCTAGTGTGATTAGGAAAAAGCACATTAAAATTATTAGATGTCAATGGTTTGCATAAAACAAAATCTTTATCCCTTACAGCATCAGAGCAAGACAAGCAGAAAATACCCAATAAGAATAATGGTGACATAATTATGTTAGACTATTATCATATTTAGTAGAAATTAATAGACCAAAACCATATACATGTAATTATATATCATACAGATAATAAATAGTAAAGAATGTTAAGTCCAAAGCTAAGGCTAAGGCGTAAGTCAAAAACTAAATTATATTTACAAGATCAGTAGTCTCGGTTTTAACAATAAAGCCTACTTTATTTAATTATAAAATGTTAAATCGCGGCCAACTCCGGTAACTAAATTGAGACTTACAGGCCTATTAAGGGAGGAAGAACTATTTATATTTATTATAATTCACTCAGTCAGCCGTAGCCTTAGTCTTAGATAGGCAGAAACTGACTGCAGTGTCAATCACTCAATGCCAATGGCAATGCCTAATACTAGTTCACAACTCAACTGCACCATGATTCCATTTTAAATACCGTTTTATCGTAATAATATAAAATGCAAATAATAATCTAAAAGGTCAATAGAAAAAATCCACAGACAACATGTTTTGTAACTTAATCATTTAACAGTGTAACAATTACAACAAATATAGGATATTCTACAGAATTCTATAGAAAGTAAAGTGGTATTTAAACATTTTATAGAATTTTATAACTTTCTATAATATAATTATAAATATAGAAAATCTATAGGTGGATGACCTTCCCCACCTCAGGACTGACCTTCCCCGTGTTGTGTATGCTAAAGACAGCTACTCTACCTTCAATAAACAACTTTGTTTAAACGCATTTTCACTTCAAATCAAATGTGTGTGCACACTGCAGTAACGCTGCACGTTTTATATTCCACCTTTAACTATTATTGTTAATTTTAATTTGCAGTATTTAACTAGCCCTGCGTGGTTATCTAATTTGTATGCTTTTTTAATTTACTATAATGCCAAATATATTGTGCTGTGAATTTTGCTGAATTCATGTATTCAAACAGGTGGTGGAAAATAACCCGAACCCTGAAGAATTGTTGGTGAAATATCTCAGGAATGAGTGTATCCTTTGAATTTGTGTACATGTATAATTAACAATTTAAGCCTAGCTGTAACTGTTTATTATTTTTATTTATTTATTTCATGTATGTACGTGTGTCTTAATTCAATACTTTAATAATGTTTCTCATACATACAGTATTGTTCAGATATATTTATGTTATGAATTTATGTATGTTTTAATGTAATTTACTCTCTTTCTACACACAATATACTATATGATATAAGCTATGATTATTATGATAGTGTGTAATGTATAATTTCCAGAAATGACATCACATACTAACAGAACTAGCCATGTTGAAACAAACACTTCCAAACCTGTCAAGTCCTGTGAAACAAAACAGTAGTCATGGCAGACAAAAACCATAAATTATCAGTAAAAACCATAATCTTTATAAATGTTTGCGCCTGCCAACATGCCCTATGCGACACGCACCTGCCTACATGCCCTATGCGACACATGGCCCCCGGGATCTGTAAGTAAGTTTGCGCCTGCTCATAACACAAAAATGCATTGGTGAGTGCTCATTCCGGGGCACTGCACGAATTGTACAGGAATTCTACCAGGCCCAGAAAAGAGCGCGAATCACAAAGGAGTTTGATGAATATGTCGGTCAGCGAATTTACCAAAAAAAATATAACGAATGCGATAAATTTTGTTTTAAAATTATCTCAAGACACAAGCGTAAAACCATATGGTTTTCCTACTATGCCTGTAGTTTTCATTTTATCAATACAACCGTAGTGACTACGGCTAAACCGTAGTACATGACAAGTATGCATTTCCCAGACATCTGAATTTCAGGACACGTAAATTTGACTACCAATATTTTAAATCATCATCATCATTTGCCTATATTACAACTGAATTTTTGCACGTGGCCTCCTTCAAGCTTTGCCTTTGTCAACAATGTTGATAACGGTTGTATAGTTAAAATGAAGGTCATGGAGAGGGTGCTAGAGGTGAGAATGAGAGAGCAGGTGCAGATCAACGAGATGCAATTTGGCTTTATGCCAGGGAAAGGGACGACAGATGCCATCTTCATCGTGCGACAAATGCAGGAGAAACGCCTGGCCAAGAAGAAGAAGCTCTACCTAGCCTTTTGTCGACCTGGAAAAGGCGTTTGACAGGGTACCAAGGGAAGTGATGAGATGTGCCATGAGAAAATTGGGTGTGGAGGAGTGGCTGGTGAAGGCAGTGATGACGTTGTACAGTGAGGCGAGCACCGTGGTGAGGACGGGGCATGGAGACAGCAGCAACTTTGAGGTGAAGGTAGGGGTGCACCAGTGCTCAGTATTGAGCCCTCTGCTGTTTACCATTTTGATGGACGTGATGACGAAGGAGGTGATAGGAGGACTGCCCTGGGAGCTGCTGTATGCAGACGATCTCGTCCTTGGGGCAATGACCAGGGAAGAACTGAGAAGGAAGCTGGTGGAGTGGCGCACGAGCTTGGTGGCCAAAGAACTGAAGGTGAACGCCGGGAAGTCGAAGGTGATGGTCAGCATAGGTGACAGAAGAGTGATGTCAGAGTCTGGTGCATGGCCATGTGGAGTCTGTAGCAAAGGTGTAGCCGCTAACTCGCTTCAGTGTACAAAGTGGGTCCATAGGAGATGCAGTGGTGTGAAGGGCAGCCTGCAGGCAGTGAGCACAATGTTTGTGTGCAAGAGGTGTCGGGGAGAGGTACCACCTGCACAGGCGACGGAAGAGGGCTTGGAGGTGGATGCAGAGACCTACAACACTGTAGACAACTTCTGCTACCTGGGCGACATGCTGAGGGCGAAGGGTGGGATGGATGCACCGGTAACAGCGAGAGTGAGGTGTGCCTGCAGAAGTTCAGGGAGTTAACACTCTTCCTGACTTCCTCTGAAGATGAAGGGCCAGGTGTACACAGTTTGTGTCAGAAGTTGCCTGTTGTATGGGTGTGAGATATGGGCCATGAGGACCGATCATGACACGAGGATGGAAAGGGTTGAGATGAAGATGGTGAGATGGATGTGTGGCGCATCACTCAGCGACAGACAGCCCAGTGCAGAGCTTACAAGAAGAGTAGGAGTCGAGGCGATTTGGGATATGATCAGAAGAAGCAGACTGAGGTGGTATGAGCATGTACAGCGAAAGGACGACATGGACTGGGTGAAGGGCTGTACAAAGTTAGTGGTGGAGGGGAGAGCTCCCGTCGGTAGGTCAAGGAAGACCTGGCAGAACTCTGTGTCTGCAGACTTGAGTCTGATGGGTATCGGAATGCACGGGACAATTGGACGAAAGGCTAACCCAGCAAAGCCTGGAAACACCGCCTCTAAACAATGATGATGATGATGATATGTCATTTATAATACTGTTGCTGCATAACATCTCATAAATCATACATTCCAGCATACGGTTGTCACTTTAAAAACTTTGGTTTTTGTCAAAGAAACACTTGTGACCAGAATTTCAATAAAATATATGCTGGAACGTACCACTAGCCAACAGGTCACGTGATGGATAGGTCAGTTGTGCAAGCACTGTGAGTGCCTCTGTTTGCCAGATACTGGCGCTATATAAGACTTCATTATTATTACAGTACTATTTAGCTATCGTATACAATATGCAGTTTTATCCTTGAGTCACATTGTAGTGCGACTGGTCGGGACAAAGAAAGCGTGTGGCCAAGGCGGGTGTGGCGCATGCACTGTGATGGTGTCTCGTATCGACAGACAACACAACATCCAGTATCCTTACCTATTCATCTGTATTGATATTGTACACATCATCAAATGTTTGAGTATTTAATGTTGTCTAATCTGTAACCAAAATGTGTTTTTGTGGTGTAGTAAATAATCGCCAACCATTGTGTATTTCCCTGTGCCATCTTTAACTTTGTCCAGTTGTTCCAGTCATCTATTGTATTATTTTAAAAACTGTTTATCGAATGTTGATGTGCATATGTATCCCTTGATTTGAAAGTGTGTTTTAAAAGGAAGCGATGGATAGTTTTGTGCATACACGGTTGTACAGTAGTGATGGTTTGTGCATACACGGTTGTACAGTACTGATGGTTTGTGCATACACGGTTGTACAGTAGTGATGGTTTGTGTATATGGTGGTAAATAACCTAATGCAATGTTTCAGTTTCTTTCTTTCTAATTAGAAACAACCATTTCTAGCATTGCTGTTATTCACTTTTGTTATTATTAATTGTTGTTATTTCACTTCATAAAATTTGTAGTGTTGGTTCATATAACTTTATATAGTTTCCTTTGAATAATGTTTTATAGTTCTCCAATGTGGCAATCATAAGTATGTGACACCCAAGATCCCCAGACAAATTTCTAAAATATCTCAATCTTCAAACCACCATAGCGATGGGCCTGCTAGATCGCACACAATATTTCAACCCCGTACATGCAAAACTAACGGAGATATGGATCCACAAACAGACAGACAGAAAGAGAACCATGTTGTCTTATAATATAGATGCACCATCTTTAATCATCTCCAGTCATTATGCGATCAACTCTTGCATCACCCCAATCTGTTCTCTCCATGGTCTCGCCATCACCACAGTGGAGGGGATTGGCAGTCGCCATGGCAACATCCACCCTGTACAGGTAAACATGTATCATTGATAATGATTTAATTGGGTCCCAGGCAGTGGTTGCCAGTGGTGTGGAAAGTTTATCTAGGGCCTAGTATTTCATCACTTAACCATGTACATATGTAAACATTTTCTGGTAATTTTGTAAAACCATCGAATAACATGAAATGCTAATGTGACATGTAGTGGCAATTATGATCTAATATGTAAATATTGTTCGTGTTGTATGTACACTTTATTTAAAATGTCAGTTAAAATGGTGCAGTGGAACGTCACTTTAAGGTCACCCTTGGACTGGGCAAAAGTGACCTGAATAGCGAGGTGACCTTATTAGCGAGACTAATGTCTATACTTCAGTATTGTAGACTATATACTATACTGTTACAAAAAATATATGTTAGGACTGTCCCAGGGTGGCCTTAATTGCAAGGTGGCTGTGTTACCGAGGTGACTATAAAACTAGGTTCTGCTGTAGTTTATTCAGAAGGCAGCAAGTTTAACAGACTTTATGAAGTCATTACTTACTTAGACTTAGTTCCTCCTGTTCCTTTCAGGACACCGGGCAACGAGCTTTCTCCATCTATTTCGCAATTTCTTTGGCCTCATTCCAGGTCATTTCCATTTCTGCCAGGTCTTAGTCGGCTTTCCTCTCCTTCTGTTAGTCATTGCCTCGTATAAAATATTAAAATCATTTCAGGAGCGACTGGCATTGAGTCACGGCACACAGTGTGGGTTCTGCTCTCCCGGGATGGTGATGTCTATGTATGCCCTCCTGCGTTCACACCCCCTGCCTTCAGTGGCACAGATTGAGAGAGCATTGGAAGGTAGGTGATGTCTCTAAACACCCTCCTGCATTCACACCCCCGCCTTCAGTGGCGCAGATTGAGAGAGCATTTGAAGGTAGGTGATGTCTCTAAACACCCTCCTGCAATCACACCCCCTGCCTTCATTGGCACAGATGGAGAAAGCATTGAAAGGTATGCCTTTAATTCATCAGCATTTCCAACTTCCCATATCCTGGAATGAATTGGATAAACGTGCATATTGTTGACTTTAAACTTAAATTAAATGTTTTCATTAATCAAAACTGTAGTGTGCGTGTGAAACACAACATATTAACACTAAATCTTTGTGATGTTACTTTTATAAACCTGCAACAATATGTATAGGTATTAATAATTTTGTTGAAATAGAAATAGCATAGACGAATGGTTAACTGATGTTGCGACTAGTTGTAATTATATTTATATTATAATAGTATTTTCATAATACACTAATTCACATTGATGCTAGTTTTTCAAAATATCTATGTGTTTCTTACTTCCTAGGTAACCTGTGTCGCTGCACTGGGTACAGACCTATACTGGATGGATTCAGAACCTTCACAAAGGTTGGCTGCTTCTGCATTTAATGGGTTAAACATCATTTCTCTGTGTACCGGTAGTTGTATAATGACCAACCATTCACGTTGTGGAGATTGAGTACCTGGCTATATTTCTGTCCAAATAGTCTTCGCACATTAATTGCAGTGTGGCTGGATGCTTCCCAGAGAAGTCGAGATGGTGTTCTATTGAACAGGTCTGCCATGGAGTAAAGTGTAAAGCGCTTTGAGCAGTACTGAGGACTGGATACTGCGCTATATAAGAATTAACTTTTTTTTACTTTTACATAAAAAATATACATAACAATGTTTCTCAGCTGTTCAGCAGGTGCCACAACAATAGGCTTGTAATGATTTAGCATCAGTAATTTCAGAAGTTTCAGTAATGTTTCTCTTGTGTATTGTGTGATGTTTCTCTGGTGTTCACCAGGAAGCGCTGTGTATTGTGTGATGTTTCTCTGGTGTTCACCAGGAAGCGCTGTGTATTGTGTGATGTTTCTCTGGTGTTCACCAGGAGGCGCTGTGTATTGTGTGATGTTTCTCTGGTGTTCACCAGGAGGCGCTGTGTATTGTGTGATGTTTCTCTGGTGTTCACCAGGAGGCGCTGTGTATTGTGTGATGTTTCTCTGGTGTTCACCAGGAGGCGCTGTGTATTGTGTGATGTTTCTCTGGTGTTCGCCAGAAGGCGCTGTGTATTGTGTGATGTTTGTCTGGTGTTCGCCAGAAGGCGCTGTGTATTGTGTGATGTTTCTCTGGTGTTCACCAGGAAGCGCTGTGTATTGTGTGATGTTTCTCTGGTGTTCGCCAGAAAGCGCTGTGTATTGTGTGATGTTTCTCTGGTGTTCACCAGGAAGCGCTGTGTATTGTGTGATGTTTCTCTGGTGTTCGCCTGAAGGCGCTGTGTATTGTGTGATGTTTCTCTGGTGTTCGCCAGAAGGTGCTGTGTATTGTGTGATGTTTCTCTGGTGTTCGCCAGGAGGCGCTGTGTATTGTGTGATGTTTCTCTGGTGTTCGCCAGAAGGCGCTGTGTATTGTGTGATGTTTCTCTGGTGTTCGCCAGAAGGTGCTGTGTATTGTGTGATGTTTCTCTGGTGTTCGCCAGAAGGCGCTGGGTATTGTGTGATGTTTCTCTGGTGTTCGCCAGAAGGCGCTGTGTATTGTGTGATGTTTCTCTGGTGTTCGCCAGAAGGCGCTGTGTATTGTGTGATGTTTCTCTGGTGTTCGCCAGAAGGCGCTGTGTATTGTATGATGTTTGTCTGGTGTTCACCAGGAAGCGCTGTGTATTGTGTGATGTTTCTCTGGTGTTCACCAGGCGACGCTGTGTATTGTGTGATGTTTCTCTGGTGTTCGCCAGAAAGCGCTGTGTATTGTGTGATGTTTCTCTGGTGTTCACCAGGAAGCGCTGTGTATTGTGTGATGTTTCTCTGGTGTTCGCCTGAAGGCGCTGTGTATTGTGTGATGTTTCTCTGGTGTTCGCCAGAAGGCGCTGTGTATTGTGTGATGTTTCTCTGGTGTTCGCCAGGAGGCGCTGTGTATTGTGTGATGTTTCTCTGGTGTTCGCCAGAAGGCGCTGTGTATTGTGTGATGTTTCTCTGGTGTTCGCCAGAAGGTGCTGTGTATTGTGTGATGTTTCTCTGGTGTTCGCCAGAAGGCGCTGGGTATTGTGTGATGTTTCTCTGGTGTTCGCCAGAAGGCGCTGTGTATTGTGTGATGTTTCTCTGGTGTTCGCCAGAAGGCGCTGTGTATTGTGTGATGTTTCTCTGGTGTTCGCCAGAAGGCGCTGTGTATTGTATGATGTTTGTCTGGTGTTCACCAGGAAGCGCTGTGTATTGTGTGATGTTTCTCTGGTGTTCACCAGGCGACGCTGTGTGTTGTGTGATGTTTCTCTTGTATTCACCAGGAGGCGCAGTGTGCTATGGGTGATGCTTGCTGTAAACTACAGAAGAAGGATGACCCTACCTCCTCGAAGGTGTGAGAGCAAACACGTTACTTAAAAATGACTAACTGATTGGAGTATGTATGGATATTTAAAAGAATAGATAGACATTTGTAAAACTATTGTGTGATGTTATCGGTGTGTAATTAGATCGCTGTAAACTACAGAAGAAGAATGATGGTACATCCATGAATGTATCAGCAAACACATTACTTAAAAATGACTAACTGATTGGTGTATGTAAGGATATTTGAAAGAATGGATAAATATTTATAACACAGTGTGAGATGTTACCGATATAAGACGAGATATTGGGACCTAAGAATGATGTAGTGTGTAATTAATTAATCCTGTGGTTGTCATGCATGACTACATTAAAGTATGATGATGATGTCAGTATTGATGTAGCAGGAACAGTAATAGGCCAACTACTTTCAAATTTGTGTAACTTTTTATGGTTTATTAGGACGGTTAGCAATTACGTGACATCACACACAACAACTGCATGAAGGCACGTCATCGTCTATTGCATTCAGACGAGGAAAACAGTCCACTACTTTTTCAGCTGCACATCTTTGGCCAGTCACCTGAAGAACTTTTATGTTACTGTCAGGCTTTAGAAGTGGCATTATCCATCAAAATACCACTGCATCATTTGGGTCCCATGGTAGACAATGTACAACATTTGGTTGCGTGTAGCCAAGATGGCGGATCACCTTGACGACCGCACATCAAATAATGGCAACGACGTACGACTAATGGTCCCAATTATGAATACCAAGCAACAGAAATAAGTAAGCACTTTTATAGAAGGAGATACAGGATTCCCTTTCAATTGTTTCAGACATCTGAAAGAGTGAAAGAACACAGTGAATATTTGCCATGCCATTCTACACAAGAACCCATCTTCCCAAGCGAATTACAGGTAAATGTATGCGATCATGCAATCCAACAAGATTACTAGTCAGTGGTATAGATGTTATGTAATAATTATAGACAATGGTGACATCAATCAAGCGTACAGAAAGTATAAATTACATAATAGGAAACATCCGTAAAATATATATATATATACATATTCCTTTTTGTAAAGCAGTCTTTCAGTATATATATCATATTTCACAATTCATTCCACATTTATATTCGAAACCTTCATATTTGTTATAGTAATGTCTTTAGAATGTGTGTGTACGCTATATACGTTGATGAAATGTAAATGTGTAGTCTGGCAAAGTAAAAGTTTGCTGTGCAGTTGAAAGATTTCGGATGTTCTGCATGACTGAAACATCATCACCATGTTTGTAGCTCTCTACGCTGTTGGACGACGAGTCTTTGATGTTTACCTCAGAGAAGGTCACTTGGTACAGACCAACAACACTTAGACAGCTACTAGAACTGAGAACAACTCACCCCAATGCAAAGTTGATTGGTGGAAACTACGAGCAAAGTAAGACGTGGTTTTGGCAATATGTCACTATTGCTCTTTTCAATGGGACTGAATCTTGTATATCTTAAACATGTTATATACTGCATGGTGCTGTGTGTTTTTCTTACCAAGCCTACCTATACTGCTATGATTATGTATTTGGACACCTAAAAATAGGTTTAATAATATCTGAAAACAAAGTACAAAAAATAAAAACAATTTCAAATACACACATTGGTTGCCCCTTTAAATTTGTTGGTATGCAACAATCACTGAATCTCTCACTGTTGATCAAGGTGTCTGAAAACATACAATGCAGAAGAATTATAATTTTATAATTGTTGGTGTTCGAAAACATACAATACAGAAGAATTATAATTTTATAATTGTTTATGTCCAAAAACATACAATACTGAAGAATTATAATTTTTGTTGTCCAAAAACTTACAATACAGAAGAATTATAATTTTATATATTTTGGTGTCCAAAAACATACAATGTCCGATAATATAGTCATTATGGTATTCTCAATATTTGTTGTAAGGTAGACTGTTGTATCCTTGAATGTACTGACTTTTCAGTTTCTTGGCTTGTTTCACTATACAAACTTTATGTCAGAGATTGTTGATAAAGACCCATAGATGTGTCCGAGATATTTGGATGTGAAACCCAAGTAAGTTTCTTGTCAATTAAATTATGCTTGATAGATTTATTTAGTTAAACTCTCTTTGGCTGGTCGTGATTCCGTGTAATTGTTAAAAATAAATGTCCAAACAATATGTGACCCATCTTAATGAAATAAGTCTGATGTCAGCAAAACTGATATTTCGTAAATGCCGTTTATAAAAAAACCTTTAAATGATTCCTTAATATTCGTTTTATCGATTGCCACCACTGCTACTCACTAATTAATTCTGTTTTATGTATTTTAATGTCAATAGTCCTTTGGGCCGAAGGTCCAATGGACTATTGCCATCACTCTGCGTCCGCCGTTAGCTGCCATATCTCAGAAACCGTTCAGCAACTTTTTCTCTAATTTTGCATAGACGTATCTTAGGGCACTGCCACTATACACAAGAAATCTGTATTTGATTGAATCATTCTTAGGGCCTCCAAGGGCCCCAAAACTGGAAAAAAAATTACATTTTGCCAATTTTTTTCAAAAACTGTTCAGTAACTTTATGTGGTAGTGTCACTGTACACACGAAATCTGTATTTGATTGAATCATTCTAAGGGCACCTAATGACCCCCCAAAAAGGACCTCAAAAACTGGTAAATTTTCAGTTTGCCTATTTTTTCAAAAATTATTCAGTAACTTTTTCTCAAATTTTGCATAGACCTTTCACGTGGTAGTGCCACTGTGCACAAGAAATCTGCATTTGATTGAATCATTCTAAGGGCACCAAAGGTCCCCTAAAATGCTAAATGTGCTAACTAAATTGTCTACTGCAGCAGCAGCTCTCTCTGGCTTAGTCAATTCCTCAACTAATCCCTTTTCCTACAACAACTGTCACATTCACAGCGGAGACTCGGCTCTTTCCAAAGGTACTAATAACTCAATATTGAACAAATCCGACATGCGACTCTTTTTGTTAAGATGGGTCACATATGGAGATGACTTGGCTATTAATTGGTGAGAAACGAGTAGAACAAGAATAACAAGTGTGACAAAACATTGAAGGAACACGCAAGACGAAGGTAACTGAAGACAACAAAATACACGTAGTGTCTTGGCACAGAATAGTGGGTATTAAGTCACAAAATTGTGAAATGGAGTTTGTGCCTTTTGGATTCCACAGATCATAACTTTTAAAATGATGCCTCATTTGTTGAAATATCTTCAGTAGTTTTTGATTTATTTCTAAAATTGAAGTAAACTTTTAAAAAGTGACATTTTGAGAAACAAGGTACTTGTTATTCATATTGTCCATTATTTGTCATCTATGAGTGGATTATAAGGTATTGTATTCCTGCCAAAATCACAAAATTAATGGGACATGACCTAGATAGTTTACTGCGGTGGATCACATGGCTTAGACAGCTATTTTTGGCTCATGTGCAGAATAGGCCTGTGGGACTTAGTACCCGGTTCATTGCGACGGATCACATGACCTAGACAGCTATTTTTGTCTCGTGCACAATAGGCCTGTGGGGCTTAGTACCCGGTTCACTGTGGTGGATCATATGACCTAGACAGCTATTTTTGGCTCATGTACAGAATAGGCCTGTAGGACTTAGTACCCGGTTCACTGTGATGGATCACATGACCTAGACAGCTATTTTTGGCTCATGTACAGAATAGACCTGTAGGACTTAGTACCCGGTTCACTGTGGTGGATCGCATGACCTAGACAGCTATTTTTGGCTCATGTACAGAATAGGCCTGTAGGACTTAGTACCCGGTTCACTGTGGTGGATCGCATGACCTAGACAGCTATTTTTGGCTCATGTACAGAATAGGCCTGTAGGACTTAGTACCCGGTTCACTGTGGTGGATCACATTACCTAGACAGCTATTTTTGGCTCATGTACAGAATAGACCTGTGGGACTTAGTACCCGGTTCACTGTGGTGGATCACATGACCTAGACAACTATTTTTGGCTCATGTACAGAATAGACCTGTGGGACTTAGTACCCGGTTCACTGTGGTGGATCACATGACCTAGACAGCTATTTTTGGCTCATGTACAGAATAGACCTGTGGGACTTAGTACCCGGTTCACTGTGGTGGATCACATGACCTAAACAGCTATTTTTGGCTCATGTACAGAATAGACCTGTAGGACTTAGTACCCGGTTCACTGTGGTGGATCACATGACCTAGACAGCTATTTTTGGCTCATGTACAGAATAGACCTGTGGGACTTAGTCCCCAGTTCACTGCGGCAGATCACGTATTGTAATCATGGGTTATGTGTGTTTCAGTTGTGGGGTTTGGCCGCCATCACAAGGTGATCATTGATCCTTCAAAGGTGCCAGAAATGAAAGAGATTCAAGTGACAGACCAAGGCTTGGTGTTTGGGTCTTCTGTGACACTCAGTGAGATGGAGGAGGCCCTGCAAGAGACCATTGATCAGCTCCCAGGTAGATGTAACATGGTCCTTAAGAAGGTCCGCACATGTTCAGCATGACCTGTTGCAAGATTTTTTTAGATGTTTTAAAATTAAAAACGTTTTCTGATAAAGTAAACACAAAATATGTTCAAATTGTTGAAATTATGTTATTTAATCAGCATTTTTATGTAAAAAGGCAAACAACTGGGTAGACACATCATGGCTGCCAGTTCATCCTCTGACCTTAACCTCAGTTCCTCGCTTATCACAGCCGTGTCACAGTGGCGACAATAGAGTGCAACAGTGTAGTAAATATATCTAGGTTTCAGAAACAATTGTAACTTAAAATTGACATCATCAGTGGTGTGTCAATTTTGAGGGTAGATTATCCTCTCAGTAATACTTGCACATTATAATATCAGAAAAAAACACATTTTATTTTGTGTTTTTACTTCGATCACTGTTTATTTCCTAGCAGCCACGCATTCATCACATAATATGGATTTAATGCAAAACAGAACGCACAGTTGCAACTGGTTATTTGGGTAGGAACCCTTGATTTTATTTCTGTAAAATATGCATTGCAGAATACAAGACTCGACTGTTCAGTTCGCTGCTTGTGAAATTGGGTAGCGTTGGCAGCTTACAACTCCGCAATAGTGCTGTGAGTATTGCATGCTGGGAATGGAATATAATGATCTGTTCTGTGCCATGGGATGTACAATGGATCTCAATACTACAGTTGTTAGAACGTAGTCACGTTTATAAATGTTTCTATTCATTATATTTCTAGATCATATCCTGGTAAATCTGCAGTTGACTGTGACATTTCGATTGATGCCTGAATTGGTGCAAGGGTAATCAATAATACGTATGCACCCATGCGTACATGCCCCCACATCTACAGGGTAGAACTACGTTAGTAGAACTTTGGGGGGTTATTAAATAACCAGCTTAGCGAGGAGTAAGAAACCAAGAGCAGTTGTAGTTATCACCATTACAGTATGTTGAACTTGTGGCGCCACCTGGTGAATATCTGACCACCTAAATTTGTCACTGAAAAAAGTAAAATAACTCTAAACGCTTCTTTGTGTTTTTGTGAAATGGATCGCCAATTTGTGGATGAGAGGCCAGTAGTGCAAGGAAGTGAATAAACCTATAGAAAGAGGCTCGTGGACCTCGGCACATGGGAGGATATACACTTACAGAGCTTCTGAGTTAGCATATTAATACATGATAACGAAATGTAGTTGTTACCTCCAGCCACTGTCTAGCTTAGACTAGCATTAGGCCATCTAAAAATTATTCCTGGTTTCTCATCAGTTCTCGCATTTTAAAACGTTTCATCAACAACAGTTGTTAATATCATAATTTTTCTAAATATGTGTTCCTGTGCAATACGTTATAACCATGATTCATATCAGGCCAAATGAAGTCGTCTGAGGGATTTCCGCGAATAAGAAATACACTCGGTTCACAATCTTAAGTTATTTATTGTTGAGAATATGTCCTTTGATAGTTGCTAACAGCTAACACCTCCATCAGTATACTAAAAATAAAAACCGCTCATTTACTTTTTGACAAAGTTCTGATGAGAAACCAGGAATAATTTTTATATGTTCATAATGCAGTTTGCAACAACAAAACTGATAGCTTTGCAATATCACAACAGTTAATTATTGCTTGTTACCTTATTTGAGGAAAATCAATATTTGATATTGCAGACACTGGGTGGACACATCATGGCCGCCAGTTCATCCTCTGACCTTAACACTCAGTTCCTCGCTTCTCACAGCCATGTCACAGTGGCGACACCTGGTGAGTCAAACACTGTAATATTGCACTTTGACCTAATTAATCTATTCATCACGTGACCTGTTGCCTAGCAAAATCTCTGTCAAGCCATCAAAAAATGGATGCAGAACACTTGCAGCATTTAGATATTCCATTGTATGTTTTGTTGAAATTCTGGCCTCCAAAGATTTTCTTTATGACAAAAATGTAAGGCAAAGTTTTTAAAGTGAACTGTATGCAGGAATGTTGATCTATCAGATGTCATGCTGCAGTAGTAATGCAATTCACATATATAAGCGTTATCAAAATTGTTGGCAAAGTGAAAGCTTGACGGAGGTCATGCATAGATTTGACTATGACGTAGACAAACCACGACATGGCAGATCTGTCAATTATTTCCATGTAGAAATAAATTATTGTTACATGTGTAGGAAATTTTTGTTTTGTAAAAACCTATATAAATATGAATGTTGTATCCAACTTGCTGTCTTTTGCTTCGTAAAGGTTTAGGCATCATATGTGCAGCATAAAATTGCAATGAACAAGGATGGCAGTACTACTAGTCTTACTTGAGTATTCTTTTTAACAGAACTAATGCAGTTGAGTAAACATTTCAGCAACATTCATTTGAAGAGAGTCAACTTTAATAGTTGTATTTAACAGACAATTTATATTAATTTATTCTCAGAATTTGATTAACCTTTTCATCAATACAAGTATGTAGTGACGATGCAATACTGTTTAGGGAAAGTATTATAAAATGAATAAACATGTTTTTAACACACAAAATTAGAAACGGCGGATTTTACATAAAGAACAGGAATTTCTCATCCCACTGTTGAAATATGTATGATGTATTATTTGTTTATGCAAGCACCAACACAAGTCATGAATAGTGATGAAAGAAGGCCAAATGAATGACGTTTATTAAGAGATTAAGTTAGAGAGAGAAATGTGGGCTCTACATCCCAAGGCCAGGCCTGTGACTGAGCCCATACTAGTCTCCTGTCCCTCAGGTTGACAGAGCCCACATTTCGGCATATACCACATTAGCAGTATTGTTATAAATATATACAACATCATTACTACTGTAATCACAGTAGACCTTAGGCACCGTACCGTACTAACCAAGCACACCATTCATTCACCTAACTATAATCCCAACTACCTGCTGAAGAGTTACATTGTATCAAGATTTAGCCTAAACCTATAAGTGGGGCCACTACGCCCCACTTACTAAAACCACCGGTGGAAGAGAAGCGAGCTGTCTCGGCGTCAAAACCCCGTGAACACATTGTCCACCTGCACTAAGAAAACGGGGAAAGCTTTGAGATTTGCTATCAACCCCTCTTCCACCAATGATGTACATGGTATGTCCCTAACGCTATCAAAAATTTGGGAGGGATGGGAGGGCCAAAATTTGTTGATGCGACCACTCCGTCTGCTTTCACAAAACGAAGTGACCAAGAGCTCGTTGTAATCTGTGACTGCGCGCCACTACCGCGCGGTGATTGGCTCCTTGCGTCAGAGACAACGAGGTAATTAGCATAATAATTAGCATCAGACATTAGGCTAATCATCACTTGTCCTGCGTTGTTGCCAGCACAAAAACCCATATGCAGCACGGTGCCGTGGCCGCATATTCTCATTTATGCAAGCACCAACACAAGTCATGAATAGTGATGAAAGAAGGCCAAATGAATGACGTTTATTAAGAGATTAAGTTAGAGAGAGAAATGTGGGCTCTACATCCCAAGGCCAGGCCTGTGACTGAGCCCATACTAGTCTCCTGTCCCTCAGGTTGACAGAGCCCACATTTCGGCATATACCACATTAGCAGTATTGTTATAGATATATACAACATCATTACTACTGTAATCACAGTAGACCTTAGGCACCGTACCTTACTAACCAAGCACACCATTCATTCACCTAACTATAATCCCAACTACCTGCTGAAGAGTTACATTGTATCAAGATTTAGCCTAAACCTATAAGTGGGGCCACTACGCCACCGGTCACCAAAACATGTGACCACCCCACTACAATATAACGTTTAAGGCTGATTGCTATTTTAAATATTAAAATTTCAATTCAATTGCAGTTGTACTTGTTTAAAAAATTTATTTGCATAACTTTGATCTGTGTTGCAAATGTTGGTCTGTAGATGGCACTCAGCGACAAGTAGCGATGGACGAAGCTTTCTTTGTGGCATGCGGAGAAACTGTTCTACGGCCACAGGAAATTCTGCTCTCTCTGCTATTGCCGTACAGTACACAGGTGCTGCAATTTGCTTAAAAAATCTTCCACTGTCATATTCTGAAGTAATATGTACCGTCTTCAAAAATTCTATCATAATATTCCATTGTTTAATTTTATAAACATGAATTTAAAAATTGATAGGTTAAGATAGATATGAAAGTTTTGTGTGTATGTGTATGCATGCGTGCGTGCAAGCGTGCGTGTGTGTGTAATTAAGTGTGTGTGTTCATGTTTGCATGCGTGTGTCTGCGTATTAAAGATTGAAGAAAAGTCAACGTTTACCACATCTAAGGACCATTTCAGCATTTAAAATAATGAGCTTAGAAAGAAAATCCATCATTAAGCTGAATCCTTTGTTAAAATTAAGTTACTTTTTCAAAATGTAAAAAGCCACCACCATGTCACCATGGACACTATTTCTGTGACACACGAGTCAAAGTATCCAGGTGGCGCATCTCGTGTTGACAGCTTTCAATAAACAAGATCATTGTTAAGGGTCTAAATTGATTTTAAAGATCAAAATCTGTCTGATGCAATCATAAGAATGTTAGTGAAACAGGCCCCAGAAGCTTTGTCCAAGTGCAGTAAACATCAGATATAATGAATTGTATGGGATGGCCAATTTATTCGTTATATCCAAAAAAAATTATATCTTAAATAGACCACCAACTCAGTCATAATAATATAAATATACTTGAAATCAATGAATGAGAACCTTCCAATAAAGTGTTTGATCTAATTAGTGAGAAACATACTTTATTCCGTAGTATACAACGTAAAATTTTATAATATGTTTCCAGACTCGCCACTGAGACCAACAGAATTGTTCGTTATATCCAAACATTTGTTATAAAAGTTTGCAATAATATATGAAGAAATTCACCTAAAATTCAATAAGAAAGATCAGGACACATTAATTTATTCGTTATAAGCGAGAATTCGTTATATGCAAATTTGTTATATCTGAGGTTTACTGTATTCACACCGACTGCGTGTTGTGTGCGTGCATGCATGTTGTGTGAGTGTATGGTGTGGTCATTTATATATGTGAGCCAAGGGCTTTAGTTCAGAGCCTGCCCAACAGACCTGGCACATTGATTAAGGAGGGTTTCAAGGTTGTCTGAGCTCTAAATCAGAAACTTGTTGGATACATGAGGTGTCTTTTCCCACTAAATTGAGACTATCCTATTCAATAAATGTTGTTTGATGTAGTTTGGGAGTAGTTTGAATATATTAGACATTTTGGTTTTAGAAACAGCTGTTTTTAATATGAACATTGATACAACAGAAAACTTTATCCTATATCAAGGATCAAAATATATTATGAAAAAAAATAGGAATGCTGCAGTGAGCACAATGATCATAATTATTTTTGGAGTCGAGTAACAGGCAAAGCTCAGCCCGATACAACTTTCATCTTATAACAAAGGTAAGAGACATGGATGTCGTTAATGTGCAGTATAGTGGGATATCGGGCAAAATTGTCAGGGGGGAGCAAAAGTGCTAAGTCATCCCGCTGACTGGCTCCCAAAATGACTCCATGATAAGTGCGTGTGTAGCGTGGTGTAGCGTGCGAAATTTGCAATCGTCCACTTATTTGGCTCCTAATCAAGAGAATTTTGGGCGGGCTTAAACTATGATGAACACCACAGGCTTGGGTTGATTTCCCCCCGGTCAGTATGCCACACTACTTATTTTGACATTCTGATTCCTTTGACTTGTGACAAAATACTACACACACAAGTCCTGCGTTTGCACATGGACAGTATTTGGTAGCACATTTACCACCACATCTGCACACAGTAAGCATTTCAGCTGGTGGAGGCTTCAGACCTTTCACTGGTAAAAGGGTGCCATCGTCACAAACCCAGCCATGATTAGTTGGATCTAGGATGGGGCCACGATCATTCAGGAGATTGGGGACGTTGTGTACAATGTAAAATGCCCGTTGAATGTGTGTTCGAATGACGCTTGACGTGGGCGGCAGTTTTGCCAGTGGCTTTGTTGGAGCTGGTCAAATGTTTGAGAAAATGTTTTGCATCAATGAGCACATGCACCTTCACTAGGACCCGACACAAACTCGGGCCAAGTCTCACAGCAAGTAGGTGTCTTCTACGCTTGCCGGAGTCAAACTCCACCCACACCTCAAGCAGACCATGCTCTCGCCACTCGGTGATAAAACGCAGTAGCCCTACCACAGTATCTTTGTCATTAGATATCATCAGGAGCCGCTTACAGTCTCGGGTCACCTCTCATGCACAATGAAGCACCAGCCTATCATCCGCATCTTCTACATGGCCCATCAGCGCATCAATATTGGTACTGGAAGGCAGTGAGGTATTCTCTGATCTCCGGGCGTATCAACTTTGTTGGGACCACTTCATCGTCAGCAATGCAGCCACTGAGAATGATGGGAAGTTGTGACTGCTGTTGAGTGGCGAGCACACGAGTGAGATGTTGTAATTCAGTCTTATTACTTGGTGATGCCCAGAACTTGTCCAGTTATTGTGGTATTGGGACATCTGGACCTATGAGTGTCATATCAACAGCTCCAATACCAGCGGTATGCCGAGTTCTCTCACCCTCTTTGACCAAGGATTCCAGATAGCTGTCAAAGATGGAGGCCTTTCCTGGAACAAACAGATTGACCTGCAGAGAGCACACATCTTATAGCCTTTGCAAATGTCCCAAAAGAAGACAGATTTGGGAAAGAAAGGATTTTAGACATGAAGTCTAAGATGACGGCTGCATCACCACGTGGGAAGACTACCGGTATATCTTCATGCGCTAGATGCTTCTCAATTTCCGCTAGAAGCTTGCTAGCTTACCCAAAGACCAACTCCAAGACTGGCAGATGAATAGCCAAGACAGGTAATTACAACTGATAAGACTGGGTGAATTTAGAGGGGGCCAGCTGGCCACTAGATTAAATCATAGTTTTTCAAATCTAGAGGCCCACATTAATGACTATCATTGGCACAACTGGTAGTGAAACAAATCAAATGGATCAGTATTAATTAAGTAAATGGCTCAAATGATGTAGGTTTGTCATTGAAAAAAACTAAATTGGCCAATAATGGCTGTGATTGATTGACAACAAATTATTTCTGGCTAAAGGCTTGGTGTGAGCGTGCGTGTGTACGTGAGTTGGTGTATGTGAGTTGGTGTGTGTGAGTTGGTGTATGTGAGTTGGTGTACGTGAGTTGGTGTATGTGAGTGTGTGGACACGTGCAAATAACTTGATTTTTATTAACTATAGAAACAACACCAGCCTCAACTACAGCGTATCTACTCATATCGACACACATACTATTTTAGAAACAACCCAATACAGAGATTGGTGAAATATTGTCGCTTGTGACAACACCTATATTCAATATTCACATCAACTGCCTGTTCCAGAGAGAACACATGGAGGGCTTCAAGCTGCACAAGGCTGCGAGTAGGAAGGAGGAGATAGTCTGTGTGAACGCGGCCATGAGAGTTGTCTTCCAGGAGGACACTGATGTCATACAAGACATTGCACTCAGCTTTGGTGGTGTTCGCTCCACCAGTATGCTGGCAACAAACTCACAGGACAAGCTGATTGGCCGGTAAATACTGTCTTAATCTTACAATGTTATTGGTGAAACATTTTATACAGAAAGAAACAAATCTTACTTTTTTGTTTTACAACAAATACACTGTATGACACATTAAAAAAATAAGCACATTTATTTATTCTGTAAACAGTATTTATGTATCCACAGTTTTAGATTATTTCTTATTTGAACTGTCTAGAGTCCATTTATATTTACCATGTATAATGTTTAACTGCATATGGTACTTATGTAGTATAGCTTCTTGATGCATTTTAGTTCCATGTCTGTCTAGTTCCATTTTGTTCAGCCAAGTCTTAGGAGTTTTTACAATGTTTTATTAGTTAGTGTCTTTCGTGTTACATTGTAATTCTTAGTGGCTTGATAGTCTGTATTTACATCTCAAATGTAAACACTCCTGAACAGAGTCTGTTGGTGTCAGTGTATAAAGTTTATTATTATAAATAAGTCTTATGTGTTCATATTTTAAAAGTTGCATGCAGGTGTTTGCTGTAGCAATCTATGTTGGAATAAGATCGCTTCTAAAAAAATAAAGAATGATAAGTTTTGTTCGTTCAAGGTTATATGCAACACATTGTTTTATATCAACACAGTAGTACTATTTGACAGGGCATGGGACGACACATTGGTGACTGTGACCTCTGACCTCCTGACCTCTGAACTACAACCTCCTGCTGGTGGTCAGTCTGACACGGATGATTACAAACAAACACTTGCTGTCAGCCTCTTCTTCAAGTTCTATCTCAGTGTTCAGATGAAGCTTCGTGCAGCACAGGTAAGGACATTACTTGTGCTTGTTCAAGAACTGCAAACTGCATCAATCAGAATGTGTTGAATTAAAGACATGAACTAATTCTTTGTATGAGCTGTAGGGTTGATTTAAATTTTCATTTGATATGCTGAATTGACTGACTATGGCAGACTTTCCTTTCTGTTCCTCCCCTCATTGTGTCTCTAGCTCTATTTCTTACTAATTTTCTCGATGTCTTTCACTCGCTCTCTTTTGCTCTCTTTCTCCCTCTCTCCCCTCTCCATCTCTCTCTCCCTCCCTCTTCTTCTCTCTCTCCCTCGCTCTCTTTCCCTCTCTCTCCCCCTCTCTCTCTCGCTCTCTTTCTCCCCCTTTCCTCTCCACCCCTCTATCTCTCTCCCTCTCCCCCCCTCTCTCTCTCGCTCTCTTTCTCCCCCTTTCTTCTTCCCCTCTCTCTTCCCCCCCTCTCTCTCTCTTTCTCCCCTTTCTTCTCCCCCTCTCTCTCCCCCTTTCTTCTCCCACTCTTTCTCCCTCTCTCTCTCATCTTCTTGCTCTCTTCTCTTTCTCAGCTCTTGCTCGCACTTTTGCTTTCCTTCGCTCTCTCACTCCCTCCTTCCCTCCCTCCCTCCCTCTGTCTCCCCCTCCCGCTCTCCTCTCACTCTCTCTCTCCACCTTCTTGGTCTTTTCTCTTGAGTTGTTGTTTCTTTATCTAAAGTCTAAATCATGAACACTTCAGCAAACATCTACCGACGTGGAAACCCTGCACTGTGACTCTAGTGCAACAACCCCCTTACCCCACACCCCTGCCAAGGGTATTCAGGTGTATGAAGAAGTTCCAGCCGACCAGAGCAGCTTTGACTCGGTCGGACGTGCTCTGCCTGTGAAGTCTGCCCTGAATAACGCACTTGGAAAGTCTGTCTTTATTGGTGATATGCCACCTTATCAAGGTTAGTTCTTCTTGTAACCAACAGTTGTGAGATACTGATAATTACTTAATTATTTGCATTTTAGTTTGACTTCTTCTGTTTCATGATCACTTGCCATCTTTGCTCTTGGTGGAAATAAAAAAAAAATTTGTTAAACTTCTGAAAAGAGGAAAAACAGTTCAGTGGCCCTTGCGCTCTTACATTGTATCAAATTAAATGTTACTCAGTACTACTGTAGATGACCTGCACATTGTTGCAAACAATTGTACATACCTATGTATAATTCCTTTGTATGAAGATTCTTATATTCTTAAGGTGGCTGCATCAGCTGTTATATGCTTCTTTTGAATTAATCATTTCTAATATACGTTTTGAAGATAAGCTAACCATTTTTTTTCAGAGTATGCCTAAGACACTAAACAATACTCCAGACCAAAAAGAATAGATTTTTATGTTGTTTAGAGATGTTTAAATGTTTTTAAGACAATTAAGAAATATGTCAAAAATCATTTATAAGTATTGTAGTTTTTATAAAAAGTTACATTAAGTAATACTTCCTGGTTGTTGCCGATAATACAAGTGTCACCAGATGCTTGTTTTTTGCTTAGAAATGTGACTTACTGGCATGTGGCTTATTTCAGCACGATTTAACAGACACTTCTATTACTGAGATTTCCCCCCAAGGTTTTCCCGCCAAGTTGTCTCATGATATCGTGTTACGAAGGGCCATGTGTTGAACTTGTTGTGGTAGACAAGATTGATTGACACCTGCTGGGGTCAGTCACATGTCATAGCAAATGGCGGCTGAGGTCGGGAATTATCAGAGAATTAAAAAAACTACCGCCAGTATTTGGTGATTTGACAGTGTGAAGCATTTAGGTAATTATAATACAACAGCGTATTGGCATGAGATTAACCAGACTATATGATATGCATTCATGGTGAACGAATTTATGTTTGAACTGGGCTGACGCACATGTGATCGTCACTATGAAAACATTGTCAGTTTCCAAGAATCTGAAAAGGGAGACACTAAAATACTAGTGTTTAAAGGACGGATTGGTGTCGTATGGCGCTAGTGCCTTGGTTTTTTTAATAGTACACATGTTCATGCTGACACCTACTAATGTTCTATGAAGAAAAAAATAAAGAAATCAACTGACATGATACACGACCCAGCTACCTGCCAAAAGTACATAAATACACAGAAAATTACGAATTGGCCTTTTTGAATTCTGTACTTTTCAGAGTCTCTTTAAAGTAAAGGTAAGTTCTTATATAGCACAATATCCAGTCCTCACGAATGCTCATAGTGCTTTACACTTTATCCCTGGCAGACCTGTTCAATCGAACACCATCTCGACTTCTCTGGGAAGCATTCAGCCACACTGCAATTAATGCATGAAGACTATTCATACACACCAGTGTCTACAGCCAGGTACTCATTCATACAGCTGAGTCAACTGAAGCAATGTACAGTAAACGAACTTGCCCAAAGTTCGACACCGCCGCACAGGATTGGAACCCACGTTCTCTCAGTTGAGAGTCCGGAGCTCTTACCACTGTGCTACTGCGCTCCTATTTCTGGGGTAAGAAATAATTATCTAAGTTTCACGATCATAAGAATGTTAATTTTGTAAACAAATTGATCAGTTGACCTTAAAAACATATTCCGATTATAGGTGAACTCTACGTGGCTCTTGTTACGAGCACTGAAGCACACGCAAAGATCATCAGTGTGGCACCATCTAGAGCCCTCCAGATGGCAGGAGTTGTTGACTTCATTACTGCTGCAGATGTACCAGGCTCGAACCTCTATGGCGTCGTGGAACGGATAGAGGAAATATTTGCTACAAAAGAAGTTAGTTGATTTCTGGGCTTTTAATAGTTTTACATTCTAAGACATTTATGCTTTTTGGTACTTCTGCGTATGAATTTGTTTTCTAAATGTATGATTTTCCCACTCTGATTACAATTAACATCAGAGAAAAAATAAATAAACCTATCACAAATCAAATATTATTTTTATGCATCACTTCCCTGAAAGATATGTTCATAATATTTTTATTTTATAACACTAAGTTTTAGGTATTTTTTTAAATCGGTGTAAATTAAACAAATCTTTCACCGTCACACATAATAATGCAGTTGAATTAATGTTCTACGAGTTGCTTTCCTTAATATTATGATTGACAGTCTCAATAACTAGTCTGATACATATCCTGCTGCCCCTAGGTGTTGTGTCGTGGACAGACGATTGGTGCAATTGTTGCGAGGAGTCAGACTGAAGCTTTGGAGGCGGCCTATGCTGTTCAAGTTGAATACGAGCCACTGCCAGCCATCATTAGTATCCAGGTGACTGTACAGACCTCTCTCACAACACATGTCTATATATTAATTGCCAAAACCCCGAAGGTCATTATACCTATATGAGGAGGGGAAATGTGCAATAGCTTTGACGTAATTAACATTGAACCCTACTAGACCTGAGCCATCTAGTTACGGAGACCTCGCAGATCTGTGACAGTCATTACGCCTATATGAGGAGGGGAAGTGTACAATAGCTTTGACGTAATTAACATTGAACCCTACTAGACCTGAGCCATCTAGTTACGGAGACCTCGGTGATCTGTGGCAGTCATTACGCCTATATGGGGAGGGGAAGTGTACAATAGCACTGCAAGAACTTTACACATGTTTGCCCAGTCTAGTTTTTCAACATGCTCACTGTGGCTGCAGACACAACTGTTTTGGATAGACCGTTCCAGTTCTTTATAGTTTGTTAAAAAACTGTTGGTTCAAACCTGTGTCCTGGCTGGCACCTGAATAAATCGCGCACTATGGCTATGTGTTGTTGATTGAGTGAAGAATGTGGTGTGGCAAAGAAAGAGCAGTCTTTGCGTGTAAGGATTTATAACATAATTCTAGGAGGCTATAGGGAATCCTGCTTAAGTCCTTTCATCATTAATGTTACGTTGCTATTTCAACGGTTGTTGCTGATTACAACTATTGGTGCAGCTTGATGTTCTAGTTAATAGATTTTGTTTATCTTATTTTCATTTCATCAGAGTATTGTGGTAGGCCACAGCTGGCAACCCTGCAGAATACCTCCTGGTTGTGAGTTGTCCAGTCTGTCCCTAAACGTAGTGTATAAAAGAGCTAGAAAACATTGTACCGGTTACTGTAATGAGACTCTGGTGGAACATAATTTTTTGCACAGTAGGTATCATTTTACCACATAGTGTAGGTCTTTCTGTATTTTCGTGCAGAATGTTTATTAAAAGCAAGTTTTCACTTGATTATGAATCTTTATGATAAAAAGGTTTTAAAATATTGGGGTGGCAGTTCTAAGCATGATAAGTTTACCAAATTCAAGATGGTCACGCACTATGCAAATTGCACCAATGTTCCATTATAATATTATTTTATAAATTTCCTTACGTGTATATAATGGTGTCTGGAGCCTGTATTACTATGTTTAGTTTTCAAACACCATCACTCAAGACACTGTATTTAATTGTTGTTTATAAAGTAAAGTATAAGCCTATACGGTTAAGTTCTTATGGAGCGCAGTGTCCAGTCCTTAGGATTGCTCAAAGAACTTTACACCCTGGCAGACCAGTTCAGTCGAAAAGCATCTCAAGTTCTCTGGGAAGCATTCAGCCATGCTGCAATAAATAATCAGCGAAGACTATTCGTATACAGATATCCACCACTGTCTATAACCAGGTACTCATCCATACAGCTGAGTGAACTGGAGCAATGTAGGGTGAACGAACTTGCCCAAGATTCAACATGGCAGCACAGAATTCGAATCCAGGTTCTCTCGATTGAGAGTCCAATGCTCTAGTCACTGCGCTACTGTGCCCCACTTCAGTTATACCTGGTTTAGAAAAGAATATATCAACAAAAAGACAGCTCAAAAGACAGACGATATGTTTTTTTTAATCTAAAAAAATTAAGTGTGATTCATTACCTTGTTTGTATATAAACTTCTCCCACACAAACACAATTGATGGATCCGCTATGTCGCGGTTGACCTCTGCCAACAATGTTGATACTGGTTATACTTATGTGAGTTACATTGTTGTCAGTGTTCTACCTAGGTCGAATTTGCAGGGCATTATGCCCTGCCCTTTTTCTATGACGCCCTGATACCCAAAAAAGGCAAAAAGAACGCCCTGCCTTTTTTATACGACGCCCTGCCATATTTTGCTCGTAACCCTACTCGTGGCTACAGAGGGTTACACGAACGATTGTGTATATTAATTTTCGAGCGCCCCGATCTCGAAACACATCCCGATTGCGCCATATGCACGGTTAGATTGTTCCCAACTGAGCACATCCCGCAATCGGGAATGAATGCATCATGAGATCGGGGCACTTGCACACACTTGATCGTCTGCAAGCACCCCGATGTCCACTACGTATCCCGATCGCGCAACGCGGTCATTTCGATTGTTTAAGCGCCCCTATCTCGACTCCTATCCTGGTCGCCATTAAATTTGTAATCGTGTGTGCCAAAAATATTAAATATGTTGATTTGAGGAGACGCCGACCTTCGAAAGTGGATAAACCAGAGCGACGGGAGAGCCTCGACTATAGTCTATACATATCGCCAAGCATTACTTATTTTGTTTGTATCTTCAAAAGTTAAAGTCTGATCGCTGGGAGATTTCTACCATTAGATTAGTCGTTAAATTCGTAATCACGTGATACTTGCAAAACTTATTAAAATACGTTTTGATCTGAGTAGGCACCAAACTTCGCAAGTCGGTAGACCAGTCTGTTCGCGAGACTTTCGAAGCCGGCACGTGTGATTAGAAAAATTTTGTTTTATTCATATACTCTTTATTTGTTAATGTACCGATATATAATGATAAGTAACAATGTTTAGTATAACATAGCTCAACAATTGTAGTGAATAATTGCTTCCCCTCAATATGCGTTGCTCATGCTCGTTGCAAGCCGTACCGTTTCTAGGTCACGACGTCATGTTCGTGTGGAGTGGAGTAGCCAAGGATGCTTAGGTTGCTGGTGGCTAGCATCTTCTTTAGCCAAAGCGTAATAATTATTATTCAGAGGGGTACCATTACACAGTGGCTTCAAACAAGTAATAATTACTTTTTTCTGTTTATTTGACTGTTAAAAATTAGATTGTGGGTAGTTTTTCTGTAAATAAAATGGAATTTTATCAATTATTTTAATGTTTGACATCACACTTTTTACTATTTGCCATGCAATATATCTCAATTTCTGTTCAGCCTAGCCCAACAATATCTTGCATACCTATTGCTTAAATAATAGTCTCTGAGAATATTAAATTTGATGTGAATTTATACATTAAATGTTATGTCATGTTGGATATCGTTTATTGCTAAAACGTAAATAAAGTTAAGGCATGCCAATTTAATAAAATAAAATATGTTGTATTGTCTATATATAGTATATAATCATCCATTTGTCCACATTTATATTTATTTAAACGTCCTTTTTCAAAATTACTATGTTGCTTGTACATTTTTAATTTTCAAAATCGAACATAACAGTATATCTCAATTTATGTTAAACCAAGCCGAAAATAATTCGGCACTCGTATTACCTGTATAATATTCTCTATGTAGAGGCTGTATATTGAATAATATGCAGATTTATACAAATTAAAAAGTCATGTAAAGCTAAATATTGTATTTTGTTCTACAAATGCTTGCCCGAGCCAATAGTATAATGCATAAATATACGTATACACTGTGTACATAATAATATACTATATGTAAGTAGTATTATATTAAACAACAAGCTGTACACTGCTACTATGTCTTGTTAACTATTTAATTTAGTCGCATGTCACAAGTGCCTTTTGTAACCATTGATCACCGTGCTCTACGTGCCCTGCAAAAATGGCACACTGCCCTTTTAAAAACCTGGGCAAAACACTGGTTATTGTGGCATAACATCTCATAGATCAAATATTATCACATACAGTGTCACTTTAAAAACTTTGCCACATGTCTTTGCCATAAAGAAAATCTTTCAGGGCCAAAATATCACCAAAATATACGATGGAATGCATGAACGTGCCACATGTTCGATGTTTTGACAGCTTGACGGAGTGTTTGCTAAGCAACAGGTCACAGTATTTATATGTCAATTCCCATGTCGTTGTACAATGTACTCATTCCATTCACTGACAGCTTGATGGAGTGTTTACTAGGCAACAGGTCAGAAGATTATAGGTCAATTCCCATGTTGTTGTACAATGTACTCACTCCATCCATAAACTGACTGCTTGACGGAGTGTTTGCTAGGCAACAGGTCACAGGATTTATAGGTTAATTCCCATGTTGTTGTACAATGTACTCACTCCATCCATAAACTGACAGTTTGACAGAGTGTTTGCTAGGCAACAGGTCACAGGATTATAGGTCAATTGCCATGTTGTTGTACAATGTACTCACACCATCCATAAACTGACAGTTTGACGGAGTGTTTGCCAGGCAACAGGTCACAGGATTTATAGGTCAATTGCCATGTTGTACAATGTACTCACTCCATCCATAAACTGACAGTTTGATGGAGTGTTTGCTAGGCAACAGGTCACAGGATTTATAGGTTAATTCCCATGTTGTTGTACAATGTACTCACTCCATCCATAAACTGACAGTTTGACGGAGTGTTTGCTAGGCAACAGGTGACAGGATTTATAGGTCAATTCCCATGTTGTTGTACAATGTACTCACTCCATCCATAAACTGACAGTTTGACGGAGTGTTTGCTAGGCAACAGGGGACAGGATTTATAGGTCAATTCCCATGTTGTTGTACAATGTACTCACTCCATCCATAAACTGACAGTTTGACGGAGTGTTTGCTAGGCAACAGGTCACAGGATTTATAGGTCAATTCCCATGTTGTTGTACAATGTACTCACTCCATCCATAAACTGACAGTTTGACGGAGTGTTTGCTAGGCAACAGGTCACAGGATTTATAGGTCAATTCCCATCTTGTTGTACAATGTACTCACTCCATCCATAAACTGACAGTTTGACGGAGTGTTTGCTAGGCAACAGGGGACAGGATTTATAGGTCAATTCCCATGTTATTGTACAATGTACTCACTCCATCCATAAACTGACAGTGCTATCATGTGTTCCAGCAAGCGATTGACGCGGGATCATTCTTCAGTGGTGCCGAGAGGACTCTGACGAATGGAGATGTGACAGCAGGGTTTGGGGCGAGTGACCAGGTCATCGAGGGTGAGGCGTACGTGGGGGCACAGGAGCACTTCTACATGGAGCCCCAGAGTTGTGTGGCCATACCCAGGGGAGAGGAGGGTGAGATGGAGGTCTTTTCTAGCACACAGGCTCCCTCTGGTGTCCAGGTAGTGCATTATTCTATTTATAGACATTGTACTCCTAGAGCATTCTAGCATTCACATTTTCGACACAAAATTTGCGGCATACATTAACTCCGTTAAAAGAGTGTTTGTTGGAAGACAAGATAATAACTGGAGAAAATAATTTATAATGTGCATATGGGTAAAACTAAATTAAGACCAGTTGTCTGAAGAGTTAATATTAATGATCTGTAATGTTGATCAAAGTCCTTTTTCATATGTAAATATTTCTTGATTCGCTTTAATTTTTATAATTGATTGTGATGATAAAGTTATTGTTACAAGATGTTAGAAGTCCTGTAGAAAAACTCCAGTCATTACATAATATAGTAGCTGTGTGTATTTCTGTTACAGTAAAACCTGCCATAGCAGAAACCTGTCTCCATTGGACACTTTTGAAAATCTTGAATGACAAGTTTGCATTGTTCACTATTTGTCCATAGTGGTAATATGGCCTTAATGGGCATATCATGCAGTCCAAACAATGTTCACTGTCGACAGGTTTGTTTGTACTGTCGTGTTTTCAGACTGCCGTGGCAGAAGCTTTGGGTGTGTCTTCCAACAAGATTGTTTGCCATGTGAAGAGAGTAGGTGAGTTAGATAGCATGATTAGGTTCTCTTTCACTGTCTTTCACCATTCTTGTAGAATAGGAATATTCACCAATCACAGACTGTTGGCTCTATGTTCTGCGTTCCTTCCGTCTGTACTTGGTTAAACACACCTTTGTTTAATTTGTGTCTGTAAAGCCTGTTTATGATGGACATGTGTATATATGTGAAAGTTGTTGCTCTATGTATATCATTACCACATATTTGGAGTTTAAATTTAATTATGTTTGCCTATCTAGAGAAATTCTATGTTTAATGCAGTATGGGTATAAATAAGAAAAACATTTTCATATTTATCAGATGAATTTTTACTTTCTATTTGCTTTGAGAAACTTAATGCCGAAATTAATTATGATTTTCTAACTTTAGTTACCCTGAATAAATTACACACTAGGTGGTGCTTTTGGTGGCAAGGAGACCCGATGCATGTTGGTGGCGTTGCCAGCCACAGTCGCTGCACACAAGTAAGTTCATTGGTCGAAAATGGTATTGAACGATTTAATTTTCTTATCTGAAATTGAAATAAATGAGTTATTTCTATTAGGGAAAATTTGTCAGTAAAAATTATCAATGATAAGAAAATGTAATATAATAATTGACATTTATAGCAATACATTTCCGAACTTCTTGTTGAATATAAGCCCACACGGTCCCTCTGATCAACTTCTGCTGGTGTGCTGACAGTGCCAACCACACACCTCAAATCTTTCGGAGACCATGCGTTCTCTAAAGCGGCCAATGTACTTGGGAACAATTTGCCACAGTCAGCTAGACAGTGTGACACTATTGCGTCGTTTAAGACGCCGCTGAAGACACACATTTTAAAAATCGCTTTTACTACCTAAGTAGGTGACATACAATTGTGAACTGTTTTGTAAAGTGCTTTGAACAGAACTAAGAACTGGATACAGCGCTATATAAGACTTTATTATTATGGTGTAGTGGTTAGAGTGTGGCACTCTCAATCAAGAATTTGTCAATAAAATGATCAATCATAAGCAAATGTAATATAATAATTGACACTTATAGCATGGTGTAGTGGTTAGAGCGTTGGACTCTCAATCGAGAATTTGTCAGTAAAATGATCAATCATAAGCAAAATTAATATAATAATTGACACTTATAGCATGGTGTAGTGGTTAGAGCGTTGGACTCTCAATCGAGAATTTGCAGGTTCGGAATCTCTTGCGGCTGTTTCAAATCTTGGTGGACAAGTTTGTTCACTCTTAATTGCTCCAGTTCACTTAGTTGTACAAAAGAGTACCTGGCTATAGACAGTGGTGGATATTTGTATATATATATATAGTCTTTACACAGTAATTGCAGCATGGCTGAATGCTTCACATCACACAGAGAAGTCGAGATGGTCTTTTATTGTACAGGTCAGCGAGGAAATAAAGTGTAAAGTGCTCTGAGCAGTCATAAGGACTGGATACTGCACTATATAAGAACTTACCATTTTTGTATCCTCAAGAACCTAAGCTCAAAGTTGCAACAAAGAAGGATCATTAAGCATTGTATCATAAACAGGACACACAAAGGTTAAAATTGCAAAATCAACTGGTCAATAATTGGCTTCATTTCCACCCTGTACGTCAAAAAGAGTGTTGGTGCACCGAGACTCACGTGGTACAGTGCCCCATGTATTAATACTAGAACATACTAATTCTGTTAACTGTTGTATAGTGTTGCTGATCTTGCTTGTTCTGCAGGCTTCAGCGCCCAGTGCGATGTATTCTGGAACGGTCAACAGACATGGCTATTTCTGGACAAAGACGTCCAGTGATGGCAAAATACAAGGTTGATTTGGGAGTTTCTAGTTGTTTCCAGTGCTCAGCAATGTTATATTAATTGACTAGTCTATATATTGTGGTTAACATTTGATGGTAACAGGCGTCGTGTTGTTCATCTTCTCTTGTTAAATGTCTTGTAAATACAGAGATAATCACACAACTCCACAAAGTTCCAAAAACCACTCAGTATGTGTTGGTCATCACAAATTGTGGAGAAAATAAATCACAACATTTGTGTTACCTGTCGACTGGAACATAATTATTATACCAATGCACATTGAAGCTGTTGTGAATAACAGTACTGGACTGGTTGGTGGGCAACATCTACCAGGTGACCTTATTTGAATAACAGTACTGGACTGCTTGATGGGCAACATCTACCATGTGACCTTCTTAGAATCTCCGTCAAACTGTCAGGGTTTTTGAAGCCATTTTGGATGGCTCAGAATCACAAGCCAGGCACCACGTATTGGTGGGGGGGGGGGGGGCCCAGGTGGCTGGTAGGTTTAACAAACATGTTATGTAGAACTTTACAAACTTTTGAGACCACCTCCTATATATAGGCAAGTAACTTTATTTACGTAACTTTTTTACAATATAACACATACATATAGTTAATATACAACATGTCTTAGAAATGCCAATGTGTGTTACATTGTGTCGATGTCACTTGGCTAGAGGCTGTCTTCCTGTGACATCTGTTGCTCTCCTCCTTGTTCCCTGCTGTATACAGGTGAGGGTCAGGTACAATAAAGCTGAACCACTCTCTGTGTCTCCTCCTTGTTCCCTGCTGTACACAGGTGAGGGTCAGGTTCAGTAAAGCTGAACCACTGTCTGTGTCTCCTCGCTGTTCCCTGCTGTACAGGAGTGAGGGTCAGGTACAGTAAAGCTAAACCACTCTCTGTGTCTCCTCCCTGTTCCCTGCTGTACAGGAGTGAGGGTCAGGTACAGTAAAGCTGAACCACTGTCTGTGTCTCCTCCCTGTTTCCTGCTGTACAGGAGTGAGGGTCAGGTACAGTAAAGCTGAACCACTCTCTGTGTCTCCTCCCTGTTTCCTGCTGTACACGGGTGAGGGTCAGGTACAGTAAAGCTGAACCACTGTCTGTGTCTCCCTGTTCCCTGCTGTGCAGGGGTGAGGGACAGGTACAGTAAAGCTGAACCACTGTCTGTGTCTCCCTGTTCCCTGCTGTACAGGGTTGAGGGTCAGGTACAGTAAAGCTGAACCACTGTCTGTGTCTCCTCCCTGTTCCCTGCTGTACACGGGTGAGGGTCAGGTACAGTAAAGCTGAACCACTGTCTGTGTCTCCCTGTTCCCTGCTGTACAGGGGTGAGGCTCAGGTACAGTAAAGCTGAACTACTGTCTGTGTCTCCTCCCTGTTCCCTGCTGTACACGGGTGAGGGTCATGTACAGTAAAGCTGAACCACTGTTTGTGTCTCCTCCCTGTTCCCTGCTGTACAGGGGTGAGGGTCAGGTACAGTAAAGCTGAACCTCTCTCTGTGCCTCCTCCTTGTTCCCTGCTGTACACAGGTGAGGGTCAGGTACAGTAAAGTTGAACCACGCTCTGTGCCTCCTCCTTGTTCCCTGCCGTACAGGGGTGAGGGTCAGGTATAGTAAAGTTGAACCACTCTCTGTGTCTCCCCTCTGTTCCCTGCTGTACACAGGTGAGGGTCAGGTACAGTAAAGTTGAACCAATCTCTGTGTCTCCTCCCTGTTCCTTGCTGTACACAGGTGAGGGTCAGGTACAGTAAAGTTGAACCACTCTCTATGTCTCCTCCTTGTTCCCTGCTGTACACAGGTTAGGGTCAGGTACAGTAAAGCTGAACAACTGTCTGTGTCTCCTCCCTGTTCCCTGCTGTACACAGGTGAGGGTCAGGTACAGTAAAGTTGAACCAATCTATGTGTCTCCTCCCTGTTCCCTGCTGTACACAGGTGAGGGTCAGGTACAGTAAAGTTGAACCAATGTCTGTGTCTCCTCCCTGTTCCCTGCTGTACACAGGTTAGGGTCAGGTACAGTAAAGTTGAACCACTGTCTGTGTCTCCTCCTTGTTCCCTGCTGTACACAGGTGAGGGTCAGGTACAGTAAAGTTGAACCAATCTATGTGTCTCCTCCCTGTTCCCTGCTGTACACAGGTGAGGGTCAGGTACAGTAAAGTTGAACCACTGTCTGTGTCTCCTCCTTGTTCCCTGCTGTACACAGGTGAGGGTCAGGTACAGTAAAGTTGAACCACTCTCTGTGTCTCCTCCCTGTTCCCTGCTGTACATGGGTGAGGGTCAGGTACAGTAAAGTTGAACCACTCTCTGTGTCTCCTCCCTGTTCCCTGCTGTCCACAGGTGAGGGTCAGGTACAGTAAAGCTGAACCACCCTCTGTGTCTCCTCCCTGTTCCCTGCTGTCCACAGGTGAGGGTCAGGTACAGTAAAGCTGAACCACTCTCTGTGTCTCCTCCCTGTTCCCTGCTGTACATGGGTGAGGGTCAGGTACAGTAAAGTTGAACCACTCTCTGTGTCTCCTCCCTGTTCCCTGCTGTACACAGGTGAAGGTCAGGTACAGTAAAGCTGAACCACTCTCTGTGTCTCCTCCCTGTTCCCTGCTGTACACGGGTGAGGGTCAGGTACAGTAAAGCTGAACCACTCTCTGTGTCTCCTCCTTGTTCCCTGCTGTACACAGGTGAGGGTCAGGTACAGTAAAGCTGAACCACTCTCTGTGTCTCCTCCTTGTTCCCTGCTGTACACAGGTGAGGGTCAGGTACAGTAAAGCTGAACCACTCTCTGTGTCTCCTCCTTGTTCCCTGCTGTACACAGGTGAGGGTCAGGTACAGTAAAGCTGAACCACTCTCTGTGTCTCCTCCTTGTTCCCTGCTGTACACGGGTGAAGGTCAGGTACAGTAAAGCTGAACCACTCTCTGTGTCTCCTCCTTGTTCCCTGCTGTACATGGGTGAGAGTCAGGTACAGTAAAGCTGAACCACTGTCTGTGTCTCCTCCCTGTTCCCTGCTGTACACATGTGAGGGTGAAGTACAGTAAAGCTGAACCACTGTCTGTGTCTCCTCCTTGTTCCCTGCTGTACATGGGTGAGGGTGAGGTACAGTAAAGCTGAACCACTGTCTGCGTCTCCTCCCTGTTCCCTGCTGTACACAGGTGAGGGTCAGGTACAGTAAAGTTGACCCACTCTCTGTGTCTCCTCCTTGTTCCCTGCTGTACAGGGGTGAGGGTCAGGTACAGTAAAGCTGAACCACTGTCTGTGTCTCCTACCTGTTCCCTGCTGTACAGGGGTGAGGGTCAGGTACAGTAAAGCTGAACCACTGTCTGTGTCTCCTCCCTGTTCCCTGCTGTACAGGGGTGAGGGTCAGATACAGTAAAGCTGAAAGCCTGAACCACTCGTTGTGTCTTTTCCTTCCATAGTTTTCTGTCCATCGCTCCGTCTCTTCCATCTTTCATCCTTGCCTGATCTTCTCATGTCCCTCCTCACGCAGTCCTCTTATCTCAGCTGGGGCCTTCCCCTTTTCCTGTGTCCTTTATCTTATTTTGCCTCCTGTCTTGACCATTTAAAATAAATTATCATTACTAAATCACAATCACAGCAATCACCAATTCATGTATGTTAAACTAATCAATAAAGTCATCACCAGCCCATCTCTGTACTATTAAACCAGAGTATTACTTAAACATGTAGTATGTCGCTATTGCTGATGATTTAAAAAGATTGCCACCCAGAGAATTAACTCTAGATGGCAGGTGGACAAGGAAGCCCTTTGGCTTATCAAGAATCCAACCCTTTTATCTACATGTATCATGCCCTTCTGAGGTATGTGTCGATTTTATTTTTAAACATTCATGCTACTACAGCTTGTCTTTGCGGCGTAGTGCACCGAATACCGGTTAAAGATTTAACAAGAATGCCACCCAGAGAATTAACTCTAGGTGGACAAGGAAGCCCTTTGGCTTATCGAGAGTCCGACCCTTTTATCTATGTGTATCCCGCCCTTCTGAGGTATGTGTCGATTTTATTTTTAAACATTCACGCTACCAGCACCCACACATTCAGCAGATAATCTGTTCCATTCATTTACAGTCCTTCGTGAAAATGAGAACTTTCTTATATCTAGTCTACATCGCAATGTCCTCTAGTCCTTCTATTTTTCTTAACTGAAAAAAAAAAATTTCTATCAATAATTTCATTACCGTTCAATATTTTAAACACTTCTATCAGATCTCCTGGTCTCTAGTGTTGTTAAACCACATTGTTTTAGGCGTATTTCGTAACAAAGATCCCTCAGTTTTGGTTTCATTTTAGTTGCTCTCCTCTACTCTTTCTAGCATATCTATGTCCTTCATGCGATATGGCCTCTTGAATACGCTTGAATACAATATTCTAAATGAGGCCTAACTATTGTTTTGTACAGCGGTATTATTAGCTCTTATACGCTATATGTCGCCTCATTAATTCAAGGATTTGATTTCCCTTTAAAGCTCCAATTCCGCATTGCTCTAAAACCTTCATATCAGCACTAATGGTTAACCCAAAGTCCTTTTCTTTTACAGTAGTACTTAGTACAGAACCCTCCATTGTATATTCTACCTCTTCGTTCCCATGTCTAGCTGTGTAGAGGCATTTACATTTCCCAAAATTGAACAGCATTTGCCACTTTTCAGACCAACTGATCAGCCTGTCAAGATCATCTTGTAAATGCTGTCTGTCTCCATCACTTTTAATCCTTCTAAACACTTGTATTATCCGCATATTTCAACACCTTGCTTGTTATATCATCATCCAAATCGTTGATATATATTAAGAATAATATAGGTCCTAGTACTGATCCCTGAGGTACACCACTTAATACTGATTTCCAGATTGAAGCCTCCCCATCAAATACTACCCTTTGTCTTCCATCAATCAGTCATTTTTCTATCCAGTTTATTATACCATTTCCTATGCTATGGGCCTTTAGTTTAAGCAGTAATCTTTGATGTGGTACTTCGTCGAAAGCTTTTTGAAAATCTAAGTAAATGATATCTTCTGATGATCCCTCATCTACCCACATAATGATGTCCAAAAAACATAACATTTGTTAAGCATGACCTCGCTTTTAAAAACCCATGTTGAGATGGGTTTATGAAGTTGTTTAAAAAGAAAATCCACCATGTGATCTTTAATTAGTCTTTCTAATAATTTGCAAATCACTGATGTTAAACTCACTGGTGTATAGTTCTCTGACTTGTTTCCCGAACCTTTTTTCAATAATGGTGTAATGTTTGCCTCTTTCCGTTCTAAAGGAACCACTCCCTCTTCTAATGACAAATTGAAAACTGTTGCAAGTGGTACACTAATTTGTTCTACAATTTCCAATAGTAGTTTGGGCGGAATCCCATCCACTCCAGGTGATTTAGTATCCTTCATTGCCCTTATTTTCTTAGCTACCATTTCAAGTTACAATTAACTGTCCTAAATATCCTGAATCTGCTACCTTGAACTTAGCCTCTGGTACTGGCAGTGAACTAATATCTTCCCTGGTAAACACTGAACTAAAATACTCATTCAGGGCTTCTGCCATTAAGAATCCCTCTGATATTATATTTCCAGCACTATCTTCTAGAGGACCGACCTTATCCTGTACTTTCTGTTTGCTTCGAACATACGCATAAAACTCTTGCTGTCATGTTTTATATTACTAGATAATTTGTGTTCAAAGCTTCTCTTTTAATTTCTAATTGCGGCTGTAGCTTGGTTAAGTGCTTCTTTATAAATATTGTAGTCTTCATCATTTCCAGTACATCTATATGACTTCCACATCATTTGTTTATACTTAATTTTTCTAATGGCTTCTTTCAATAAGTGTTTCTTTTTGGACCATTTCCCTTGTTTTTTGAAGGGTACAAATTTATCGACTATGCACTTAATTTCACTCTAATATATTCCAGCATTATGTTGCTGTCTTATTCTTCAGTGTGTTATTCCAGTCTATCTTTGCTAAATATTTCCTCATGTCCTTATACCTTCCTTTGTGGAAATTTCTCTTATACTGCTTTTTGCTATTCCTTTCTGATTTTACTTTGATGCTGTATCTGGTTGTGATCACTACTCCCCAGTGGCTCACATATCTTGACATTGTCAACTAATTCATTCTGTGAGGACAAAACTATGTCTAACACATTCCCACCCCTGGTTGGTTCTAGCACATGTTGAGAAAGGAAAGTATCTTGTGCTAAAACTAAAAACTTATGGTCCTCACTCCCCATACTCTGTAGAGATTTCCATTGCATATACCCGTGATTAAAATCCCCCATAATAATACACTTCCCTTATAGCATTTTCTACTTTTTCATTAAATGAAAATAAGTGATATATGACAACAACAAATGTATAAACATGCGACCAAAACATCATAAGTTTTATTTGGGTTACAGAACAGAGTAAAAATATATGATATGTCACTTGTGCAATGTGAGCCTATTGTCTGGTTGAACTTCCTCCAGGTGGGCTGTACGAATGATGGCCGTATCCTCGCTGTAGATATCAACTTTTATGTAAACAACGGCTGCACAGTCGAAAATGGGCCAGCGGTGAGTGTTTAAGATAGATACCACTGATTTCTTATTACGATGTTAATAGCAGACATGCCACGTTACAAAAATATCCTTACTTTTATTGGAAACCACATAGATCTTTACAAATCTGTAAAATAAATTATGTTGCAGTGGTTAATCTTTTTATGCTATTCCAGTCAAGTATCAACAACTACCATCTACAAAGTTTATCATAAAATAATCCCTCCGGTTTCGCAGGACATTATTGAGTGCCATCAATCTAGCTACAACATATAAGCTCACCTACATCAAAACAAATCCACTGTGTACCTGTAGGAATCATACTAACATCAACGTTATTTTCTCTTCGACAGCTATAAGTTTGTTATGCCATTTATACTTGTGTGATGACCAAAGAAAATAACAAAATAAAATCTGAATAAAAACAGAATTTAAGGCAATATTCTTCCCTTACTCCATGAAATTAATATTGTATACATCAAATTCAAATGATGTGGCGCATCTGTAATAATCTCACTGGACGTAACAATGTTGTATTGTGATGTCAAGTTTTAACAAGACCCCTGTTCAAGGAAGGCTGGAAGGTAAACCAAATGATTTAACAACATACAATAATTGATAGATGTAGAATGATTTTGCACATGCTGACAAGTGATATTAATTATTTAGGTGACGATGGTGTCTTCTACAATTTGCTCACAACAGTTTTTTTTTTTAATTTTGTCTCTTTTATAAAAAAATTCCAAAGAGATTCCACATTGATACAGAAAGAATTTGGGACATGTGACATTTTAAATACGCAACAAATTCTAGTCAGGCAAATGCTGGAGGAGCAATTGTAACATTTTCATTAGATACGTGATCTTGTTTGTGGAGAGTGGGTACAAGATACGATCAAGTTAAAGGAAATCACATGTTTGGAATAACATAACTCTACTAGCTACATATTCACAATGTGCATTTTCAGTTCATTGAAACCTTTATCATGTTCATGGACAATGGCTACAAGATTCCGAGCTTGCGTGTGCACGCACAGGCATGTCGAACCAACCTGCCAACTTTTGCTGCATTCCGAGGCTTTAGCAGCCCCCAAGGCCAATTCATCATACAGACAGTTCTTCAGCACATCGCTGAGACACTGAAGTTGCCTCCTGACCAGGTGTGTGCCTTGTGGACATCACATTCTTTATGATACTTCAACAGTAACCTTTTTATTACTATCCTATTACATTTTATCAATCTTATTTATCAATTTTTATTTATTAATATTGTAATAGTGATGATATTAACATTTTTAGTAGTTCACATTAAAAAATATATTTATGCAAGCACCAACACAAGTCATGAATAGTGATGAAAGAAGGCCAAATGAATGACGTTTATTAAGAGATTAAGTTAGAGAGAGAAATGTGGGCTCTACATCCCAAGGCCAGGCCTGTGACTGAGCCCATACTAGTCTCCTGTCCCTCAGGTTGACAGAGCCCACATTTCGGCATATACCACATTAGCAGTATTGTTATAGATATATACAACATCATTACTACTGTAATCACAGTAGACCTTAGGCACCGTACCGTACTAACCAAGCACACCATTCATTCACCTAACTATAATCCCAACTACCTGCTGAAGAGTTACATTGTATCAAGATTTAGCCTAAACCTATAAGTGGGGCCATTACGCCACCGGTCACCAAAACATGTGACCACCCCACTACAATATAAATACTTTTACAAATGTAGTTTAACATGTACATATTTACTTAAAATAATTTATATGTTGACATTTTGCATAGTTTTTAATATTTTCAGCATATTATAATTATTTTATGATTTACAACTGCAGTGGAACCTCCCTATTAAGGTCACTCTCGAGACTGCCCAAAAGTGACCTGAATAGCGAGGTGACCTTATTAGCGGGACTAATTTCTTATACTTTACTGTTATAAATATAATTTGGGACTGTCCCAGGTTGACCTTAATTGCGAGGTGGCTGTATTACTGAGGTGACCATAAAGCGAGGTTTTACTGTACCAAGGTTTACCTGAATTACCGTATTCGACCTAATTAGCGTACACCCCCTTTTTTTGCGATGTCGGGAATCCGTAATGCTATGTCCTCTCCCTCGATATCAAATTACTGCGACATTTGACGATCTTTTTACATAAATGTTTTTCTCACATATCTGGAGACTTTGCAGCGTTCTTGTATCCTCTTGACAACACGTGAATATATCAATAGCTGGTAACATAATAGTATTAAACATGTCATATATTACAATGTTTGATCGAAGTGTGAATGTGTCCAACTCGGACGACACGCTAACTTGGCGTACGCCATTAGCACGCGCAAACGGCGAGATGATGGTGCCACCTGGCGAATATACTGCTAGCTATGTAGTAAGGGACTTAATCTCTTGCAATAGGCAGTTTCATTGTTGGCTGAGCGGAACAATCGAGTGTTCAAAAAGTATTGTCTTGATTGAATAAAATAACTGGGATAATACAAACACAATACATTGATAAATGGTCACAAAATTATGTTACGATAAGAATGCGAGGGAATAAATGATGTTTTAAATACCATCACCATCAACCTAACAAAAAAACGGTCCCCAGGAAATCAGGTTAGCCACATCCACCAGATGACGCTGTACATACGAGTATGTTTGCGACTTCGAGTTTTAACGTAGACGTCGGTGATTAACAATTTCAGATAACTTACAACTTAATTACTTACAGTGGATTAAGTTGCTTGTGTAGGACACCGTTCCTTATGCAGTCATCGTTTGTACGACGGGTGGAATTAGCCAGGTGCAGTTAAGTCTCCTCTGGCATCATCCAAGTCACCAAATGATCAAGTCGGCCGGCAACGATGTTGTGTTTATTTAAACTTGGCTCATTTGGGTGTACGCTTAATAGGGACGATTTGTTGACATAGTTCAGCATCTGAAATATTTGTTAAGCGTACTGTACGCTAATTAGGTCGAATACGGTAATTAGAATTTGATATGTTTGTACACACCTGTGAACAGGTCAGCAATCCCAGATTTGACAGTGTTAAAGTTAAGTTTTATTATTATTATTAAAAGAATGGAAGTCCAGTTTTGTGGTTTTAAAGTTGGTGTAATAGCATGGATCCTTAGTTATGTCACCTTATGCATGCAAAAACACAGAAGCATCAGGTTATAAGGACTTCTGGTGAATGCATTAAAACTGTCACAACTTGCTGCCATAAACAGACGTAGTCTGTTCGTCTACCCGGAATTAGAGGGCGTAGTAATTTCTGACTGGAAGTCTGCTATGTTGACCGTGGGAAAGTGAGCATCATTGAACATCAAAGGATATAGCAGTTAACTCGGTCTGACTTGACCATGTTGCCAATAAAGCTTGTTTTGAAACTGTATGTTTTGTTTACTATTTAAACATGCACCTGTGGTCGTGCCTTCAAATTGCGACTGTTGTTACGGGCATACTAAACACAATTTGGCAAGCAGTATACCTTCAACAAAGTTTGTGTAGTCTTAAGTAGTGCTGGTTCGATACCTGATTTCTTCGATATCGATCAGTACTAGAATTATGTTCGATACTTACGTTGTAATTCATATAGGGTATAATTCCTGATAGAAGCATACCGGTATTGACCAATAGAAGCACACATCCTTTTTCCATTAGGGAAACATTCTTGAAAATATAGATATTTCATGAATGAATGTTTGTTAATGTCCTAGATGACAAATTTTGGCAATACTGCTGCTGCCGCCACCTTGCAGAAACTTGTTAGGTCATTCATAATGTGTGTGTGTCTAGCTGCAAGGTGTTGCGTTCTTGGCACCGAGCATCTATGTGGAACGATACGGTACATCTATTCATTTTTCAACTTGATCATCGACATTGACATCCTGACTGATCATTATTCATGAAAAAACGATTATTATGCAGTTATTACTTATTTCAATAAACAAATTATATTTGTAATTGTTTAATTCTAATTAATTACTAGAGTAAATGTTGTTATAACAACGTCTAGGCAATTGTAATAAAATACTTTTAGGAAAATATTATAAAATACATATTGGTATCTTATGATATAGATTAGATAAGCCTAGCTGTTCCAATCATCACAACGAATAATTTATTACATTAAAAAGACAAATTACAATATATATATTAAACAAATGTTTGTACAAATAAACTGATTGCAGGTTTTTAATTCAAATGGAAAATATATTTATTATGATTGCAATTGAAAAATAAAAAACACCAAATAGTAGCGCCACCAAACAGCAAAAGATAGCGCCACCGAACAAAGCCTGGGTAATCGAGACTATTTTGTTGCATTTGAATAATTACTTATATTAACTTTTCGAAACTAGATTCACAAATACTAATGGGACCTTTCAACCCATTTACACTTAAGCTTGTACACAGGAGATACAGCCAGTTCCTCACCATGACATAAAAAAAAATCATTTTGTCAGCATCAGAAATTGACAGGCCTTTATTTAAAATAGACATAACTTTAATATTTCACAATGCATTTTTAAATGTGCTATCATTAGAAAGCAGATTAAAACAAACTATCTTGTTATATTGGCCAATTTGACGTTTGGTAACAATGTGGGCCGGCATATGGCAAGACATTTTCCAACAAATTCAAATCACAAATGTGACTTTACTATTCACGAGAAAGTTTCTCCATGTGCAAGTTGATTTTATTTTATACATCATTCTTTTCAGAAAACAAACGTATAACAATTGTATACGTATCTTGGATAATAATATCGTTATGTATAATTGTGTTGTAATACCGTCATGCAAATAGTTCTATTAAAATGCAACATGTCACGCCATGTAGCAGAATTGTGCAAATTTGTGAAATATATTATGTCAACCTTCTCATTTTGTGGCTCGTTTCCGAAACTAATCAACCAGTAAACTAAACTAATGAACTTGCTCAACATTGCAATATAAATATTTATTTTTTAATTAGGTACGTCTTTCAAAATAACATGATCTAAGTTTGTGGCCGCCAAAATTGCGTCATGCACGACCTGCGGCTGGGCAAAAATAGGTACCGTTCACTCCATTTTGAAGCTGTTGGCTTCAGAACACATTTTCACGGACAAATATCGCATCAGTTAGCTTGTCGGGGGACATCATAGCTAGTCTGCCTCCTTATTATTATCAGGATGGAGTAAATTTGCGGAGTTATCTTGAACAAAATTTTGAAATTCGACGATCTTCGTTTTCAATTTGCAAGGTATTTTTCTACGTCGTATAACCAATCAACTTGCGCCAGTTTGGTGATTTCCCCAAATATACTGACGTAATTCAATGTCAATCAGCCAATAGACATCCATGACGCTACTGTCCGGAGTTTCCGCGGCAAGTGAAGCCCGTAGACATAGTGGTGTCGGCATTGGTCCCATATTATATCTGTAACTTCGACTTCGTAGATATTGTATGGAGTCAATATATCGAACCAACACTACTTGCAGTTTGATACCCAATATATCGAAGTATCGCGGTGCTACAAAATATCGTTATCAAACTTTCACAGGTATCGCGATACTTCGATATATCGAGTATCGAACGAGCACTAGTCTTAAGAACATTATATTAATTAATACATGAAAAACTAGGAACAGGCTACGACTTTTAATTATCTGAAGCGGCAAATTGACACAGACTTGACTGTGTTGACTCTCGGATAACGATAACTAATTTTATTTATATATTACTAGGTTAACTTTTGATTTAGTTTGGCTATATCTCTACCTCTTTACAAGTCCATCCACTTCCTTGGACCATTGGCCTTTGATCTAGCAATTGGTGATGTATTTAAAAAAAAACAAAGGTAGTTAATTTATTATGTGTTATTTACTTACTCACCTGGTAGGCTTGTCCATCTGGCGAAGAAAGATGGCATCTGGGTATAAAGAAAGATTGAAATTGATTGGTGTGTATCTCTCCAGATGGCGCTGCTTTGAACAAGTTTAATATTAAAATACTTAGCGGTGACAAGTGATTCCCTTTGTCTAATGCATCATGGCTGGCTTGGGTGTAGGCTCCTAAATAACTATTCGTAGTCGCTGTGATTTTAGTAGATGACGTGTGACCCGCCATAGCGAATGAGGTATTAAGTCCTACAGGCCTATTCTGCTCATGAGCTAAAAATAGCTGTCTGGGTCATGTGACCCGCCACAGTGAACCAAGTATTAAGTACCACAGGCCTATTCTGCACATGAGCTAAAAATAGCTGTCTAGGTCATGTGACCCGCCACAGTGACTCAGTATTAAGTCCCACGGGCCTATTCTGCACATGAGCTAAAAATAGCTGTCAGGGTCATGTTCCATCAACTGTGTACAGTTTACTTTCCTCAACAAATAATTAATTTATTAACAAATAAATAATTCTAGTTTCTCATAACGTAACTTTTTAGAAGTTTGCTTCAATTTGAGTAATAAATCAAAAACTACTGAACCTATTTCAACAAGTGAGGTATCATTTTAAAGCTTGTGCTCTGTGGAATCCAACAAACAGGTGCAAAACTGCATTTCACTTGAGACCCACTTTGCTATGGCAGGTGACATTTGTGTGTTTCTTACAGGTGTGTGAGTTGAACTTGTACAGAGATGGCGACGTGACACCATACAACCAGGTGCTTGAGGACTGCCACGTGCGCCAGTGTTGGCAAGATGTGCTACAGCGTAGTGACTACGAGACACGATGTGCACAAGTAGACACGTTCAACAGGTATTGTATCCACATAATCCACACTACACAAGTCATGACACTTGAGATAGTTATAATAATAATAACAATTAACATTTATATAGCACCAAATCTATTTAAAATAAAATGCTCTAGATAAATGTAAGAGAAGAATGTATAGCAAACATTGTTTGTTTGCATTGTGATTGGACTGCTAATTTATGTATTTATTTTTTGCTGTGCAATATCAAACTCATGTTGACCGGAGGTTGTTCTTGTCGCTGTTTAGTTATATTGAATTTCACGCTATGCAGATGAATACAGTTTTACCCAGGATACTTTGCGTGCAGCCATCATGAACCAATCTCTGGACAAGTCAGTACTACAGGACAAGCAATATTCTTTGTTATCATATCTACATATGGAATAGGGTTCGTGAAAAACTATTTACCAAAAAGACCTGACTCCACAAATTTTGCAGTGTGTTTCTGCCAGAGAAGTAAAGATGGTGTTCGATTACACAGGTATATAAAATATATAAGAACATACCTTTACTTTACCAGGGAACATCGATGGAAGAAACGGGGCCTTGCAACGGTGCCAAAGAAATTTGGCATGAGCATTGCAGGCGCTGGTACATTCTTGAACCAGGTTTGGCTTTTATCTCAATCACAAAATGTTTGCCTGTTTGAATCACACAAACAAACAGGCAAACAGTTAAACTGTAAGTATGCTATCACAGGAGCACAAATGAACATAGAGAGCAAAGTCCAGTACAACATTAGTATTGTGTTGTCTGTCAACTGTAAAGGTACAACTCCCTCTTTCCTTGATCAGTTACACAAATGTATGATGATGTTGAATGGACTCGGATGCATATAAATGCACGTTTATTTGTTGGTGCATTGCGTACACAATTTGTGTTGTATTGTGCATGTGATGTAAGCTACACAGTGTTCATTGTTGGATGGTGCATGTGTACACAGTTTAAGATGTGTTGTGCACTAGTGCTTGTGTACGTGTCCTGTACATCATGCTGTGTTGTAGACTGGTGCTTGTGTACATATCCTGTACATCATGCTGTGTTGTAGACTGGTGCATGTGTACATGTCCTGTACACCATGCTATGTTGTAGTATGGTGCATGTATGCATGTCCTGTACATCATGCTGTGTTGAAGAATGGTGCATGTGTACATGTCCTGTACATTGTGTTGTAGACTGGTGCATGTGTACATGTTCTGTACATCATGCTGAGTTGGAGACTGGTGCATGTGTACATGTCCTGTACATCATGCTGTTTGGTAGATTGGTGCACTGGTGCATGTGTGCATGTCCTATACAATGTTCTGTGTTGTAGGCTGGTGCATGTGTACCTGTCCTGTACAGTGTTCTGTGTTGTAGACTGGTAAATGTGTACATGTCTTGTACAGTGTGCTGTGTTGTAGGCTGGTGCATGTGTACATGTCCTGTACAATGTTCTGTGTTGTAGGCTGGTGCATGTGCACATGTTCTAGGCACCATGCTGTGTTGTAGACCGTTGCTTGTGTATGTTTCCTTTATATCGTGCTGTGTTGTAGACTGGTGCTTGTGTACGTGTCCTGTACATCATGCTGTATTGTAGATTGGTGCATGTGTACATGTCCTGTACACCATGCTATGTTGTAGTATAGTGCATGTGTATATGTCCTGTACATCATGCTGTGTTGCAGAATGGTGCATGTGTATATGCCCTGTACATTGTGTTGTGTTGTAGACTTGTGCATGTGTACACGTCATGTACGTCATGCTATGTTGTAGTATGGTGCATGTGTACATGTCCTGTACATCATGCTGTGTTGTAGACTGGTGCATGTGTACAAGTCCTGTACATTGTGTTGTAGACTGGTGCATGTGTACATGTTCTGTACATCATGCTGAGTTGGAGACTGGTGCATGTGTACATGTCCTGTACATCATGCTGTTTGGTAGATTGATGCAATAGTGCATGTGTACCTGTCCTGTACAATGTTCTGTGTTGTAGACTGGTGAATGTGTACATGTCCTGTACAATGTTCTGTGTTGTAGACTGGTGCATGTGTACATGTTCTGTACATCATGCTGTGTTGTAGGCTGGTGCACTGGTGCATGTGTATACAGACGGCACTGTACTCGTGGCTCACGGTGGCTGTGAGTTGGGGCAAGGTCTGCATACAAAAATGATTCAGGTTTGTCTGATCTCCTTCGGCCACATTCATATTGATATAATGGACATCAAGTTGACAAGTAAAATCCAGAACTTGGGTTCAAATCCTGTGCTCCCTTTTTGAAACTTGGGCAAGTTTGTTCACTCATCACTGCTCCAGTTCACCCAGGTGTTTGAATGTGCACCTCTCTATTTCTGTAAGAAAAAATACTTGTGCATTAATTACAACATGGCTGAATGCTTTTCTCGGAAGTCGAGATGGTGTTCGATTTAACAGGTCTCCAGGGAGTAAAGTGTAAAGTGCTTTGAGCAGTCCTAAGGACTAGATGTTGTGCTATTTAAAAACTTACCTTTAAATAAAGAAATGTACTTATTGTATTACTATAACATCAATGACGCACTTTACAGATGCATTTATGTTTAACTTAACGTACAAAAGTCAACCTTCAGGTGTGTCTTAGTTAATTTTAAGTAAATTTCCAACATGCCAATAGCAGCAGTGTTTTGACTGCCCCGGCAGGTTACAAGTCGAGCTTTGGGGATTTCTGTCGAGAAGATTCACATCAGCGAGACAAGCACGAACACCGTGCCAAACACAACTGGAACAGGCGGCAGTCTAACCTCTGACCTCAATGGCTCGGCAATTGCTGTGAGTTCACCAGTTGAATGTTTTCCTTAATAAATGTAGCCACCTGCATGGTTTCTGCTGCATCTAGGTTTTTGTAAGTATTTCACTAAAACTTGAAATTTGACAGATTGTTTACTTGCCATTAAAGAAACAAGTGGTTCTGATTAATAACATTGATACATCACAAAAGGTTCCTAAACGTTTGGTGAATACTGCATATTATGATTACATATGTCAGAAACTGAGTGGACACAACCAGTAAATATTTAAAGGCACCTCCTTGGTTCGATTTTTCACTCGTCTCATCTCAAATTCAGTTTTCAAAAAAGCAATCCTTTGCAGTATCCACTAAAACATGTTATCATGATTTCGTTATTTTTTAATGTAGTTTTGGTAACAATCATAAAAACTACAAACTTATTTAATTCCACATGTAGAATCAGTTCAAGTGATTCTCAAACTTGGAATCTTCACGTGAATGCGCGATATGATTATGTTCTGTGTTGATGTTATTGACCTTTGCTCTCACAAAATCCATGTGACCAACAAATTCAGTGGGTTGATGGCCTTGCAATTAGCTTTGGCAAATTACCAGGTATAACAACAAAAGTAAATTTTGTCTACCATCACACAAATGTACACATTTTGTTATCACACTAATGTTATTAGACAAATGTACACACGTTGTTATCACACTATTATTGTTAGACAAATGTACACACGTTGTTATCACACTATTATTGTTAGACAAATGTGCACACGTTGTTATCACACTATTATTATTAAACAAATGTACACACATTGTTATCACACTAATATTATTAGACAAATGTACACACATTGTTATCATATTAATGTTATTAGACAAATGTACACATGTTGTTATCACACTAATATTAGACAAATGTACACACTTTGTTATCACACTAATGTTATTAGACAAATGAACACACTTTGTTATTACACTAATGTTATTAGACAAATGTACACACTTTGTTATCACACTAATGTTATTAGACAAATGTACACACTTTGTTATCACACTAATGTTATTAGACAAATGTACACACGTTGTTATCACACTATTAGTGTTAGACAAATGTACACATTTTGTTATCACACTATTATTGTTAGACAAATGTACACACGTTGTTATCACACTATTATTATTAAACAAATGTACACACATTGTTATCACACTAATATTATTAGACAAATGTACACACATTGTTATCACACTAATATTATCAGACAAATGTACACATTTTGTTATCATATTAATGTTATTAGACAAATGTACACATGTTGTTATCACACTAATATTATTAGACAAATGTACACACTTTGTTATCACACTAATGTTATTAGACAAATGAACACACTTTGTTATTACACTAATGTTATTAGACAAATGTACACACTTTGTTATCACACTAATGTTATTAGACAAATGAACACACTTTGTTATCACACTAATGTTATTAGACAAATGTACACACTTTGTTATCACACTAATGTTATTAGACAAATGTACACACTTTGTTATCACCCCCTTCACATTTTAACATCAAAGAAACAGATCCATTATGAGCTAAACCAGGAAGCAGCTTTAACAAATACCAAGAATTGTCATAGTCAGCTAGTCTCCTGCACGAAAGTCCCTTCAACGTCATTTTCGATACATCTCCATTGGAGTCTGTTCGACACAGCTTCAGGCACTGTCATCCTGAATTCAGACACATGTACTTAAGCAATGTTTCCGTAATCTTCTCTTTCCTTGCCTTGTCAAGTAACCAGCTTTGGTTGCCAAGTAACCAGCTTTGGTTGTCAAGTAACCAGCTGTTTCCCCATGGTGAAGTTTGTAAATCATTCGACGATCGGACATAAAAAATGATGATTTCTGGAACAGTGAACAGCAAGTTGGGTTAGCCTCCAACTGATTGTCTTTGAAGTATGTTGACTGCTCCATCCAATCAGTCTAGCATAACCTTTGGCAATCATATTTAGCTTTTAATTCAGAAAGAACCTAGCTCCTATTCCACATATAGCTGTCAATAAATCATGTTAGTATTGTTTATATTTCCCAGAATGCCTGTCAGATCCTCAGGGAGCGCCTCGAACCCTACAAGATGGCGGCTCCTGAAGACGGCTGGGACAAATGGGTGGGTTCAGAAGGCTGGAACGTCATATGGCCGTTATTGTTTGTGAAACATAAATGATGCAACTTTATATGGGAGATTCAAACAATAAGCTGCATGTTTCCACAATACATGAAATTGCCTCATGTGTTCAGTCAGTATGAAGTGTTTTGTTTCAGGTCCTTACCACCTACAATGTCAGTCTCTATAATTGTTTGTGAAACATATGCGACTTTATATGCGAGGTCCAAACAATAAAGTTATGGTGAGAGATGATAAATGTTTCTAGAACACAAGTTTCATTCAATTTGCACACATGCATGCAGAGAGATACCTACACATACGATTGTCATGTGTCTGTTTCAGGTCCTTGCTGCCTACATGGACCATGTCAGTCTCTATATTGTCATGTGTTCATGTCCTTGCTGCCTGCATGGACCATGTCAGTCTCACTATATTGTCATATGTTTAGGTCCTTGCTGCCTACATGGACCAAGCCAGTATCTCTATATTGTTATGTGTTTAGGTCCTTGCTGCCTATGTGGAGCATGTCAGTCTCTATATTGTCATGTGTTCATGTCCTTGCTGCCTATTTTGATCGAGTCAGTCTCTGACTGACTCGATCAAACATATGGATTTATTGACATGGACCATGTCAGTCTCTGTTTATTATCATGTGTCTGTTTCAGGTCCTTGCTGCTTATTTTGATCGAGTCAGTCTCTCAGCTACTGGATTCTACAAGTGAGTGCAATTTTGCTATAACAGAGTCACAGAGGTTTGTGTATTCTATATATGTGACCCATCTTAACGAAATGAGTCGCATGTTGGACATTTTTAATATTGAGTTATTAGTAGCATTGGAAAGAGCAGAATCTCTGCTTTCACATGGTGTATCATGTAAGAAGATATCATAATTCTAACTGAAGTTATGGCTTAACAAACACATGTGGGGTAGAAACCTTCAAACCCAGAAAACGGCCGTCAAAGTTGATGTAAAATATTCGTTATGTTTCATGAAATGTACCTTAGTTACCGCGGACAGATCTAGCTAAAATGTTGTGCTCATCAGGCTCGCTTCCATCCGTTAAGTCTTCAAAAAAATACTCCTCGATCAAATTGTCAATCTGTGCGCGATCACTTCCATCCGAATTTAACATCTTCGCCACGTTAAACGCCGTTCTTCACGTCTTCTTAATTGTTATCTGGGTCAGCAGTGACGCGGTGAAATACATTGTGCGCATGCGTGTGTTTACAGATTATGTAAATGACCAATCACTGAACCAATGAGAACAGTTGCCTGGGTCACGCAGTTGCTGTTGCTACCACGTGATCCAAATTGTTTACACAGCTGGCGTAAACAGGGGGCGTCTTTCAAGCTCTCTGGAGGTCACAGAATGTAGTTATAAGCATATTTATGCCCATATATAGGAAGATGACACGTCAAACTTCGTGGTGATATCCCATATGTTAGGAGCGTCCCAAAATTAGCAGTTGCGAACGCGTGCAATTACTAGCATTTTTGGTTTTATTTTAAGGAAATCGAGCGGAACACTTCGCACAGCTCTACAAAAATCGCTTTAAAATACACAAAACAGAATTAATTAGAAGGTAGATAGAGTAGCAATCGATAAAACGAATACCAAAGAATAATTTTCAGGGGAAATCTCAAAATCGATGGATTCGCGATTTGTTCACATAAACGGCATTTACGGAAAATCAGATTTGCCAACATCCGACTCATTTCGTCAAGATGGGTCACATATGTATATATATGTATATATATATATTAAATACTTACATGTTCCACTTGTACATACATACATTCACTTGTCTTATTCTGAATGAATCACACACATAAAAATTTCTTAATCCAGATTTCTGTCATGTTTTAAAATGTTATGTTAAAATGTCATTATTCCCTAAATTGGATCATGTCTTGTTTTCCCTGATTAATCATCTAATGTAGTGCTGTTCCACCCTTAATACTGTATAAATTATGCCTCATTGTTATTCTGAGAAAAAAAACCATCACCATTATTTAAGGCCAGACACCCCAGGTTAAATGGTGTTTTTACACAAAATACTGAAAATGGTTTTCTGCCATTATACATTTGTATGCGTACTATCAATAAAGTTAATTTCTACGTACCTCTAAGTGAGTTTTAATCATGTATCAAGCATGTCGATATCATGTAATGAAATCCATTATGCAATCTTTGACAGCCATTTTCTCCAAAAAAATTTCTTCAAATTTCTGCATTTGGAAACGGGATATCTCTTGGAATAATTGTGCTATATAAATAATGTTTTTAGTGTTGCAATCAGCATATTCTACTGTGTGCAATGATCAGACACTTTTTTTAAATCATGAATAGTCTGAGATATAGCCATATTTGTTGCCAAAAAACAAGATTTTTTTCGTATTTTACCAAAAAATTATTTCTAAAATAAAAACAATATTTCAAAAAATGCTCTGATCATTTCACAATAGAATCTATAGAGAACATTGATTTGCAAGAATTATAACTATATGAGATCAATAAAAAATGGCAGTGTTTCCAAATTTGCCAATATTTGCTCAAACTGGTGGCCATTTTGTTTGTTACCATAGAAACGGGGGGTCTGGCTGAAAAAAGTTCAACATATATTTTACTCAGTAAGACCCATTTCATGCATTGGGCAGAACAAATTGAACTGTTTGCACAAATAAAAAAATAATCCTATCTACCTGTCATGTCTGGCCTTAAGTGAATCAATGGATGATCACTTTTTGATCAATATACATGTGTAGCAGAATGCTGATGTATTGATCTATTTTAAAGGACCCCAGGACTAAGCTATGATTGGAAGACTAATTCTGGGAGAGCTTTCCTCTACTATACGTACGGGGCTTGCTGCTCTGAGGTTGAGATTGACTGTCTCACGGGTGATCACGTGGTTAGTATCTGTCATATTGTCAGCATTTTATCACCTGCCACTGTTTTGAAACTTGACTAATTTTGTTCACCCTATGGTGCCTTTCAGAAGATTCTTTGGTCCCATCTATCTGGTGTCTCTGCTAGGGAAGTAAATGATCCCACACTGGGTAAATGTGTAACCTATCATGGACTCACAGAGTGATAGTCTGCATCTCTAACCCACTGGATCTTGCACCCAGCAGCCAGAATTACTTCCCAGTAGGGCGTGAGAGAGACACTGAGCAGACAGCGGCGGCACTGATTCCCTGCCAGTGACGCTGTGTGTGTCACAGATCACTTTCCTTCAGAGCTTTCTTAACAGTTTATCAACAGAAACTGGAAATAATGTCATTGCTAATCAACAAAATCATTAAATTGTCATAATTATGTGTCATTTAAGTGAGAAAGTAAAAGCAGGTACCTTCTTTATTTAGACATTCCAAAACATATAATGTAAACTTCAACTTTGGATTTATAGAAGTTATATTGGTGGTCTCTATCTTTGGCACAGCGTGAACTTGAGTGAGTCAATCATTATTTAATTTCCAACAAATAGTTTAGTCACAACAGAAGCGTCTACCATGCATCTAACAACTAACCACCATAACTTATTGCCCACCACATTGCTTACTTGCATAATATGATCAGACAATTTAAACCAGTTGAGTTTTGAGTTGCATCATTACTGCAATAGATTATGCAATAATTCCCATTACAGATATCTTTATTTGCAAAATGTACACCTATTGATATCAACAATAATTATTGTAAGTTGGGTAATTGTTCATTGTAATTAAATTGCCAGTTACACATGACGTTTGTACTGTAGAATGATCATAGTTATACTTACTGCCACCAGGTGCTGAGGTCAGACATCGTCATGGATGTTGGGCGCAGTCTCAATCCCGGCATAGACATAGGCCAGATAGAGGGCGCTTTCATGCAGGTATTGTACAATAACTCTATGATGTAGACAGTGGTGGATATTTGTGTGCGACCAGATTTTACGCATTAATTGCAGCATGGCTGTATGCTTCCCACAGAAGTCGAGATGATGTTCGATTGAACAGGTCTGCCAGGGAGCAGACCTGAGGACTGGATACTGCGTTTTATAAAAAAACTTACCTTTTTATGTATACAGTACAATGTATTTGATATATTTTTTATTTCCACAACAATATTATAATACATATATGTCTTTGTGTTTTCCCCGTTTCAAAACAGTAGTTACAGAATATATAAACATTTGTTTACATGACAAATTGAATTATAATAACATGATAATGTGATGATAATAAAAGAGTATTTTTGGTTCTTGCACATTTTCAATGTATCCGTATCGTAACAGTAAACTTCATATTACCAGGTGCTTCATAATAATTATTATCTCGTTCCCATGGGTGGTCCTAAGGCACCTCAGTCGATGATCTTACAATCTGTCTCCACCTTTCTTCGTCATTTGCCACCACTTGCATCCCATAGAAACGGAGCCTTGTTATTTTACTTGATGTTATAACCTTTGCTATGGTGTATCAGTATGATGTGGTGTAAACAGATTAAATAAAGCACTGTTTGATATGAGTAAAATACAAATTACTATCATGTACGTGAAGCAAGCATGTATCACGAACATAGAATACAGTGTACATTCGCTAGAAGAGTCCATATATAATATTATTTGCTGTATTTAATGTTTAATTTTATGGTTGAATAAGGGATAATCTCAGAATATCAGTGTCTGATATCAGACAAAATTACTTTTGTTTGGGGGTCTGAGGCACTTTCATCTGGCATCGGACATCAATATTTTACGCTTCTGACCAACACTGTTAATATAGTTGTATCATCATATCAATGTTTGCACATTTTTATTTGAGGGTGGGGGGAGGAGAACCCAGATGAAAGTAATTTTGTCTGTTATCGGACATCAACATTCTGAGATGATCCCTAAATGCTTCAGAAATTATAAGGATTTCTGATGTAAGATGGTTCCTTAAATATGATGTTCCTTACACCCAAGGGGCAAGGGTACATAAAACTACGTAGACCAGAACTGATATTTCGAAGTTGTTACTTTGACGCGGACACTCTTATCCACTTAAAATTAACAACTTTGAAATATCAGTTCTGCTCTGTGCCGTTTTATGTACACTTGGTCATAAGAAACGTCGGACATCATTGGTAGTGGGATGGTCACATGTTTCGGTGACCGGTGACGTAATGGCCCCACTTATAGGTTTAGGCTAAATCTTGATATAGTGTAACTCTTCAGCAGGTAGTTGGGATTATAGTTAGTGTGAATGAATGGTGTGCTTGGTTAGTACGGTACAGTGCATAAGGTCTACTGTGATTACAGTAGTAATGCTGTTGTTTTATATATCTATAACAATACTGCTAATGTTGTATATGCCGAAATGTGGGCTCTGTCATCCAGAGGTACAGGAGACTAGTATGGGCTCAGTCACAGGCCTGGCCTTGGGATGTAGAGCCCACATTTCTCTCTCTTTAACTTAATCTCTTTAATAAACGTCATTCATTTGGCTTATTTCATCACTATTCATGACTTGTGTTGGTGCTTGCATAAATATCAGTTCTGCTCTGTGCCGTTTTATGTACACTTGGTTATAAGAAACGTCGGACATAATGAACCGTCTGACCAAGTCCATACATGTCCCTTGAGGCAATTGTCCACTGTCTTCATTGCATCTAGGGCTATGGCCTGTTTGTGCTGGAGGAAGTGAAGTGGTCCGATGAGGGTCGTCTGTGTACAAACGGTCCAGGCACGTATCAGATTCCTCGCTTCAGTGACATTCCTTCTGAGTTCAATGTGTCTCTGCTGAGGGGCATGTCCAACCCTCACGCCATCTACTCCTCCAAGGTAACTCATGTAATCGTATAAATTACTATGTAGTTTTCTACGAAATCGATATGATTTGTAATGTTCTTCATTTATTGATATGTATTTTTGTAACGTAATATATCTAGTGTTATTAATCTTAATTTAATATATGTACCTGTATCTTTCTTATTTAAACTTTTCTTATGATTCCATGTATGTTATAAGATGTGTGAACCCCCCAATGAATGCGCTGGTCCTGGATATATGGTGCTATATAACTTTTAGTAATAATAGTAAATAATGATTCATAATAATTCTCTACTTATTCATTTGTGGTTTTCATGCATGAGTATGCGTGCTGGGTCTAAGATCTCTTGTCCAAGAGCAGACTATGTTGCCTTAGATTAGTGGTCACCTGTTACTCACTGCTACTGATTCTGGTCATTGTGTTGGAAATGACGAGAGCTACAATGTACAACTTGACTGTCACATCACAACAGCACTCAGTCTGGGGTACCTCTGATATACATCTGGTCATTGTGCCAAAGTCACAGAGACATGTGAGTGAGATGTATCTAGCCCCTCTAGGATATTGACGTCATTTAAAAACTTTCCTTTGTAACCTTGCATATCCACCTTAGCTCCCTAGCATATTGATCCATCTCTTGACGACTTTAATACAGCTTATCAATTCTGAGATTGACTACCTGGTAACCCTTCTTTATTGATGCACCTCTGAGCTTGGTTTCTAAGGATTTAGGCACAAAAGAAATTACCTTATTATTATACCTGACTGAGATGTATGTTGCCCCTCTAGGGTATTGGCGAGCCCGCTCTGTTTCTCGCGTCCTCCGTCTTCTTTGCCATCAAGAATGCCATCATGGCCGCCCGTCGTCAAGTTGGACTCGATGAACCGTTCCGACTGGACAGTCCAGCAACGCCTGAGAAGATCCGCATGGCTTGTGTTGACCAGTTCAGCAAGAAGGTACTTTCTAATCTTTGTCAAGATTGAGTTTAACTAAGGTGACATTCTTATTATACAAACAATTACTTTATCAAGAATCAATCCTGCTGTCACATTCCTAATTGTTATATTTGTCATTCTTAAATCACACATGGCTGAGCATTTGCTTAAATTAATTTATATATATTCTATGTATACACATATATATATGCAAGTGTAGTCACTATAATTTCTTATATTACATTAGTAGGGTGGCTCCTATAATAGCGACATATATAATTGTCTTAATGGGCACCTCCCTGACCTTACTGTGTCTAGTATATTGTATTTTTTTAATTTATAATTTTAATGATGGTTAAAATAAATACTGTCTGTCCGTCTGTCTGTCTGTCTGTCAGGGGCCCAAGCTATTTTTGCTCAGAGTAACAATACCAATAGCCGTCCCATAGATATGTGCCAACCAATATGGTCCTAAATATGCTAACTTATCATGTGTGTGCATGCGTACGTGCATGAGTGTGTGTGTTATGTGTGTGTGAGCGTCACTTAGAAGTCATTTAAGCAACATTTGGATAACCATGGTTGATGTATTTAACATGTCAATATAAAGAATCATTATATTATTACCCTTCTACACCTTATAAATGACAAGATGTGACAATAAACGCACACTCATGATATCTTGACATTTATTTGCAGATTCCACAAACATAGGTCACACTGTGATGACATTGGTTGGCATGATGACATTGCAACAACGTTCATGAATGATCAAGACAGTTAGGAACACTAACAAAACAATATCTATATGAGGTTATTTCAATATAGATCTTTTAAAGTATAAAACCAACAGTGGTACAACACATTTTGTGGATACGTTCTTTAGTCTCGGTATATATCCCTTAATTGAGAAGCCGAGCCGAATTACAGGTTACAATGCAACTTTAATTGATAAAATGTTCACAAACGAACTGCATAGTAGTATTACTAGCGGGTTACTTATAAATGATACTAGTGATCCTTTACCTATATTTTGTAATTGTTCACATATAAATAGAATCACTAACAAAAATACAGATGTATCAGAAAACTGAGTGATGATTGCATAGAATCCTTTAACAGCTATCTTTCTGCAGGAAATTGGGATATGGTTTTAATGCAGATATAGCCTACACTAATGTTACAGACATATTCACCCACCTGTATGATAAGAATTGTCCAATTAAGAAAATGTGCACAAATACACTTATCTCGAAGAGCAAACCCTGGTTCATAGAGTTGTGCAATGCTTCTAAAAAGAACAATAATTTGTACAAACAGTTTTTGGGGTATAGAACAAAAAAATATGTAAATATACAACTTACAAAAAAAAACTAGATGTTCTTAGATTTTGTGAAAAAGAGTATTACAATAAATTATTAGTCATAGAAAAATATAATGTAACGGGTATGTGGACAACTTTAAATTTAGTTATAAAGAAACAACAACTACAGTCATGTTACCCAAACTTTTTCATTAGCAATGGTAGATTGACCAGAAATACAACACATATTGTTAATGGCTTCAACGATTTTTTCGTAAACATTGGACCAAATCTTGCAAAAAACATAAGAATACCAAATGAAAATACAAATGTGCTTGATTTTGTGAGCCAACTCCAATGGCTCTGTTAGAACAAACTGAAAATATTACTGCTGCCTTAGACCACAAGAAATGCACAATATTATTGGTGTATTTATTGATTTTAAAAAAGCATTTTATACAATTGATCATAATTTATTACTCAGAAAATTAGAGGCTTATGTTATCAGAGGGATGGCCAGGAGTGGCTGAAAAGTTACTTGCATAACAGACTGCAGTATGTCAGCATAGATGACTGCAGTTCAGATTTATTACAGGTGTTATAACCGCAAGGCTCCATTCTGGGTCCAAAATTATTTATACTATACATAAATGATATTTGTAATTGTTCAGATATACTAAAATTTATTATTTTCGCAGATAATACGAATATATTAAGATCCAGCCCAGCTAAGCAAAATTGTCAGCAACAAACTACAAAAGCTACATATCTGGTTTTCTATTAATAGATTATCCTTAAACGTTTCTAAGACAAAACACATGTTGTTTACCAACTGTAGTAAACAACAAATATTGATATAAAAATTGATAATACAACCTATTGATAGAGTATGTGTTACTAAGTTTTAGGGGTCTTAATAGACGATAAGCTTAGCTGGAAAGATCATATAAATATGATCATGTCTAAACTAACAAAAACTATTGCCATTATATACAGAGCAAAATATTGATTAGATAAAAAGTCGCTTTTCCCTGAATATTCATTATTTCTGCCATATTTATCGTACTGCTGCAAAGTTTGGGGAAATGCATATAAAACATATATTAACGGTGTTTATATATTACAAAAAAAGTTGTACGAATACTATGTAATAAGAATCCATTAAGTCATACTAATACATTATTTTATGATCTAGGCATTCTTAAACTTTATAACTTAATAAAATTAAATATTTCTATCGTAATGTTAGCTAACAATAATTTGTTGCCTGATAACCTTCAATTTTTTTCAATACCAAATATACTACACCCTATGTAACACGCCAAAGAAATAAACTAAAACATGTTTATGCCCGAACCACGTTTAAGGCTAAGTGTATATCTGTGTATGGTATTAAATTTGAAATTGTTTAGACGAGCACATAAAAAGATCATTTATTATAAGAAATTTCAAACAAAAAAATTACTTAACTGAAGAGTATAAATTATGTAATCTGGTTATTGGTAAGGCTCAGAAAATATTTGGAAGCATGAATGGACTAGTGGTCTCACTTTAGCAATAGCATATTCTTTATGTTACTAACACTGTTTAAGATTATGACCATGTTATACTGATGTTGGGGAAAGTGCACAATAAGCAATGAGCTTCTACTTTCCCCCTTTCCATTTTGAACGGTGTCAACTGTAATATGTATATCATAATGTTGTATGTTGTATTCTCAATTGGAAATAAAGAATTGAATTGATTGATACACTTGACCAACTTGGCTACCTTTGAAGGAAATTCACTGATCCATTTTTTAGATAGTAAAATCTGGTGTAGGGTAAAGAATAGTCTGGTTTGTTAAGGCCAACTTTTGGCGGAATCATTACTTGCCGGATAAAAGCATGAAAATTGGACCATTTATACCCTGCTGATGCTTACTGGCAGAACCCTGAGCTTGTTTGCTATAATAATTGAACAAGAATTAATGTAGTTGTTAACGGTCATTTAATAATTGTAACCAACAGGAACAAACCAAATACATCACTCGATGAGATAAAGCTTAAGCGCTAAACAACTGATACTACCATCGAGGTACTACAAACAATTATTAAATGCAAAGGTGGGTGGTAATTTTTCCCCCACCCCATATCAAACAATAATGTGTATATACATATTCAGCACAGGTACAATAGACAATTGGACGTGCTAAACACAACCATCTCCAACGTTATGGTAACACGTACAAGGAAAAAAAACCATAGGCACATACAAGTGCAGCAGGTTCATCAAAGCCTGCTGCCAAAGAAATTAAATATAATTAGGTATCATGCAACAAAGTATCATGGTGGTAGTAAGGGGAGGATGGTGGGTTGAAATAAATCTTCCTTTGTGTTGAAACGGCAAAGACGTTCGCTGCTATCAGATTCCAACACAAAGGGACAGTACACACCCAGCCTCGTTTTGATCCTGGGTGCTTACGTAATTCGGAACATTGGTAGATTATCGTGACAACGAATCGTTGACGGATTATCCACATCACATTGCATAAATACTATTTTGACATATGTAAAAATATTCATTTATACCCTGCTGATGCTTACTGGCAGAACCCTGAGCTTGTTTGCTATAATAATTGAACAAGAATTAATGTAGTTGTTAACGGTCATTTAATAATTGTAACCAACAGGAACAAACCAAATACATCACTCGATGAGATAAAGCTTAAGCGCTAAACAACTGATACTATCATCGAGGTACTACAAACAATTATTAAATGACAAATCAGATTAGCAAAGGTGGGTGGTAATTTTTCCTCACCCGGCCTCCTGCATTAGAGGCCCAACCCCACCCCAGGGCTCTGCCAGTGCATTAAACTGCCTATGGAGTCGTACGGGTATTAACAGGAGAAAAGTAAAATAAGTATCAATACACCTTAAGTAAGACACACGCCAGCCATGCTGCAGCGTCTATTCAATATAACCGCCAATTAGCCTGGCAATGTCACACATTAAACAGATACGTGACCATGAACTGGATGCCAGGGTGATCAGTCATGCTCCGTATCGCCAAGCTATACACAGTGGATGCCAGCCATGCTGCAACAACCACTGCGAACAACAATGGGCGACATAAAGCAGGTGGGGAAAGAGTGTCTTAAACAAACGGCATTTTGTATATCCTTGGGAATACTAGTGCAAACAACGGAAGCCAGCCATGCTGCAACAAACCCCTGCCTACAGCAGTAGACCAAAATTTAATATATCGAGAAAAGAGTGTGTCCCAATAATATATAATGTGGTAGATCAGTAGGAATATTACAGTACAGAATGGGCGCCAGCCAAGCTGAAGCACCCAACGCTTACAGGAAAACGAGACCAATCAAGTGCCGGTCATGTGCAGCATAGGAATACGAATGTAGCGTTTAAAGGCAGTGGACTTCCACCTGCCCATAGATTGAATTTGTGTTTCGCTCATCCCCATGTCAGCTGCCGTGGTAGCGGCACCAATTCGAAAGCTGTGAGCTTTATATTTACTGGGGTCTAGATCCGCCCACTGGAGAGCTTTATGCAAGTGTTGACAAAATTAGTTTCGAGAAACAGGGGAGGCATTAGGAAATGCAAACAGTGGGCCCTTAAATGGACCACGAACCTTCAGGAATCGAGAAAGTGCTTGCACAGGACAATACTGATTGTGCGTTTGCGAAATGGACAGAGTGACAGGGCGCCCAGATGTGTTGTGCTTAAATGACACAAAACTAGAACAATGTGTGAACGAGAAAGGGTGACATCGGCAAACTGCATGACAGCGTCGTTCCTGGATCGGGCGTGGACCGTCATTTCCCCAATGCGCAAGAATGCATGAAATGCCAAGAGAAACATGCTCTGTAGCATATACCTGGTATAGGTGGATGAGGCAATAAATTGTGAGGCGTCAAATATCTGGTATAGTACAGAGGGAGTGATGGGTAAACGGGTGTCAGGTGTACCTGCCAGCTTCTGAGCCCCAGCCAACAAATTTTTAATATCAAAATGTTGAGTTGCATCCGGCATACCAGACAATTTATGAATATACGACAGAGCAGACATATAAGACATAAGGGTAGCTGGAGCATAGTCTTTGGAGAAAAGGCTTGCTATATATGTTGCCAAATGACCTGTCGAAGCTGGAAATATCGTACAGTTGGGAAATTGTTTCCGGCTGAAAGCTGCGTACGACGTAATAGATCGTTTGTAGGACTTTTTAGTACCGTCAGACAAGGCAGCATTTAGTAGATGTAGCATCACTGCTGCCAAGGAAGAATTGCTGCCGGAATCGCTGTTGGCTGCGGTTGGAGCCAAGGTGCCATCTGCCGAGCTGCGGATTCCTGAAAGCGTGACAGTTTGTCAGCTATGACATTAGTCTTTCCTGGAATGTGCTTAGATTTTAAATATACATTAAATTTCAACGCAGTCACGACCAGACGTCTAAGTAAACGCATTAGGTGACAGTTCTTAGCGGACTGCTTGTTGATCACGTCCACCACAGCTTGGTTATCAGTGAGGAACAGGACTGAGTGGTTTGCCATGCATTGTCCCCAAAGCTCCAAAGCGGCTACGATAGGATAGAGTTCCAATACAGCAATGTTGTAACTATCCCAGATTTCCGGAAAGGTACCATTAAACCATCTGGAACCAAAAAACGGCAGCAAACCCGTGCGCAGATGCAGCATCAGTGTACAGCTTAATGGAATCCGATGAAACCCAATTACTATCGATGAGCATTGTGACTCCATTGAATGAAGAGACAAAACAATGCCAGGCCGCCAAGTCAGCACGCGACTCAGCCGTCAACCGGATATGATGGTTAGGTCTAGAAAGACCTCTTGTAAGATGGATGAGGCGATGGATGAGGCGACGGATGAACGCACGACCGGGGGAAACGACGCGGCTTGCGAATGTGAGTAGCCCAATAACGGATTGGAGTTGGTGCAATGTCACAGAACGGCATTTATGCAAGCAACAACACGGAGACAATATAGATATGAAAAAGGCCAAATGGATGACGTTTGTTTATTATGGGTAACCAGTGTATAGGCCTTTTTGGCACACTGTAATATTTAAATAAAAGAAATGTGGACTCTACAACCCAATGCCAGGCCTGTGACTGAGCCCATACTAGTCTCCTGAGCATCAGGCTGTTAGAGCCCACATTTCAACATATAAAGCAGCAGTGGTATTCCTAGAACAATTGAAAGGAATGACATGTAATCACAGCAGAGCTTGTTATGTGTAGTTAATTTTAAAGCCAACATGATTAACTAAGCCAACATGATTAACTAAAAAGTGCCTTTCTGAATACCACGCTATCTGCTGCCAAAAACACTAAATCTAAAATTATAATAATCCCAAATGTGGGGGTATTTCGCCCCGATATATACAATTCCATACCATTCCTAAATCGAAAGTGGAAAAGGCATGCGACATCTCTTGCAATAAAACCCCGTGAACACATCCGGTGCAAACCCTATGCTCACAATCAACTATAAATGTGGGGAAAGCATTGAGACCAGCAACCCTTTCCAATAACGATGCACAAATCATGACTATACATCAAACATACCTGGACGAAAAGTAGGGAGGCGGGCGGGTCAAATTAGACAAACGTCTGCTCCTTTATGCTTTCGCAAATGGAGTGCGGGATCAGCTTAGGATTCTCCTGAGGGACGCGCTCCAGTGCGCGCTGATTGGTTGATTTGATTCTCCCCACGGGAGTAATTAACATGTCCTTGCATAAATTAGCCTCCTCTGATGGGAGGCCTCCGTGTGCTGTTGTCTTGCACAAAGTCCAGTATGCAAATCGGCTGTGCCAGATGTGCATACCATCATTTATGCAAGCAACAACACGGAGACAATATAGATATGAAAAAGGCCAAATGGATGACGTTTGTTTATTATGGGTAACCAGTGTATAGGCCTTTTTGGCACACTGTAATATTTAAATAAAATAAATGTGGACTCTACAACCCAATGCCAGGCCTGAACTTTATCCTGGGGGAGGCGAGCTTCCCATTTGACCGTGTCGAGTTCAATGCCATGAACAGTGATGAGCGTACATGGGAGACAGGTTTTCTCATGCTTGATTGGGATAGAAAGCTCCTTGGCCAGAGCCATAAATCGGTTGAGATCGTGAAAAGCAACGAGATGAATTTGGGGGGCCGATGAAGATGAAATCGTCTAATATGTGACTAACAGCCATGACACCCCTGCTTTGCAGGACCCACTGCAACGCACAAGTAAACCGTTCAAACAGGCGACACGATTCAGCACATCCCATTGGTAGGCAACGACCATAGTAGAAGTTGGTATCCCAGGTGAACCCAAACAAATGGTAGCATGACGGGTGGAGGGGAATGGTGCGGAATGCATCCTCAATGTCTGTCTTCCCCACCAGAGCCCCTCGGCCAAACTGACCCAACAAAGCTATGACATGATCTAAAGTTTCATAAGATACAGTAGTGAATTCCTTTGGAATACCTTCGTTGATGGAATTACCCGCTGGATAAGAAAGATCCGGGTGACAATGGCTACCATATCAGCAGTGCTGGTAGTTGTCACCGCCAAACTGTCCGACGTAGCTGGCAAGTCCTCCGGACGTCCCGCAGCGGCAGAAACAGGGCGACGTCGGCGAGCAGGAGGGGCTGGCACGGGCGGTTCAAACTCGATAGAGCGTTTCCTGGCCGCAGGCGTTGGGACGGCGGTCGCACCATGGCCCGAACCTGTTTCGGCGGACGTCCGCGTGGGGGCATAATGCAAAGTAGTAAACAAAGGGCAGGAACGACATCCATTTTCTCCGAAACCATGGCAACAAACTAGTCAGTATCACAGCTCACCCACTATCTACCTGCATAACAGGATGGAACAATATGGTATATAATCCTGTGGACGCCCCACGGGCAGTATGAGGTGATATAACCTCTAGATGAAAATTTATATAGATACACATAGATATATCCACCCATATATATATACATACATATATACTATCCATATAGATACACGCACACACATTCCATAAATCTATACACACATACATACTCACATATATATGTAAACAGAGATAAAATTGCATATATTAAGACCAAATGGAAGGTAAGTGTGCATTTTGCAGCGTGGAATAAGAGTGGCAATGGAAAGAATGTGTCGGTGAACTTGCCTGATAATAGAATTGATTGTGTACAACTGAAAGTGTGCTGTAGAGTTCAGGCTCATTACAGGTAATATATTTGATGATGTATTGTAAAAAAAATCAGAAGACAGTGGGGCCATCAGAGGAACCAGTCTGTATCACGGCACACCCACAAAACATGTAATATAAGATAGTGGGGCCATCAGAGCAATCTGTCTGATTCACAGCACACCCACAAACACGGATCATAAGATAGTGGGGCCATCAGAGCAATCAGTCTGTTTCACAGCACGCCCACAAACAACACGGATCATAAGATAGTGGGACAAACAGAGCAACCAGCCTGTATCACAGCGCCCCCACAAGTTATATGGCACAAAGGAGCTACTAAGCATGTGGGCTACACCAATCGACCCCCCCCCCCCCCCCCCCCCCCCAGTGTGTGGTAGCACTGGTAACACTACCGTAACACAACAATCAAACACGGGGGGAATTGTATTGGTGATTACTGCCGTTAGGGTTCCCATAGTGTAAATTAAATTGAAGAAAGCGTATATAAATACAATTGTGGCAAAACAGTGAGAAGATTGAACGAAAGCCAGTCATACTGCAACCAACATAAACCCCCAGACAGTGACAGTATTAAGGACCAAAATGCAGTAATTACCACATGGTGGAGACAAACTGTCAAAGGCAAAATTGTACTGTGATATACATTTCCAGCACAGTGAGGGGAAAGCCAGAAGAAGATGGGCTGTACTGAAAGGAGTGGAGCATTTACCACTGTGTGGCAGCAAAGCTGGCAGCCCCCTTAATGGAGCGCACATATTTGCGCATCCTAACTTTGTTTAGATGGACCCCAAAATGATCAAAATATTGCTCCCAGTTAGTGTGTCGCCAGTAATGAATAAGGGGCAGGTCCGTTGTCAGAGCATCCAGCGTACGATTAACTACGAACCGAGCGTTGTTAAAATCGGCACGCCCGGGATACCGTTGCTGTTGGCGCCAGGGCGGGCGCACTGCGACGCGCGGCATAACTTGGCAAATGACTACTTCCGTCACCGAAGCGACTGCCAACACCCGCTGGGCGAAGTCGACAATACGGGAGGCAAGCTGACTGGGCACGACACCGGCATGAGACAAATCGTTAGTGCCGATGTCAACAATAACCACTCGCGGGCCGAGCTCACTGATCAGCGGCAACTCGGCCAGCAAATCGTCTATCGTAAGTCCGCCCACACCGTGGTAAAACACACTCGAATATTGCGCGGAAACCCCTATATCTGCCCCCACAACATGCGTCGTACCATCACGATGCAAAAGCGATGCTTGTAAACGTTTAACGAAGCTGTGACCAATCACTAAGAGGTCGGCGGGGCAGTCCATAGCGGACATGATAAGAGGAATGAAAAAGATCGACGGCTTAAAAAATGGCGGCGAACAAAGGAAAAAATTCGGGGTAAACGAGCAAATTTGAATGCAGTATAATTCAAGGATTATCAAAGTACTAATCCGCGAAACCACGCACGAAATTGCATACACAAGATCGAAGTATAGTATGAACAACGTTGAACTATACTAACCTCGAGAACTTGATTGAAATAAATCTTCCTTTGTGTTGAAACGGCAAAGACGTTCGCTGCTATCAGATTCCAACACAAAGGGACAGTACACACCCAGCCTCGTTTTGATCCTGGGTGCTTACGTAATTCGGAACATTGGTAGATTATCGTGACAACGAATCGTTGACGGATTATCCACATCACATTGCATAAATACTATTTTGACATATGTAAAAATATTCATATATGTAAAATGTCACGCCGAATCCGATTAGAGGGGGCTCCACGTCAGATTTTGTCCTTGACCTTGAATTTCAAGGTCAAATGTTACTGAACGTGAAATATATCTTTTTCAATACCACCACTGTTTTTATATGTGTGTGTATTATTATGTATGTATGCATGTGTGTGGACATGTATGTATATACATGACCTTGAATGTCAAGGTGACATTGTTTTTTCTCAAAAACATCCGTTTTTTATATAATAACGATAATGAAATCCATATTCTTAGTACCGTCGCTGTTTTTGTACCCATACATGCCGGATCCAAATCTTATGTTGTGTTCTTAACCGTGATTGTCAAGGTTACATGTCAGTTACCTGGAAATGTCAAGGTCAAATGGCAATGATAGGGCAATTTGTATTCTTCAGCAGGGCGACTGTTTTTGTGCGTATATACAAGCTAAGTTTATGTGCTGGTTTATTTTGTTTTACTTCAAGGCCTACTTCTAAATAGGTAAAATTAATGAATGAGAATTAGTAGTGTCTAGATGATGTCACCTGCCGGAATCGAGACGAACGCGATAACAGTCGCTATGAAAGGTAAGTGCATAATTACACGTGTGGTTTGCAATTTGATCATACATCTTCATTCAAATCCAAAAGTACTCACATTTGAATATATTTATATGACTGATCAAAATATGAGCGACATTAGAGTGTTATGATGGAACGGCGACGATTTAAATGGGGTCAGACCAGCGTTATATAAGGCTGTTAAGAGAAAGTCTTACCCAGTCACAATGTACAATCAATAGATTTGTCAAGTTATGCTATATCAACAATTGCTATAATAGGCCTAACGTAAACTGCGCGTACTCGATAAAACAAATCGACCTATTTCAATACCATTTTGTTTCAGATGGAAAGCACACACATTGACGACACAAATAGCTGTTCTATCATGCGTTATCTGTCGGGAAGCATCTGAAGAAAAAATACGGTGTCCTCTGAGAAATCCAGATGGACAATACTCTGCAGAGAATGTTTACGAAACTTTTGTGACTAACATTATGGGGTTCCAAGATATTGGAAAGCTCCCAGTACATCTAACGTGTCGATACTCTGTTGAGTTGCTTATGAATAAAGAAGGGAAGTGGCATCATACATGTCGATACAAATTCAGCAACGCCAAAACTCGAAAGAGCAAGGAAGCGGAAAAGAACAACGGAAGCTATCGGGGAAGACAGAAGACGCTCAAAATGAAAACCCTACCATGACAAGACTTGCTGTATATTCTGCAGCAAAGCGGACTAATATGGCCAACTTCATGGCTATAGCACTCACAATGCTGAAAAATCATTCCGTTCTATGGTTGAAGAGATCAACGATTACGAATTGTGCGCGAAAATTGGTGGCGGCGATTTAGTTGCATTAGAGGCTAAATACCACACTTCCTGTCTTGTGAAATACAGGAACAAACACCGTTCTTTAGAGCAAAATGCAGAAACTGCGGTGGAAGCTACTCGGAGTTGCGAGAAGTTAAAGGAAATAAAAATAAGGCATTAGCTAAAATCTGTTTTCCATGTGTACACAAACTTTAACATTGTATGTAACATTTGAGAACAAAAAAAATACATTTGTAGCATAAATTGATTTTAAACCCGTCTGTGTAGCGATTCCCAATTTAATGATCTAGACGATCACGTCGTATCGTGACGTCACTTATGATCCACACTCGCATCAGGCCGACCCTTTCCATGCATTCAGAGCATGTTTACAAGTATAGCTTTTGGGTCGAAACGAGCGTCAGAATGAGTTATTGTGCAATATGCCGATGTAATACAAACACTAGTCATCATAGAGGAACAAGCAGTTATCTTACGGTTCCACATGAATCCAATTTTATTCAAAACAATGAATGCGAATGGGCCTACAAGTCGACTAGGTTTCGCCGAACTTAAGCTCGTTTTCAGAATAATTATATCGAATGCAACCAACATCTACTCCAATAAACATACATAGCAAACATATATTGTATCCAGCTACAGAAAGTAACTTGCATAATCTCATAATATCAATATATGAAGGAGGAGTTGTACAATTTATCATAACAACTTAAATCAGTGAATAAATTCCCGTTGGTGCCGCTGGCTCAGTTGGTAGACGCGTTGGTTTCTTGTCATTTATTTTACAATCGGGCGACGCCGGTTCAATCCTGACACCAAACCATTGATTTTCTTTATACTTTTTTATGTTTTCACGAAGTAATAAACCAAATCACTGTGTATACGAGGGTTTCCATATTTGTAGTGACTTTTTGTGTCCACACATTGCAAGAGGTCTTGTTCAATGAAAAATTATATTTACAAGTAATGTTTTGGACATAACCCTCCTTAAGGTAAGTAGTATGGATTCAAAAAGTGATTTTTGACATTTTTTTGGAAAAGGACTTTCTTTGCTATTTATGTACTTTCATATTCTTACCTCAATATGCAGTTAGTATATTAGCTGAAAAAGTAATAAAAAGTGGCAATATTGAGGTTTCTTCGGACGGCTTTCGGCAGAATTTGGTTATACAAAATTATCTTATCATCGTTTTCTCGGAATACAATTTTTGCTGTGAGTACTTAAAGTTGCTGCGCTCTAGTAGAATAAATACTGGGTATAACTGCAAAACATTTTGCACCGCAGTGCCTAATGAGTATATCTACTGCATGAATTAAAAGAAATCATAATATATTTAATGGTTTCTGAATTATAGGCGTTAATTATGTGAAAAAGTTACACAAAATAGGTTTTTTCGACAACAAATCTTTTTTAAACAACACAACATATCTGATTTCTGTGATATTCATGCAGTAGATATGCATAACAGTAATCCCTGTGCTAAATTACAAGCTTGTAACTTGAATAAGTTTTTGGTTAGAGCGTGGCAAAAAATACCTAATTTTCCCTATTATGGCGGCCATATTGGATACCTAATTTGCATAATTTATGCGAAACATGAAAAAAAAACTTAACTATGTTGGTATGTATCAGCATACCAAATATGGTTGATCTGTGTTGAAAACTAAAGATTTTTGGTGGAATCCATACTACCTACCTTAAAGGTTATGGATATATCATACTAAAATATTTATCACTTCTGGTATACCAACAGATGTAGACTGAAATGTCAAATGTCACTCCATGACGCAAAGTTACTGTGTCCCAGTACAAGTTCTCAACTTAGTCAATGTTTATTTATATAATTTCAAGATGTAGAATTGATTCAAATGTGCCCTGTTCCAGTAATAAATGTATTTACTTTAATAACAAAACAATTGTTGAAACAAATATATTTGTATTTTACTTGTTACAGCTATAAATAACATTGTCCCACTGACTTGTGTCACTCCACGACATTGCACTACAATTGACCTTTGCAACGGGCTTCTAAGTGTTGTTGAAGCGGGCTGATGGTGCTCCCTTTTCCCAAACACTGTGCTAGCAGTGAATCATGGCAAGATTGTGTGCAATAAAAACTGTTTAAACTATCTGATATAATGTGCTAGAATACCAATGCATGTGTTAATTCGTTGTCACCTCAGTGACATCCATTCCCCACTTCCCAGTAAACCTATCTGCCTGACACTACCAGTCATGAAAAGAGTAATTAAACCACTTGACTATTCTGTGATATGGCTGATAACATACACATTTAGCTGCATGTTTTGAACTGGAATACTTGAATGTATCACTCCATGACAGTCACTCCATGACAAATGGACATGTCATGCAGTGACTGTTGTGTTATGGAGTTAATGAATAGTACAATTATTTAATTTCTTGTTAGTGATTGGGGCATATGTACATTTAAATATGTTCTTACATGCAGAAACATCATAACATCTATTGCGTGCCCAATCCAATGTCATTCATTTCATGGCCATTTTATTGGAAGTGGATGTCTTGGAGGGGCACACCGTGACAGCAGTTGAGTGTGGGTTGCTTTCTCATCTCCTCAAGCCTAAATAATGCCAATTAATAAAGCAGTACCACCAGCAAAATATATTGATCTGCAAGGACCACATATTGATTTAAAGTTTTGCATGTATTCTAGAGATAAAACAATGGACCACACCAGAGGAAAAGAACTGGTAAACAGAAATCTCGGGTGCAACACCAGAAGGCGTATATGGACAGGATTAAGTCAAACACTGACATATATGAAGATTTTAAAGAAAAGGATAGACAACGTTGGCATCAGAGACAAAAACAAATTGAGGTAAGCAACAGGAATGTGAGACGGCAGAGACAAAGGTGACGAGTCAGCTGAGCATTCTCGAGCAAAGAAAAAGGCTCACCAGCAACAACTATGTTTACTTCAGCAAAACACCCCAACAACATCACCAGAACAAGGTGACAGTGGTGCTAATGCAGATGCAGCAAACACGTCAGAACGAATCACTACAGAAGCAACGTGGTCGTCAACGAGTGCGTCATGACAGAAGCAAGTTGTACAGGAGAATGAAGAAATGGAGAAATCAAACCGTAGAGCAGAAAAATACAGAAAAAGATTACAGCGCCTTAAATCACAACTGGGCAAGTCGACACCAACAAGACATGTTAACCGTTTGCTGCAAAACAGCAAGAGCAAACTTACTCCAAAGATGCGCAAGCAATTGACCTTCTCAACAGCCGTGATGCCAGGCATCAAGGAGAGGTACAGAAGGTCCAAGTCGTATAAAGAAAAGCAAATGATTACCAAATTGATGCAATTCCACATAAAGAAGTATAGGATGCGAACAATGGCTCATGGTGTTCTCGGCATCCCCAAAAAGCTGACTCGTGGAATGGAGAACTTGACTAACTACACAAGAAACATTCACAAGTCACTAGGACAGAGACTATCAGGCAAAGTCAAGACATTCCTATGCAGAGATGACAACAGTAGGATTACTACTAGCAGATGAGACACAATCACCAAAAATGGGGTTGAAATGCAACGAAGAATACTCTCGGAGACAATGACTCGGCTGCATGGAAAATACTGTGCTGAGTTCCCCAAGTGTAAGATGGGTTTATCCATGTTCTGTCGGTTATGTGGGAACCAACGGTACAGATGGTCAAAAAATACGACATCTCTTGGCTGGAGTCATGCATAGTCGTCCGCCAACTTCCGTCTCCACTCATTGAGCAGCAGGGGCCAGGAAAAACTGTGTATACTTTTGATTAAGAGATGGCCTTAATGACTGGCATCTTCAACTGAATTCAGTGATACACGTTTGATGTGTCGCTAGTGATCGCTATTACTAATGTAGATTAGTTTCTTGTATGCACAGATGCAAAGCGTGTATGCCTACTTAATAAAGTAAAATGCGAAGTGTGCATGCCAGGTAGGTGCGGGTTTGTATCATTCCATGACACTTGTTTGGTTACGAGCCTGTGTGCCAGTATTTACCATGACAACATGTCACCTCCATGACGGAAGTTTATTTTGAAATGCCCCGATTAATGTAACTAACTTCCAAATCAGCTCTGCTAGTTAACACATAATGATCCTTATATGTAAAACCCCTAGAAAACCCAAAGGCACTCGAAATCAACATGATTAATTTTGTGTCATACAGTCCAGTTAAAAGTCACTAAAAATATGGAAACCCTCGTACTATGATGCACTGTTTGTAAATATTTTTGTAGTAATTTTTTATTCGCCACAAAAATAAAAATATGGTAATTATATATTACGATGTTTCTAAATTTTATTTATCCAGACAGATCACAAATTAATTTATTTTCACATATATAATTACAATATATTACCGTACAATTATATATACAATTAATAAATTATATATCCATTATATTTGTTTGGATAAATAAAATTTAGAAACATCGTTGTATAATTCCCATATTTTTGTGGCGAATAAATCATTACTACAAAAATAAAAAAGTATTTACAAACAGTGCATCATAGTATAAAAATGATTTGGTTTATATTACTTCGTGAAAACAAACAAAAATGTAAAAAAATCAATGGTTTAGTGTCAGGATTGAACCGGCGTCGCCCGATTGTAAAACAAGTGACAAGAAACCAACGCGTCTACCAATTGAGTTAGCGGCAGTAACGGGAGTTCACTGACTGATTTAAGTTGTTATGATAAATTGTACAACTCCTTCATATATCGATATTCTAGTGATATTATGAGATTATACACGTTATTTTCTGTAGCTGGATACAATATCTGTTTGCTATATATGTTTATTGGTATAGATTATCTCCCGTCGGTTGCACTCGATATAATTATTCTGAAAACGAGCTGAAGCTCGGCGAAACCTAGTCGACTTGTAGGCCCATTCGCATTCATTGTTTTGAATAAAATTGGATTTATATGGAACCGTAAGATAACTGCTTGTTCCTCTGTGATAACTAGTGTTTGTATTACATCCAGGAATTACTTAGATTGGCGATCACAACCATCGGCGCATTCGATAATATCGACGTAAATCTATCATCAACGACTGCTCAGAGCTCGTTCCATGGCACCGGGATATCTATTTCTCAGTTTCTGAAGGCTGATCACGCCGGCGAAGAGCGACCTGTTTGTAAGGTGTCTTCTGTTTGCAATACAGAAAAGGCATCTCTACCACCAACGTACACCGTCGTACAAGCTGTGACCGTGAAGATGTCTGAATCGACGGTTCCGGCTCCTCCTGCAAACAACCTCGACAAAGGCATATCTGAAGAAACAGAGTGGACAGAGAAAGTGTCTGCACTACTCGGGAAAGCATCGGTGACCCTTGAAGATGCAGTCCCATGGGCCGCTCATCATGCTGCGTAGGACCGAGCTCGAATAGAAGTAGAAACAATATCAGAAATGCTGCCCTTGTTTGCTGGGAAATCAGACTCGCCAGCTCTGGTGAAGCATGCCATGGAAGTGGTGATTGCTGTCACACAGTACCTCAACCCTGGACAGATTTCCATCTTGTGGTGTGACCAACCATTGTATGCGCTAGCGAAACACATTCAGTCGGCTTTCCCGAACTCTGTTGGAGGGCACATGCTTGTCGTGATGCTCGGAGGGCTCCACACGGAGAAAGCCTTCTGGTCTTGTTTGGGGGACATCCTAAAATGCTCCGGGTGGACTGATCTTGTGGTAGAGGCTGGTGTAGCGACCAGGGGAACAGCTGATTCCTTCCTGAAAGTTGCGCACATTACTACAACGCGACAGGCTCACCAGATGTGAAGCGGAAGAGAAAGAAGCATGGAGGGCAAAGAAGACACAATGTTTCCCAACATTCGCCTTCTATGATTTCATCTTGCGGATGGATACATTTGTGCTCATCTTTTTCAGGGCACATCGAGAGAAGAACTTTGAGCACTGGTGTTCATGTTCTTCAGCCTAGACCACATGATCTACAGTCAATGGGTCAGCGTGCACCTGGAGAACAAGAAGACATTAGTAGTAAGAGAGTCGATCTGGCTATCCATCCTAAGCCATTTTTGAGGAGATATTAGGGAGGTTTCGAAAGCCGCCCCCCTGAGCAAAGTGAGTAGTCACGTGACCGTATGTGTGAGCGTGTGTAGCGCCTCCTAGCGGTGGAATGAGCAGCCATGGAAGGGTTATTGTGTATATATGACAGACTGAAGAGGGAATTGTAATAACAAAAGTTCAAAGAGGAAAGGTATTGAAAGAAACGAAACATCAAAGACTCATAACGAAAGATCAAAGAGAAAAGTTTTAAAAGGTGATGAAAGGTGTATAATGAGAGATAAAGAAGTAAACGGAATGATGTAATAACGAAAGAACAAAGAGAAAACGTTATAATATATATATATATATATATATATGAAACTTTAAAATGTGTATAGGTATGCTTGTATGTATGTATGTGTGTATGAAAGAGAGAATATATATATATATATATATATATAATATAATATATATATATATATATATATACATATATATATATATAATATAATATAATATAATAATATAATAACCAACAAACACCACAGTTTGAAACTTGAACGGTTTATTGATGTCAACGAACTATGAAATCTACAAAACCGTCATCGCTATCGTATGACTCCTCACACCAATTTTCCATGTCCCCCGTGTCGTCAGGGGCAACAGGGTCGAGATCAAACCAAGGATTGGGGGGATCATAAAGTCCCCGTGTCTGGAGCAGCTCCGTCATGACGTTACAGAATACATAACTATGGTATTCGCGGAGCTCTTCGTCTCTGGAACATACATGAACGAGACTTTAAATATATATGAAAACTTTGAAAATATCTTCTCTGAAACATATATGAAAAAGTTGAAAATGATCAAGCGAGTGGAATAAGGCAGCGATGTAACCAGACACCGCATAGGGAACCGACACACGATAAAAGGGCAAGCTAGATCAACGGACTATGATACAATACATAATGGAGACGTCTGCTGACGCAATCGGTAACCAAACACCGTGTAGCTAGTCGAAACGACAAACATTGAAGAAAATAGTAAAATAATCGTTGAACACTCACGTGTAATCATCATCAATATCGGAGTCATCACTACTCCAGGTGTCATCGGTGTCATCGGGAGACCTGAAAGGTAATAAGATAACCGTGATACATAACGAACGTAAACATAGACAACCGTGAGTGACATATAACGAACGTAAGAGCATAATATAATAGAGGTGAGACGTCACAGGTAGTTTATGTGAAGAACACTGTGATTATGTATGATATGTATAGGATATCTATCGGATGAAACAAAGCAAAGAATATATATATATATGTATATATATATTTTATTATAATAATAATAAAAGTACTTACACAACTTCGAGACGAAGACGCCATTCAGCACGGAGTTGAATCCAGGGTATCGACGACATAGCAATTGTGAATGAGATGAAGAATGTAACAAACGAACCGGTATATATAGATAGAGCATACGTATGCAGATATGAAGACAACTTGTGGAACACACGGTAGAGTGGAAATATACCGGGGTACCCAGGGACGTATCTAGGGACGTCACCTGGACGATGCCTGGGTAACAACGTGGTTATGTCGAAGTGGTAAAGTACAAACCGATATCAGTCATATGACGGAGGGAACCAGCTGCTGGTGATAAGCGCGTGATGCCAATTAGACGACAATGCACCTTATCAGAACGCTAACAATACAGTCAGAAGAAAAGAACTCTGTGAGTGCTCAGCGATGAAACATATGGTGGTCAAGAACTTGGATATACAATTCAGGGGTGCTGGTCACTTCCTATCGAATTTCTATCCATGTGAAATACATATATGGGGCGAAGTCTTTACTTGCACAGAAGCAGCTTATCAGTTTAAAAAAGCTAGACATTTTCACGACGAGAACACAGCGAGAAAGATTCAGACCGCGCGCACTGGAATACAAGCGAAATACTGGAGTAAAAGGATCCGTTGGATACCCGATCGAGTCGTTTCATGGCTGTCACAACGTCGGAGCGTGATGCACGCTATACTAGCCGTCAAGTTTCGTGTCTCTGAACTACGTCAACGCTTGTTGGCTACAGGTGACGCACAACTTATTGAGAATGTACCCAGTGCAGAGGGGTTTTGGGGTAAGAGCTCAAACCGTAACAAACCAGGTGAGAATATACTCGGTGTGATACTTATGCAGGTGAGAGACTTCGTTAGACAGCGCTCTATACGGTTTACATAAGGCGCTCATTAAAAACAGACAGTCAGCCACGCGGTGACAAAGTACGGGAGAGTGAGAGATAAGGTCACGCGCGCGATAAGATGTGAACAGCCAGGGGCGCGATACCGTCATCTAGGGGTGTCACGCGCTCTATCTCTGGAGGGATTGAATTGTATATAAACCCACGGTAAATCCAACAAGACAAACACTCTCTCTCAGTCTCGCTGCCGTTCAAAGCTCTTCGCCGATACCTACACGACAAGATGGCGACATGTAACAACGAGGAAATGCTCCTGTCGGAACTCGAACAAGTAAGTGACGGAACGTACGCATTTACTCGTCCACTGACACTAGTGACATGTGCTCTGTCCCCCGAATACGTATGTTATCCGGCGTGTCAAATATGTAGTCGGAAAGTTCGTCTTGAAATGACGAAAGGAGGGCACCATAGCGTCAGTATATGCCTGACCCACGGGCGCCAGAAGGGAAATCCCGTTTACAAGTATGCTATGGGTATGCTTTTCGCCGATTGCAGGGGCCACGAAGTGTGGGCAACAGGATTTGATCAGCTAGTCCAGGGGGTCGTGGGGGGAATGACAGCAAGCAACTATATGTCGCTTAAACCAGGTGAAGAACGTTACCAGTCACTGAATGTCTTACGTGGCAAACAGACTAGGGTGACAATTAGAAAGACGACGAAGGGAGACTATCGAAATTATACCGTCATAGCACTGGAAATAATCCACTCGTAAGAACCACCAACTGACAGCGACTCAGGTGGTGACGGAGTATAGAGAGGTTCTGGTCCTAACTCCCGTAAGAGGCGCCAACTGACAGTAACTTACTGTTAGGTGGTGCCGTCTGACGGAGTATAGAGAGAGGCTGTTCCTAACTCCTGTAAGAGGCGCCACCTGACAGTAACGAAAGAGTAGGTAACGCCCCCAGACGGAATATAGAGAGGTTGTCTACCTATTTCATACTATGATGTTCTGCCGTATGTTGTAGACGTCTCCTCGGTCATCCGAGGTAGTTCTGTCAACCCCCGTGCGTGGCGTGAAACGTCGACTGTCGTTCAATGACGAGGCAAGTGTCATTCACGTGGGGTCATGTACATGGTCTAGTGATCAGGATAATGATGATGATGTTGCCAACGATGGTGATTTTGATAGTGATTGGTCTGACTACGACGAGAGTCGGAGACCTAGTAAATTACAGGAGGCAGTAGAGAGAGTGAATGCAATTCAGAAACGAACGGAGTACATGATAGATGACGAGTTATTTATAGCCACTATAACCACTGCATGCATTCGTCAGGTAGCCGAAGGACTGTACCTTCGCTACGCGAACGTTCACGAAGACGTGTATAAAGTGAATCGTTCGCGTATATTTCATGCTTTTGATATGGTAGTATCCGATTTGGTGTGCGAATCGCGCGTGCCGTGGTTTGCTCGTAATGTCGTGTCACGAGTGAAAACGAGTCTCCGTAGTCGTGGTATAACCGTGTCGGATGAGTCGGAAGACGGATCACCGAAGGCGCCGCAGCCCTGGTACCTACAAGACGACACGACGGGAAGGCAGGTCTGGTGCTCCGAGCTGATGGTGATAGCATGCGATGCTATCGTTCGGTTCGTGAGCAACGAATTGTGGCGCACTTTCGAAAGTGAGACAAACACCATCTACCTGGTACGTAGCCATCTGATCCAAGACAGCGTGAAATGTGCAGTACACCATTACAGCTTTATGGTGGACACACCGAACCGGGCACGTGACATCATAACACGTGTGCAAGCCATCCTACGTGTGCGCGGTATACCTCTGTTGGACGAGGAAACACCCTGCTAATGTTGTTGTTATTGTGTTGTCAGGTCAGCGCTGCTCCCTCTAGCGGACTAGATCTCATTCAAAGATCGTATGATGAGAAGCCGCTAGAGTGGGCACCTAGAAAAAGACACCGTCACCACACCCCACTACGACAGACTCTCCTGACGCATCTAAACGCCCAGCGTCACGTGACGACTCTGCAAATGTCGTGTGAGGCTGCAACACCACCGCCACCGTCCGACGAGTCATTGGACATGACATGCGATGACGATACATCCGAATACGAGACACTCCGAACGGATTGTTCGACCCTCGATATAGCCACCGACGGACATATCGTGTGGTCCAAAACGGACACGACGATGCAGTGGACACATCCGGTTCTGTTTGGTGGCGTACAGGACCTGGAACTAAATATCCAGAGTTTAGCGGCGGTCCTGTTCGTCACCAAACGATGTAACCTCGATACGGCCGTGCAGACGATTTGCAGAGAACTGGCACGAAACATTGAGTCCGCTGAACACGTTGCATATATCACGGACTCACTCCAGAAACGTCTGCAGTGACGACAAGAGGAAATGCGCCCCTACGCTATAGCTGGGGTTATAGGCGCCGCTTGTCTGTCGCTGTAGACGCTTAGATTACCTTTCTTGTATACTCGCTTTTTTTTTATTTTGTAATTCAACGAATAAAGATGTATGTACGTATGTAATCCAGGAATTCGGTGTCTGTTGTTCTTGTCATAGCTCGTTACGATCGATGAATACATACCCCTCCCCTCTCCTCCGTCTATATACACGCACACTCATACAAGCTCCTATGACGTCACACTAGGCTATATAGACGCGTACAAGGATCTCCTATCCTTCAGTTGTAGGTAGACGATGAAGCAGCACACGTGTCGTCACTGTGGTCTCGTGCTCGATACACACGCCGACATACAACGCCACATAGACCAAACGCATACATCAACACACGACGACGATCATGCTTACAGTAAACCAGCGCCACGAGTGGTGCCATCTGGCGAACCACCAAAAAGTACTAGACACCCCTGTTCGAGATGTGGAAGAGACTTCACGAGACGTGACAACCTGCTACGTCACAACAGGCAACCTTGTGACACCTCACTACACCGCTGTGAGATATGTGCACGTGAGTTCACGAAACGTAAGAACCTGGTACATCATATCAAGACGGTATGCAACCGACGTGCGGAAGCGAGCGAGCCACCCCTACGCAAACGAGCGAGATGCGCAGAGCGACCACGTGTGAGTGCCACCGATGACGACCCGATACAACCACCGCCCCGACTCCCCTTCGCCGATACTCTATCGAGGGAACTACGAGACGTCATCCGAGAGCACTGGATGACCATCCGAACTCACGTGGCTAGAGGACCCGTGCAATCCAGGTACAATTACAGAGTATCGACACTGGACACGAGCGCCCTAGAACCGTCACTGAAGATCATGTTCCGTGAACAGACGCACGCCTTTAAGATTAATCTTAGTTATGGTTTTGTTCTAAGGAACAAGACCACGAACAGGTACAGGTATTATCATTCGTCTTGTAACTGTTGCGGACGTTACCTCGACGAACCGTGTCTGATCACAAACACTGCAGACTTTGATGCGTTTCTGGAACGTATCCGAGAAACAGACGTGCTGCAGTGGGTCATCAATCAGCGTCCGGACAGTCAATGGGTGTGCGAGGTGGTCACGAATGTCACCTTCTTCGTCAATCACATCGTAGATCACCCGATAGGATGTGTGGATATCACACTACCGAGGTACATCAAACGAAACAAAGCCGTCATCGGATTGGAAAGAGACGATCACAACAGGAAGTACACCGACAATCTGTGTCTCTTCCGGTGTCTGGCTCTGCATCGTGGATGCGATCGATACCACCTGGAACCCGCCGTGAAGCTACTGTACGCGAAGTACAACCGTGACGGAGTGGCAATGAAAAACTTTGACGGGGTGGTAATGAAAGACTTTGACGGGGTGACAATGGACAATCTCTATCGCGTCGAGACCACCTTTGAGACCAACGTGTGCGTCTACAAACTCGTCGAATCGGAAGAAGAAGGCGGAAAGGTGACTGGCGAACTCGTACGCCGGTCCTTGTGTCACTATCCCGAAACGATGTACGTCAATCTTCACGAGACACACTGTTCCTACATACAAGACGTGAACATGTACTGTCACTCTTATCGATGTAGGAAGTGTGGCGACTCGTTATGGAAAGACGCCCACCAACTAGAACGACACGAACGCGGGTGTACAGGAGGCGTGCGAAAGATCTATCCCGGTGGTGTCTATCATCCGTCGCCGACAGTCTTCCAGTGCTTGGATGACGAAAACATTCACGTTACCGAGTGTTTGCGTTACTATCCGTATCGCGCCACCTTCGACTTCGAGTCCTGGTTCGATACGTCACAGCTTCCATCGGACAGCGCCAAAGTCCACTGGGTGGCTCGTCACGTACCGTTGAGCGTGTCCCTGGCGAGTAACGTACCCGGATTCGAACAGGTACAATGTCTGATCACGGATGGTGACAGCAACAAGTTGGTAGCCAACATGATGGGTATCCTTCAGACGATGAGCGAAGCAGCCTACGACGCCATCGTAGACAGTTACGAGGGTACACTACTCGAAATCGGGGAGGCTATCACGACGTGGGACGAACAGGAGGCATCCGCTGCAGAAGGAGACGATAACGAGTCACGACGAAAACCGACCAATCCCTACAAAACTCTCATGGGTCAATTGTACGGTTGGCTTCATCAGTTGCCCGTTATCGGCTTCAACTCGAGCAGGTACGATCTGAACGTCGTCAAACAGTTCCTGGTACCCTACTTCCTGTCCGAAAAGACACCAACAGAGGACGGAGAGGAGGAGGAAGAAGAAGAGAGGAAGGATGCAGGGACGTTTCACGTGATCAAACGCGGCAACACGTTTATGTGTCTATCGACGGACGACCTCAAATTCCTCGATATGACTCATTATATCGCCCCTGGATTCTCGTACGACAAGTATCTGAAAGCGTACGGTTGCGAGGTCACGAAAGGTCACTTCCCGTACGAATACATGGACAGCTTGGAGAGACTCGACGATACCGCTCTACCTCCCAAAGAGGCCTTCTTCAGTCGACTGAAGAACGAAGGTATATCCGACGACGACTACACGCGATGTCGGAAGGTGTGGCGAGACAACGACATGGAGACTCTACGCGACTTTCTCGTCTGGTATAACAACAGGGACGTCGTGCCGTTCTTGGAAGCCATCGACAAACAGTTCGACTTCTACCGACACCGCGGTATCGACATGTTCAAACAAGGGATCAGTATACCTGGTTTGACCTTGTCCTATCTGTTCACCTACGTGCCGAAGAGGACGTTCTTTACGCTCTTCAACGAGACGAACAAGGACGTCCACCAGCTCATCAGAGAGAACATCGTCGGAGGACCGTCACTCATCTTCACCAGACACCACGAGAAGGGGGTCACGAAGATACGTCGTAACGACTACGGTGATGCGGCTCGAACGTGTCAGTCCATCGTCGGCTATGATGCGAATGCATTGTATCTGTGGTCGATATCGCAAGAGATGCCAACGGGATGGTACACGCGACGACGGGAAGAGAAGGAGTTCCGACCCGAAGCGGCACAACCCACAGGTCAGATGGCTGCCGAATGGCTGACGTGGGAGTCCGAAAGCACGGGACTCACCATACGACACCAGACCAACGGTCGAGAGAAGCGCATCGGTAAACTATCGGTGGACGGTTGGTGTAGCGAAACGAAGACGGCCTATCAATTTCACGGGTGCTACTATCACGGTTGTCCGTGTACCGGTCGTGAGGTCAACGAGGTCAACGGGAAACCCATGACACAACTGCTCGCCGAAACGCAAAAGAACACGGCCTATCTTCGACACTTTGTGAGTGTCGTCGAGATGTGGGAATGCGAGTGGAAGGTCGCGAGACGCGATCCGTGCGTGAAACAGTTTCTGGACGTTCGGCAACGTCGTCGACACGTGCGCTGGAAAATGACGTCACAACAGATCCTGACAGGGGTGCGCAACGGTAGCGTGTTCGGTATGATTCAGTGCGACATACGTGTACCGGAGGTCCTGCGCGCACACTTTGCCGAGATGCAGCCCATCTTCAAGAACATTCACCTGACCCGCGACGACCTCGGACCGTTCATGCGTTGCTACGCCGAAGAACACGATATCATGGCGACACCGCGTCGCATGCTCGTCGGAAGTTATCGTGGAGATAAGATCTTGCTCGCCACACCTCTCTTGCGATGGTACCTCGCGCACGGACTCGAGGTGACGCACGTCTACCAGGTCATCGAGTACACACCGGTCGCCTGCTTTCGACGATTCGGCGAGGCGGTGTCCACTGCACGTCGCGAAGGAGACGCCCATCCCGACAAGGCCATGATCGCGGATACCAACAAACTTATGGGTAATTCTTCGTATGGGAAATTTATCACCAACGTCGATAAGCACCGCGAAGTCACCTACTGCACGGAGAAGAGTGCATCGTTCGCGATCAACAATCGTCGCTTCCGTCAACTCGACGTCGTCGCCACCGATGCGTACGAGATCGAAATGCACAAGCGTACCGTCAAATACGCTCTGCCTACGCACGTGGGATTCTTCATGTTGCAGTGGGCCAAACTGCGCATGTTGGAGTTCTACTACGACTTCATGGTCAGGTACGTGGATCGTCCGCTGTTCGAGTACTGCGAAACCGATACGGATAGCGCCTATTTGGCTCTGGCCGGAGAGTCCGTCGACGACCTCGTGACCCCGGCACTACGTGACCACTACTATCGTCACCGCTCCGAATGGCTACCGTCCGAATGTTGCGACGATCATCGGAACGACTACATACGCTGTCGACTAGCCGGACGTCCGTGGAACGGCACCGAGGCGTGTTGCAAGGCGCGCAAGGCGTACGATAAGAGAACACCTGGACTCTTCAAGGTCGAATGGTCCGGCGACTGTTTCCTGGGACTGTGCAGCAAGACCTACTATTGTTCGGGTACGGTCGATAAATACACCACCAAAGGACTGAACAAACGACTCAACGCCATCGACAAGCAGGCGTTCCTGGACGTGCTGACCAGTCGTCGTAGTGGAAGCGGAGTGAACCGTGGGTTCCGGGTCAATCACTCGTCCGTGCTGACGTACACCCAGGAACGCGCGGCGTTGACCTACTTCTATGCCAAACGCATGGTCAACGAGGACGGAATCACCACGGGTCCGGTGGACGTGTAACACCGAACCACTGCTGACACGATGAGGAAATGCGCCCCTACGTCAGTTGGGGTTATAGGCGCCTCTAGCTGTCACGCGGTTAGTAGGTGGGAGACACACGAAAAAAATTACACTATTTAGTCAGATACCACGCAGTCGATAGTCATAGCGCAGCATGTCACGGACGGGAACGGTCGTAGCTGTAGTACTAGTGGGAATACTCGGTCTGTACGTCTTGTACGTCTTGTTCCGCAATCCCTTCCTTCGTTGGTGTGACGGAGGTGTCGTAGTATCTAACAGCACAGCGGACAACGTATCGAACAGCGACTACTAGATGGACACGCGATGGAAACATCCCTTCACCTGTATCGTCGCGGGTCCGACGGGATGCGGTAAGAGCACGTTCGTGATGCGTCTGCTACGTCACGCCGCGACGATTATCAATCCACCACCAGAGAAGATCACGTGGTGTTACGGTGTATGGCACAGTGCCTACGTCGACAACGACCTGGTACGCTTCGAGGAAGGCTTGCCGAGCGGTGCGTTCGATGCGTCGACGCGTAACCTCGTGGTCATCGATGATCTGATGGCGGAAACGGACGAACGGGTCACGACCTTGTTCACGAAAAAGAGTCATCACCAGAACACGTCCGTACTGTATCTCGTGCAGAACCTGTTTCCGAAGAACAAGGAGAGTCGCACGATCAGTCTGAACACACACTACATGGTAGTCTTCAAGAATCCTCGCGACGCGTCACAGATCGGACACTTGGCGCGACAGATGTATCCGGGACGCCTGAAGTATGTACAGGAATCGTTCCGAGACGCCACTACACCTCCGTACGGTTATCTCCTCGTCGATCTGAAACAGGACACGCCCGACGACATGCGTCTGCGCACGGGCGTCCTTCCGGACGACGGTGTCCAGTACGTGTACCAACCCAAAGTATAAGACGTCCGCGCGCACGCCTCGTCCCTTCAGTCGCAGTATGATCGTGAAGACAACAGCATGTCCGAACTCGTGAAGAAACACCTCCTCTGCATACAGACGCTGAACAGGTACAAGAGCACGAAATTGAGACGGGCTATCATCAGAAACGCCGACGCCGATCTGTTGTGTGCACTAGCCGAGTGTGCCTACAACATATTGAAGAAGAACGTGCCCTTGATCGAAGCGCAGAGACGCGCTCTGAGTGTGTACAAAACAAACCTACGCGCTTTGGCAAAGAGAGACGCGCCAGCTGCGAGGAGACGTCGCATCTTGCTACGCGGTAACAACCAGGGCGGCGGGGGACAGACCGGTGGTTTCCTGTCGGCGCTGCTGGCACCTTTGGCTGGTGCGGTCTTTCTACCCTTGCTAAAACAGGTGCTACTCAAGTAGACGACGATGGAACACACACGGAAAATGGCTTTGGTGGATCCACGACTGTTGGATAGTCTACGCGCACCTGCACCGACGGATACCCTAGGTCGCAAAGTACAGGTGCTCGACGACGAGATGAAAGTCATACTCGACAGACAAGATCTCGCCGACGGTGACAAGGTCGTCATGTATAATCAAGTGTTGCAACGTCACAACGAGTTGGCCGATCGACGCGTGCGCGAACCAGTGCGCGTGATGACGGTCAACAAGGACACGTCCCCGGGGGCGGCGGCGGCGGTGGACCCGACCCCGCCAGAGGCGGGGGCGACAGGTATGGAAGCGGCGGTGGCGACAGGTATGGAAGCGGACGTCGTCGACAGCGTTCCCAAGGCACTGCGGACCAAAGCTAGACTACTGATGGAACGTCTGAAACGAGACGTCGTGTGGAATGCACGCGGAGAGCTCATGCACAAAGGCGTAGCGGTACCCGGAAGTAACGTGGTGGACCTCGTGAACGATCTGTTGCGTCAACGCAAGACCGTTGCCAGTCCAACGGGGTGGCAGGTGTTTACGCGTCAACTCGGCACCATGAACCTACCCATGGAGTTGGTGGGTAACGAGGTCAGGAGACTGGCCATTCAACGGGAACAAAGGAGGAGTGCCGTAGCGCCAGCGGCCACACGGTCGGTCGGTAGAGCTCGTCGATCGCTGCAGTGGACACCCCTCACGCGGAGACGAATGAGCCCGTCCACTCTACCTACACCACCGGCCTCGACTAGTAAGGGATGGGAGGATCTCAGATAAAAGAGGCGCACCGTCTCGATTCGCCGACATAATGTGCGATTCACAGGATAGTCTACATCGTCTGTATACCGGTGTCGCTTACGCCGGACTTCCCATCGTGTGCGGTATTATCGGCGATTATATCATACGATCATGGTGCGACGACGGAAACAGCTGGAGGACGTCTACTTCGATCCTGCCAAGGTGGGAAGTTACGGAGGAATCGCGTCTTTGCGATACAACGTGCCACGCGTACCGCGAAAGATGGTCGAACAATGGCTATCGGAACAGAACGCCTATACCCTACACAAACCGGTCAGAGTTCGTTTCAAGCGACGACGCACGGTCGTCGGAGGACGGGATCAACAGTGGCAAGCCGATCTCGTCGACGTGACCAGTCTGAAAAAAGAAAACGACGGTACGACGTTCCTGCTCACGGTGATCGACGTCTTCTCGAAAGTCGCCCGATGCGTTCCGCTAAAGAACAAGTCGGCGACGTCTGTGTCGAAGGCGCTGAACGGACTCTTCACCGACGTACAGCCGTTGTTTTTGCAGACCGATAGAGGTCTGGAATTCTATAACCGTAGCGTTCGAGGTGTATTGGACAGGTACGGCATCCAGCACTTCTCCACCTCTAACGAGGAGATCAAGGCGAGCATTGTGGAACGCTTCAATCGCACGCTAATGACGCGGCTGTGGCGATACCTGACACACAAAGAATCGTGGCGATACATCGATATCCTTCCGGATCTGGTGCGCACGTACAACGACACGCCCCATCGTAGTATCGGGATGCCACCGTCGCAGGTGGATGCGACTAATCAGGAAGAGGTGTGGCAGCACCTGTACGGTGGTCATCTCGGCAAGGGCGTACCCAAGTACCACGTGGGGGATCGCGTGCGTATCAGCAAGGTCAAGAGACGATTCGCCAAAGGCTACACGGTGAATTGGACACAGGAACTATTCACGATACGTGAGGTGCATCCGTCCGATCCGCCCGTCTATCGGCTAACGGACGATCTCGGAGAGATACTGGACGGTACCTTCTACGAACCGGAGTTGCAGAAGGTGACGGTTCCGGTCGATCAACTGTACCGCGTGGAATCGATAGTACAGCGCCGCAAGGTAGGCAGGCGACGGGAGGTGTTGGTGAAATGGTTCGGATACCCTTCGAAATTCAACAGCTGGATCGACGCCAAGGCCTTCGTCGGCTTATAAAGACTAGTCACGCGCCCGTCGCGATATCAGTCGTCCACGCATGGCAGACGAGACGACATCACGGATTACCGTTAGTGACGACGAAGAAGAAGAAGACGACGTCGACGCTACTCCACCGATAAAGAAAGAGAGGACTCCGTGGCATATATTTGGTACCGCGTGTCCCAAAGAGGAGATAGTCTTTCTGTGTCAAGTCGTCGTCTTGTACACGGTCATCTTGGTCAGCATCTACAACCTGACGTTCGGTCACCACGTCAATCCGACTCTTTGGACGGCCCTGTTGAGTAGTTCGTTGGGTTACCTGCTACCCAGTCCGACGTTGAAACAACATGGCGACGAGTGATTTCTATCTCACGTTGCCCAGCAATGCTTCCATGGACACGCACCCCGACAACACGCTGACCCACTACGTCACGACGCTACCGAAACGTATCCTACTACGAGGACAATGGGAGTGCGGACTGGTGGAGGTACAGTACCCACACAGTTGGTACAACATCGTAGGTGACGAAGCGGGGTTCGCCGTGTCACTACCGATAGATAAAGATCGAGACCCGCGATCCCTGCACACGAAGATTATAAGAATCGGAACCGGACACTATAAAGATCCGTGGTCACTGATACTCGTCATTAACGCTGCTCTACGACGCGTGGTGGGAGAGGGACGAGTGAAACTGAGCTACAGCGTCATCACACGTAAGGTATCGGTGCACATGGCACCGAATACCGTCTTCCGCGCCGCTATGCTGACTACCGTTCTCGGCTTTCGTACCGCTACGCTGGAGGCTCTCCCTAAGGACCCCTCGGCACCCGAGTTCAAGGTACGTATCGTGGAAGGTGACACCGTGGTCACCATGGAACGGGAATCGCTCTACATCTACACGGACGTCGTGGAACCACGAGTTGTCGGTGACAGTCTCGTACCGCTGCTACGCATCGTTTCGGTGAGCGGTCGCCATGGCGACGTCGTGTCGAAGACCTTCGATAAGACTCACTACGTACCCGTGCTCTGCAAAGAGTTTGGTACGATCGAGATAGATATGAGACGACACGGGCCAACGCGTGCCATTCGAAGTCGGCAAGGTGACAGTGACACTTCATTTCCAACGACAACGGACGCCACTGTTCTAGAGAGAGAGAGAGATGAATTACAACGATTACTACGCTCGTCAAGCGGGTGGTGCGCTTCCTTATTTCGCGGGTGCCCGATACCAACGAGGACACGGACTGGGAAGTCTATTCGGAGGTCTACTGCGTAGCGTCATGCCACTCGTCAAGAGAGGCGCCGTGGCGTTGGGAAAGAGAGCTCTGTCGACCGGCGCACGTATAGCCGACGACGTCCTGGCGGGACAGAACATCAGAACGGCCGCCAAACGTCACGCCACCGCTGCAGGTAGAGAAATGATAAGCGACCTCTTGACCCCCGGTGTGCATAAGCGTATAAGACGCACACCCGCCGCGAGACGAGTCAGTACAGCCGCGAGACGTCGAAGGAAGCAGAGACCGAAGGTACGTCGTGAACCGGATATATTCGACGATGGCGTTCGTTCATAAACTATCATGCGAGGGACTCAAGAGCGAACTCGATATCTTCACCGTGCCTCCGACTCAGACCAGCATCGTCGACAGTCGCACGGTCCACTACCAACCGATGTCCTCACTCGACTCGGGTGGTCCGATCGAATTCATCGTACCCGGCTCGGGAGACGATTACCAGGATCTCGCTAGCATGACGCTACACATTCAGGCGAAGGTGACGCGTGCCGACGGAAGCGATCTCGACGCCGCCGATCCCGTTGCACCCGTGAATAACTGGCTCCATTCACTGTTCAGTCAGGTCGACCTCTACCTGAACGGAACGCTCGTGACTTCCTCGACCAACACGTACCCGTACCGCGCCTACATAGAGACGCTGCTCAGTTACGGCAACGATGCCAAGGAGACGTATCTGACGAGTCAGATGTGGTACAAGGACACGGCTAATCGTATGGACGCCGTCGTCATTGACGGTGACGATCCGACAGCCAACGCGGGGTTCGTCGCCAGACGCGCCATTATCGCCCAGAGTCGCGTGGTCGACATGACGGGACGTCTCCACCTCGATCTCTCCCATCAGGATAAACTCCTCATCAACGGTGTCGAGGCCAAGATACGTGTGGTGCGCAGTAAGGATGCGTTCGCACTCATAGCCGGCGGAGGTAACCCCGGCTACAAGATACAGATCGTCAACGCTACACTATTCGTCAGGAAAGTCACCCTGAATCCAGGCGTACAGATGGCGCACATCAAAGCCCTCGAAAAGGCCACCGCCAAGTATCCGCTGCGACCCGTCGAATGCAAGGTCTACTCCATTCCCACAGGTGCCCGGTCACACACGCACGAGAACCTCTTTCTTGGTGTTCTTCCGAAACGTCTCGTGCTGTGCTGCATCGATAACGACGCCTACAACGGACGCTACGACAGGAATCCCTTTCACGCTAAAAACAACAACATCAACTTCCTCGCCGTGTACATCGACGGACGACAGATACCCGCCAAACCTTTCCAGCCCGACTTCGAGAACGATCTCTTTGCCAGGTGCTACCATAACCTGTTCACCTCGACGGGTAAGGCGTGGCAGGACGAAGGCAACGGCTTGACTCGTTACGACTTCCGACACGGCTACACCTTCTTCGCCGTGGACCTCACCCCCGATGCGTGCGACGACTGCTGCTTCCATCTGGTACATAAGGGCAACGTGCGCATCGAGATTCATTTCCACGACGCGTTGATAACCACTGTGAACGTCGTCGCCTACGCCGAATTCGAGAAGGTGCTGGAGATCGACAGGAGTCGTAACGTCATGTACGACAACTGATGGAAACCCTACAGCTCGTCCGCCTACTCACCCGCGATACGCACGCCCGTGTCGTCATGCGTGGAATCGTACCCAAAGACGTACTCCTCGAACTCCGGATAGACGCTTACCCCGTCGCCTTCGTGTGCAACACACACGACGCGGACAAACCCGGTGAACATTGGATAGCGATATACGTAGACGCCAACGGTTGCGGCGAATACTTCTGCTCGTACGGTCTGCCGCCGCAGCACGTCGAGTTTTGTCGCTTCTTGAATAAACATTGTGTAACGTGGACTCATAATTCAAAGAGACTACAGAGTCCCGTGTCTAACGTTTGTGGACAATACTGTGTTGCTTATCTCATGTTTCGATGTCGTGGAGTTGTCATGAAGGATTTCGTAAAAGGTTTCGGCACTGATCTGATAGCAAACGATTGCCGTGTATTCGATTGGCTTAAACAACTGCAATAACCGTGTTTCATTAACGGACAGGTGTCATCATCATCATTGTCATTAACGATTCGAGCCTATGGCGCGGTGGTCACACACCCGTAAGCTCACGGCCTCTGACGCGGTGTTCACTCACCCGTAAGTCGTATATCATCATCATCCCGCGAGCCACTGGCGTGGTCGTATTGACCCCTAAGCTCACGACCTCTGTCGCGGTGTTCATTCACCCACAAGTCTTGATGTACTTCGTTTAATAAAACACGGTTTCATATTATACGCTTGTATCTTTCATCAATAAAACACGTGTGCACTCGTATACTCTTGTGTTTCGTTAGTTCTTTCATACACGCGCATTCACCTTCCTTCCCGTACACAACTAATAACATCACTCCCCGTTAGGAGGCGTCACCTCTAACGTACCCGCCAGGGGGCGCCTCTCGTTATACATACGGTCACGTGACTACGCACTTTGCTCAGGGGGGCGGCTTTCGAAACCTCCCTATTATCAACCAAAAACTCCTCAAAAATGGCTTAGGATGGATAGCCAGATCGACTCTCTTACTACTGACATTGCCCCATGCAGCGTTGACGATGTTCACACAAGGCGATTGGGTAGTGCCCAAAACGATTCGCCGGTTCTCAGCAATGCCCGTCGACCAGTCGCACGAACAGGCAAACTAGGCAGATGCACCACGAACAAACCTTGGCTAATCAGCAAAAGTTCCATTCCGATGTGTCTGCACTCGTCGGTGTCATTCGGCAACATGGAAATCCCTTCGATCTTGAGAGCAGCAGTCTGGTTGTGCTCCACAGCCAAGCATTCCGGTTGAATGTCCTACACAAAAGGAGCACACCATTCAGCACCCCGATCAAGAGAAACGGCTTTCCCACGCTAAGAAACCCGAAGCTGGATAAGAAGAAAGGGACGAAGCTGTCGAACATGAAGTCAGACGCATCACTGTTTGGCAAGTTGTACATTGCAAACCTAGTCCGCGATGGCGACCCCACTGTCGAAAACCAACCTTTCCCGCCATCTCTATCACAATTCGGGGAAGTGAGGTTTGGTACAAAGTCGGACCTGCTGTCTTGTTTTGGTGTTCTCAACCAAACCGAGGCGCCTCCATTTGTAGACGCAGAGGTTTTTGACGGTCCTGTCCTAACTCACATGTTGACGCCCACAGACTGCGCAACATTCTAGGAATACGCAGAGCAAGTGTTCATACCATTCATTAAGAGGGAACTTGAATCGACATCGAGGATGGACATTGTGTGGAATAAATATATTGATACCAGCTTGAAACTAACAGCCAGGGAGAAGCGCGGACACGGTGGAAGAGTGCGAGTTACAAGACAAGCCAATATTCTGAAGAGGAGGCAGACACGCGAGTAGTGTACCACTCACTACACGCTCTTCAGCAAGGGGCTAAGACAATAAAAATGTAAACACAATACTTACATATTTACTAATATACTATAGCCACGCACACCCGCGGAAATGTGTGTGTGTGTATGATCTTGACATTTAGGGTAAATAACACATACATGCATACACACATACACGCATAAGTACACGCATATATTCATATAAACAAAAACGTCGATGTTTTTAGTAAACCAAAATTTGACATTCAAGGTCATGGACACACATATATGCATACATGCATGCATATATAATTACACACATACATTCGTACATATATACAAAAACAGATATGGTATTAAAAAAATGTTATATTTCACGCTCAGCAACATTTGACCTTGAAATTCAAGGTCAAGGACACGAAATCTGACATGGAGCCCCCTCTAATCGGATTCGGCGTGAAATTTTACATATATGATCCAATGTTCATGCTTTTATCCGGAAAATAGCGATACTATCCCTTAGACATCCTACTATAAGGGATAAAACCTCACGGTCCCACATAGGACGGTCAGGATATTATTTGGTTCCCCCTCCTTGTCTAGCTCACATATGGCTCCTTGTGTCTGCATGTGTACGGCACCCCACACCCCTGGTAACGGCTGTGGCTGGCCGGCCAATCTATGTGAGTGCCTTTCCGAAGGGTTGTCCCCCTGTTAATACACACAACTGTAGGCGGAAGAATCCCCAGAGGTCAATGGCTATGAAGGCGAGAGATGGAAATGCCTAGTGTCGGGATATAGAATGATAAGCGGCCAGAACCGTCCAGAAAGCAACGGCAAGCTACTGGATTGTACACTGTCAAAAACCCAGATGAAATCCATGATAGCAAAAAGAAACAATATGGGACTCGGTGGTGAGTCCCTAATGGCTATTGTGGAAGAGGAGGCGTAGCAATATATCTGAGTAAATAAATAGCAAATACAGTACTTGGATACAAACCAGTAAATGACAGAATTCTGTGCATAAGGTTACAAGGAAAAGTGAAGAATATCAACATAATACAAGTCTATGCGCCGACATCAACAGCAGATGAGGAAGAAATAGAAGCTTTTTTGTAACATGCAGGACATCTATTTGGGGTAAGACCACATTAAGGATCCGTACGCCATTACCATCCGAAAGAGTGCACTTGAACATACCGTTTTGGTGTGATGTGTGAATTTTTTCGAGCACTTTGGCATGGTGTAGCTTGTATGTGGCTTGATATCAGTCTAGCTCACGTGAAGATTTGTAACATGCAGGACATCTATTTGGGGTTAGATCTCATTAATAATCATTTCCTGGCTTGACAGTGGCGACCTACAGTGGCATGTTAGTGGTGCATATTGAAATAACGTGTTGTTTCGCTTAACTTAGCTGTGCCGTGAACAAAACAAAAAAATATAAACAAAGTTCTTTAGTTTGGTTCTATTTTAAACTAACAATAAAAATATTTTATACGCAATATCGCTATGGAGGAGTTAGCTTTCATGCAGGTTTTGGTCTCTGTTTCGTTTGCTACTTTGAAACTTCTGGTCAAAATCGACGAGTTTCGCTTTCGAAAAATTTACAAGACGCTCAAGAACAAATTTCGAGCAGACTAATTAAAGAAAACTGTTGGAATAGATGCTGGTATTGGCAGCAAAATAACTGTGACACTCGTGGACTGTCTAAAAAAACATCAACCATGCGTCGCGTTTTGTATATTTTGTAATGACACATTGGGCGTGGTTTTGTGTCAATAAGGGACCACGTTTTTATTGATAAACACTGTACAACGACTCGTTTGCGACGAACGAACACCACTATTTTTAATGCATTCGGGTCGCTTACTTCAACAGAACTTTACATCCAGCACTACGGCGCGGAACCAGACCCCAATCTCCCCTGTTTCAGATACTTGTACGGCATCTTGTTATTGCCAGTTACTCAACTGATTTCATTATTAACAAGCTAACTATTCATTTACAAGACTTGATACGACTTCGATCAATAATTTCAAAAGTGTGCCAAAGTTTTTGAGATACTAATAATTATGATGTTTATCTACAGTATATAGACAGTCAATAGTTTGACAGTACCAATTATATATGGGAGTGGGGTGGTGGCAGGAAGACAAACATCAAAATAATATTATACGTTACTCCTTACCATGTTAGAATGGCTTTAACCCTAACCCATTAAAAACAGCTTACAGCCTCCTCCACCACGAACGCCAGCTAGAAAGCACATTTATCGTGTTCCGCTCGTACCTTGCTCCGCTCAATCTTATACATTTTCAACGGTTTTAATCAGATGTCGCTCTCATCCCTGCTAAACGTTTCATTAAAACTATACTTAAAAATGGATAGCCAGATGTACCTAGTAAAAAAGGAACATGATAGTACCATAGGTGATATTTCGTATATTTTTATATTCCAACAAAAACAATGCCAATCATGCAATACAATATGTCATCGGCGGCTTCCACCTTCGTGCGTGGAGAGCTGATGTTTTTTCTTTTAAATCAATCCGTCTGTCATGAGCTGTCGCTATAGTCATTCTCAGTTTATTCCATATATTTTCTTTGTTGAATTTGTGGCATAAACAGAAGCTGGTCCAAGTGTCCTTTTGATAATTTTATCGGTTACGAATAATTCGCATGCATCTGTTAACTCGGCGTAGCTAATCGAAGTCTGATGGACAGTCCCGAATATTCATGAGCATGTCTTATATGAATCGTGAAGGTGGGGTCAAAGTGGAACGCAGTTATTTTTTCGGTATATTGCCAGGATCATTAGTGATTAATAAAATATAATTCTAATGAAGTAAAGTCATGTAATTACATGAAATAGTCATATTAACATGATTATTTAACAACTGCGTACATTACAAAGAGATTACAATTCTCAAAGAATCGCTTTAACATATATACACGTTTTGGTTGGCAATAGTGAATATTTATATTTGGCACTTAATAAAATGTGTTCTTACAAAGGATGGTACGGCAAATATTCACTGTGTTCTTGTTGAACATCAAAAAGTATCTTCCCTGACATACACACAGTATGGTGAATATCACACAAAAAACCAATCACCTATAGCACACTGCGTCATCTGGTCAACATCAAGGAAACATCGATGTGTTTGCAATAAAGCCAGTTCAAAAATGTCAATATTATTATTAGGCCTATCGTGTCATTTCCTCTGAAGAAATTTCAGATAGAAATCACATCACCGACTCATTCCGCCTAACGGAACATACAACTTCGCATTGATTAATATAAAGCACGTATTTGCTTATTTATGGATAAACGTTTGCACATGTTTATATGACAAGTTGCCAATTACACATGTACAATGAACAATGTTATACCACACACGATTATCATGAAGTGGCTTACATTTGTGAAGGTTCTGAATTTATCCAATATAGGTCTATAGCCAGAGCGGCTGTACAAATCACATAGAAAACAAGAGCTATTAAAAAAGACTACCATACCTGTAAGTATATTATTATTACTTGAACAATGCCCATCCTCCAGATGGCGCTGCATACACACAGATCTGAAGACAGTTTCCACGAGTAGGCCCTATTCATTAATTGCGTTTGTTTTGGTACTAGTCGAGTAGTCAGCAGGTATTTTTGACCGAACCTAGAAATCGAGTATGACTTATGTTTTTTTATTATTGACACTAAGGATGTCCCGAAACAGAATCCGCCGGGCGCCACCCTGGCACCCTTGAGGTACGTAAATCTTGCCCAAATGGTAAGCGCTCCTTGGAACAATCGAAGGACATACGCACAATCGATTCACAACGATTTACGTCAGGATACGTCATGAATGCAGGAGGGCGTTTAGAGATATCGCCCACCTTCCAATGTTCTCTCCAGCTGTGCCCCTGAAGGCAGGGGGTGTGAACGCAGGAGGGTGTTTAGGGACATCGCTTACTGTCCAATGTCCTTTCCATATGTGCTACTGAAGGCAGGGGGTATGAGCGCAGCAGGACACACATAGACATGTCCATTCCGGGGGAGTAGAACCCACACTGCGTGCCATCACTTACCGCCAATCGCTCCTGAAATTACTCAGCTATTGTATATATATTATTAAGTTAACATTTTGCAATATGTATTTTAATTGTTTAGGAACCGATTGAGTCACTACCAACAATACCGTGTTTACATGCACAGGGTGCCACAGCAGACGAAACAGGATGACAGTGGTGTTGCAGTTTGTTGTTTCCACAGCATCCTCTTCTCATCTGTGCTGGTGTCTCTTGTCGTCAGCCCATCCAATTCATCTATGTACAGTCTTACTCCAAGTGGAGCGATTTTCGGCCACTGCCTCCAAGTCTTCGAATCTGATGCCACAGGCCTTTTGGTTGCACTTGCAGATGTCCTTGAATGTGAGGGCTGGGCGTGCCACTGGCCTCACACTAGTGGTGAGCTGTCCATAGAGGATGTCTTTCGGAAAGCGGCCGTCCTCCATGCGCTGTATGTTGCCCAGCCAGCGAAGACGTCTCTGGCTCAGCAGTGAGTACATGCTTGGTATCCTAGTACGGTCCAGTATGTCGCTGTAGGGAACTCGGTCCTGCTAGGGGATATCGAAGATGCGCTTAAGGCATCGCATGTGGAAGGTGTTGAGGCGGCGCTTCTGGCGCATATAGGTGGTCCACGACTCGCTGCCGTAGAGAAGTGTGCTCAGCATACAGGCCTGGCAGACTCTCATCTTGGTGTTCCGATGCGTCTGTTTATCTCAGTGTCCAGCGAAAGGTTGTTGTTGGAGATGTTTGACCCGAGGTATGTGAAGGTTTCTACTACCTCCAGAATGTTGTCATTGATCGTGATAGAGGGGACTTGGTTGCATCCCTCACGATGACATTCGTTTTCTTTAGGCTGACTATGAGTACAAACTCTCTGCAGGCGTCTGCGAAGCGGTTAACCAGCCTCTGGAGGGCCTCTCCTCCGTGGGAAGTGAGTGCTGCATCATCCGCAAACAGTAGCTCCCTGTAAGTAATAACAAAACGATAAATAGTTACACGTGTTGCAGCTTTTTCAAAGAATGCACTCTTTCCTAAGATATTTCCTTAACAAATCTTCAGGTTATGGGTCAAATAAAACGGTCCCCTCAGTTCTGCGGTGAAGTGAAGGTACGCGGGGCCGTTTACCTAATCTATCACTAAACATACCATTGGTAGTTTATTATTCACCATATGTAAGGTTTCTTAATAATATTGGAAGTATTTGATCTACAATGCACTATTTTGTTTTCATGAAAGAAATTGTTTTTCTAGTTAGTATTGCTGGAGGCCGTTTAACCCTTAGTAGTGAGTAAAACGGTCTGCGATGACGACAATTTTGTTGTTGTGATAACTAAGCAATGAGTTCCTAGAGAAAGTTCACTATCGCAAATGTTCTTCACAAAGACCAAGCTTTAATATGGAACATTTTGGATCCCTGAAAGTAGAAATTGTGTTTATGCCTTTCTCATTGTTAGGTGGGCTGTCTTACCCCTACTTCCCCTATATCCAAAATGTTGTAAAAATTTGCATAGTTTGAGCACTACCATGGATACCAGTGTATGTAGTACGTATGCCTATCCCACCTCTAGGTTTTAGACTGCGATAACTATAATTATAATTTTGTAACTGAGAACTAAATTTCAAAGGTACACACGAGGCCATCGTCACGTCGGCGTGACGCAGACACTTAGGGGGTTTGTAAATATAAACAAAATGTCAATAATCAAAAAACTAAATTTTGATGTGGGTGGGTGAAGGGTCCAACTGGAATAAAAAATTGGAAAGATTTGTTTATTTTGCATTGGACATTATGTAATACATTCAAACGGCATTTGGCAATCCATGTATAGGCTACAGTGCGGAAGGTTGATCGTCAGGTCCAGCACTATAACATCCATTTCGCCCGTTTCCACGATGTCACCTTCCACGACGTCGATGACCACGCTGTCACTCGGGGCCAGGCCGTTTATTTCAGCTGCGCTAGCCTAGATCGCTTCCTCATCCCATACGACGTCACTGTAGACGGTTTTACTCCACGATCCCAAGGCATCTTTACTAGAAATCGCTTACTAACCAAAGAAACGCATATACGACAGGAACAACGACACCCGGTCACCTATAAAAGTGAGAAAGCTGTATACAGCATGCATAGTGTTTCAAAAATTTCCCTAGCTCTCACTACTTTTCTACCATTCTTTACAATATAAAGAATGTGTAACCTGTATGTATAATTAGCACCTGTATACAGTTCACTGACATGTAATATGTTCTAACCATTCTTTACAATATAAAGAATGGGGAACATGTATGTATAATTAGCACCTGTATACAGTTCACTGACGTGTAATATGTTCTAACCATTCTTTACAATATAAAGAATGTGGAACCTGTATGTGTAATTAGCACCTGTCTACAGTTCACTGACGTGTAATATGTTCTAACCATTCTTTTCAATATAAAGAATGGGGAACCTGTATGTATAATTAACTCCTGCATACAGTTCACTGACATGTAATATGTTCTAACCATTCTTTACAATATAAAGAATGGGGAACCTGTATGTATAATTAGCACCTGTATACAGTTCACTGACGTGTAATATGTTCTAACCATTCTTTACAATATAAAGAATGGGGACCTGTATGTATAATTAGCACCTGTATACAGTTCACTGACGTGTAATATTTTCTAACCATTCTTTACAATATAAAGAATGGGGAACTTGTATGTATAATTAGCACCTGTATACAGTTCACTGACGTGTAATATGTTCTAACCATTCTTTACAATATAAAGAATGGGGAACCTGTATGTATAATTAGCACCTGTATACAGTTCACTGACGTGTAATATGTTCTAACCATTCTTTACAATATAAAGAATGTGGAACCTGTATGTATAATTAGCACCTGTATACAGTTCACTGACGTGTAATATTTTCTAACTATCCTTTACAATATAAAGAATGGGGAACCTGTATGTATAATTAGCACCTGTATACAGTTCACTGACGTGTAATATGTTCTAACCATTCTTTTCAATATAAAAAATGAGGAACGTGTATGTATAGTTAGCACCGGTAATTATTTTCAGTAACTCCGCCACTTGGACTTGGACTTTGCTGATGACATTGCTGCCCTCTCAGACACCACCCAGGGCCTACAACGTCTCGTGGAATCAGTCAGCAAATACGATGATGGCTTGGGACTTGTCATCAGTGAAAAGAAGACGAAAACATGCTGACCCGGGGAGCATCAACCACCCATAGATGTTTTGTGTTACGTCTTGTAACAAAACTAATAACATACTGACTAAACTTAATGAAAGAACCAATAACGTGTCAAACAGTTTAATCACCCGACAACAGACAGACGCTGACCGAAACGGCCGCCGTAATTGGCCACAGAGGCCCAAGTCCCAGTCTATTACCGATCGGTGTTGGATAAAAACCACACAGTACCTAACACTTTCCCTTTGTAAATGTTGTAGCTTCTTACACGAGCTATTACGGGACAATTCTAATGTCCTCCGAAAGTCCATTTAGGGGATATACTACCATGAGCGTTATGCGTGAGTCCAATTATCGTTCAGTGTCCATAATGCTTGACTGTCTCTATCACACACAATCCTTCAGTTTAACGAGAGCCCGTAACAGCCTTCCTGAACGAGTAGTCAGAACATTTGGAGTTGTAGTAGGCTCATCGACAGTAGGTGTAACAACCAAATCTTGTTCAAGCGATTTAGTTAGTTCCGCTGGCTGACACGGTTTATTCAGTGCCGCTGGTTCACTCGGCTGGGGCGGCTCTGCTGGTCCTCTCGGTTTGGGCGGCTCTGAACCTGTTGATGTGTGATCGGAATCTTGATCTTCTACAACCTCCGATCCACCGTTGCCGGGCGTTGCAGCTCGCATTTGGTCAACATGGCGTCTCCATATAGTACCGTTCACCAGAACGCGGTACAATACTGGACCAGTTCGCTCCAGTATCTTGCCATGCAGCCACTTCGGCCCACTACGAAAATTCCGTACCCAGAATTTTCCCCACTCCGAAAAGCAGTGATTGTTCCAGTCACATTCCGAAGTAGTCTTCCATCGACGCCTCGATTAACATTCGGCTTCAGAAGATCCAGCCTCGACTTCAGATTGCTACCAAATAACAGTTGTGCTGGGCTGTGTCCTGTGGTAGCATGTGGCGCTATGCGATACGCGAACAGAAATCTGTCGAGCTTGTGATGAATGGATCGATCGGATCTGTCAGCTTTGACAGCGTTCTTGAAGCTTGGAACCATGCGCTCCGCTAAGAAGTGATGGTCACGTGTCGAATACAATTCATTTCCGTGAAGTGTTTGAATTTTGCAGACACGAACTGAGGTCCATTGCCTGATACTACTTGCTCTGGCAGACTTATCCTTGCAATAAGGATCGAAGTTTGGATGCCGTTTCCGCTGCAGTTGTGTTCCGCATCTAAAAAATGTCAGGCCATTTGGTGTGCGCGTCCACTACAACTAATAATATTTTGTCTTGAATTGGTCCTGCAACGTCATTATGCAGGCGTTGCCATGGATACGGAGTGCAGCGGAGTTTGTTTAGGGCACTTAGCTATTCCTTGGCATCTTTCACATCTCTTAGCCACGCCTTCGATGTCTTCATCCATTCGGGGTCACCAAACATACCCTCGTGCGAGACCCTTCATTTTGACAGTCCCCATGTGTCCATCATGCAAAGTCTCCAGCACTATATTTTGTGGGAACGATCACTCTGTTACCCCATATCAGAATCCCATGGTGCAATGTTCGGTTGTGATTCTGCATCTTTCCAACATACTCCACCAGTGGTACCACACGAGAAAGCAGTGCGTATCGGTGTGTTTCCCTTCTGAGCTCTCTCTCCGTGACTGGCAATGTGTCAACTATGGTCATATGACACAACTCTACTTCATCAGGCTTGTCGTTTGGCACCTGAATCAGTGGTAGCCTAAGCAACCCGTCACAGTTCACGTGCTATTTTGAACCTCGATAGTCAATTTGATATGCAAACGCCCATAGGGAAAAGACACCATATCTGCAATCGTTCTGCGGTTGTGACTGGCACCGCCTTGCCAGGGTCCATGATATACTTCAGGGGTTTGTGATCAGTGTGAACCAACGACCCTCCAGGTACGGTTGAAACTTGCTGACACCCCATTAGAGCCCGAGTGCTTCTTTTTCAATTTATGCAAACTTCCGTTCCGTTTGCGTTAGGGAGCGCGATGCGTACGCTACCGGTCTTTCACTTCCATCCGGCATCTGATGTGATATGGCGGCGCCCAGGCCATACGACGAACTGTCGCATGTCACAACCACGGGCAAATCCGGGTTAAAATGACTAAGCACTCGATCCTGAAGTAGCATCTCTTTAACGCTTCTGAAACCACGCTCCTGCTCTTCACTCCAGATCATGCTTTGGTCTACCTGCAAACGTCGATGCAGTTATACCAAATGTGTAGCCAGATTTGGCAAGAAGCGCGTATAGTACTGCACCATCCCCAAGAACGATCTCAACTGTCCAACGTTCTGAGGAGTTGGTAAGTCAGCCGTAGCCTCGACTTTCTTTGGTGACTGTTGCAGTCCCTCGGCAGAGATGATATGGCCCAAGTACTCAAATGAGTTCTGCAGAAATTTGCACTTCTTGTTAGCCTTAAGTCCACATTCCTCTAGTCGTCCCAGTACTTTGTCAAGGGTTTTCAGATGCTCCTCTCGAGTTCTGCCTGTGACAATGATGTCATCAAGATAGCACTGGACACCTGGGATACCTTGCAGGACTTGGTCCATGGCTCTTTGCCATACCGCTGGTGCCGATGCGACTCCATACGGTAACCACTGATACTGGTACAATCCGCGATGCATGTGTTGACCACCGTTCAGATTTGCATAGATCTCTTAAATTCGCAAGTCTGATACAGAAGTTGACCGTTTGTTAGTTGACCTTAGATGTGCCCTGGTTTTAAAGATGGGAACGAGTCGTCCTGGAGAATGTAGTTGACTGCTAAGGATTTATTGTAGCATAATTCTGGTACAGAAGTTGACCGTTTGTCAGTTTACCTTAGATGTGCCCTGGTTTTAAGAGTTAACTGGAAGGTCATCCGGAAGCAACGTCGAGCAAACGTCGGCGGTCCCCTATCCCCATAGTATGACGACATAAAACTACGCATGCGTATTGTCATAATTCGGAGGAATACGTACGTTACCACGGGTTTGCATCTTTACTGTTTAAAAGAGCGTTCCCGGGCTTGGGAAGAGGCCAAACCACTTCAGTAGTAATAGAGGTTAAGTACCGCGCACCGTGGCGCGCCCTGGGGGGGAAATCCCATGTTAAGAGATAGGGATTCCCCCAGACCGCGCCTAACACTTTTCCCGCCAATTATGCAAATGAGATGAACGGATTTTGCTCCCTAAGGTGCAATTGACAAATCACGAGCGAGCTGGGCATTGTGGGCGTGGCTAGTTATGCAAATGAGCTTGGAAAAGTAGTTCCGACCCGGGTTAAAGCATAGGCCATTTTTCACCATGTTAAAACATAGGGAATTTTATCGCAAAGGTATCCGACCACTTTTCGAATTTTCTTCCCATGTTAAAGCATAGGGAATTTTTACCCCCATGTTAAAGCATAGGCCATTTTTATCGCAAAGGTATCCGACCACTTTTCGAATTGTTATCCCATGTTAAAGGATAGGGATTTTTCACCCCATGTTAAAGCATAGACCATTTTTATCGCAAAGGTATCCGACCACTTTTTGAATAAAATAACATATACCGAACAGCATTTGAATATGTCACACACGAGATTGCTTGACCCGGAGGCCGAGGCTTCGCCAAGGGACCGAGCCTTTATTTGTTTGACTATGACATGTCGAAAATGTGGTGTTGTAATAAAGGCGTAATGTGTAACAAAAGGGTTATAAATTCAACGGAGACCGTTTTATCTGAAGTAATGTATACGAAATGTAGATTATGTATAGGACTATGTTATACCAGAGCCTATAGCCTCGTTTTTATCGAACAGAGCGACCATTTTGGAATTAGACCTTTGGTGTCTGTTACAAAAACCCGTACTCGAGACGTGTCTGGACATGTTTGTTTGTCGCAAGCACGCGCACCCTGTATGACATCATTAAACTGCTACGCGCAGTAATTTTGTACACGAAGTGAGTTGGTCAAGCAGATAGTGCTTTGGTTAGACCTTGTATTGAACTGGCGCGTATGTAATGTAATCCCTTCATGTGATGTCAATTAAATAAGTAATTGCGCATGCGCAATAGTGCCTATTCGTATGTCCCATAGATTGTGGACCATTTGATTAGGTGTAGGCCTTTCCTAGTCTATACATTTACATAGGTCCAAAAACATAGATCCAAACCTGATAAAGCATACACGCATAGGCATAGCCATAGGGGCTAAAGACTATCTGGCCTACAGCGCATAACCACTGACAAACAGCTCATAACCACCGACAAACACCTTACAAACACTGATATACAACTCAAAAACACTGACATACTATAGCGAGTGAAAAATTTCCCTGTTAACTGGTATAAATCAAGCCTCAAGGTTCTGTGTATTTGTCCCGTGTTAAGGAAGTTATACGAACTTATCAGCTAAAACATTCAAACTACCAGCTATCTGTGTAAAATGTTGGTCAAACTGGTTGTCATGTAACAGTATTTGACAGAATATCATAGTACTTACCAGCGGTCACAGTGGATATCCTGTTTGTAAACTGTTTTGAAGGTATATTCCCTGTTCAAGCCTCATCTATTTAAATAAACACGCTATCCACGATGCACAATGGCGATTCGATCGTCTTGATGCCAAAGATCATATATCAACACAAGACAGCGCAGTGCTCGCTATCTACATTGTTCGAGGAAAGTGAAGCGTCATGATAATGAAGCGTCATGTTAGAACAGTACAGGCACATAATAACCTCCCAGATAAGATGTACCAGTATTTATATAGTTTACCGTATTAAGGGGCAAGTGTACAAATTTCTGCAACTTCTTTGATGTCGGCTCTGAGACCCGGCCAGAAGATTGCATCTTGTGCTCGTCTCATCATCGCAGCGTTTCCGGAGTGACTGACGTGCAGCAGTTCTCGCCGCAGAGCTTTTGGAATGATGATTTGAGAGCCCTTATATATGATTCTATCGTGTACGGTGAGCTCATCTCTGAATGTCCAGTATGGCCTTGTTTGTATAGGACTGTTCTGTCTCTCGTCTGACCATCCTGTCATTATAACTCTGGCGAGCTCCATCAAATCGTCATCATGTGCAGTGGCTGTCTTTATCTCTTGGTAGCGGATATCGGTGACTCGTTTGTCTTCGCTTGCATCGCTTTTTCTGAAGCTCTGAAGTAGTTCTTCTGTGACTTTCATCTGGAAGACTTGCTCGCGTTGCAATTCGTCGGGTTGAGTTGTGCTGTTTCGCAGCCTTGACAGCATGTCGGCCACCAACTGTTCGCGTCCCGGACGAAACTGGATCTTCAGCGTATATCGCTGCAATGTCAACAGCATGCTTTGCAGTCGTTTCGGTGCGTGTAACAATGATTTGAGCCAAATCGTTTCAAGAGGCTTGTGGTCCGTGTGCACTGTTACATCTGAGTGTCCGAATATATACTGGTCGTATTTTCTTGTAGCAAACACGATTGTCAAGCATTCAAGTTTGATGGGTGCATAATTTCTCTCATTTTTTGTCAGCGAGCGAGATGCATATGCGATCGGTTTGTCATTCTGCATCAGCACCGCCCCGAGTCCAACAGTGCTCGCATCTGTCTGCAAGACTACTGACTTCTTTGGGTCAAAATAGCCTAGCAACTGCTCGGACGTCGTCAGTTCCTTGATTTTATCAAAGGCAGTCTGTTGTTCTGTTTCCCACAGGAAGTCTGCGTCCTTGTGGATCAGTTTTCGTAGTGGTTCAGCCACGCTTGACAGGTTGGGTATGAACTTGGCGAGATAGTTGGTGTACCCAAGGAAGCGTCGTACTTCCTCTGCGTCCTTCGGTTGTTTCATGCTTTTGATCACGTTGACTTTCTCTGGATCCGGTTTTACTCCTTGCGGCGTGAGGACGTGACCTATGTACTGTAGCTCGGTCATGTTGAAGCGACATTTTGCTTTGTTCAGCTTCAGGTCGATGTTCCTCGCTCGCTCCAGTAGCTCGATCAGGTTTCTGTCATGATCTCGACGCGCCTCAGCCTCGGTGTCTCCGCATCCGTAGATCAGAATGTCATCGGCAACTACTGTTACACCCGTGAGATTCTCTAGGGCATTTGCCAGTCTGCGCTGGAACTCTTCTGGGCTCGACTTGATTCCAAACGGCATTCTCTTCCATTTGTAGCGGCCGTATGGCATCCAGAACGTTGTCAGCTGACTGCTGCGTTCTGTGAGTTTGATTTGCAAGAACCCATCTTTTGCATCGCATAGAGAGAATATCTTCGCATTCGTCAGTTGCGGCAGGACGTCATCAATGGACGGCATCTGGAAGTGATTCCGCCTGATCGCTTTATTCAAATCAGAGGGGTCCACACATATCCATTCGGTTTGCGCACCGGCTGCATGTTCGAGATCCATTGACTTGGCTCCTCGACCTTCTCAATAACATCTAGTTTCTCTAGTGTCTCGAGTTTCGTTTTTACATCAGCCTTCATTGACAGTGGTATTTTTCTAGGTCGGTTTTGCACTGGTCTCACATTTGGGTCAAGTTCAATGTCATATTCGCCAGGCAAGCAACCCAGTCCTTTGAACACATCACTGTATTGTTCGATTGTTTCGTTGATGTCAGTTATTTCTGGTGTGTTGTCAAGCATGTGCACGTTTTCATTTATTGACAACAATCCCAACTCAATGCAAGTGTCAAGAGACAGCAACGACATGTTCTTCGTTGGTGTGATTTGGAACAAGAACGAATGTTCTTTTGACGCATGCAGGTTGAGTTTGCAGGTGCCCATTGGTTTTACTTCTGTGCCGTCATACATTGTTAGTGTTGCTGTGCTTTCTCCCATTGTAAGCTTCTCCAGCTTTCGGTAGTCGACATAGCTGAGGATGTTGCATGTGGCTGCTGTGTCAAGTTGAAAAGACAGTTCAGTTTGCCTTGCTACGCCAGATGGCGATACTTGTATTTTAGCAACAAGCTTACGATCCTGTTTGTCAACCTTGACCTTCAGTACTGATTCGTCCGAGTCGTTTGCGTCGTTTACCAAATGTACGGTCTTCGACGATCTGCACATTTTCTCGTAGTGGTTCGCTTTGTGGCATTTTTACATTTTTTTCCGAACGCCTGGCATTTTTGCTTCTCATGCATGTAGCCGCATTTGCCACATTTGTATTGACTAGCTTTGTTTGGTCGAGCTTCACGTTTGTCGTAGTTCGATTTTTTCCACCTTGTCTTTGTCTCGACAGCTTGCACTGTTTCCTGTTGCGCAGTTTCTTTCAATGCTTGCATATCTGTGGCTGTATCTTCTGCCGCTCTGCATCGCTGTAGCGCTTTTTCTAGTGTTAGTGTGCCGTCAGCTTGTTCGAAGAGTCTACGACGTGTACGTTCATCATTCAAGCCCAACATTAGTGCGTGCAGCACCATATCGTCGTACAGCGGACCAAAGTTACAATCTCGAGCTAGTTTACGCAATTTTGTGACAAATTCGTCGATAGTACGATGACCTTGTTTCTGAGTAAACAGTTTGTGACGCGTGACAAGCAGATTAACTCTTGGTTTACAGAAATCGTCGTATTTCGTCATCACTGTCTGGTAGCAGTCTGCTTTCAGCTGCCTCGAATTTGAAATTCTCATAAATGTCGTTTCCATGTACACCGATCATTCGTAGTAGAATAGCAATTTTCACAGTATCTGCCACGCCGTTCTTTTCTGTCGCTACTAAGAACTGTTCGAAGTGCTTTTTGAACGTTTTCCATTACTCTGGCAGGTTGCCTCCGTCGCTCAGCGGTTCCGGGGCCAAATACTTTTCCATTTTGGATGTGCTTTTTTTTTAATTGCTTCTACTCACTCAGGTTCACTATGTCTATGTCTTGCCATCCCGTTATTCTGACACCATGTTTGTGAATGATTGTGTACGTTTATTGAATAACATGATTACGAACATCTACCGTTGTCATCATGCAACATAACAGTCAGTCACATAAAAGTCAAGTTCCATCCGGTGTCTACCTACGGATAATGTCCAACTAAAATAGTGCCAATGTTAACACTCTCTACTGCATGAGAACTACGAAAATGTGTCCCACGTTTTAGAACATTTGAAATATCAACTAATGTAAACCACGCCGGTTTACATCTTGTTTTATGTTTGAACTCTAAAAACTGCGCATACTGTTAAATATAAAAGAGACGTCGGGTAAGACGCTGCTGGCGCTCGAATGTTGTTGTAAAGCTGCACGCACACTGTTGCCGATGGTGTTACAATAAGTGAATAAAAACAATATTGGCACTTGTGTAGAATCCGGACCCACCTCGATTTCGCCGTTATAACTTGAGTTTTTCGTAACTCTGATACCTCAGTGCGTTAGTTCCACAAGTGCCCATCGACGACATGACGATGCACACGACTTGGCGAGTGAACAACCCAGGCCAAGGTAAGGCTCCCGTCTTCCACAACCATTGCGTAAAAGCTGTGTCAGTGTGTGGTGCGACGCGTGTGTGTTTGTGAGTGCGTGTACGACAGTCAATTTCATTGATTACCATGAGTCAGGGTAACCAATCGTTTTTGTTACAGTGAAAATCGCTAGTCCTAAACCTATCGTTGTACTCCAGACTTTAACAATTGAGCAACAAATGATGGCGCCTCATTGCGGAGTTTGGATAATCGCCGTAGCGCCACCTCACGGAACTGACACAAGCACTTTTGCGTTGATTCGTGTAATTGTATTTCCACAACTGTGTTTACACTGACTTAAGTGGAACAAGTCAGTGTCTCTGTCATGCCGAATGCATGATGATGATGTCCTGGGCATTGACTACTACCGGCAATACGATGCAGCCGGCGTCGCACACCTTGCAGTTGCAGGCCAAACTGGTGTTTTATGTTAACGGCAAGAAGGTACGTCATTTCATTATCAATCGCTCTAAAAACTAAGACTCAAATTCTCAATGCAGTCACAATGACACATTAACAACAACATGTTAGTCAAGTTATAAGTCACCAAATTGTACCATTATTGCTTAGGAAAACATTTTGTAACAAATGCTAATGCTATCAAAAAAATTCTATAGGCAGTGTAGGGTAACTTATCTTGGTCTATAACTATTATGATTTTTTTGCAAGATTCTATAGAATTCTGGACTATACTTGTTATAGGATATTCTACAGAATTCTATAGAAAATAAAGTGGTTATACATTTTGTATTTTTATTTCTATAGAATAATCTGTAGCATTTGATAGAAATAGCCATGTAAACATTTTATATAATTTTATAGCATTCTCAAAGGAGAAGTTTGGTGTATTTTTGGTTAGTTTTAGACTTTTCAATACTATTAATAGGTTTTGGTTGTGTTTTGATCGGTTTTGACCGGTTTTAACCTTTGACCAGCTAGAGTGCAACCCTGACACAGTGTGAGTGAGGTGAAGTGTGCTTGAGCCAGGAGAATGACCTAATCAGTCCAGTTGTTAATTGGCACATTGCCACAGTTTGAGCTTGAATGGAGGTGATTGACCTGCCCTGTGCTATCACTATTCTGATCTAGTCAACGTAGAGAGTATAATATTCTAGTCAATATCTAGGCTTGAAGGGGTCGTACACAATTGTCAGTATTTATCTAAATTCCTACCGTTTTGTCGTACTTACTTTACTGAGAGTTCAAAAAGGGGGGAGGTTTAAGATACTAATTACAACAATGACAGTGGCATGTGAATTGCATAACCATAATTGCTGAAAACAATAGTTAGTAAACATTGTAAAGATGGTTGTTATATTAAGTGTCATTTGCATACACGTGTACGTGTCATTATGACATTGACAGTCATAATGAATACTGTTATATACAACTTAGTTACCTACATATCTGAAAATTATCAACATTTTAAAGTACTAATTAATATTTTGAGGAAGGAGGGGTGTGAGAATTTGTAAGCTCTCTATGAATAGGTAAATATAAATAATTGTGAACATGAGCACTAAAGGAAGCACTTTTTTCTACAGGTGCAGCAACATCTCAAAAGTAACTTAACTGGTGCTTTCAGTAGTTAAAAATGTACATTGACAAATACAAAAATAGGAAAAACAAATTTGCAAGTTTGTTAAGTTTTCAATAATATGATATTATAGAATGGCGAGGGGCAAAGCCCACCTTGTTAGCTTACTTTGAAAATAGAACTAAGAATCACGATAGACTACAAGAAACGTCTGCTGATGTTCTGCAGGCCTACACATCGTTGAATATACTTTTAGAACAGACCTGCTCATACCGGGGCTACAGATTCTGACATGCTTTGTACTCATAACTCAAGGTTCAAGGAGATATTTACCTAACATTATCACAAGTACTACCACCTCAGGACTGACCTTCCCCGTGTTGTGTCTGCTACAGACAGCCACTCTACCTTCAATAAACAACTTTGTTTAAACATGCCTTTTCACTTCAAATCAAATGTGTGTGTGCACACTGTGTACTGCAGTAACGCTGCTCGTTTTATTTTTCACCTTTAACTATTATTATTAATTTTAATTTGTATTATTTAACTAGCCCTGCATTGTTATCTAATTTGTATGCTTTTTTAATTTACTATAATGCAATATATATATTGTGCTGTGAATTTTGCTAAATTCATGTATTCAAACAGGTGGTGGAAAATAACCCGAACCCTGAAGAATTGTTGGGGAAATATCTCAGGAATGAGTGTATCCTTTGAATTTGTGTACATGTATAATTAACAATTTAAGCCCAGCTGTAACTGTTTATTATTTTTATTTATTTATTTCATGTATGTACGTGTGTCTTAATTCAGTACTTTAATAATGTTTCTCATACATACAGTATCAGGGGTAGAACTACCCACTAGTCCGCTAGTCCGTACACTAGTAAAGATTACGGCGGACTAGTAAACCCGGCCTACCAACTAGTCCGGCTGTATAGTAAAAATCAGCGTGTTGCGTGGCGCCACCAACCGTACAATTGACAAAGTAAATCTTCACCTAATGTGAATCGACAGTGAAACGGTACTTTTGATTTGTTGTTGTGTGACATAGAAATCTGAAACGACCGTTTTGTTTGGCTTAGCGTATCATGTAGAAGGGTATCGGCTAATGAGCGCAATTGGCGTCCATTTTCGCGTCTATTTTCTAATCTATTTTCAAATGCGCGGATTTCGAATACGGTTCACATCTTCAGTTCTACATCAATTATTTTGTTACGTTTACGCACGATGCATCGTTATTTAACTGGGGTTGCAAAACCAGAAGTTAAACGCAAGGTGGAAAAGCGAGAACGGGACACGCTGTACGACCAGCAGAAACGACAGCGTGGCTATTTGAAGGTTTGTTGACCATTCAGCTGAGTTCAACAGACATCGCTGCATTTGAACCGAAGGAGGCAATCGAGCTGTGGAGTGCTGGTGGAGCCCGGAGGCCAGACACTCAGCCGCTTAGGCCAAGGCCCGACTGTAGTAGTTACACTGACAGCAGTGACACCGACTGTGATGACAGTAGTGCCTCCGACTCTGAGTGACACTGACTGACTGACAGGCAGTGTTAACGCCAGGCCTGGATGACACTGTGGACAGTGTGGTTTTTTGTGTTTTAAATAAAATTGTTGTGACCTAAATTTGTGCTATGTTTATTATTTGCAGGACTAGTAAACCTTTTGGCGGACTAGTAAACTTTTGTCTTTACTAGTCCTGCTGTCTAGTAAAATAAATGCTGAAGTTCTACCCCTGAGTATTGTTCAGATATATTTATGTTATGAATTTATGTATGTATTAATGTAATTTACTCTCTTTCTACACACAATATACTATATGATATAAGCTATGAATATTATGATTGTGTGTAATGTGTAATTTCCAGAAATGACATCACACACTAACAGAACTAGCCATGTTGAAACAAACACTTCCAAACCTGTCAAGTCCTGTGAAACAAAACAGTAGTCATGGCAGACAAAAACCATAAATTATCAGTAAAAACCATAATCTTTATAAATGTTTGCGCTTGCCAACATGCCTTATGCGACACGCGCCTGCGCATAACATGAAAATGCGTTGTGAGTGCTCGTACCGGAGCAGTGCACAAATTGTACAGGAATTCTACCAGGCCCAGAAAAGAGCGCGAACCATAAGGGAATTTACCAAAAAATATAATGAACGCGATAAATTCTAAAAACACAAGCGTAAAAACATATGGTTTTCCTACTACGCCCGTAGTTTTCATTTTATCATAAACACCGTAGTGACTATGGCTAAACCATAGTACTTGACAGGCATGCATTTCCGAATTCTCCCAGACATCTGAATTCCAGGACACATAAATCTGACTATTTTTAAATAATCAGCGAACTGATGTATCCTGTACACTGCGGTTTGCTTATATTACAATACATTTTTTTCCGCATGGCCTCCTTCAAGCTTTGCCTGTGCCAACAATGTTGGTAAAGGTTACATATGTGATTTATAATACTGTTGCTGCATGACATCTCATAAATCGTACATTCCTGCATACCGTTGTCACTTTAAGAACTTTGCGTACGGTTTTGTCATGAAGAAACACTCGTAACCATTTCAACCAAATATATGACGGAATGTCGCAACATGTTTTCTGATGGTTTGATAGAGTTTTTGCTAGCCAACAGGTCACATGATGGATAGGTCAACTGTGCAAGTGCTATGAGTGCCTCTATTTGCCAGATACTGGCGCTATATAAGACTTCATTATTATTATTTAGCTATCGCATACAATGCAGTTTTATCCTTGAGTCACATTGTAGTGCGACTGGTCGGGACAAAGAAAGCGTGTGGCCAAGGCGGGTGTGGCGCATGCACTGTGATGGTGTCTCGTATCGACAGACAACGCAACATCCAGTATCCTTACCTACCGGTATTCATCTATATTGATATAGTACACGTATCGAATGTTTGAGTATTTAATGTTGTCTAATTTGTACCCAAAATGTTTTTTGTGGTGTGGTAAATAATCGCCAACCATCATAAATATACTGCTGCAATAAAATCATAGTTCGGCTTGAACCATTGTGTATTTCCCTGTGCCATCTTTAACAACGTCCAGTCGTTCCAGTCATATACTGTATTATTTTAAAATCTGTTTATTGAATGTTGATGTGTAATATGTATCCCTTGATTTGAAAATAGTTTTAAAAGGAAGCGTTGGATAGTTTTGTGCATACACGGTTGTACAGTAGTGATAGTTTGTGCATACAGGGTTGTACAGTAGTGATGGTTTGTGCACACAGTTGTACAGTAGTGATAGTTTGTGCATACAGGTTTGTACAGTAGTGATGGTTTGTGCATATACGGTTGTACAGTAGTGATAGTTTGTGCATACAGGTTTGTACAGTAGTGATGGTTTGTGCATACACGGTTGTACAGTAGTGATGGTTTGTGCATACACGGTTGTACAATAGTGATGGTTTGTGTATACATGGTTGTACAGTAGTGATGGTTTGTGCATATACGGTTGTACAGTAGTGATGGTTTTTGCATACACGGTTGTACAGTAGTGATGGTTTGTGTATATGGTGGTAAATAACCTAATGCAATGTTTCAGTTTCTTTTTAATTTGAAACAACCATTTCTAGCATCGCTGTTATTAATTGTTGTTATTATTAATTGTTGTTGTTATTCACTTCATGAAATATGTAGTGTTAGTTCATATAACTTTATATAGTTTCCTTTGAACAATGTTTTATAGTATCTAAATCTTCAAACCACCCCAATGGGCCTGCTAGATCGCACACAACATTTCAACCCCGTACATGCAAAACTAACGGAGATATGAATCCACAAACAGACAGACAGAAAGAGAACCATGTTGTCTTATAATATAGATGCACCATCTTTAATCATCTCCAGTTATTATGCGATCAACTCTTGCATCACCCCAATCTGTTCTCTCCATGGACTTGCCATCACCACAGTGGAGGGGATTGGCAGTCGCCATGGCAACATTCACCCTGTACAGGTAAACATGTATCATTGATAATGACTTAATTAGGTCCCATGCAGTCCTTACCAGTGGCTTGGAAAGACTATCTAGGGCCTAGTATTTCATCACTTAACCATGTACATATGTAAACCTTTTCTGGTAATTTTGAAAAACCATCGAATAACATGAAATGGTAATGTGACATATAGTGGCAATTATGGTCTGATATGTAAATTAACATGAAATGCTAATCAGAGATGGGGTAATCGTACTCTGTAATCGTACTCATTGTAATCATGGGCAACTTTTTGAGTAATCATACTCATACTCGATTACATTGATAATGTGTGCGTGTGTGTGTGTGTGTGTGTGTGTGTGTGTGTGTGTGTGTGTGTGTGTGTGTGTGTGTGTGTGTGTGTGTGTGTGTGTGTGTGTGTGTGTGTGTGTGTGTGTGTGTGTGTGTGTGAAGTAATTGGCTTGCTACTCCTACATTCTTTCATTGAGCAGTTTTATCTGAAGCCATGAATTTATCTTCCTATAATCCCACTGATCTTTTCACATTGTTTCACTGAGGTGACTATAAAACGAGGTTCTGCTGTAGGTTATTCAGAATGCAACTTTAACAGATTTTATGAAGTCATTGCTTCGTATAAAATATTAAAACCATTTCAGAAGCGACTGGCATTGAGTCACGGCACACAGTGTGGGTTCTGCTCTCCTGGGATGGTGATGTCTATGTATGCCCTGCTGCGTTCACACCCCCTGCCTTCAGTGGCACAGATGGAGAGGGCATTGGAAGGTAGGTGATGTCTCTAAACGCCCTCCTGCGTTCACACCCATCGCCTTCAGTGGCACAGATTGAGAGGGCATTGGAAGTTAGGTGATGTCACTAAACACCCTACTGCATTCACACACCCTGCCTTCAGTGGCACAGATTCAGAGAGCATTGGAAGGTAGGTGATGTCTCTAAACACCCTACTGCATTCACACACCCTGCCTTCAGTGGCACAGATTGAGAGAACATTGGAAGGTAGGTGATGTCTCTAAACACCCTACTGCATTCACACACCCTGCCTTCAATGGCACAGATTCAGAGAGCATTGGAAGGTAGGTGATGTCTCTAAACACCCTACTGCATTCACACACCCTGCCTTCAGTGGCACAGATTCAGAGAGCATTGGAAGGTAGGCGATGTCTCTAAGCATCCTCCTGCGATCACACCTCCTGCCTTCAGTGGCACAGATTGAGAGAGCATTGGAAGTTTTGCCTTTAATTTATCAGCATTTCCAACTTCCCATATTGATATCCTGGAATGAATTGGATAAACCTGCATATTGTTCACTTTAAATTTACATTCATATTTCTGTTTACATTTTAATTTATCAAAACTGTAATGTGCATGTGAAACACTTGATTACCTGATGTTGCAACTACCTGTAATTACATTATAATAGTATAGTCATAATACACTAATTCGCACTGATGCTAGGTTTTCAATATGTCTGTGTGTTTCTTACTTCCTAGGTAACCTGTGTCGCTGCACTGGGTACAGACCTATACTGGATGGATTCAGAACCTTCACAAAGGTTGGCTGCTTCTGAATTTAATGTGTTAAACATAATTTGTCTGTAATTATATAATGACCAACCATTCACGTTGTGGTGCACAGTGGCATAGAGCTTCGGACTCTCGACAGAAAGGATCCTGGTTTGAATCCTGTGCTGCGGTGTCAAACCTTGGGCAAGTTTGTTCACTCTACTTTGGTCCAGTTCACTCAGCTGTATGATTGAGTACCTGGCTATAGATAGACAGTAGTGGATATTTGTGTCCAAATAGTCTTCGCGCATTAATTGCAGTGTGGCTGGATGCTTCCCAGAGAAGTCGAGATGGTGTTCGATTGAACAGGTCTGTTAGGGAGTAAAGTACCGAGGACTGGATACTGCGTTATATAAGAATTACCTTTTTTACTTTTACCAAAAAATATGAATAGCATAATGTTTCTCAGCTGTTCAGCAGGTGCCACAACAATAAACAATAGGCTTTTAATGATTTATCATCAGTAATTTCAGAAGTTTTAGTAATGTTTCCCTTGTATTCACCAGAAAGCGCTGTGTATTGAGTGATGTTTCTCTGATGTTCACCAGGAGGCGCTGTGTATTGTGATGTTTCTCTTGTATTCACCAGGAGGCGCAATGTGCTATGGGTGATGCTTGTTGTAAACTGCAGAAGAAGGATGACCCTACCTCCTCGAAGGTGTGAGAGCAAACACGTTACTTAAAAATGACTAACAGATTGGTGTATGCAAGGATATTTGAAAGAATGGATAAACACTATAGTGTGAGATGTTACCGGTGTAAGACGAGATATTTGGACCTAAGAATTATGTAGTGTGTAATTAATTAATCCTGTGGTTGTGATGCATAACTACAATAAAGTATGATGATGTCAGTATTGATGTAGCAGGAACATGTTATAATAGGCCAACTACTTTCAAATTTGTGTAACAGTTTATCGTTCAAACTTTCTGTGTTTCCTACATACAGCAATAGGAACAGCTGAATGTCACACGATTAGCAATTATGTGACATCCAGTCTCGTATCTTAGCAATGGCCCTTGGCAGGCCACACACAACAACTGCAAGAAGGCATGTCGTCGTTTGTTGCATTCAAATAATGGAAACAGTTCACTAATTTTTCAGCTGCACATGTTTGGTCGGCCATCTGAAGAACTTGTATGTTACTGTCAGGCTTTAGAGGTGGCATTATCCATCAAAATACTGCTGCATCATTTGGGTCCCATGGCAGACAATGTGCGTAGTCAAGATGGGGGATCACTTCGATGACCGCACACCGAATAAGGGCATTGCCATACGACTATTGGTTCCAATTATGAATAGCAAGCAACAGAAATAAGTAAGCACTTTTATAGAAGGAGATACAGGATTCCCTTTCAACTGTTTCAGACATCTGAAAGAGAGAAAGAACACAGTGAATATTTGCCATACCATTCTACACAAGAACCCATCTTCCCAAGCGAATTACAGGTAAATGTATGCTTAAGATCATGAAATCCAACAAAATTACTAGTCAGTGGTATAGGTGTTACGTGATAATTATAGACAATGGTGACATCAATCAAGTGTACAGAAAGTACAACTTTCATAATAGGAAACATCCGTAAAACAAATTCCTTTTTCACAATTCATTCAACATTTATATTCGAAAACTTCATATTTGTTATAGTAATTTCTTTAGAATGTGTCTATACACTATATGGAGCGCAGTAGCGCAGCAGGAAGAGCTCCGGACTCTCGAGTAAGAGAACGCGGGTTCGAATCCTTTGCTGCGGTGTCAAACCTTGGGCAAATTTGTTTATTCTACATTGCTTCAGTTCAATCAGCTGTATGAATGAGTACCTGGCTATAGACAGTGGTGGATATTTATGTACGAATAAATTCGCGTATTAATTGCAGTGTAGCTGAATTTTTCCTAGAGAAGTCGAGATGGTGTTTGATTGAACAGGTCTGCCAGGGAGTAAAGTGTAAAGTGCTTTGAGCAGTCCTGAGGACTGGATACTGTGCTATATAAGAACTTACCTTTTTTACTTAATATACCTTTATGAAATGGAAATGTGTAGTCTGGTAAAGTAAAAGTTTGCTGTGCGGTTGAAAGATTTAAGATGTTCTACATGACTGAAACATCACCACTGTGTTTGTAGCTCTCTACGCTGTTGGACGAAGAGTCTTTGATGTTTACCTCAGAGAAGGTCACTTGGTACAGACCAACAACACTTAGACAGCTACTAGAACTGAGAACAACTCACCCCAATGCCAAGTTGATTGGTGGAAACTACGAGCAAAGTAAGACGTGGTTTTGGCAATATGTCACTATTTCTCTTTCCAATGGGAGTGAGTCTTGTATGTCTTCAACACGCTCTATACTGCATGGTGCTGAATGTTTTACTTACCAAGCCAACAGATATGGTCATGACTATTTCTCTTTCCAATGGGAGTGAGTCTTGTATGTCTTAAACATGCTCTATACTGCATGGTGCTGTATGTTTTACTTACCAAGCCAACAGATATGGTCATGACTATTGCTCTTTCCAATGGGAGTGAGTCTTGTATGTCTTAAACACGCTCTATACTGCATGGTGCTGAATGTTTTACTTACCAAGCCAACAGATATGGTCATGACTATTTCTCTTTCCAATGGGAGTGAGTCTTGTATGTCTTAAACATGCTCTATACTGCATGGTGCTGTATGTTTTACTTACCAAGCCAACAGATATGGTCATGACTATTTCTCTTTCCAATGGGAGTGAGTCTTGTATATCTTAAACACGCTCTATACTGCATGGTGCTGTATGTTTTACTTACCAAGCCAACAGATATGGTCATGACTATTTCTCTTTCCAATGGGAGTGAGTCTTGTATGTCTTAAACATGCTCTATACTGCATGGTGCTGTATGTTTTACTTACCAAGCCAACAGATATGGTCATGACTATTTCTCTTTCCAATGGGAGTGAGTCTTGTATGTCTTAAACATGCTCTATACTGCATGGTGCTGAATGTTTTACTTACCAAGCCAACAGATATGGTCATGACTATTTCTCTTTCCAATGGGAGTGAGTCTTGTATGTCTTAAACATGCTCTATACTGCATGGTGCTGTATGTTTTACTTACCAAGCCAACAGATATGGTCATGACTATTGCTCTTTCCAATGGAGTGAGTCTTGTATGTCTTAAACACGCTCTATACTGCATGGTGCTGTATGTTTTACTTACCAAGCCAACAGATATGGTCATGACTATTGCTCTTTCCAATGGGAGTGAGTCTTGTATGTCTTAAACACGCTCTATACTGCATGGTGCTGAATGTTTTACTTACCAAGCCAACAAATATGGTCATGACTATTGCTCTTTCCAATGGGAGTGAATCTTGTATGTCTTAAACATGCTCTATACTGCATGGTGCTGTATGTTTTACTTACCAAGCCAACAGATATGGTCATGACTATTGCTCTTTCCAATGGGAGTGAATCTTGTATGTCTTAAACATGCTCTATACTGCATGGTGCTGAATGTTTTACTTCCCAAGCCAACAGATATGGTCATGACTATTGCTCTTTCCAATGGGAGTGAATCTTGTATGTCTTAAACATGCTCTATACTGCATGGTGCTGAATGTTTTACTTCCCAAGCCAACAGATATGGTCATGACTATTTCTCTTTCCAATGGGAGTGAGTCTTGTATGTCTTAAACATGCTCTATACTGCATGGTGCTGTATGTTTTACTTACCAAGCCAACAGATATGGTCATGACTATTGCTCTTTCCAATGGGAGTGAGTCTTGTATGTCTTAAACATGCTCTATACTGCATGGTGCTGTATGTTTTACTTACCAAGCCAACAGATATGGTCATGACTATTGCTCTTTCCAATGGGAGTGAGTCTTGTATGTCTTAAACACGCTCTATACTGCATGGTGCTGAATGTTTTACTTACCAAGCCAACAGATATGGTCATGACTATTGCTCTTTCCAATGGGAGTGAGTCTTGTATGTCTTAAACACGCTCTATACTGCATGGTGCTGTATGTTTTACTTACCAAGCCAACAGATATGGTCATGACTATTTCTCTTTCCAATGGGAGTGAGTCTTGTATGTCTTAAACATGCTCTATACTGCATGGTGCTGTATGTTTTACTTACCAAGCCAACAGATATGGTCATGACTATTGCTCTTTCCAATGGGAGTGAGTCTTGTATGTCTTAAACACGCTCTATACTGCATGGTGCTGTATGTTTTACTTACCAAGCCAACAGATATGGTCATGACTATTGCTCTTTCCAATGGGAGTGAGTCTTGTATGTCTTAAACATGCTCTATACTGCATGGTGCTGTATGTTTTACTTACCAAGCTAACAAATATTGTCATGACTATGTATTCGGACACCTGAAAATAGTTTTAATAATGGCTGAAAACATACAGTAAAAAAAATAAAAACAATTTCAAGTCCACAGCCCCTTCATACTTTTTGGTATGCAACAGTGACTGAATCTCTCACTGTTGACCAATGTGTCCGAAAGCAAACAATACAGAAGAATTAAAATTTTTAGTGTCTGAAAACATACAATACAGAAGAATTATAATTTTGGGTATCCGAACACATACAATGTCCGAAAATGTAGTTATGGTACTCTCAATATTTTTGTAATACTGTTTTATACTTGAATGTACAGACTTTTCAGTTTCTTGGCTTGTTTCACTAAACAAAATTTATGTCAACAAACTTGGGTTTCACGTTTTAATATGTTGGGGAGATCATTGACAAAGACCCACAGATGTGTCCGAGATATTTGGATGTGAAACTCAAGTACATTTCTTATCAGTTAAATTATGTACGATATATTTATTTAGTTAAACTCTCTTTAGCTGGTCGTGATTCTGTGTAATTGTTCAAGATAAATGTCCAAACAATTTGGAGATGACTTGGCTATTAACTGGTGAAACGAGTAGAACAACAATAACTAGTGTAACAAAACATTGAAGGAACTCGCAAGATGCAAAATACACATATGTGACTTGGCACAGAATAGTGGGTATTAAGTCGCTAGATTGTGAAATGGAGTTTGTGCCTTTTGGATTCCACGGATCACGAGGTTTAAAATGATGCCTCATTTGTTGAACTATCTTCAGTAGTTTTTTATTTATTAAAAAAATTGAAGCAAACTTTTAAAAAGTGACGTTTTGAGAAACAAGGTAATTTTATTGATATTGTCCATTATTTTTCGTCTGTGGATTTGTAAATGCATGTATTTAATTTATTTGTCGAGGAAAATAATCTGGACAGTGAAAGATGGGATTATAAGGTATTGTATTCCTGCCAAAATCACAAAATTAATGGAACATGACCTAGACAGTTTACTGCGGTGGATCACATGACCTAGACAGCTATGTTTGGCTCATGTGCAGAATAGGCCTGTGGGACGTAGTACCAGGTTCACTGCAGTGGATCACATGACCTAGACAGCTATTTTTGGCTCATGTGCAGAATAGGCCTGTGGGACGTAGTACCAGGTTCACTGCGGTGGATCACATGACCTAGACAGCTATTTTTGGCTCATGTGCAGAATAGACCTGTGGGTCTTAGTACCCGGTTCACTGCAGTGGATCACATATCGTAATCATGGGTTATGTGTGTTTTAGTTGTGGGGTTTGGCCGCCATCACAAGGTGATCATTGATCCTTCAAAGGTGCCAGAAATGAAAGAGATTCAAGTGACAGACCAAGGCTTGGTGTTTGGGTCTTCTGTGACACTCAGTGAGATGGAGGAGGCCCTGCAAGAGACCATTGATCAGCTCCCAGGTAGATGGTCCTTAAGAAGGTCTGCACTTGTTCAATATGATCTGTTGCAAGATTTTTGTAGATGTTTAAAAAATTTAAACGTTTTCTGTTAAAGTAAACACAAAATATGTTCACTGGGATTGTTGAAATTATGTTATTTAATCAGCGTTTTTATGTAAAAGGCAAACAACTGGGTAGACACATCATGGCTGCCAGTTCCTCCTCTGACCTTAACCTCAGTTCCTCGCTTCTCACAGCCGTGACACAGTGGCGACAATAGAGTGCAACAGTGGAGAAAATATATCTAGGTTTCAGAAACAATTGTGACTTAAAATTGACATCATCAGTGGTGTGTCTATTTTGAGGGTAGATTATCCTCTCAGTAATACATGCACATTATAATATCAGAAACACCACATTTTATTTGGCGTTTTTTCTCCACTGTTTATTTCCTAGCAGCCGTGCATTCATCACATCAGATGGAGTTAATGCAAAACAGAATGCACAGTTGGATCTGATTATTTGTGTAGGAACCCTTGATCTTATTTCTGTAAAATACGCATTGCAGAATACAAGACTCGACTGTTCAGTTCGCTGCTTGTGAAATTGGGTAGCGTTGGCAGCTTACAACTCCGCAATACTGCTGTGAGTATTGCATGCTGGGAATGGAATATAATGATCTGTTCTGTGCGTGTGCCATGGGATGTACAATGGATCTCAATACTACAGTTGTTAGAACGTAGTCAAGTTTATAAATGTTTGTATTCATTATATTTCTGGATCCTATCCTGGTAAATCTGCAGTTGTATGTGACATTTCGACTGATGCCTGAACTGGTGCAAGGGTAATCAATAATCAGTCATGCACATACGTATGCACTCATGCGTACATGCCCCCACATCTACAGGGTAGAACTACGTTAGTAGAACTTTGGGGGGTGGATTATTAAATAACCAGCTTAGCGAGGAGTAAGAAACCAAGAGCAGTTGTAGTTATCACCATTACAGTTTGTTGAACTTGTGGCGCCACCTGGTGAATGTCTGACCACCTAAATTTTTCACTGACAAGTAAAATAACTCTAAACGCTGCTTTGTGTTTTTGTGAAATGGATCGCCAATTTGTAGATGAGAGGCCAGTAGTGCAAGGAAGTGAATAAACCTATAGAAAGAGGCTCGTGGACCTCGGCACATGGGAGGATATACACTTACAGAGCTTCTGAGTTAGCATGTTAATACATGGTAATGAAATGTAGTTGTTACCTCCAGCCACTGTCTAGCTTAGACTAGCATTAGGCCATCTAAAAATTATTCCTGGTTTCTCATCAGTTCTCGCATTTTAAAACGTTTCATCAACAACAGTTGTTAATATCATTATTTTTCTAAATATGTGTTCCTGTGTTATAACCATGATTCATATCACACCAAATGAAGTTGTCTGTGGGATTTCAGCGTATACGAAATACACTCAGTTCACAATCTTAAGTTATTTATTGTTGAGAATAGGTCCTTTGATAGTTGCTAACACCTACATCAGTATACTAAAAATAAAACCGCTCATTTACTTTTTGACAAAGTTCTTATATGGTCATAATGCAGTTTGCAACAACAAAACTGCTCGCTTTGCAATAGCACAACAGTTAATTATGGCTTGTTACCTTATTTGAGGAAAATCAATATTTGATATTGCAGACACTGGGTGGACACATCATGGGCGCCAGTTCATCCTCTGACCTTAACACTCAGTTCCTCGCTTCTCACAGCCATGTCACAGTGGCGACACCTGGTGAGTCAAACAGTGTAATATTCCACTTTGACCTAATTGATCTATCCATCACATGACCTGTTGCCTAGCAAAATCTCTGTTAAGCCATCAAAAAATGGATGCCAAACGCATGCAGCATTTAGACATTCCATTGTATATTTTGTTGAAATTCTGGCCTCCAAAGATTTATGACAAAAATGTAGGGCAACGTTTTTAAAGTGAACTGTATGCAGGAATGTTGATCTAGCAGATGTCATGCTGCAATAGTAATGTAATTCACATATTATATAACAGTTATCAACATTGTTGGCAAAGTGAAAGCTAGATGGAGGGAGGTCATGCATAATTTTGACTAACGTAGACAAACTGCGACATGGTAGATCTGTCAATTATTTTCATGTGGAAGTAAATTATTGTTACATGTGCAGGAAATTCTTGTTTTGTGAAAACCTATATAAATGTGAATGTTGTATCCAACTTGCAGTCTTTTGTTTTGTCAACATTTAGACATCATGTTACTTGAGTAGTCTTTTTAACATAACTGATACAGTTAAGTAAACATTTCAGCAACATTCATTTGAAGAGAGTCAACTTTAATAGTTGTATTTAGCAGACAATTTATATTAATTTCTTCTCCCAATTTGATTAACCTGTTCATCAATACAAGTTTGTAGTGATGATGCAATACTGTTTAGGGAAAGTATTATAAAATGCATGAAAATGGTTTTAACACACAAAACTAGAAAAGGTCGCTTTATATCAAGAACAGGAATTTCTCATCCTACTGTTGAAATTTACTTTCATTCCACACAATGTATTGATTACAGTGTCATGGTGTATTATTTGTTGATCTTTTAAGCCTGATTGCTACAGTGCAACATGCTTATAACAAACTACTTTGTGGGTAGCTAATGAGTTCATTATATCCATGAATTCGTTATATGTGTACACGCTTACCCGCTAGGTGGCAGCATTGTATGTGACAGTTTTGAAACTGTTCGCCAGGTGTCTATCAAATGCAAAGATATTTTGTTGTGTAACATTTATTTAGATGACACATAAAAACAGTTACAAATGTTACTATTAAGTGTAGTTATAGTATAAGATTGCAGTCCACCGTCTGTGAAAAAGTAATTAAATACAGTATGACGTAAACACATGGTGAACACGTCGCGTCCAAGCACACTAAAATACGAACTGTCTGTGGCAGGATGGAGCCACACTAACTACTACTTCTTGTACAACACACACAGAATGATACCAGTTAAGCTGCTTCGAAGAAGTCCTCCATTGTTGTTTGTTTGCTGTTGGCTAGGGCACCAGACAACAGGAAATCCTCCAGCCAGTCGCAGTGCACTGCAGCGTTGTCTGACTACGTAGCCCTGTTATAGTGTTACGGATGAACGTCATATAACGCGCAGCTAACAATCACCTGTGGCTTTGATGATTTCCCTCATTGACCTAACACACACAGAATGACACCAGTTAATCTGCTTTGAAGAAGTCCTCCATTGTTTGTTTGCTGTTGGCTAGGGCACCAAACAAAAGGAAATCCTCAAGCCAGTCACAGTGGGCTGCAATGTCATCTGACTGCATAGCCCTGTTACAAATGATTTCCCTCATTGTCCTAATTACTTTGGCACTGGCGCTCTGCGCGGCCACGGCATGGCTTCCAGGTCACGGGCGGGAAGTATTTGCAAACAACCGGGCAATTTTCAGTTGGACAGAAATTCATTAAAAAATCCATACATAACAAATTGTTTCGTTATATCCGTCAGTTCGTTGTATCCGTGTTCGTTATAAGTGTGTTGCACTGTGTTTTAAATATTTCAATTCAATTACAGTTGTAGTTCATCAAAACATTCATTTGCATAACTTTGATCTGTGTTACAAATGTTGGTCTGTAGATGGTGCTCAGCGACAAATAGCGATGGACGAAGCTTTCTTTGTGGCGTGCGGAGAAACTGTTCTACAACTGCAGGATATTCTGCTTTCTCTGCTATTGCCGTACAGTACACAGGTACTGCAATTTGCTTTAGAAATCTTCCACTGTGTCATATTCTGAAGTAATACGTACCGTCTTCAAAAATTCTATCATAAAATTCCATTGTTTAATTTTACAAGTATGAATTTAAAAATTGATAGATTAAGATATGTGTGTGTGTGTGCATGTATGTGTGTATCTACATATGCATGTTATTTCATTTTAATTTGCTATATCACTGACCACAGCCATAACTTTATTCACCCACCGTGAAGCACACTGAACTACTAGAAACAACGTAATTCAAAGATTGAAGAAAAGTCAATGTTTGCCACATCTAAGGACCATTTCAGCATTTAAAATAATGAGCTTATAAGGAAAATCCATCATTAAGCTGAATCCATTGTTAAATTTAAAGTGCTTTTTGAAAATGTAAAAAGCCACCGCCATGTCACCATGGACACTATTTCTGTGACACACCACTAAAAGTGTTCTGGTGCCGCAACTCGTGTTGACAGCTTTCAGTAAACAAGATCATTGTTAAGGATCGAAATTGATTTTAAAGATCAAAATCTGTCTGATGCAGTCATAAGAATGTTAGTGAAACAGGCCCCAGAAGCTTTGTCCAAGTGCAGTAAACCTCAGCTACAGCAAATGTACTCATATTGATACACATACTATTTTAGAAACAACCCAATACAGAGATTGGTGAAATATTGTCGCTTGTCACAACACCTATATTCAATATTCACATCAACTGCCTGTTCCAGAGAGAACACATGGAGGGCTTCAAGCTGCACAAGGCTGCGAGTAGGAAGGAGGAGATAGTCTGTGTGAACGCGGCCATGAGAGTTGTCTTCCAGGAGGACACTGATGTCATACAAGACATTGCACTCAGCTTTGGTGGTGTTCGCTCCACCAGTATGCTGGCAACAAACTCACAGGACAAGCTGATTGGCCGGTAAATACTGTCTTGATCTTACAATGTTATTGGTGACAAATTTTATACAGAAAGAGACAAATCTTACTTTTGTGTTTTACAACAAAAATTTAGGTATGAAATTAGATTTCATACTGATCTTTACGTGAGGTGGCAGCACGACTGATATGAGCCACCCTTTGTGGGTGAGGTGGACTTTAACCAGGTCAGGGTCCGATATGTAGAATACCCATACAGCCGCAGCTGTTGCATGACAACTGCATAGTAATACAAGGTAAACTCCCAGCCAATCAGCATAGTGCAGAAAGACCACGTAACTTGTGCGCGGGGCAATTGCAGCACACAGCGATCTAGGTTCTCAAGTGAGCAGACGTATCTAAACAAGTTTTCCGTCTTCGAATTCCCGATACCGAAATTTAATTCCGCCTCCCTCCCCACCTACCATATTTAGGATGTTCGGAATAAAACTTGTATCATTATAGGGGCGGAATGGCCCCACCTCTCTGGATATTATATAAAACCTTATTAGCTACAATATTGATATATTTATATAATCATTGTACCACGTGATTTGTGGATCATTGTTTAATTTCCGTATGTTATTGTTCATACCCATAACGTGGGCCTCTTGTCGTGTGATGTTTAGGTAAACGACGCAATGTATGAGGACCTCCATTGGCCCACATTTGTTGTAAATATTGCATGTTTTCACGTTTCAAATGTCAGAAATAAATTCTGGCCATTTTCATTCTACCTGGTGTTGTGTTGGTGCCTTGCGTAAAGACTAATACGACACATTGAGAAAATAAGCACATTTATTTATTCTATAGACAATACTTATTTATCCACAGTTTTAGATTATTTCTTATTTGAACTGTCTAAAGACTATTTATATTTACAATATATAATATTTAACTGCGTATGGTACTTATGTAGTATAGCTTCTTGATGCATTTTAGTCTGTCTAGTTCCATTTTGTTCAACCAAGTCTTAGGAGTTTTATTAGTTAGTGTCTTTTGTGTTACATTGTAATTCTTAGTGGCTATAATAGTCAGTATTTACATCTAAATGTAAACACTCCTGAACAGAGTCTGTTGGTGTCAGTGTATAAAGTTTATTATTACAAATAAGTCCTATGTGTTGGTATTTTAAAAGTGACATGCAGCTGTTTGCTATAACAGTCTATATTGATATACAATAGCTTCTAAAAAAACAAAAGTGTGATTGGTTTTGTTATTTCAAAGTTATATGCAAAACATTGTTTTATATCGACACAGTAGTACTATTTGACAGGGCATGGGACGACACATTGGTGACTGTGACGTCTGACCTCCTGACCTCTGAACTACAACCTCCTGTTGGTGGTCAGTCTGACACGGATGATTACAAACAAACACTTGCTGTCAGCCTCTTCTTCAAGTTCTATCTCAGTGTTCAGATGAAGCTTCATGCAGCACAGGTAAGGACATTACTTGTGCTTGTTCAAGAACTGCAAACTGCATCAATCAGAATGTGTTGAATTAAAGACATGAACTAATTCTTTGTCTGAGCTGTGTAGAGTTGATTGAAATTTCATTTGATATGCTGAATTGACTGACTATGGCAGACTTTTCTGTCTCTTCCTCCCCTCATTGTGTCTCTACGTCTATTTCTTACTCATTTTCTCTATGTCTTTCGCTTGTTCTCTCTGTTGCTCTCTTTCTCCCTCTCTCTCCACCTCTCTCCCCCTCTCTCTACCTCTCTCCCCCCTCTCTCTCTCTTGCTCTCTTTCTTCTCCCCATCTCTCTCCCTCCTCTCTCTTGCTCTCTTTCTCTCCCTCTCTGTCCCACCTCTTTCTCTCTTGCTCTCTTTCTCCTCCCCTCTCTCTCCACCTCTCTCTCCCCCTGTCACTCTCCCCCCCTCTCTCTCTTGCTCTCGTTCTTTCACTCTCTCCGCCCTCTCTCGCTCTGTTTCTCTCCCTCTCTCTCCCCCTGTCTTCCTCTCTTTAACCCTCTCTCTCCTCTCTCTCTCTCTCTCTCGCTCTCTTGCTCCCTCTCTTTTCTCCCTCTCTCTCACCCTCTTTCTCCCCCCTCTCTCTCCCCCTCTCTCTCTTGCTCTCTTTCTTCCCCCCCTCTCTCTCTCTCGCTCTCTTTCTCCCCATCTCTTCCTCTCTCTCTTCCCCTCTCTCTCTTTCTTCTCCCCATCTCTCTCCCTCCTCTCTCTTGCTCTCTTTCTCTCTCGCTCTCTTTCTCCCCCCTCTCTCTCATGCTCTCGTTCTTTCACTCTCTCCACCTCTCTCTCTCTCTCCCCCTTCTCTCTTGCACTCCCTCTCTCTCGCTCTCTTTCCCCCCTCTCCCCCCTCTCTCAGTCTCTTTCTCCCCCCCCCTCTCTCTCCATCCTCTCTTGCTCTGTTTCTCTCCCTCTCTCTCTCCCCCCTGTCTTCCTCTCTTTAATCCCCTCTCTCCCTCTCTCTCTCTCTCTCTCGCTCTCTTGCTCCCTCTCTCTCCCCCTCTCTCTCACCCTCTTTCTCCCCCTCTCTCTCCCCCTCTCTCTCGCTCTCTTTCTCCCCCCTCTCTCTCCCTCTCTCTCGCTCTCTTTCTCCCCATCTCTTCCTCTCTCTCTTCCCCTCTCTCTCTCTCTCTCTCTCTCTCTCTATCTCTCGTTCTCTTTCTCCCCTCTCTCTCTCCCCCCTCTCTCACTTGCGCTCTCTCTCTATCTCGCCCTCTTTCTCCCCCTCTGTCTCTCTCGTTCTTTCCCTCTTCTCCTCTCTTTCTGTCTCTTTCTCCCCTCTCCCCCTCTTGCTCTCTTTCTCCCTCTCTCTCTCTCTCACTATCTTTCTCCCCTTCTCTCCCCTCTCTCTCTCCCTCGCTCGCTTTCTCCCCCTATCTCTCTCTCTTTCTCCCCCTCTCTCCTGCTCTCTTTGTCTCCCCCTCTTTTTCTCTCTCTCTTTCTCCCCCTTTATACCCCTCTCTCTCCCCCCTCTCTCTCCTGCTGTCTTTCTCTCTCCTTTCTCCCCCTTTATCTTTCACTCTCTCTATCTCTCTCTCATCTTCTTGCTCTCTTGTCTTTCTCAATTCTCTTGCTCGCTCTCTCGCTTTCCTTCACTCTCTCCCTCCCTCCGTCCCTCTCTCCCTCCCTCTCTCTCTTCCTCCCTCCCTCCCTCCCTGCCCCTCCCTCCCTCCCTCTGTCTCCCCCTCCCTCTCTCCTCTCACACTCTCTCCACTTTCTTGGTCTTTTCTCTTGAGTTGTTGTTTCTTTATCTAAAGTCTAAATCATGAACACTTCAGCAGACATCTACCGATGTGGAAACCCTGCACTGTGACTCTAGTGCAACAACCCCCTTACCCCGCGCTCCTGCCAAGGGTATTCAGGTGTACGAAGAAGTTCCAGCCGACCAGAGCAGCTTTGACGCGGTCGGACGTGCTCTGCCTGTGAAGTCTGCCCTGAACAACGCACTTGGAAAGTCTGTCTTTATTGATGATATGCCACCTTATCAAGGTTAGTTCTTCTTGCAACCAACAGATATGTGATACTGATAATGACTTGATTATTTACATTTTATTTTGACTTCATCTGTTTCCTTGACCACTTGCCATCTTGGCTCTTGGTGGAAATGTGGTAAAATTTGGTTAAACTTCTGAAAACAGTGAAACTTGTCTCTTTATTTGGTAATAATGCTAATAAATTTTAGTTATGCTTACAAGACATCGAAAACACAAAAACGTTATTATATGATTATTTGGTGACCTTCTAATGACACTTTCTATCAGGTGAAGTCGGAGGTAGTTGGACAAAACAATATTTAAACCATTTGTATGCGTGTACATTTTCAGGCAACTGCAAATTCACTTATGTCTACGTGAATAAGTGGATTTGATATTTTCCTCAGACACCTGACTTTAATTTTGGAAGTTTTCCAATCACCATTGAACATAAGTTAAATAGTTTTTATTCAATAGTCGTTGTCTTAGTACATAAAAAGAACTTGCAGTAGGTGTTAGTGAGATCTATTGACCAAATGTTTACCATTAGGCGCACATGAAAAACAGTTCAGTGGCCCTTGTGCTCATACATTGTATCAACTTAAATGTTACTCAATACTACTGTAGAAAACCTGCACATTGTTGCAAACAATTGTACATACCTATGTACAATTCCTTTGTATGAAGATTCTTATATTCTTAAGGCTAAACTTGGGCCAAAAGTACAGAAACATCCAGAAAATTACAAATTGGCCTTTTTGAATTCTGTACACTTCAGAGTCTCTTTAAAGTAAAGGTAAGTTCTTATATAGCGCAGTATCCAGTCCTCAGGACTGCTCATAGCGCTTTACACTTTACTCCCTGGCAGACCTGTTCAATCGAACACCATCTCGACTTCTCTGGGAAGCATTCAGCCACACTGCAATTAATCTGCGAAGACTATTCATAATAATTATCTAAGTTTCACGATCATAAGAATGTCAGTTGTGTAAACAAATTGATCAGTTGACCTTAAAAACATATTCCGATTATAGGTGAACTCTACGTGGCTCTAGTTACGAGCACTGAAGCACACGCAAAGATCATCAGTGTGGCATCATCTAGGGCCCTCCAGATGGCAGGAGTTGTTGACTTCATTACCGCTGCAGATGTACCAGGCTCGAACCTCTATGGCGTCATGGAACGGGTAGAGGAAATATTTGCTACAAAAGAAGTTAGTTGGTTTCTGGGTTTTTTAAAGTTTTACATTCTAAGACATCTATGCTTTTTGGTACTTCCACATATGAATATGTTTTCTAAATGTATGATTTACCAACTCTGATTACAATTAACATCAGAGAAAAAATAGATAAACATAAATCAAATATTATTTTTATGCATCACTTCACTGAAAGATATGTTCATAATATTTTTATTTTACAACACTAAGTTTTAGGGAGATTAACAAATCAGTTCAAATTAAACCAATCTTTCACCATCATACATAATGACCAGTTGCTTTCCTTGATATTATGATTGACAGTCTCAATAAGTAATCTGATACATACACTGCTGCCCCCTAGGTGTTGTGTCGAGGCCAGACGATTGGTGGAATTGTTGCGAGGAGTCAGACGGAAGCTTTGGAGGCAGCCTATGCTGTTCAAGTTGAATACGAGCCACTGCCAGCCATCATTAGTATCCAGGTGACTGTACAGACCTCTCTCACAACCCATGTCTATATATCAGACACCATTAGCTAATGCAATACGCACAAACCGACGCCAAAAACATATGCCGACCGCAAAGTTAACCGAGTTCTATGTCACAGCTTTTATGACCCAATCAGAGGTTTACGTGGGATCTGCAGTTTGACTTCGCCAACATGGATATTTCGCGTAAGTACAAACGCCGACTTATTGTAATATGGTAATTCAAATGTAACTACACAGAGTAATAGCTACACCTTTTAGGAACACATGCTTATAAAGAAAGTTGAGATATAAATTACATATATGCAAGTTTGATGACATTTAAAAAGACCTACGACTTGCTTGTTTTCATCTGCAGCGATGCAGTGAGACGCAATAACAGTGCAATACACATTTGTTTATTGGACTCCACATGCTTAGCTTAGGCTTATGCATGGCTAGGCGCACCTATATACCATACTGTAACACATGTCTATCTAATATTTATTAAGCCCACACAGATAGTTATATGGGCCTACTATATATATATTAACCTAAACTTATTTATCTATTTTGTAAACGTAGTTGAGTCGTTGAGTGCATTATGTCTACTTTGGCTTTGCTGCAATGCTGGCATTTCATGTTTTTGTGCCACTACGAAAATATATATCTTTAAACACAAACCTAAGAATTGTATTTGGTGGTTTATATAAAATGTAGATTTATGGCCTATTTACGTTGCCGACTGGACTAAATGCAGACAGTTGATTGAAAAAAACTGTTAATGAAACAAAATTTATTAAGCAAAGTGCACTGACCAGAATCAGTGTCAGCTGTGGCGTTTGTTTGCAGTCTGTTCCTGCTGTTCATATTTAATAAAAAAACAAATAACGTTTATAACCATTTTACAAATGGTAACGTAACAGTTACCCCGACCCCCCTCCCATCCCATGTAACGTTTCGTCACATACACCAACCACGCCTAAGCTTGACATACTTTATGGATGTCCCCTAATACCTTAGATTAATTAAAGAAAATATTGTCCATTACGGTACCCCATGCTGTGCTATACAAACATCATGATTATGCTATGTTATTGCATAACAGGACTCGAAACACAATTTTTTGTTTGCTTAGCCTAATCGTACGAGCCGGAATTATTGCATTGGGGTTCGTGTTTGCCGTTCTTGCGTCCTAAATTCTACATTCGTGGGATTATCGATTGCGATAAAGGTTAAATAGTTCCGTTAACACATTTATACATATATCTACATGCATTTTACTATTAGTAACACACAGAAAATCACTACATATGAGAAAACAATTACCTGCTGGAGCCGATCGTAAAGCCGCACACTGCTCGCTTAGCTAATGGTGTTTTATTAGACGTCGACGCGAGATCTGCAGTTTACTTCAAATTTGAGGTCGGGTTCAGATTTGGTGTACGGTCGTGGCGCTTAATTAGCTAATGGTCTCTATTAATTGGCAAAACCCCGAAGGTCATTACGCCTATAATTTTTATGAGGAGGGGAAGTGTGCAATAGCACTACAAGAACTTTACACATGTCTGCCCTGTCTAGTTTTTAAACATGTCCACCGTGGCTGCAGACACAACTGTTTTGGATAGACCGTTCCAGTTCTTTATAGTTTGTTAAAAAAGCTGTTGGTGCAAAACTGTGTACATCGCTCACTATGGTTACATGTGTTGTTGATTGAGTGAAGAATGTGGTGTGGCAAAGGAAGAGGTGTCTTTATGTGTAAGTATTTATAGAATAATACTAGGGACTTTAGGGACTCCTGCTTAAGTCCTTTCATCATTAATGTTACATTGCTATTTCAACGGTTGTTGCTCATTACAACTCTTGCCGCTGTTTTATGATCTAATTAATACATTTTGTTTATCTTATTTTGGTTTCATCAGAGTATTGTGGTAGGCCACAGCTGGTAACCCTACAGAATACCTCCTGGTTGTGAGTTGTCTAATGTATAAAAGAGCTAGAAAACATTGTACTGTTTGCTGTAATGAGACTCTGGTGGAACATCACTGTCCTGTTTCTACTGCTGCAGCTTGTGGTTAGACTCTGGTGGAACATCACTCCTGTTTCTACTGCTGCAGCTTGTGGTTAGACTCTGGTGGGACGTCACTGTCCTGTTTCTACTGCTGCAGCTTGTGGTTAGACTCTGGTGGAACATCACTCCTGTTTCTACTGCTGCAGCTTGTGGTTAGACTCTGGTGGAACATCACTGTCCTGTTTCTACTGCTGCAGCTAGTGGTTAGACTCTGGTGGAACATCACTGTCCTGTTTCTACTGCTGCAGCTAGTGGTTAGACTCTGGTGGAACATCACTCCTGTTTCTACTGCTGCAGCTAGTGGTTAGACTCTGGTGGAACATCACTGTCCTGTTTCTACTGCTGCAGCTTGTGGTTAGACTCTGGTGGAACATCACTGTCCTGTTTCTACTGCTGCAGCTTGTGGTTAGACTCTGGTGGAACATCACTGTCCTGTTTCTACTGCTGCAGCTTGTGGTTAGACTCTGGTGGAACATCACTGTCCTGTTTCTACTGCTGCAGCTTGTGGTTAGACTCTGGTGGAACATCACTGTCCTGTTTCTACTGCTGCAGCTTGTGGTTAGCAGCTCTTGCTAGGAAAGCATACACAAATATATTGACATTTTGCACAACAAGTATCATTTTATCACAGTGTAGGCCTTTCTGTAATTTTGTGCAGAATGTTTGTTAAAAGCAAACTTTCACTTAATTATGAATCTTTATGATCTAAAGGTTTAAAAAAATAGGGTGGCAATTTTTCTAAGCATAATAAGTTTGCCAAATTCAAGCTGGCCAAGCACTGTGCAAATTGCACCAGTGTTCCATTATAATATTATTTTATATAATTCCTTACATGTGTATAATGGTGTCTGAAGCCTGTATTACTGCTTAGTTTTCAAACACCATCAGTCAAGACACAATTTAATTGCTGTTTATAAAGTAAAGTATAAGGTAAGTTCTTATGGAGCACAGAATTCTGTCCTTAGGATTGTTCAAAGAACTTTACACTTTACTCCCTGGCAGACCAGTTCAATTGAACAGCATCTCAACTTCTCTGGGAAGCATTAAGCCATGCAGCAATAAATCTGCGAAGACTATTCGTATACAGATATCCACCACTGTCTATAACCAGGTACTCATTCATGCAGCTGAGTGAATTGGAGCAATGTAGGGTGAACGAACTTACCCAAGATTCGACACGGCAGCACAGGATTCAAACCCAGGTTCTCTCGATTGAGAGTACAATGCTCTAGACACTGTGCCACTGTGCCCCGCTTCAGTTATTCATTGTTTAGAAAAGAATATATCAGCGAACAGACAGCTCAAAAGACAGACAATAGTATGTGTTTTTTTAAATCTACAAAACTTAAGTGTGATTCATTACCTTGTTTGTATCTAAACCTCTGTCATACAAACACAATTGATGGATCCACTACAATCACAATTATGCGTGTCACCTCTGCCAACAATGTTGATACTGGTTATACTTAAAGGAATTACATTGTTATTGTGGCATGACATCTTGTAGATCAAATGTTATCGCATACAGTCTCACTTTTAAAACTTTGCAATATGTTTTTGCCATAAAGAAAAACTTTCGAGGCCAAAATTTCATTAAGATATATGATGGAATGAATGAATGTGCCACATGTTCGATTTGTTGACAGCTTGGTGGAATGTTTGCTAGGCAACAGGTGACAGGATTTATAGGTCAATTCCCATGTTGTTGTACATCGTACTCACTCCATCCATAAACTGATAGTTTGACGGAGTGTTTGCTAGGCAACAGGTCACAGGATTTATAGGTCAATTCCCATGTTGTTGTACAACGTACTCACTCCATCCATAAACTGACAGTTTGACAGAGTGTTTGCTAGGCAACAGGTCACAGGATTTATAGGTCAATTCCCATGTTGTACACTGTACTCACTCCATCCATAAACTGACAGTTTGACAGTGTTTGCTAGGCAACAGGTCACAGGATTTATAGGACAATTCCCATGTTGTTGTACAACGTACTCACTCCATCCATAAACTGACAGTTTGACAGAGTGTTTGCTAGGCAACAGGTCACAGGATTTATAGGTCAATTCCCATGTTGTTGTACACTGTACTCACTCCATCCATAAACTGACAGTTTGACAGAGTGTTTGCTAGGCAACAGGTCACAGGATTTATAGGACAATTCCCATGTTGTTGTACAACGTACTCACTCCATCCATAAACTGACAGTTTGACAGAGTGTTTGCTAGGCAACAGGTCACAGGATTTATAGGACAATTCCCATGTTGTTGTACAACGTACTCACTCCATCCATAAACTGACAGTTTGACAGAGTGTTTGCTAGGCAACAGGTCACAGGATTTATAGGTCAATTCCCATGTTGTTGTACAACGTACTCACTCCATCCATAAACTGACAGTTTGACAGAGTGTTTGCTAGGCAACAGGTGACAGGATTTATAGGTAAATTCCCATGTTGTTGTACAACGTACTCACTCCATCCATAAACTGACAGTTTGACAGAGTGTTTGCTAGGCAACAGGTCACAGGATTTATAGGTCAATTCCCATGTTGTTGTACAACGTACTCACTCCATCCATAAACTGACAGTTTGACAGAGTGTTTGCTAGGCAACAGGTCACAGGATTTATAGGTCAATTCCCATGTTGTTGTACAACGTACTCACTCCATCCATAAACTGACAGTTTGACAGAGTGTTTGCTAGGCAACAGGTCACAGGATTTATAGGACAATTCCCATGTTGTACAACGTACTCACTCCATCCATAAACTGACAGTTTGACAGAGTGTTTGCTAGGCAACAGGTCAATGGATTTATAGGACAATTCCCATGTTGTTGTACAATGTACTCACTCCATCCATAAACTGACAGTTTGACGGAGTGTTTACTTGGCAACAGGTGACAGGATTTATAGGTCAATTCCCATGTTGTTGTACAACGTACTCACTCCATCCATAAACTGACAGTTTGACGGAGTGTTTACTTGGCAACAGGTGACAGGATTTATAGGTCAATTCCCATGTTGTTGTACAATGTACTCACTCCATCCATAAACTGACAGTTTGACGGAGTGTTTGCTAGGCAACAGGTGACAGGATTTATAGGTCAATTCCCATGTTGTTGTACAATGTACTCACTCCATCCATAAACTGACAGTTTGACGGAGTGTTTGCTAGGCAACAGGTGACAGGATGTATAGGTCAATTCCCATGTTGTTGTACAATGTACTCACTCCATCCATAAACTGACAGTTTGACGGAGTGTTTGCTAGGCAACAGGTGACAGGGTTTATAGGTCAATTCCCATGTTGTTGTACAATGTACTCACTCCAGCCATAAACTGACAGTTTGACGGAGTGTTTGCTAGGCAACAGGTGACAGGATTTATAGGTCAATTCCCATGTTGTTGTACAATGTACTCACTCCAGCCATAAACTGACAGTTTGACGGAGTGTTTGCTAGGCAACAGGTGACAGGATTTATAGGTCAATTCCCATGTTGTTGTACAATGTACTCACTCCATCCATAAACTAACAGTTTGACAGAGTGTTTGCTAGGCAACAGGTGACAGGATTTATAGGTCAATTCCCATGTTGTTGTACAATGTACTCACTCCACCCATAAACTGACAGTGCTGTCATGTGTTCCAGCAAGCGATTGACGCGGGATCATTCTTCAGTGGTGCCGAGAGAACTCTGACGAATGGAGATGTGACAGCTGGGTTTGGGGCGAGTGACCAGGTCATCGAGGGTGAGGCATACGTGGGGGCACAGGAGCACTTCTACATGGAGCCCCAGAGTTGTGTGGCCATACCCAGGGGAGAGGAGGGTGAGATGGAGGTCTTTTCTAGCACACAGGTTCCCTCTGGTGTCCAGGTACTGCATTATTATATTTATAGACATTGTACTCCTAGAGCATTCTACCATTTTTACTTTCAAAATTTTTACAAATGTGCGGCGTGTTTTAAATCCGTTGAAAGAGTGTTTGTTGGAAGACAAGATAATAACTGGACAAAATAATTTCTAATGTGCATATGGGCAAAACTAAATTAAGACGAGATATCTGAAGTTTAATATTAATGATCTCTAATGTTTATCAAAGTCCTTTTTCATGTGTAAATATTTCTTGATTTGATTTAATTTGTATAATTGATTGTGATAATAAAATAATTGTTACAAGATGTTAGAAGTCCTGTAGAAAAAAACTCCAGTCATTACATAATATAGTAGTTGTGTGTATTTCTATTACAGTAAAACCTGCCACAGCAGAAACCTGTCTCCATTGGACACTTTTGAAAATCTTGAATGACAAGTCTGCACTGTCCACTATCTGTCCATAGTGGTAATGTGGCCTTAATGGGCATATCGCGCAGTCCAAACGATGTCCACTGTCGACAGATTTGTCTGTACTGTCATATTTTCAGACTGGCGTGGCAAAAGCTTTGGGCGTGTCATCCAACAAGATTGTTTGTCATGTGAAGAGAGTAGGTGAGATACACAGCATGATTAGGTTCCCATTCGCTGTCTTTCACGATGAATTCTATGTTCAATGCAGCATGGGTATAAATGAGAAAAACATTTTCATATTTCATCAGATGAATTTTTATACTGTTTTCTATTTGCTTTGAGAAACTTAATGCCGAAATTAATCATGATTGTCTAACTTTAGTTACCCTGAATAAATTACACACTAGGTGGCGCTTTTGGTGGCAAGCAGACCCGATGGATGTTAGTGACATTGCCAGCTGCAGTCGCTGCACACAAGTAAGTTCATTGATCAAAAATGGTATTGAATGATTTCATTTTCTTATAACCTGAAATAGAAATAAATTAGTTATTTGTATTTTTTTAATTTGTCAGTAAAAATGATCAATGATAAGTAAATGTAATATAATAATTAACATTTATAGCATAATATACTGGTTAGAGCGTTGGACTCTCAATCGAGAATTTGTCAGTAAAAATTATCAATCATTAGCAAATGTAATATAATAAGTGACATTGATAGCATGGCGTAGTGGTTAGAGCGTTGGACTTTCAGTCGAGACTTTGCAGGTTTGAAATCCCTTCTTGCTGTTTAAAATCTTGGTGGACACATTTGTTCACTCAAAATTGCTGCAGTTCAATTATCTGTATGAATGAGTACCTGGTTATAGACAGTGGTGGATATTTGTATATATATATATGTATATTGTCTTTGCACAGTAATTGCAGCATGGCTGAATGTTTCACATCACACAGAGAAGTCGAGATGGTCTTTGATTGTACAGGTCAGCCAGGCAGTAAAGTGTAAAGTGCTTTGAGCAGTCATAAGGACTGGATACTGCACTAAATAAGAACTTACCATTTTTGTATCCTCAAGAACCTAAGCTCAAAGTTGCAACAAAGAAGGATCATTAAGCATTGTATCATAAACAGGACACACAAAGGTTAAAGTTGCAAAATCAACCAGTCAATAGATCAGCTTCATTTCCACCCTGTACCTCAAAAAGAGTGTTGGTGCACCGAGACTCACATGGTGCAGTGCCACATGTATTAATAATAGAACATTCTAATTGTATATTGTTGCTGATCTTGCTTGTTCTGCAGGCTCCAGCGCCCTGTGCGATGTATTCTGGAACGGTCAACAGACATGGCTATTTCTGGACAAAGACGTCCAGTGCTGGCAAAATACAAGGTTGATTTTGGAGTTTCTAGTTGTTTCCAGTTCTCAGCAACGTTATATTAATTGACTACCGGTAGTCTATATATTGGGGTTAACATTTGATGGTAACAGGCGTCGTGTTGTTCATGTTCTCTTGTTAAATGTCTTGTAAATACAGAGATAATCACACAACTCCACAAAGTCCCAAAACCACATAGTATGTGTTGGTCCTCACAAATTGTGGCGAAAATAAATCACCACATTTGTGTTACCTGTCGACTGGAACATAATTATTATATCAATGCACATTGAAGCTGTTGTGAATAACAGTACTGGACTGCTTGGTGGGCAACATCTACCAGGTGACCTTATTAGAATAACAGTACTGGACTGGTTGATGGGTAACATCTACCAGGTGACCTTATTTGAATAACAGTACTGGACTGCTTGATGGGTAACATCTACCAGGTGACCTTATTAGAATAACAGTACTGGACTGCTTGATGGGCAACATCTACCAGGTGACCTTATTAGAATAACAGTACTGGACTGCTTGATGGGCAACATCTACCAGGTGACCTTATTAGAATAACAGTACTGGGCTGCTTGATGGGTAACATCTACCAGGTGACCTTATTTGAATAACAGTACTGGACTGCTTGATGGGCAACATCTACCAGGTGACCTTATTAGAATAACAGTACTGGACTGCTTGATGGGCAACATCTACCAGGTGACCTTATTAGAATAACAGTACTGGGCTGCTTGATGGGTAACATCTACCATGTGACCTTATTTGAATAACAGTACTGGACTGCTTGATGGGCAACATCTACCAGGTGACCTTATTAGAATAACAGTACTGGACTGCTTGGTGGGTAACATCTACCAGGTGACCTTATTTGTATCCAGTGGGTATTGGCTGTGGGTTTTGGAAGCTATTTTGGATGGCTCAGAATCACAAGCCCAGCACCACATATCGGTGGGGATGGCCCGGGTGGCTGATAGGGTGAACAGATACGTTATGTTGAACTTTACAAACTTTTGAAACCAACGCCTACATATAAGCAAGTAACTTTATTTAAGTAAGTTACTTTTTTACAATATAACACATACATATAGTTAAAATACAACATGTCTAAGAAATGCCAATGTGTGTTACATTATGTGGATGTTACTTGGCTAGAAGCTGTCTTCCAGTGACACCTGTTGCTCTCCTCCCTGTATCCTGCTGTACACAGGAGAGGGTCAGGTACAGTAACGCTGAACCACTGTCTGTGTCTCCTCCCTGTTCCCTGCTGTACAGGGGTGAGGGTCAGGTACAGTAAAGCTGAACCACTCTCTGTGTCTCCTCCCTGTTCCCTGCTGTACAGGGGTGAGGGTCAGGTACAGTAAAGCTGAACCACTCTCTGTGTCTCCTCCCTGTTCCCTGCTGTACAGGGGTGAGGGTCAGGTACAGTAAAGCTGAACCACTCTCTGTGTCTCCTCCCTGTTCCCTGCTGTATACGGGTGAGGGTCAGGTGCAGTAAAGCTGAACCACTCTCTGTGTCTCCTCCCTGTTCCCTGCTGTACAGGGGTGAGGGTCAGGTGCAGTAAAGCTGAACCACTCTGTGTCTCCTCCCTGTTCCCTGCTGTACAGGAGTGAGGGTAAGGTACAGTAAAGCTGAACCACTCTCTGTGTCTCCTCCCTGTTCCCTGCTGTACAGGGGTGAGGGTCAGGTACAGTAAAGCTGAACCACTCTGTGTCTCCTCCCTGTTCCCTGCTGTACAGGGGTGAGGGTCAGGTACAGTAAAGCTGAACCACTCTGTGTCTCCTCCCTGTTCCCTGCTGTACAGGAGTGAGGGTCAGGTACAGTAAAGCTGAACCACTCTCTGTGTCTCCTCCCTGTTCCCTGCTGTACAGGGGTGAGGGTCAGGTACAGTAAAGCTGAACCATTGTCTGTGTCTGTTCCCTGCTGTACAGGGGTGAGGGTCAGGTACAGTAAAGCTGAACTACTCTCTGTGTCTCCTCCCTGTTCCCTGCTGTACAGGGGTGAGGGTCAGGTACAGTAAAGCTGAACCACTCTGTGTGTCTCCTCCCTGTTCCCTGCTGTACACGGGTGAGGGTCAGGTACAGTAAAGCTGAACTACTCTCTGTGTCTCCTCCCTGTTCCCTGCTGTACAGGAGTGAGGGTCAGGTACAGTAAAGCTGAACCACTCTCTGTGTCTCCTCCCTGTTCCCTGCTGTACACGGGTGAGGGTCAGGTACAGTAAAGCTGAACCACTCTCTGTGTCTCCTCCCTGTTCCCTGCTGTACAGGGGTGAGGGTCAGGTACAGTAAAGCTGAACCACTGTCTGTGTCTCCTACCTGGTCCCTGCTGTACAGGGGTGAGGGTCAGGTACAGTAAAGCTGAACCACTCTCTGTGTCTCCTCCCTGTTCCCTGCTGTACAGGGGTGAGGGTCAGGTACAGTAACGCTGAACCACTCTCTGTGTCTTTTCCTTCCATTGTTTTCTGTCCACTGTTCCCTCTCTCCATCTTTCATCCTCCCCTGCTCTTCTCATGTCCCTCCTCACGCAGTCCTCCCATCTCAGCTGGGGCGTTCCCTGTATCCTTTGTGTTGTTTTGCCTTCTCTTTTGACACCATTTAAAATAAATTATAATTACTCTGTGATTACTAAATCACAATCATAACAATTACCAAAATCACATTAAACTAATCACTAAAGTCATCACCAGCCCACTTCTGTGCTATTAAACCAGAGTATTACTTAAACATGTAGTCAGTCGCTATTGCTGGTGATATATGACAACAATCTGAGAAGTTTTAACCATTGAAATATGTGTAAGTGAATAAAGACGAGACCAGAACATAAGTTTTACTTGGGTTACAGAACAGAGTAAAAATCTATGATATGTCACTTGTGCAATATGAGCATGTTGTCTGGTTGAACTACCTCCAGGTGGGCTGTACGAATGATGGCCGCATCCTCGCTGTAGACATCTACTTTTATGTGAACAGCGGCTGCACAGTCGAATTTGTGCCAGCGGTGAGTGGTTATGATAGATACCACTGATTTCTTATTACAATGTTAATAGCAGATATGCCATATTTTAAAAATATCCATACTTTTATTTGAAACTCCACATAGATCTTTACAAATCAGTATATTAAGTTGCAGTGGTTAATCGGTTCATGCTATTCCGATCAAGTGTCAACAACTACCAACTACAAAATATACTTACATAAAATAATCCCCAGGTTTTGCAGTACATTATCGAGTGCCATCTATCTAGCTACACAACATAAGCTCACCTACATCAAACCAAATGCACTGTGTACCTGTAGGAATCATACTAACACCAAAGTTATTTTCTCTTCGACAGCTATAAGTTAATTATGTAATTTATACTTGTTTGATGACCACAAGAAAATATGTACTTAATTATGAATGTTGTATTTGAATCAAATCTAAATAAAAACAGAATTTAAGGCCATATTCTTCCCTTACTCCAAAAAATTAATATTGTATACATAAAATTCATATGATGTGGCGCATCTGTAATAATCTCACTGGACGTAACAATGTTGTATTGTGATGTCAAGTTTTAACAAGACTCCTGTCCAAGGAAGGCTGGAAGGTAAACTAAATGATTTAACAACATACGATAATTGAATGATTTTGCACATGCTGACAAGTGACATTAATTATTTAGGTGACGATGGTGTCTTCTACAATGTGCTCACAACTGTTTTGTTGGAATTTTGTTGTATCTCTTTTATCAACAAATTTACAAAGAGATTCCACATTGATACAGAAAGAATTTGGGACATGTGACATGTTAAATACGCAACAAATTCTAGTCAGACAAATGCTGGAGGAGCAACTGTAACATTTTCATTAGATACATGATCTTGTTTGTGGAGAGTGGGTACAAGTTAAAGGAAATCACATGTTTGGAATAACATAACTCTACTAGCTACATTTTCACAATGTGCATTTTCAGTTCATTGAAACCTTTATCATGTTCATGGACAATGGCTACAAGATTCCAAGCTTGCGTGTGAACGGACAGGCGTGTCGTACCAACCTACCAACTTTCACTGCATGCCGAGGCTTTGGCACCCCTCAAGGCCAATACATCATACAAACAGTTCTTCAGCACATCGCTGAGACACTGAAGTTGCCTCCTGACCAGGTGTGTGCCTTGTGGACATCACATTCTTTATGATAGTTCAACAGTAACCTTATTATTACTATCTTATTACATTTATCAATCTTATTTATCGATCTTATTTATTATTATTGTGATATTGAAGATATTAACGTTTTTACTATTTCACGTATTTACAAAATATAGTTTTACGAATGTAGTTTAACATTTACATATTTACTTAAAATAACTTATATGTGGACAATTTGCATAGTTTTTAATATTATGCAGCATATTATTATTATTATTTTATGATTTACAACTGCAGCGGTACCTCACTACTGGGCAGAAGTGACCTGAATAGCAAGGTGACCTTATTAGCGGTACTAATTTCCTATACTTTATTGTTATAAATATAATTTGGGACAGTCCCAGGGTAACCTTAATTGCGAGGTGGCTGTATTACCAAGGTGACCATAAAGTTAAGGTTTTACTGTACCAAGGTTTACCTGAATTAATTAGAATGATATGTTTGTACACACCCATGAACAGGGCAGCAATCCCAGATTTGACAGTGAAAAACTAGGAACAGACTTTAAATTTTCTGAAGCAGCAAACTGCCACAGACTGGACTGTATTTACTCTCGAATAACGATAACTAATTTTATCTATATATTAATACGTTAACTTTGGATTTAGCTTGACTATATCTCTACCTCTTTATAAGTCCATTCACTTCCTTGGACCATTGGCCATTAATCTAGCAATTGGAGATGTATTTCAAAAAAACAAAGGTAGTTAATTAATGTTATTTACTTACTCCCTTTGTATGCTTGTTTATCTGGCGAAGAAAGATGCCATCTGGGTATAAAGAAAGAAGAAATATTGAAATTGAGTGGTGTGTATCTCTCCAGATAGCGCTTAATATTAAAATACTTACTGGTGACTAGTGATTCCTGTTGTCTATTGTTTCTTGGCTGGCTTGGGTGTAAGCTCATAAATAACTATTCGTAGTTGCTGTGATTTTAGTAGGTGACATGTGACCTGCCAGAATGAACCAGGTATTAAGTCCCACAGGCCTATTCTGCACATGAGCTAACAATAGCTTTCTAGGTCATGTGACCCGCCTCAATGAACCAGGTATTAAGTCCCACAGGCCTATTCTGCACATAAGCTAAAAATAGCTGTCTAGGTCATGTTCCATCAATTGTGTACAGTTTTTTCGTCAACAAATAATTAAAAACTAATAAAATACCTGCATTTACAACTCACAGTTAAAAAAACAATAGACAATGTGAGTCAAAATCACATTGTTTCTCAAAACGTAACTTTTTAGAAGTTTGCTTCAATTTGAGCAATAAATCAAAAATTAGTCAACCTATTTCAACAAATGAGGTGTCATTTTAAAGCGTGTGCTCTGTGGAATCCAACAAACAGGTACAAAACTGCATTTCACTTGATACCCACTTTGTTATGGCAGGTGACATTTGTGTGTTTCTTACAGGTGTGTGAGTTGAACTTGTACAGAGATGGCGACGTGACACCATACAACCAGGTGACATTTGTGTGTTTCTTACAGGTGTGTGAGTTGAACTTGTACAGAGATGGCGACGTGACACCATACAACCAGGTGCTTGAGGACTGCCACGTGCGCCAGTGTTGGCAAGACGTGCTACAGCGTAGTGACTACGAGACACGATGTGCACAAGTAGACACGTACAACAGGTATTGTATCCACATAATCCACACTACACAAGTCATGACACTTACCTTGAGATAGTTATAATAATAATAACAATTAACATTTATATAGCACCAAATCTATTTAAAATAAAATGCTCTAGGGTGCTTTAAATAAAACTGCATAAATTAAATAATACCATTAAATATAATATTAATAAAACATAAAAGGATTGATTTAAACATCATAGATAAAAAGTGTATATAGAATTATAGTTACAGTGCAAAATTATATAAACGTGAATAAAATCTTACAAATTTAGACCTACATGCATATTTGTATGTGACATGGTCAAGAAAATAGAAAGCAATGAAATTGGCTAAGTCAGTTTAGTTGAATGCCAGTTTAAAAAGGTATGTCTCTAGATGTTTCTTGAATGTATATATAATAATAAATAGAATAGTATATGCATAAAATAGTGATCATTACGAAAATATTGAAGGATTGCTCGAATTTCACATCGGGTGAGGTTTTAGGTATTAATACTATTTATTTCATTAAAATGAAGGGAATTCTGTACATTATCCTTTCCTTTAAGATATCTTTCTCATATAAACCTCTTGAAAGCATTCTTTGACTGCAGCTATGGGAGCATTGACCTGTTTGGAGATCGCCAAATTACACCGCTGCGCATGTGCACTTATGGGATTGTGGGGACGCTTATGTTCAAAATATGAATGTAAGAGAAGAATGTATAGCAAACATTGTTTGTTTCCATTGTGATTGGACTCTCAGTTTATGTATTTATATTTTGCTGTGTAATGTCAAACTCACTTTGACCAGAGGTTGTTCTTGTCACTGCTTAGTTAAATTGAATTTCACGCTATGCAGATGAATACAGTTTTACCAAGGATACTTTGCGTGCAGCCATCATGAACCGATCTCTGGTCAGGTCAGTACTACAGGACAAGCAATATTCTTTGTTATCACATCTACATATGGAATAGGGTTCGTGAAAAACTATTTACCAAAAAGACCTGACTCCACAAATTTTGCAGTGTGTTTCTCCCAAAGAAATTGATTGAACAGGTCTGCCAGGGAGTAAAATGTAAGGCTCTTTGAGCAGTCTTATAATAAGATATATTTATTTTACCAGGGAACATCGATGGAAGAAACGGGGCTTTGCAACAGTGCCACAAAAATTTGGCATAAGCATCCCAGGGGCTGGTACATTCTTTAACCAGGTTTGGCTTTTATCTCAATTGGGAATCACACAAACAAACAGGCAAACAATTAAACAGTAAGTATGCTGTCACAGGAGCACAAATGAACATAGAAAGCAAAGTCCAGTACAACATTAGTATTGTGTGTCTGTCAACTGTAAAGGTACAACTCCCTCTTTCCTTGATCAGTTACACAAATGTATGATGATGTTGAATCGACTCAGATGCATGTTAATACGCATTTATTTTTTGGTAGTATGCTGTGTTGTAGGCTGGTGCATGTATACATGTCATGTACATCATGCTGTGTTGTAGACTGGTGCATGTATACATGTCATGTACATCATGCTGTGTTGTAGGCTGGTGCATGTATACATGTCATGTACATCATGCTGTGTTGTAGGCTGGTGCATGTATACATGTCATGTACATCATGCTGTGTTATAGGCTGGTGCATGTATACATGTCATGTACATCATGCTGTGTTGTAGGCTGGTGCATGTATACATGTCATGTACATCATGCTGTGTTATAGGCTGGTGCATGTATACATGTCCTGTACACCTTGCTGTGTTGTAGAATAATGCATGTGTACATGCCCTGTACATTGTTTTGTGTTGTAGACTGGTGCATGTGTAAATGTCCTGTACATCATGCTGTGTTGTACATTGGTGCACTGGTGAATGTGTCCTGTACTATGTTCTGTGTTGTATATGTACATGTTCTGATGTTCTGTACATTAGGCTGTGTTGTTGACTGGTATGTGTGTACATGTACTGTACATCATGGTGTGTTGTAGATTGGTGCACTGGTGCATGTATACATGTCCTGTACAATGTTCTGTGTTGTAGGCTGGTGTATGTGTAGATGTTCTGGACATCATGCTGTGTTGTAGGCTGGTGTATGTGTACATGTCATGTACATCATGCTGTGTTGTAGGCTGGTGCACTGGTGCATGTGTATACAGACGGCACTGTACTCGTGGCTCACGGTGGCTGTGAGTTGGGGCAAGGTCTGCATACAAAAATGATTCAGGTTTGTTTGATCTCCTTCGGCCACATTCATATTGATATAATGGACATCAAGTTGACAAATAAAATCAAGAACCCGGATTTAAAATCCTGTGCTGCCGTTTTGAAACTTGGGCAAGTTTATTCACTCACCGCTGCTGTTTGTACCTGTCTATGTCTGTAACTTGTGCAGTAATTGCAGCAGGCTGAATGCTTTCCTCAGAAGTAGAGATGGTGTTTGATTTAACAGGTCTCCAGGGAATAAAGTGTAAAGTGCTTTGAGCAGTCCTAAGGATTATATACTGTGCTATATAAGAACTTACCTTTAAATAAACAAATGTTCTTATTGTATTACTATAACATCAATGACACACTTTACAGATGCATTTAACATACAGAAGTCAACCTACAAGTATATCTTAGTTAATTTTAAGTAAATTTCCAACATGCCAATAGCAGAAGTGTTTTGTCTGCACCGGCAGGTTACGAGTCGAGCTTTGGGGATTCCCGTCGAGAAGATTCACATCAGCGAGACAAGCACGAACACCGTGCCGAACACATCTGCAACAGGCGCCAGTCTAACCTCTGACCTCAACGGCATGGCAATTGCTGTGAGTTCACCAGTTGAATCTTTTCCTTAATAAATATAGCCACATGCATGGTTTCTGCTGCATCTAGGTTTTTGTAAGTATTTAACTAAAAACAACTTCTTTGACGGATTGTTTACATGCAATTGATGAAATAAGTGGTTCTGTCTGATTAATAATATTGATACATCGCAGAAAGATTTCAAAAATGTTTGGTGAAAAATGCATATTATGATTGCATATGGCAGAAACTGAGTGGACTCAACCAGTAAATATTTAAAGGTTGGTTTGATTTTTCACTGGTTTCATTTCAAATTCAGTTTTCAAAAAAGCAATCCTCTGTAGTATTCACTAAACATGTTGTCATGATTTCATTATGTTTAAATGTAGTTTCGGTAAAATCATTAAAAAACAGACGCACTTAGTTAATTCCACATGTAGAATCACTTCAGGTGATTCTCAAAATTGGAATCTTTACGTTAATGTGCTATATGATTATGTTCTCTATTGATGTTGTTGACATTTGCTCTCTCAAACTCCATGGGACTGACAAATTCAGTGGGCTGATGGCCTTGCAATTAGCTTTGGCAAATTACCATGTATAACGACAAAAGTTAATTGTGTCCACCATTTAGAGAAACGTACACACTTTGTTATCAGACTAATGTTATTTAAAGTAATCACCCACTTCATATTTGAACATCAAAGAAGCAGATCCGTGATGAGCTAAACTAGGAGACAACTTTAACAAATATCAAGAATCATCATAGTCAGGAACAGTGAACAGCAAGTTGGGTTAGCCTCCAACTGATTGTCTGTGAAATATGTTTACTGTTCCATCCAATCAGTCTAGTATAACCTTTGGCAATAATTTTTAGCTTTTAATTGAGAAAGAACCTAGCTCCGATTCCACATATAGCTGTCAATAAACCATGTTAGTATTGTTTATATTTCCCAGAATGCCTGTCAGATCCTCAGGGAGCGCCTCGAACCCTACAAGATGGCAGCTCCTGAAGACGGCTGGGACAAATGGGTGGGTTCAGAAGGCTGGAACGTCATATGGCCGTTATTGTTTGTGAAACATAAATTATGCAATTTATATGGGAGATTCAAACAATAAGCAGTATGTTTTCATGATACAAGAGAATGCCTCATGTGTTCAGTCAGTACGATGTGTTTTGTTTAAAGTCCTTACCACCTACAATGTCAGTCTCTATAATTGTTTGTGAAACATATGCCACTTTATATGCGAGATCCAAACAATAATCTTATGGCGAGGCATAATAAATATGTTTCTAGAACACAAATTTCATACAATTTGCACACATTCATGCAGAGAGACATCTACACATACCATATCAAATGTGAATCTTCCATTACTGAGGCAATGGTTTCTGTCATGTGTGTTTCAAGTCCATGCTGCCTGCATGGACCATGTCAGTCACTATACTGTCATGTGTCTGTTTCATGTCCTTACTGCCTACATGAACCATGTCAGTCTCTATATTGTCATGTGTCTGTTTCATGTCCTTCCTGCCTACATGAATCATGTCAGTCTCTATATTGTCATGTGTGTGTTTCAGGTCCTTGCTGCCTGCTTGGACCATGTCAGTCTCTATATTGCCATGTGTCTGTTTCATGTCCTTGCTGCGTACATGAACCATGTCAGTCTCTATATTGTCATGTGTGTGTTTCAGGTCCTTGCTGCCTGGGTGGACCATGCCAGTCTCTACATTGTCATGTGTCTGTTTCATGTCCTTGCTGCCTACATGAACCATGTCAGTCTCTATATTGTCATGTGTATGTTTCAAGTCCTTGCTGCCTGCATGAACCATGTCAGTCTCTATACTGTCATGTGTCTGTTCCATGTCCTTACTGCCTACATGAACCGTGTCAGTCTCTATATTGTCATGTGTGTGTTTCAGGTCCTTCGTGCCTGCATGGACCATGTCAGTCTCTATATTATCATGTGTCTGTTTCATGTCCTTGCTGCCTACATGAACCATGTCAGTCTCTATATTGTCATGTGTGTGTTTCAGGTCCTTGCTGCCTGCATGGACCATGTCAGTCTCTATATTGCCATGTGTCTGTTTCATGTCCTTACTGCCTACATGAACCATGTCAGTCTCTATATTGTCATGTGTGTGTTTCAGGTCCTTAGTGCCTGCATGGACCATGTCAGTCTCTATATTGTCATGTGTCTGTTTCATGTCCTTTCTGCCTACATGAACCATGTCAGTCTCTATATTGTCATGTGTGTGTTTCAGGTCCTTGCTGCCTGGGTGTACCATGCCAGTCTCTATATTGTCATGTGTCTGTTTCATGTAATTTGCTGCGTACATGAATCATGTCAGTCTCTATATTGTCATGTGTATGTTTCAGGTCCTTTCTGCCTACATAAACCATGTCAGTCTCTATATTGTCATGTGTCTGTTTCATGTCCTTGCTGCCTACATGAATCATGTCAGTCTCTATATTGTCATGTGTGTGTTTCAGGTCCTTGCTGCTTGGGTGGACCATGCCAGTCTATATTGTCATGTGTCTGTTTCATGTCCTTGCTGCCTACATGAATCATGTCAGTCTCTATATTGTCATGTGTGTGTTTCAGGTCCTTGCTGCCTGCATGGACCATGTCAGTCTCTATATTGTCATGTGTCTGTTTCAGGTCCTTGCTGCCTGCATGGACCATGTCAGTCTCTATATTGTCATGTGTCTGTTTCATGTCCTTGCTGCCTACATGAACCATGTCAGTCTCTATATTGTCATGTGTGTGTTTCAGGTCCTTGCTGCCTTCATGGACCATGTCAGTCTCTATATTGTCATGTGTCTGTTTGATGTCCTTGCTGCCTACATGAAACATGTCAGTCTCTATATTGTCATGTGTGTTTCAGGACCTTGCTGCCTGCATGGACCATGTCAGTCTCTATATTGTCATGTGTCTGTTTCATGTCCTTGCTGCCTACATTATCCATGTCAGTCTCTATACTGTCATGTGTGTTTCAGGTCCTTGCTGATTGCAGGGACCACGTCAGTCTCTATATTGTCATGCGTCTGTTTCATGTCCTTGCTGCCTACATGAAACATGTCAGTCTCTATATTTTCATGTGTGTGTGTTTCAGGTCCTTGCTGCCTGCATGGACCATGTCAGTCTCTATATTGTCATGAGTGTGTTTCAAGTCCTTGCTGCCTGCATGGACCATGTCAGTCTCTATATTGTCATGTGTGTGTTTCAGGTCCTTGCTGCTTGCGTGGACCATGCCAGTCTGTATATTGCCATGTGTCTGTTTCATGTCCTTGCTGCCTACATGAACCATGTCAGTCTCTATATTGTCATGTGTGTGTTTCAGGTCCTTGTTGCTTGCGTGGACCATGCCAGTCTCTATATTGTCATGTGTCTGTTTCATGTCCTTGCAGCCTACATGAACCATGTCAGTCTCTATATTGTCATGTGTGTTTCAGGTCCTTGCTGAATGCATGGATCATGTCAGTCTCTATATTGTCATGTGTCTGTTTCATGTCCTTGGTGCCTACATGATCCATGTCAGTCTCTATATTGTCATGTGTGTGTTTCAGGTCCTTGCTGATTGCATGGACCATGTCAGTCTCTATATTGTCATGTGTCTGTTTCATGTCCTTGCTGCCTACATGAACCATGCCAGTCTCTATATTGTCATGTGTGTGTTTCAGGTCCTTGTTGCTTGCGTGGACCATGCCAGTCTCTATATTGTCATGTGTCTGTTTCATGTCCTTGCAGCCTACATGAACCATGTCAGTCTCTATATTGTCATGTGTGTGTTTCAGGTCCTTGCTGCCTGCATGGACCATGTCAGTCTCTATATTGTCATGTGTCTGTTTCATGTCCTTGCTGCCTACATGAACCATGTCAGTCTCTATATTGTCGTGTGTGTTTCAGTTCCTTGCTGCCTGTATAGACCGTATCAGTCTCTATATTGCTATGTGTCAGTTTCAAGTCCTTGCTGCCTACATGAACCATGTCAGTCTCTATATTGTCATGTGTCTGTTTCAGGTCCTTGCTGCCTGCATGGACCATGCCAGCCTCTCTATATTGTCATGTGTCGGTTTCAGGTCCTTGCAGCCTACGTGGTCCATGTCAGTCTCTCTATGGTGTCATATATTCATGTCCTTGCTGCCTATGTGATCTGTGTCAGTCTCACTATATTTTCATTTGTTCAGGTCCTTGCAGCCTACGTGGTCCATGTCAATGTCTCTATATTGTCATGTGTTCATGTCCTTGCTGCCTACGTGGACCATGTCAGTCTGTATATTGTCATGTGTCTGTTTCAGGTCCTTGCTGCTTATTTTGATCGAGTCAGTCTCTCAGCTACTGGATTCTACAAGTGAGTGCTATTTTGTTATAAAAAGTCACAGAAATGTGTGTGTTCTATATTAGTATGTTATATATATACATATATATATATATATACTTCTAACAGCAGCATACATACTGCATAAAGATTTCATCCCTGGATGCATAGACAATATCTTTTATTTTAAAATTTGAACTGTTAGTATATATATATATATAAGATATCCAGATATGTATTGATATCAATCATTATTTGCACCCGAAAAAATCTTTGTGGTGATTTTGAGAGATGTTTTCTCGAAGGTTGTTTATCATATCTCTCATAATGGAGCAGTCAACCTATGCTGCCGTTAGATATATATATTAAATACTTACATGTCCCACTTGTTGTACATAAGCCTATATATGAATGAACGTTTATTCAACAACAACAACAACAACATAATACATGCACAGTATGGTTTGCTGCTGCTGCTGCTGAAAGGACATAGCTGAAGTCATAGACTTATGTGTTGCTATGCCCTACTCGAACTATGAAAACTGAATAAATACAACAGGAATTATAAATAAATCACAAAATAATATTCACAACTCATATAATTTTATAGACTGTTTACTATAGTGCTTGTGTTACTATTTCATGGGTTTAACAAAACGTCACCTTCAATTAACAATTCACAAATATGTAGAAAGTAATGACAACTTGATTGCTTTTTTTAATTGTGTTAAACTTGGAAGCTGAGTCAATTTATTTGGTAAATTGTTCCACGTTTTTATATACATCCACTTGTCTTATTTTTTATTAATCACACACAAAAGAAAATCTCTTAAAGATCCAGATTGCTGTCATGCTTTAAAATGTTGTATACAAATGTCATTATTCCCTAAATTGGATCACGTCTTGTTTCCCCTTATTAATTATCTAATATAGTGCTGTTGCACCCTTAATAGTGTATAAATTATACGTCATTGTTATCCAGAATAAAAACCTGTCACCATTAGTTAAATGAATCATTGGATAACCACTTTTTGATCAGGATACATGTGTAGAACGATGATATATTGATCTCTTTTAAAGGACCCCAGGACTAAGCTATGATTGGAAGACTAATTCTGGGAGAGCTTACCTGTACTATACGTACGGGGCTTGCTGCTCCGAGGTTGAGATTGACTGTCTCACGGGTGATCACGTGGTTAGTATCTGCTCTTGAGTGACGGACATATTGTCAGCATTTTATCACCTGCCCCTGTTTAGAAACTTGAATAATTTTGTTCACCCTACTTTGCCCTTCAGAAGAGTTTTTTGTCCCATCTATCCGGCGTCTCTGCCAGGGAAGTAAAGGATCCCACAGTGGGTAAATGTGTAACCTGTCGTGGACTCACAGAGTTATAGTCTGTGTCTCTAACCCACTGGATCTTGCTCCCAGCAGCCAGAGTTACTTCCCAGTCGGGCGTGTGAGAGACGCTGAGCAGACAGTGACATCACTGATTCCCTGCTGTGACACTATGTCTGTGTCACAGATCACTTTCCCTCAGAGCTTTCTTAACAGTTTATGAACAGAAACTGGATATAACGTCATAGCCAATCAACAAAACACTTAAATTGTGATAATTATGTGTCATTTAAGTGAGAAAATAAAATCAGGTACCTTCATTATTTAGACATTCCAAAACATTTAATGTAAACTTAAACTTTGGACTTATAATGGTCGTCTCTATCTTTGGCTCAGCAATGAGCTTGAGTCAGTCAATCATTTTATTTCCAACAAATAATTTAGTCACAACAGAAGCGTCTACCATGCATCTAACAACTAACCACCATAACTTATTGCACACCACATTGCTTACATGCATAATATGATCAAACAATTTAAACCAGTTGTGTTTTGAGTTGCATCATTACTGCAATAAATAGTTTATGCAATAATTCCTATTATAGATATCTTTATTTGCAAAATGTACACCTATTGATATCAACAATATTGTATGTTGAGTAATTGCTCATTGTAATTAAATTGCCACTTACACGTGACCTTTGTACTGTCTAATGATCATAGTTATACTTACTGCTACCAGGTGCTGAGGTCAGACATAGTCATGGATGTTGGGCGCAGTCTCAATCCCGGCGTAGACATAGGCCAGATAGAGGGCGCTTTCATGCAGGTATTGTACCATAACTCTATGATGTAGACAGTGGTGGATATTTGTGTATGAATAGTTGTTGAGCATTAATTGCAGCATGGCTGTATGCTTCCCACAGAAGTTGAGATGGTGTTTGATTGCGTTTTGAGCAGTCCTGAGGGCTGGATACTGCACTATAAGAACTTACCTTTTTATGTATACAGGTCATTATATATTTTTTATTTCCACAACAATATAATACATACATGCCTTTGTGCTTTCCCCGTTTCAAAATAGTAATTACAGAATATATAAACATTTGTTTACATAACACAAATTGAATTATAATAACATGATAATGTGATAGTAATAATATAATATTTTTAGTTCTTGCATATTTTCGATGTATCCGTATTGTAACAGTAAACTTCATATTACCAGGTGCTTCGTATTATCTCGTTCCCATGGGGGGTCCTAAGGCACCTCTGTCGATGATCTTACAATCTGTCTCCACCTTTCTTGGTCATTTGCCACCACTTGCATCCCATAGAAATGGAGCCTTGTTATTTTACTTGATATTATAACCTTTGCCATGGTGTGTTAGTATGATGTGTTGTAAACAGAATAAAATAAAGCACTCTCAAGTTTTATTATGAGTAAAATACAAATTACTGTCATGTACATGAAACAACCATGTATCATGAACATAGAATACAGTGTACATTCGCTATAAGAGTTCATATACAATATTATTTGCTGTATTTAATATTTTATTTTATGGTTGAATATGGGATAATCTCAGAACATCAAGGTCTAATATCAGAGACAGTTACTTTTGTTTGGGGGTCTGAGGCACTTTCCTTTGGCATCGGACATCGATATTTTACTCTATAAGGACTTCCGATGTAAGAATTGGTGGTCAGACGGTTCCTTAAATATGATGTTCTTTACACCCAAGGGGCAAGGGTACATAACACTATGCAGACCAGAACTGATATTTCTAAGTTGTGACTTTTACGTGGACACTCTTATCCACTTAAAAGTTAACAGCTTTGAAATATCAGTTCTGGTCTGTGCAGTTGTATGTACACTTGGTTATAAGAAACGTCGCACATAATGAACCGTCTGACCAAGTCCATACATGTCTCGTGTAGCAATTGTCCACTGTCTTCATTGTGTCTAGGGCTATGGCCTGTTTGTGCTGGAGGAAGTGAAGTGGTCTGATGAGGGTCGTCTGTGTACAAACTGTCCAAGCACATATCAGATTCCTCGCTTCAGTGACATTCCGTCTGAGTTCAATGTGTCTCTGCTGAGGGGCATGTCCAACCCTCACGCCATCTACTCCTCCAAGGTAACTTCTATATAATCATATAAATTAGTACATAGTTTTCTGCGGAATTTATATGATTTGTAACATTCTTCATTTATTTATATGTATTTTTGTAATGTAATATACCTAGTGTTATTAATCGTAATTTAATATTATATGTACCTGTATCATTGTTATTTAAACTTTTCTTATGATTCCATGTATGTTTTATGCTGTGTGAACCCCCCAATGAATGCGCTGGTCCTGGATATATGGTGCTATATAATTTTTTGTAATAATAATAAATAATGATTCATAATAATGATGTACTTATTCATTTGTGGTTTCCATGCATGAGTATGCGTGCTGGGTCTAAGAGCTCTTGTCCAAGAGCAGACTATGTTGCATTAGATTAGTGGTCACCTGTTTCTCAATGCTACTGATTCTGGTCATTGTGTTGGAAATGATGCAACTTGACTATCACATCACAAAGACACTCACTCTGGGGTACCTCTGATATACATCTGGTCATTGTGTCAAAGTCACAGAGACATATCAACCTTAGCTCCCTAGCATATTCATCCATCTCTTGACGAGTTTAATATGACTTATCAATTCTGAGATTGACTACCTGGTAACCCTTCTTTATTGATTCACCTCTGAGCTTGGGTTCTGAGGATTTAGGCACAAAAGAAGTTACCTTATTATTTATTATACCTGACTGAGATGTATGTTGCCCCTCTAGGGTATTGGCGAGCCCGCTCTGTTTCTCGCTTCCTCCGTCTTCTTTGCCGTCAAGAATGCCATCATGGCCGCCCGTCGTCAAGTTGGACTCGATGAACCATTCCGACTGGACAGTCCAGCAACGCCTGAGAAGATCCGCATGGCTTGTGTTGACCAGTTCAGCAAGAAGGTACTTTCTAATGTCTGTCAAGTTTAACTAAGGTGACATTCTTATTATACAAAAAATTACTTGATGAAGAATAAATCCTGCTGTCACATTCCTAATTGTTATATTTGTCATTCTTAAATCAGACATGATTGACATTTGTTTAAATTAATGTTTTATATACGCTATGTATACACATATATGTATGCAAGTGTAGTTGATCACGTGATAATCTGATAATCATATAATTACTTACATTACATTAGTAGGATGACTCCTATGATAGCGACATATAATTGTCTTAATGGGAGCCTCCCTGACCTTACTGTATCTAGTATGTTGTATTTTATATGCGTATGATGGTTAAATAAATACTGTCTGTCTGTCAGGGGCCCAAGCTATTTCTGCTCAGAACAATACCAATAGCCGTTCCATAGATGTGTGCCAAATCTTTCATTTACACAGGCCTTAGACCCTCTTTGCATGGTCCTAAATATGCCACTTTTGAATGGTCCTAAATATGTTACTTATTATGTGTGTGTGTGTCATGTGTGTGAGTGCAACTTAGAAGTCACTTAAGTAACATTCGTATAACCATGGTTTATTTATTTAACATGTCAATATAGACAATCATTATATTATTATATGAAGACACTTTCTACACCTTATAAATGACAAGATGTGACAAAAAACGCACGCTCATGATATCTCAACATTTACTTGCAGATACCACAAACAAAGGTCACACTGTGATGACATTGTTTGGCATGATGACATTGCAGCAATGTTCAAGAATGATCAAGACAGTTAGGAACACTTTCAAAACAATATTTAATTATGTGGTGATTTCAATATAGATCTTTTTAAATATAATACCAACAATGGTGCAACACAAATTGTGGATATGTTGTTTAGTCTCGGTATATATCCCTTAATTAACAAGCCGAGCCGAATTACAGATTATAGTGCAACTTTAATTGATAACATTTTCACAAATTAACTGAATAGTAGTATTACTAACGGGTTACTTATAAATGATATTATTGATCATTTACCTGTATTTTGTGTTTGTAATTGTTCACATATAAATAGAATCACTGACAAAAAATACAGATGTATCAGAAAACTGGGTGATGATTGCATAGAATCCTTTAACAGTTATCTTTCTGCAATAAACTGGGATACGGTTTTAATGCAGATACAGCCTACACTAATTTTACAGACATATTCACCCGTATACAATAATAATTGTCCAATTAAGAAAATGTGCACAAATACACTTATCTCGAAGAGCAAACCCTGGTTCACTAGAGTTGCGCAATGCTCGTAAAAAGAAAAATAATTTGTACAAACAGTTTTTGTGGTATAGAACAACAAAATATGTAAATATACAACTTACAAAAATAAACTTACTTCTATTCTTAGATTTTGTGAAAAAGAGTGTTACAATAAATTGTTAGTTAAAGAAAAATATTATGTATAAGGGTATTTGGAAATTTTTTAATTAAATTATAAAGAAACAACAACTACTGTCATGTTACCCAAACTCTTTCATTAGCAATGGTAGATTGACCAGAAATACAACACATATTGCTAATGGGTTCAAAGATTTTGTCGTAAATGTTGGACCAAATCTTGCAAAAAACGTAAGAGTACCAAATGGAAATACAAGTGTGCTTGATATTTTACAAAATACAAACCCCAACACCATTTTCTTAGCTGGGGTAGAAGAACAGGAAGTGATGAATACTGTTACCAGTTGTAAAAACAGGTTATGACAATGTTGATATTATAATTGTTAAAAATATATAATGTAATACCATTTACTCATATATATGTAACAAATCATTTAGTACTGGTGTATTTCCAAGTAAAATGAAAATAGTCAAAGTAATTCCTATATTTAAGGCTGGGGAAAAGAATGTTTTACTAACTATAGACCAGTATCTCTACTTACGCATTTTTTATTTTTTTTAGAAAAAATTATTTAATTCTAGGCTAGATACATTTATAGAAAAGTATGACATTTTAAGTAGCAGCCAATATGGATTTAGGACAAACATGTCAACTCCAATGACTCTGTTAGAACTAACTGAAAATATTACTGCTGCCTTAGACCAAACGAAATAAAAAAATTAAAAAGCATTTGCTACAATTGATCATAATTTATTAGATTCTTACTCTGAAAATTCGAGGCTTATGGTATCACAGGGATGGCCATCGAGTGGCTGAAAAGTTACTTGCATAGCAAGACTACAGTATGTCAGCATAGATGACTGCAGTTCAGATTTATTACTATTATTTTATACTATACATAAATGATATCTGTAATTGTTCAGATATACAAAAATTCATTCTTTTCGTGGATGATACGAATATATTTTGTTCTGGGAAAGATCCAACCCAGCTAATTAAAGTTGTCAGCAATGAACTACAAAAGCTACATATCTTGTTTTCAGTTAATAAATTATCCTTAAACGTTGCTAAGACAAACTACATGTTGTTTACCAACTATAGTACGACAACAAATATTGATATAAAAATCGATATACAACTATTGAGGGTACATGTTGTTTACCAACTATAGTACGACAACAAATATTGATATAAAAATCGATATACAACTATTGAGGGTATATGTTACTAAGCCTTAGGGGACTTAATAGACGATAAGCTTAGCTGGAAAGATCATATAAATATGATCATGTCTAAACTAACAAAAACTATTGCCATTGTATACAGGGCAAAATATTTATTACATAAAAAGTCGCTTTTTATATTATATTGTTCATTATTTCTCTCGTATTTATCGTACTGCTGCGAAGTGTGGGGAAATGCATATAAAACATATATTAACGATGTTTATATTTTACAAAAAAAGTTGTACGAATAATATGTAATAAGAATACAGTCATACTAATACATTATTTTATGATCTAGGCATTCTTAAACTTTATGACTTAATAAAATTAAACATTTCTATCGCAATTTTTAAAACTAACAATAATTTGTTGCCGGATAACCTTCAATTCTTTTTTAATGCCAAATATACTACAACCTATGTAACACGCCAAAGAAATAAACTAAAACATGTTGATGTCCGAACAACGTTAAAGGCTAAGTGTATATCTGTGTATGGTATTAAATTGTGGAATTGTTTACGAGCACATAAAAATATCACTTACTATAAGAAATCTCAAAAACTATATAAAAATTACTTAATTGAAGAGTATAAATTATGTAATTAATTGTGTTATTGTTAAGGTTCAGAAAATATTTGGAAGCATAAATGTAGTAGTGGTCTCACTTTAGCAATAGCATATTCTTTATGTTACTAACACTGTGTTTAAGATTATGACCATGTTATAATGATGTCGGGGAAAGTGCATAATAAGCAATGAGCTTATACTTGCCCCCTTTCCATTTTGAACTGTGTCAACTGTAATATGTATATATGTTGTATTCTCAATTGGAAATAAAGAATTGAATTGAGAACAAAACACAGCTACGAATGCAGCCTAAGTTGATTAACCGAATGCGACATAAAACGATGCATTCTCGCATAAATCTACTATAGTTAAAAATAGTTCAAAAGTAACTCAACTCATGCAACCGGATTTCAGTTGTGTTATTTTGTATTAACGACTAAACATGTAAAACGTAAAGGTACATCAGACCTGCCTACCATTCCGGATTGTCTGGAATCATTCCGGAAACACACCTCATTATTACGGCGAGGGGTGAAAATATTACGGATTCTTTCTTTATCACAATGATCGTCAATCACTTCTGTGCTCCTCAAATTTAGCTTCCACTATATTCAACAGGTGGCAGCATATATACATGGTTTTTCATTCGCTGCTTCTGGTCGTAATCTGACCAATAAGAAACAGTGTTACAATAAATTCACATTTCTGCGCTCAAACAAAACGAAGTCACACGGCACGAAATGATAGCAGAAATCGAAATGGCACCACCACCAACCAAGAAGAAACGTGTGCTGCAAAAGTGTATAACAGCAGTATACTGACGGCACTCTAACCAGACATGTTTCGTATGGACAGTGAACAGAACTAGTCGCGGCACTTGTGACTTGTGTAGAATCCGGACCCACCTCGATTTCACCATTATAACTTGAGTTTTGCCTTTGATGGCTCAGGGCAGTGCGTTAGTTATGTTATTCAGGCTTATTTACTTTTAAGAATATTGCGTTTTAGAGCACTTTTGAAGCTTAAATAGCGCCGCGGTTTGCAGCAACATACGCCTCTATATCGCTCATTTTACGAGCGCGATGCGGTAACGCACAACCGGAGCGGTGCAGACTAGTGCAAACGGGGTCGCTATTTGGGCTACAAAAGTGCGCTAAGACACAATATTTTCGTAATATAAATAGGCGTGAGATGATGTTGAATGAGGGAACCACACAAGTGCCCTAGTCGCAACAATGTGCAGTGTAAATTTCTACATGCATTCAACTTGCACCTATTAATTCTGAACTTAGAATTTGCAGTAATGTGGAATTTTGCTTGAGTCAGCAAGCTGTTTTTGAAAGACACACAAAATCAGAATTACAATAGTTAGTATTAAACAAAATAACATTATTGAGGTTCTTTCAGTTGCTTAAAATGTGACTTGAAAAGATAATAAAACAGTTCTAGTCATTGTAAATTAGCTATGCCTATAGTGTATAGATGCAGTTACGCTTCTTCACGTTTGATTTCCACCAATGCTGGTTATGAACATCTACCTTGCATTGTTAACTGGACGCTTCAAAACACCTCACAGTTTATTAGATACTATTATGGTTTGGGTACAACTATCATCATAGTCACAGTATTAAAGTATTACTGACAGTGGTGTTCTTTTCCTGACAATATATGACACTGTTCTGAAACTATTACTGACAGCCGGCATATATTTCTGAAAGTCAGTGTAAATGGGAAGACAGATTACTGGCAGGACGTTTTTGGGATAGGCAGGTCTGGTACATTCTTATATATCGCAGTGTCCAGTAGCTAAGACTGTGCAAAGCGCTTTACACTTTACTCCCTGTCAGACCTGTTCAGTCAAACACCATCTCGACTTCTCTGGGAAGCCATGGTGCAATTAATGAGCGAAGATTATTCGTACATAAATATCACCAATATATATAGCCAGATACTCATTCATATAAATGAGTGAACAGGGGCATATTTGTATGGTATTAAATTGTGGCATTGTTTAGACGAGCACATACAAATATCATTTACTATAAAAAAAACTATATAAAAATTACTTCTTTAGGCAGTACGCCGACCTGTTTAGTGTACGGGTCGATCGCCAGGCGACGCATCAGCTGGAACGTCTCCTCAGTATTCGTACACGACGTTGCGGTTCGTGTCGATCTCCAGCACCGTCTCGGATTCGCCGTACACGACGACGTTCGCCGTCCGTGGTAGTGCCGTGGCGAAGTAACATCATTCGCAGTTTGCCTTTGCGCGCGACGTTGAAATGGTCACCATAGCAACAATCAGGTGAAAGGTCGAAACCGAACAATGCGTAGCCGGCACAGACATCGGCACGTGTCAGGTCATTGCCTTCGTTCTCGTACGCATTACCGGTCGACGCGAACATGTAGCTTCTGACGTAAGGATCTCGGCGACCTTTGGCTGTAGCGGCTTTCTCGGTACCTGACGTTCGTCCACGTAGAGGGCGAGGAAATCTATGTCATTGTGCTTCACATTGAATGGGTTTTATTTTAGGTCCCGTTGTAGTTGTCGACCAGGCGCAGGACCACCCGTTGGCTGCACGCCGAGGTAGACGTTCTTGTGAGTGTGAGACACGGTCCCCTGCGGGATCGAGAACATCTTACAGTTGTCTCGACGTAGCGGGTACTTGGCCGTCCCCTTCGTCAATGCCTTGATGTGTCCGAGCTGTACGGCCGGGTTCACCTTGGCCTTTCCCACTTCCAAAAACGTCTCCGTCAGCAAGATTTTGCTCGGGTTGGCACTTCTTGCCATGAGCGCCAACGTGCCCTTGTTTCGTACCAGACGGAACTTCACGTCAAAGCCGTTCAGCAGGTACCGGTCTTGCATGAACACGTCCGCGTGCAGACGCCCCAGCAACTGCACTTCGCGACTCTTCGAGATGTTTTCACGCTGATGCTGATACCCTTCGTAATCTTCCCCGACCGTGTCCATCTGTCCGTTGGTGTCCTTATACCACAGACCACCGTCGAGCTGGGTCTTCTTGGCATCCGCTCCGTAGCTCAACAACGTGTCGATATAGGCCTGGTACGGGTACGTGTTGGTCGAGGGGGAGAAGAGCGTGCCGTTCTTCGGCACGTCGACTTGACTGAACAGCAAGTACAAAAAGTTGTTGACCTGTCCCACGGGACTGGCATTGTCGAGGTCCGCGCCGTACGCTTTCACCACTTTGGCTCGCAGGTACAGTCTAATGCTCGACCGGTCCAGGTAGTCGTCTCCCGATCCCGGTATGAGAAATTCGATAGGTCCCCCTGCGTCGAGAGACGTCAGTTGGTGAACAATCCGCTGACCACTCTCGATACTCGTCTGGGTCGTCGGTACGCTGAACAGGTCCAGTTCTCTTGCTCACTCCTCGCACCACTGCTGATGCACGAACGCCATCCTAACTGGTGAATATGTTGCTTGGCGCCCGCTCCCTGTAAGGGCGTTTCGCCTTCCTGACCGTCAACGCTCCGACCGGCCGTTTTATAACGCGTCGTCGCGTCACCTGCCACCGCCCCGGCGTTTTCAGCAGACCGCCCAGGAGATCGGCACATGCTTCTGTCGCGCGTCGTTTGACCATCTGTTTCAAATTCTGACTGGATGCCATTCTGACAGCATGCGATGTCTTCTGTCACGCGCATACCCATGTTCAAAGCATGTTTTTTCAGAACCAAGACTCCTCTTGATTAGAGGCAGCACGCCTCGAAACAGGTTTCGAACATGTTTCCCAAGCCATAACCTCGCTATACTCTAGAGCCGATGAATTCCGGTAGGTTGCTGCCTACCTGCTGAATGTAGTAGTCCTCGTACACGTGGCTGCCGGCTCTCGACATCAAAACAGTTTCGGTTTACAGCGCCTGAGGTGAAGTGTCACTACTAGTTTCCCCTGCTCGAATGGCACAGGTCGACCGGGGGCGTCCCTTATGTGGATTTCGATCTTTATGTGGATCTCGATCTTGATCGTGCCGAACTCTTCGTAACAGAGGTACGTATTGGACGTGGTCGAAAGTTGGCACAGTTTAAGCCGTAGACCGAAACGCTCCGCAGTAACGGAACGAGACGATCATTGAAGATGCGTGACTCCACAACGTCCATGTAGATACATGATGTCGAGTCCTTGATACTTGTCCACTGTGGAATCGGCCTCTTTCTCGAAAGTGTACTCACCGACGCGGTTGTATACGGTGGCCGTCGGCTTGAGACTTAGGGGGTCTCCAAATAGACTCTGGTGTTCGCACTCGACTTTTGATTTGGGACTGGTGATGACGGAAGAGTGGAAACCCGGTATGGTTCCCATGGCGCTCTGAACGGGTATGCTAAACTCGACGGCCGGTTTCATGTTCAACATCATCCGGTTAGAGATTTGGCTGTAGCTCAGTTTCGTATTGACCTCGGCGGTTCCCAGGTTCATCAGCACTGTATTGATCCTGTACATCAAAGTGGTTGGATAGTAGTAATAACCGTGCGGGATGCTACCCCCGTTGTAAAGACCTTTTTGATCCACCACGTTGAGATAGAAGATGGTGTGCTCTTCTTTCACGTTGTACCACGTGTACGGATACAGTATCTCCACCAGGCCGCACTCCCACTGACCAGACAGGTTGACGCGTTGCGGTAGCATCATGATGTTGTGGGTCAGCATGTTGTAGGGTTGCGTTTTCATAAAAGCGTTGCTAGGCAATGTCAGGTAAAAGTCAGACGATCCAATCGCGTTTCATAGACGGGTTCGGCAGCACGTAGCCAAAAGAGCTACTCAACAGCGCCATCTACAGTTTCAAATCTCTTCGACCCCACGTCAGATTGTACATACTGTCCAAGATGACCGTGTACACGACGACGACCTGGCACAAGAAGACGATTTCGGCCTTGGGGCACTCGTTACCGTAAAGAAGCAAGTAACACGACCCGATGCTCCCAACGTTACTGCGCGCTTCCTCGTCCACTTCGTTCATACCCCGACTGACGGTCACGGGTCAATGGGACTACCCTTTATACGCCTCGAGCATTTTTGCATCGATTCAGTTGTTGAAGGAAGACGGGTACCCGCACCATTTCACTAGCACCTCCGCCCCCCTCTTGCCCACCTTGCATCGCTGTAGAATCACCTCAACTCGGTAAAGTTTATTCTTCGAGACAGACGCTTTTTGTAGTTCCTGTTTATAGAAGGTGCTGTCTAGTGTCGTTCCGCGTCGTCTATCATCCGGTAAGCGGGCGGGTCGGACGGGTGCACTTTTCCAATGCTGAGGAGCTCTTTGCTCCAGCTCGCCATGTACCCTTACTTCAACCGTCTCTACGCCTTGCTGATGCACACGCGATCTCCCACTCGCAGTTTGGGTTTGCCTCGTCCGCCGCTAACGCCTTACAACTGCTGCCACACGGTTTCCTGGTTCGAGGCGTTGACACTCGCGGGAGCCATACCGATGCTTCGATGGTAGGTGTTGTTGTACGACCGCACAAACTCCTCGATGTATCTGGTGTTTCGTGAAGTACCGCCAAATGTCAGTCTTCAGCGTATGGTAACAGTTCCACGATACTCGCTTTGCCCTCCTCGTTGGGCGTCACGAAGTGGTGGATATCGTGATCCTTAAAGAGCTTCCCAAAGGGACCATTGACCCCATTCCCTTGTCGGTGTGTAAGGCGGTCGGCGGCGACTGCAGCAAACCCTCAAATGCCGTCAAGAAAGCCGTTACGCACCACGCCCACTCCGAAAAGACATCGATGAACGTCGTCCCGTCGTTGTGTTTTGTCATGCCAGCTACGTCGACGAGATCAGCTTGCCACTGCTGGTCTCGAACGCATGCGACGACGCTCGTTTCGGTACTAGGGTCGCTCGGTGCAAGGCGTCGACGCCGCTGTAAATCCCCACATGTTTCGGGTTGAAGTGAATGCGGTTTAGTAGGTTGCGTTGTCGACCTCCGAACTGGCGTGTCGTTGCGTACGACGAGACCTCTGTTGCACCAAATTGTATAATAACGTACAAAAAGAACCCGACTGCTGCTGCTGCTGCTGCTGCTACGACGACTACCGCTCGACCCCGCTTCATAGCGCCCTATAAACCCGCCGAGCGGTTCACCTCTCTTTAGTACTCTTCCCACTAACGACTGAGAGACAGTGAGCTCGACGAGCTTGCTTCGCTTCCGCACGTATGTCGTTGCTGCTGCATGTACCCTCGTCGATCGACGTTGCCGACGAGTTCCATAGTGATGTTCAGACGTCTCATATGACGCGCGAACGCTTCCCATCCCACCGGTGGAGTCGACTTCCTTTTTCGCAGGGCGTCGATCACGAGATTCACCATGTTACTTCCCGCGATAGGTACACTCTCGTACATGAACTCCCCGGTTCGTTCGGTCCATCTTCAGTTTCTCCAATTGGAGGCAAGCTTTTCATACTTTCTGGCACGCTTTCTACGATTTCACCCTCCATGCAGATCAAGACCGTCGGTGGTGGTGGTTCTGGAGCTTCAGCTATTAGTGATTCTTTCACAATAGATACTCGCACCAGTTGCTGCATTCGTCTCTCCTGCAAGGTGTTGCATCGTTCTAATAGCTGACTATACAGCACCACCTTTCCCCGTTCGGACAAGTCCGTACGCACGAAGACGGCCTTCATGTCGGCGTCCAGACTATCATCACGCGGGCCATGGTCATAGTCAGTGCGAGCAACGATAGAAGATTCTTCACTAACCAGGGGGTCTACCAAAGCCATCCCGTGACTTATCTGAGCAATAATAAAAGGACTGAACCCGCCAACGTCCAGTAGGACGAAAGTCCTCGTTCTCCCATCAAAGGTCGCCGTGTCCAGTAAACCGTCTACGAACACTACGTTAGCCATAGTCTTCGCCATAGAGGTGTACGCTGTTTGCTACTGATCGTAACACCACAAGAGCTTCTTCAGTGGCGGCTCCATCATAGCCGAAGCGAAACGCAAGAGGCGGGTGACGAAAATGGTCTTACCACACCCTGTAGGACCGGCTACAATACACGTAAAAGGATTATTGAACGACGCATGTATATCAGCGACAGGCGTGCACGAGGTACGTAACCCCGTTTTATCATCAATAACTTTTTGAGTGTGTTTCGACTTTTTTTATTACCGTTGCCGACCCCAAAAAATCTTATTTTGATGGCACCCACCCCACCAGTTCAACGTTTCCAGTAGCCAGCAAACCCTGTCTCAACTAATTTGACGTCGTGAACTTTGTTATTAATAAGTTCCGCTTACAGTCGACACGGATAGCGTCCCACTCGGATGCTCGTTTCGTCTTCCTTATGGCTCTACTTCTCTGTTAGCCCATGTACGCTGACGTTGCCTCTTTGATACTTTTTCCACATTCGGCGTCTTCATTAAACATCGCCTTTCTATATTGATAAGCATATTCAACAGACTTAAACAACCGACCATACGTTTAGACTCAGCACGGGTAAAAGTTCGACAGGGAAGAAGCTGACCTACCAAACCGTATAGACGTGTCCACCACATCTCCGTCTCTATGCCACTGGCCCACCAACTGGTATAGATATTTCTCCATCACTTGTCTCAGAACCTTTAACTGATGACGACGGTAACTACGCTACATATAGGCACGTCACTATAAAAAGTGCATAGGTAAGCACCCGCCACTTCTACTAGGACGCTCACGCGACTGCTACTGGTAAAGCGACGCTAAGAGATATAAACGCTCACGTGACCGCTAGAGGAGGCTACTAATTAAGCCTTTACCGTGTGGCTATAGTATTATGTATGCATGCATTGTGTCCTCTTTAGGATCAGAAGACGGATGATAGTGGTCACTAATGTTCGACTTCAGTGGCCAACATGAGTAAGTGAATGATGTTAGATTGTAAAATCGTTTTCCAGTTTTCAACGTTTTATTCACGACGACGAACACTTACAAAAGCGGCTAAGTCATGACGGTTTTACACCGCTTCAAGACTATATTAAAATCCGACGTCACATCGCTTTGATACACGTTTATGCATACACGCCTATATAAACATATATGTGTGTTCGTTACTATCTCCTACAGGTGTTAAAATACATCTGACCGATACATGTCTTTAAAACATACCTACACGCATTGCGGCACCCCTCTCTCACGCTCACCTTTAAAAACATACACATTCATTACTACGGAAATGTCATAAACGGGTTTAAATATAGGTCTTTAAAAATACACTACGACCTATCAAGCTTAATCATTTACGGAAATATAGATGTATTTATGTAAGTATATATGTAACTATATATGTGTGTATGTATGTATCCACTAACTCCTATGGACGTTTCTCCATCACTTGTGTCAGAACGTTTAAAGGAAAACAAAAGGCAACGTTGTGGTGTTAATCACCTAAAAGAGTTAGCACAAACTAACCATTTGCATCTACAATCAAAATTTTCAGTTCAGTGGTTTACTCGGAATGTAGTCTTAAAGTGGAAGATTCTAACGAACTCTGCGATAACATGTAGACTGCCATCTTACTGATGACGCGTTCATTTGGCCGAAAGCAACCAATAAACGAGCAGCATTATTTTTGCCGTGTAGTTCGCGTAGTTGGTTCATGTTCATGGGATGCGGTTCGTTATATTAGTATAAGTTGAGCTTACAGTGAAAACGTGACTTGCTCTACATACGGTTGCAACAATATGTACAGCGAAGGATAATGAGCTGTCTTTTTTGTTTCCCTTTGAAACAACCAGAAGTGAAATAGTGGATTCACAACTGTGGACGGGCTGGTTGGAAGCCTTCGAAATACAACGCACTATATTAAGATCATTTTGAAGAAACGTGCTTCGAAAGAAATCTATATCGTCTGTTAATGACACAAGATCCGACAAAACGTCGCCGACGTCGATGTTTGAAGCCAGGTGCAGTGCCTACGATATTTAGTCACGGACCTCAGCCGTCGAAACGACGCATATTTTCAGTCAAACGCGCCGCCGCCGAGAAATCGATCGCAAGAAGGTTAGAACCGAATTACTTGGTATCCAGTTATAATTTGTTGACATTTGAGATGCAAGATATGCTGGAGGCAAGCTAGAACAGTACCAGACTGTACTATATTGCACCATAAAGAGTTTAGTCTTTAGAAGATAGCCGAATAGCAAAAGTTAACGGCAATCAAGTCGCGTGAGCGATATTACACTCGGTAACGGATTAACATGGGCTGGAATGATTGTCGTTTATAATAACATTGCAAAACTTACTGTATTTTGTGTTAAATGAAAAAAAATACGTTCTGCAGTCAATAATATTGCATTAGACATTGTCATATATCGAAATGTTTGGCCTATTATTTATGTCATGATGTTATATAATTGGACTTCGTATATAATTATGTGTGACTACTGTTTATGTGACGAAGAATATCACTATATACTCTATTGTTTTATATGCTGTACTGTGCCATCCCTGTTATATACATTAACAATAATAGTATAATTTAATATGGACGATAATAGTGGGCAGATTTAAGTTTGAGCGACCATTCCATAATGTTGTTGAATTTTATCAGACGACCATTATAACGAACGTATATTCGGATGCCACTAAAAGTAATGAATGCTTAGTGGATATTAATTTATGTGAAATGTCAGTACGTTGCTTGATATTATCATCCTCCAAATAATGTATAGATATATAAAAGAATAATTTATGTGAATGTCTTGTGTAAAGGTATACTCTATAGGTAAATTAGTATTGTATAAAGAAATAGTGTAACGAAACAAACGAGCCAATTCATGTTGTTGGACTTGGTTTTGAGTTCTATTATTTACACACAAAAAAACGGGTGAGATCAATAAGTATACTGCGGCATGGCTATTCACACTCAGTGTTGAGTGTAGACTGCCAAAAGGCCCATAGGTTGGGGCTGTGATGGGTGCATATACCCCACCTCGCTAAGGTAAAATATTTTCACAATATTTCATACAAAGGTTTTCATGATCATTAATACTATGTCAATATTATATTAAAGTACTTTGCTATAGCTATTTTTTAATCCACATAAGACAATCTCTAACATTGTTAAGTAAAATATCAACAACAGGTATAATTTATAATAAATAAAATATTGTATGGTTTAATTCACAATAATTACAAAGAACATATTTCCGAAAGGGGGCATCAGTGGCCTAACTACGCCGTGTTAATATTATAACACGAATGGATCAGAATGAAATCCCATGAAATATTTATCAAGACCTTTATACAGTCTTTCATGAATACACGCAAAAACGAGTGACCTCGATTATCCAGGCGTCGTGAGGTGGCAGCATTGTCCCATCACTACGACCTGGATGAATAAGCTCCAGCCAATGTTACCGGTAGGGCCTTTACCCCAGATTGGGGTAGATACGATAATTGGCTCTCAGGCCAACTATGAAATAACAAATTCAATAAGGATACACTTTTATCAGATAATACTATACTATAACATTAAACTTATATTGAAACATATCACACACAAAATAAACCGACATTACACTTTTTTTCGTAGTTTAGTGCCTTTTAATCACATGCGTATTCACTAGGTGGCAGCTGTCGAAGATTCCGTATTGACGTTCTTTGCTTGTGCTCGAGCAGAAACAAAAGAGTATGAATAAGCATGATATACAGACCAAACAAGGACACATTTAAGTAAACAAAGTGCAATTAACGTCTCGCGCAACGATCGGACTGCTAACTAATATATGTACCACGGGGTAGTCGCCAAGGAACAAACAAAACCTGCTGATCTTGGTGGCCAAGTCGGTATAGCGTGTCGAGCAGCAATTTTAGGGTCCTCGGTTTGAATCCCGTAGAGTACTCGAAACTTTTGTTTGTGTTCATTTAATTTAAGATTCATTTTATTTTGTAATATATTATTTCAGGCACTATTTCGTAATTTAATTTCGTTATCGAAAACATTATATAATATATAAACATTCTGGGGGATAGACGTACTAACTGGCAGTGAGCAGTTAAAACGCGATTCTGAGCCAGACTATATTCCTGGCGAAGTCACGCCGCCAGGCGAGAGTCGGTTAAGCGAGACTAATAATTATTAAAACACGGCAAATCCTGACAATACGTCACATATAACTTCATAAATTGATGACACTTTAATTCATGAGTATACCAGTGTTGCCATCTAGCGGATAACATTCAGAAGGGCCAATCAGAGCCAGACTATCTTTCTGGCGAAGTCACGCAGCCAGGCGAGAGTCGGTCAAGCGAAACTAAACAAATAGTGAATATCTTGTACATTTTGATCGATAAAAGACAATAAATATAATTGCTTGATCACGTGATCAGTGTATATGTGTAGAATAATAAGATATAAGACTTCTATTGTGCCTAAATCCTTGGAAACTAAGCTCAGGGGTGCATAAAAACAAAAGGATTGGGCAATCTCAAAATCCATAAGCAGTATTTCAGTTGTCAACAGATGGGTCAAGGCGCTAGGAAGCTACGGTGGATAAGCAAGGTTGTAAAGATAAGTTTTAAATGACGCATTTTAAAATAGTTTCATCTGATCTAACACTAAGAGGGAGCATATTCCAAAGAGTTGGTGCAGCAACAGAAAAAGTCCTAGTTGCAATGTTAGTGTTGACTCTAGGAACAAAAAGTAGGTCAGAACTAGATGATCGAAGCTGGATATGTTTTCTTACAGGAGTAAGCAATGAATGCAAATAATATGGTTGCTTACTGGATAGTTTGTGGTATTTAATGGTACAGATCTTAAATATTATACGATATCGTACAGGAAGCCAATACAGACTTCAAAGTGGTACAGAGCGAGAAAAACAAGATCTTGTAACTACTCTTGCTAGACAATTTTAAACACGCTGAAGTTTTGTGATATCCTTGCTAGCGATATTATAAAGGAGGGAATTGCAATAGTCAAGCCTGCTGCTAACAAGCGCTGTTGCAATAGTTTTAGCAACAGAAAATGACAATACCGGCGAATACGGCGAAGATCACGAATATGATAAAAACAGCAGCGACATGTTTGAGATATGTGTTGTCGGAAATTGAAGTTACTATCAAAGATCACTCCTAGATTCCGCACCGAGGTTGCTGGCGTGATATAGTGATTCAAAATATGTGTACGGAAGAAACATCCAGTTTACTACGTTGCATTGGAGTACCAATAATGATCAATTCAGTTTTATTTAACTTGCTATCAGTCATCCAGTGGAAGATATCTTGAAGGCAATCACTAAGTTGGTTAAGGGAGCGATTTGTATCCGGGGTAACCAACGAAATATAGATCTGAGTATCATTAGCATAACTATGATGATCCAAGTTATGTCTTTGTATAACAGAGCTTAGTGGCGTGGTGTAAAGAGTAAAAGGCAAAGGCCTAAGAACAGAACCCAGGGGAACACCAAATAAAGCCGGCAGTGCAGCTGAAAAGCAGTTCCCAATCTTTGTAGTCTATGGTAATGTGACTGCAGCGTAATGCCATTATGAACCTGTAGTAAGATCCCGGAATGCACTATCAGAAGACACACAGACAATCAATCAACTGAAGTCCCGCCTCCAAAGAGACTGGAGAGATTACCCAGATCTCTACAACTTCACATACTAACACTAGCCTAGGCTAGAGACTAGGCAAACCGTAAAAAAAAAAGATAAAGGAAAACACAGAAACCTAACCTTGAGACGGTCTCAGTGCTCAATTTGGCCAATTATTGACCGTTCTTAAGGTCAGAACTAAATAATGGATGCGAATGGAACTACAAGCCTGCGAGGTTTCGCTGACCTTCGGCTAGTTTTCAAAATAATTATATCGATTGCAACCGACGGGAGATAATCTACACCAATAAACATACATAGCAAATATACATTGTATCCAGCTACATAAATAACGTGTATAGTATCATGATATCACTTGAATATTGATATATATGCCGTTGACCTCGGCAGTTGAAACGTAAGACGCGTTGGTTTCGTGTCATTTGTTTTACAATCGGGCGACGCCGGTTCAAGCCTAACACCGAACCATTGATTTTATCGACACTTTTTGTTTATGTTTTCACAAAGTAACATAAACCAAATCATTTTTATACTATGATACAGTTTGTAAATCTTTTCTATTTCTGTAGTAATTATTTATTCGCAACATAAATGAAAATATGGTATTTATATACAACAATGCATTTGTATATTTATATTTTATTTATCCAGACACATATAATTTCAATATATTACTGTACAATATATATAATTAATAAATTATATATCCATTAAATCAGAAACTTTAATTTTTCATATCCAAGATGTTTAGTTTACCTGGTAGAGGCTTTCGTTGACGTATCACGTCGACTTCATCAGTACCGATGACGCTGAATGACGTCATCGTACACGTGAGGCAGTTCGTAATTGCCCTCGTCTCTGTTGATGGGTGTTTTTTTTTTTTTTATCCAGGTGGCTTCCTTGATATGCCGAATTCTTCTGTTGGGTTCCTTGTCTACAAGTTTCACTCCTGATGTGGTTTTCAGTTGTCGTATGGTCTGTAAGGGCGGATTTATTGATGGTAGACATCAATCTTTTGTTTCCGCTCCCTTGTGTATTTCTCATTTTTCGTGTTGTCTACGTCCTTTCTGTGTTCCTCCAGTCTTGTTTTGAATAGTCTCCCTGTCTCCCCAATGTACTCAGCACCACAATTCTTGAACGGTATTTGGTACACCAGTTCACCCTGTTCTTCTAGCTGTACTTTGTCCTTGGGATGTACCAAAAGGTGCATGAGGGTGGTGTGGGGACGCATGGCATGGCTGTTGCTACTCCATACTTCTTCAGTACTCGATGTACTTTCTCTGATACTGCCTCTATGTATGGGATAACTACTTGGCTCCGATAGTTTTTGTCCTTAGTCTTTTTGTTGGTCTTTTTCCTCTTACTGCTATCTGTCACCTTTTCAAGGCCCACGACGGATAGCCACATACTCTCAGGGCTCCTCTCAAGTGTTCCACCTCGTCTTTCTTGCACCCCACCCCCTTCCTCCGAAGTTATTGTCTCACACCTGTTCATAAGGGTTCTGACAACTCCCAACTTCTGATGTTTGGGGTGGTGGGACGCAAAGTTCAGGTATTGGTCAGTGCGCGTCTTCTTCCTGTACACTGTGGACTTCATACTGCCATCTTCCTTTCTGGTGAACTTTGCATCCAAGAAGGGCATGCTATTGTTCTCTTCGTCTTCCCGCGTGAAAATTATGCTGCCTGTGGGCTCTACAGTGTTGCAATTTCTTTGCCTTTCCTGTGTGTACCAGGCAAATTACATCGTCCACATAGTTTCTTGGTTGGCAATCGACTGGTGCTGTGGCTATGATTTTCTGCTCCAGGTCCTCCATGTACAGGTTCACAACAATGGGGGATACTGGACTGCCCATGGCTACCCCGAACTACTGCTGGTAAATTTCTCCTCCAAATCTGAAGTATGTCGTCTGCAAGAAAAATTTCAACAACTCCATGATGTCGTCTACGTTTAAGTTTGTTCTCTTCTTTATGTCTTGTCATTCTCTAGTCTTTTTCTGATGATTTTGCAAGCTTCTCTGATCGGGGTCTTCGTGAACAGTGACACAACATCGTATGACACAAATGATTCTCCTTCTTCCATTCTCAGCTTTGTCATTTCTTTCACCAATTCTTGTGAGTTTTCCGTGTGGTGTTCTGTTTTTCCAACAAGTGGTTGTAGTATGTTGGCCAATTCTCTGGATACTCTGTATGCTATTGTCTGTGTGTAGTCGACAATTGGTCTGAGTGGTACCCTCTCCTTGTGGATTTTTTGTGATCCATACATTCGTGGTACTTTTTCTAGCGTAGGATACAAGTACCAATAGTGATCTTTGGTGATCTTCCCTTCCTTCTCCAAGGAATTTACCATTCTGATGAGTTCTGCCTTATATTTCTTGGTCGGATCCTTCTTTAACTTCTCATATGTCGCTTCGTCACTTAGCATTTCTTTCATTTTGTCCTGGTATTTTTTCGTTTCCATGATGACTGTGGCCTTTCCCTTGTCCGCTGGGAGTATGGTGATGGACTTCTCCTTCTGAAGCTCTTTTAAAGCTGTTCTTTCTTGTCTGGTTAGGTTCTGTTTTGGAACTTTTGTTGATTTCAGAACTCCCGCGATGTTTGCACGAAGTTTTTCTTTTTGTTCTTGTGGTAGGTTCGCTTGCCGCTTGGTAGGTTCGCTTGTCGCTTGTTCTGCCGCTACGACAAACTCCTCGGTCGGTTCTTTTTCTGGCGTTATCGCGTAATTTAGTCCTTTCGCTAATATCTTATTCTGGGCCCCGGACAATTTGTATTTCGACAGGTTTATCACCCACCTTTTTAGCTGGACGTAGACGGCTTTTTAAAGGCCATATCCTGGAATAAAATGTGCTCTTTTCCTTAATAACAAATGGTTTATGCCCTTTTAAATGATGATATTGCCAAAATGTTTAAATATGGTATATGAGCATACGACATAAAAAGAGCCTTTAAATTTGCCATTTTACGGAAACTCCCGAGCGATGCCGGGTTTGCATTTGTTGCTGAAACGTGACGTCAGTCGTGGTTCCGCCGTCAGTTAGTGCAGCGACTTCACGCCTGCGGCCCTGCGCAATCGCGCGGTGTCATGTAAACAACTCGATACAAATGCCGGCTTACTGGAGTAGTTCAGAGAGCGATATCAATTTTGACGCGGATCACGAAACGTTTGATCATATATATTTTGGTGACGGTGAAGATGACATTGCCGAAATCGACAATGTTGATGTTAGTCAGTTAGTGTGGCACCGTATAGACACGAACCAGTGAAGAAGCTCCGACAACTGACCGGGCCCACTTGCGCAGATTCGCCGGTAACCGAATCGCCTTCGCCTCTGCCTCTGTTGTGTTCGTCGAAGGAACGGCAGATTTCTTTACATCTAACTTACGCCTGAAACCCATCTTCCATTGTACGAAGCCTTCGAAGACGCCAGGCGCAACGAAATGCGAACCACAAATAATGCTAGTTGCCGTAGCTTGGGTCCAGTCGGCGCTGTTGTTTCGAACAAAACGTTTCCATTTCTGCAGAGTAAGTGGCTCTTTGGGAAATTCGTGCACAGAATGGCCAGTCAGATTCGAATTGTTGCAATTTCCAACAACACATTTGTTCACCATTTCTATATGTGAATGAATGTATACCAGTTCAAATATTCACCAAAGAAATCCAGCCGCCGAGAACGCTTGCGATCCCGGAAATGTTTTCCACAATTGACGTCACGATTTTGCCTCTCGCGGCATTTTCGGAAAACAGACTTTTCGAAGCCTGCGCCAGGACAGGTCCCATTTAATGTCAATTTTAGAAAGGTTTTAGCAAACGTGTGGTTTCTGGGTGGTCATTATATTGCAGAACACATATGTACATGCATATTTTTTATATTTAGTAGGAATTTTTTCCCCCAGGATATGGCCTTTAATCTAATTTATGCTACAAAAGTATTTTTCTGTATTTTTTAATGTTCTCAAAAGTTACATCAAATGTTAAGCTTTGTGTACACACGGAAAACGGATTTTAGCCAATGCCTTGTTTTTTATATCCTTTAACTAGCAACCAAAATGGCAAAATCCTTTAATCTTTTGATACATTCGGGGTGGCGATTACACCTATTGACTACTCACACACACCATTCCTCTTCCACTGTGTTCGTGTGCTCGAATACACGTAGGCGGCGCTATTGGAGTGTGATTGGCCACTTGGCAAGCAAAACACACCCTTCAAGTTCAGCTTACAAAATGACCGCACTTGAACCTAGGCATACACCGAGAGTGATACGATGGACAGTGCTGCTCCCTAGACCCGTCAAACAGCGACGTGGCGGAGACATGTCGGTGTCTGATGGAAGAGAGTTCGTGTTCTTCGTGAATGGCAAGAAGGTTTGTACTTCTTAGCAACTAGGTGCGATCAACGCGTTTATGGTTAGGATACCGTGCCACGTGATGTTCACGCTTACCGACCGAGACTGACAAGGTCGCGTAGATACTTATCTAATTCAAGCTGCTTTATTTAATTACCTTTACCAAATTAATTTAGGCCTCCTGTGTATAGTTTGATGATTCTCGGATAATTAAACACACCCAGTGCTAAAATGACAACATTCTACATGATGATTTATTATAACAACACACTTGATGGCGTGGCGATAGGCCCTATACTTTCTCCTGGGTATACCACCTCGATGATATCGGTCGGGGAAGCCATCCTATCATACAGTCCAACGTTGGAACCTTTCAGTGTAAGATAAACTGTTACACTGACTAGTCCGCTTGTTTATAGTTCCCAAAAGGCACACTTGTGTACCCGAGAGATAACAGCTTAGCCAATGTTTCATAGAAATTTGTTCAAATAAATCTAGGTAGACCTACATGTATTTTACGACAGTCAAAGGTCAATGGCTGATCTCAGTGTGTCACGATTGGTTCGTCTTCTTCGAACGCAATCCCCATCTACCACGGTGTACCTCAGGGTTCAGTACTTGGACCAGTGATGTTCAACCAACACATATACGACACCCATTGCTGACATCTGCAAGAAACATAATGTGTTTTATGCAGAAGGACCAACGCAAGTCAGGTATTGATTGGATTAGGCCAAATTAATGACATGCAATTTGATTGACTACTGTTATAAATTTGCGTACACATCCATTGTTACAATAACCACAGCAAGCATGCCGGCCCCTGACTGCTAAACACTACTGTCTACTAAGTACAAATCATCATATCTGTGTGGGTCACTCCACCAATATATACACTATTCACCGTATGTGTGGGGGTCACTCCGCCTAACCACCATATAATTAGCATAAATACATCAACTTATTTCTGCCCTAAAAACCCTGCGTACATAATAATTTGAGGGAAAAACCTGATGACAAAACCTCGTACCGTCCAGGGTGCTTTACCGCCGATTCGCTGTTGACATCCAGCTATATGTCAGCTATAACCCTATGGTGTCTGACGAACTGGAAAACGCTAAACAGCTGCTCATCCAGTGCATCGCCGAGATTAGAGCCTGGATGCTGATGCATCAACTTAAACTCAACATTGATAACACTGAGTTTATCGTGCTGCAGTCACCGCACAATCTACGTGTTTATGGCAGCCCCAGCTTGGAACTACCTGGACTTACCTTGCAATCAACAAATGCAGCGAGAAATCTAGGCTGCTACTTCGACCGACACATGCAGTTAGACCGCCTCGTCTCCAGCTACTGTTTTTCGGTTTACTACCAACTACGCCTGATCGGCAGAATTCGTCATATGCTGACGAGAGACGCGTGCGTGCCGTGCTGCAGTATGCTGTCTAGTGCCTCGACAACTGCAATGCGCTCCTCGGTGGATTGAACAATGGACAGACCAACCGACTTCAACGAGCACAGAACTCGGCCTCTCGCCTCATCAACCGCATCAGACGGCGAGATCATATCACGCCGATTATGCAATCATTGCATTGGCTGCCGATCAGAATGAGAATCACCTTCAAGCTATGTACTTACATATTTAAGACCCTGCATGGCGTAGCCCCGGGCTACCTCAACTGGGCGACAATTCGCAACGCGCCCACTCGTGCATTGCGATCGGCGATTGACGCTGTAGCGAAACATTTCGTCGTTGAAATATCTGGTAGATTATGACCTTTACGTATTGTGTAGTGATGAAACGCACGAGAGGAAACAAATATACCAAATATTTCATTAGGCTGCATGTACGAAAAGTTTTGTCTGAAATATTTGACTGTTACGTTGCCAGTTGTCGCTGTGAATGCAAGCTTGCTTTTGATAATACCATCATACATGAACTGTGTTATTAATGCATGAATGATTAAGTGGGGCCAATGTCACTGCAATTACTGAATTAGCCTACATTTAAGAATATGAGAACGACTGTTTTTTGCTGTTATATAGTTCGTGTTCATTATAAGTTGATAACTGTAATTATGCACACGATTGTGCATAGTTAAGTTCAATTAAAAGTTGTAGGCTGCATGCATCAAATAATTTTGATAATAATAACAAATAATGAATTTACTAAGGATAGTATTACTATTAGGATATTATAATTACTATACTGGGCAAAATCTGTAGATTCACCGTCTGATGGTGTTTGTTTTGTACTGACAATTGAATTGGGAGAGAATGTGTGTGTGTATTAGTCATGACTGAATGTGTACAATTTATAAAAAAAATTGCTTTCATAAATCTAATCTACCTGTAATCATAATAATTTTATTATTATGCCCAATGATACATATTTAGCTTTGATTATATTTAGCCTAGATTGTGAGTGCATTAATTGAGTAAATGTAAACGTCAAATCAATTGTCACACAGTTTATTCATGCACACCATCTTGATTATAATTGGTTTGCTAAAAAAGTATGACTCAGTGTCCTTATAGTGTTATAATTCAATGTCCCTGGAGTTCTCTAACGCAATGTTCGTGGAGTTCTAGTACTCAACAAGAATAATGATTAACTAAAAGCATAGCTATACCAAACGTTCAGTTCTAACTAAAGTTATTCAACATGCCACTACCAACGTTCACAATTTCTTTTCCAATCACTTTCCTACGAGTGATCGTGAATGTCACTTCCTAAGTTAAGTTTTTCACGTGCTCTATGGTTTCTCCCTGATCTACGAAGATTTGCACTGGTTGTACAGTTCTGTTCAGATGTGTGGAGAGATTCCATCTCTGGCTGAGTTACGTCATGCGGTACGTCACGTGGTATGTCAGGCGGTATGTCACGTGGTACGACAAGCGGTACGTCAGGCAGTTCTGCATGAACAGGTTCCTCCGGAGGCAGTTTGGGAGACAATTCAAGAGGCAGTTCAGAAGATGGTGTCTTCTCCGGCACCGAGCTATCACCAATCACATAACGACTCCTCACGTGGTCAATGTGTCTACGCACTACTCTCCCATCCTCGAGGCGAACGTGGACTGAATGACACGGGGCCAGTCCATTCCACGATAACGTCACTGAGCCATTTTGTTTTGCCACTGAAGTTTATAACTTGTTCTACAACAACACCGGGCGCAACCTGCTGGAGATCGGAAGCGAGGCTCTGTGTAATCGACTTCCAGCGAGGCCGGCCCCCAATGTCTTGTGGGCCAACACTACGTTGAAGATTCCTTGACGGTATCACACCTTCCTAACATACGATTGCATTGGCTTGTTCTTCGTTCAGGCCGAGGGCTCCAAGGGTTCGCCCAAACAGAAACGGCTCTATAACAAGTCACTTGTACGATGCGCTGCAATGGAATGAATAACATATGTAAAGAGAAATCATGTACAGCCTGATACAGAAGATACATACAATTAACACATAAAAAACTGCACTATTTCCCATTTGCATTATTTAAATCGATCAAGTAGTCTCCAAGGAATCAGTGTTAGAATAACACCTCCCTTACAAATGTGTTGCTTAATGAATTTGTTACTTAAGTTAGTGATGTGTCAATGAAATGCAGATTTTTGCATCCGCTCGTGCACCTTCATTATTCTGATTATGAAATTCAAATAGGCTATTTTAAAAATAGTACAGAGTTCGGCACAAAAGAACGTTAGATTTGACGAGCCATTGTATAGAGACAGCACTTTTAAAAGATTGTAGCGATATGACATCTAGTATGCATATATCGTTAGATTACCCCTACTTTCACCTTAAAAGCTTCACAATCCAGGTGCTCGTAAGACGTAATGCACTGAGTTAAACAAAGTAACGACTGCCATAACTTGGACATACATATATCCATGTATAATTAGATCAATTATCCTTATTCTTGTAACTTACAGAGATGACAATTTTCTGAAATTGTCTGGCACCAGATATCACGTTTCGGTGGAATATATCGCTGTTTGTATTGTGGTCTTGCATGCCTGCTTTGCCTGCATAAGCAGTGCTGCCGCAACCTAAACATGTGAAATATGTCAGCAATGTGTCAGCAATAAATTCATAAATAAATACCCTTGTCTATGAGCAATGCATCAAAACCGAAAGGTTATTAAAAAAGAAAGGAAGATATAGAACAAATAAAGCACAATGAATTATGTTTTAACAAAACATTTTGTCGTTGAAATATCTGGTCGGCGCAGAAGTCATATGCGCACAAAGTTTCAGTACTTAGACGAAACATTCAATCGTGATTTAAATCAGCTTGATTTAAATCGCCAACCCTACACATGGGTATGCCATGTCATGGGCAACATGGCAAATAGTATTAATACAAGCTATAGTATACTATTACCATATTCCGGCTCAATAGTTATGTGTACAGTACAGTAACTTATAGCATTTTAGTTTTTGGACCGACTATTCACACTGTCACGGTCAATGTTAAATTGGCGGACTAGCCAGCCATTATTGGTCACCAAAAACCATGAGGCATAACTGTTCCATATGCCAGGGGGGAAGTGTAGGGTTAGGTTTAGCCTTTAGGTTATTTGAAAATAATTAAGGTAGCACTATGTTTGTATTTACACTTGCATTGTATATAAATATATATGTTCGTGCTGATCGTCAGGTGTAAATAGCCTAGACTGCCTATGGGTATGCCTATAGAATAACCATGTCCATGCCTGTGCACATGCCATGGCCAATGGCTATGCCTTGGGCTTGGCTATGGCAGCTATGACTATGTCTATGTAGGGCGCAGTGGCTCAGGGGTAGAGTCCTGGGCTGGCGTGTCGATCAGTTCACTCAGATGTATGAATGAGTACCTGGCTATAGACAGTGGTGGATATTTGTGTACGATTAGTCTTCGTGCATCAATTGCAGCGTGGCTGGATGCTTCCCACAGAAGTTGAGATGGTGTTCGATTGAACAGGTCTGCCAGGGGGGTAAAGTGTAAAGCGCCTTGAGCAGTACTGAGGACTGGTAAGGACACTGCGTTATATAAGAACTTACCTTTACTTTTATGTCGTGTATGATAAACTTTATAGGCTTAGACCTTAATTGCATAATTTAGGTATAATCATTGCCATCAGCATGTACCCTACACAGCCATAGTCATGATATAAGGTAATACATTATAAGTCGAGGCTTGGGAAAAACTAAAAATTTTGTTGTTGATAACGTAACCTTAGCTTAACCCACGACCCTGAAACTAACCCACGGCTACGTCCCTATGCCCATGTCATAGCCATAGGGACATAACCATGGCATAGGCATAGCCATGGCATAGGCCATGGCTGTAGCCATGGCATAGGCCATAGCTGTAGCCATGACAGGTGTGTGCCTAGCATTAGTATCAGATTAAGACTAGTCTCAAACTAAGGCTAAGGCTAAGGCTAAACCTAAACAAAGTGGAAGAAGTGTTGCAGCCGGGGGGGGGGGGGGGCATGGATGTCATGCTAGTGTCAGTCAGTGACACTGACAGTGTCGGTGAACACGCTAGAGCCTAGCCCGAGGTTATCCATGTGTGGGCCACAGAATGACAGATCAGATGGGTACAGCGACCACGTCCAACCATAGCTCTAACCCTGCAGGTGTACATGTAAAAAATACATTAGTCCAATGCAAATGGGAATTCCAATATCATTCGGAACTTACAGTCACCTGGGCATGCTGCAACATCCAACGACCGAATATTTCAGTAAGCTTGCCGGGAAATTTGCACGTGACTCAATATGACCCATATAGGGCACCGCGCATGCGCACAATTGAAAATCGACCATATATTTCAAGAGGAAATGTTTCAGTACAACGCAACGCTTCTCGCTGTGACGTTGTCAAAGAGAACTATCGGGTTCAACTTTGCAGTGACATGCCCACATGTGGGCTTGCTTGCCAAAGTGTGTGCGATCGGTTGGAACATTGGCGGCTTTCCGGAAACAACTTAAAACCCCTATATTTCGCAAGCACTACAAGCCTTGATGCAAGCACTGCTGTCACATCTAAATGACACTTGTTTCTATTTTATTGGTTGGTTTTTTATTTCATTGTTTGAAATTGTATTTTACACCCTAATTCATTTATTTTTATCTATTTATTTCTTTATCTTAGCTTATTTGTTTTATTAATTTATATTTTAGCATTTAGTCAACACGTCATTTTAATATGTGAAGCGCTTTGATTGGTATTTACTTACTTAAAAAGCGCTATGTTAAGAAACGGAATTATTATTATCAATGGAATTGTTTTTCAAAAATTCTCTGTTATTTACGTAAGTTGGTGTCCCTTGAATGCTTTAAAGAAACGTTTTTATGAAGAACAAACAATATTACTGGAGACTGTGCACAAAAGACCACCATTTATTATACATTCTGGAATACTTGTAATTTCCTGCATGCACAATAAAACAGAATTTAAACATAGTTTACTATGTCATAACTGAGTAAAAGCACACTGCAAATACAGTACTGCAAGATCAAAATGTCATTGTTTCATAAAATATTACCCAGCACTTCAACATGAAGTACCAGGTAATCTTTACAGAATGTTCACAGCATTTTGTAGATGAACCTGACATCTCTTGTGTCAAATGCAGGACTGCTCAGTTTTTACAATACACTCTCTGCATGCATTTCAGGCATAGACCGGCATAGACCGGCATAGACCGGCATAGACCGGCATAGACCGGCATAGACCGGCATACTCAGTCAGCTAAGTAATATTCACATTTTGCTGCCTCACAAGTAGTGAATCAATGTTCACATAATCCTGCAAGCTCAGGACAACAATGTTTTAATGGTTCATCAACATGAAATCGTATACAAATTGGTCACAGGACAGAGTAAATTTTTCTGTTTACAGTGTATACAGTTTTCTGTACCTCTGTATAATAATTTATTATATACATGTAGGTGAGGTGTGTCGATCATCGCATACTGTTGTAGCTTCAGTGTCATACATATGTGCACTTCTCCACTCTCTTGTAGATCGATCCAGGTTGTTTGACCTGAAGTCAAATGTATTATGTTAAATTAGTATGCAAGCAATTTATGGAAACCTAATATTACACATTTTGTATGCATTATGACAGCTGCCATATGATATGAGTATATCCAGAGTTGGGTTCAATTGTAATTATGTCATTTCTAGTTAATTATAATAACAATGTAATTTTACAAAGCTAACATAATATTCATTTATAAGAAAAAAAATGGGCCAAGAGGCCTTGAAGTCCCCGGCTGTCCAAATGAGTGATAAGTCGGAAAGATTGTAGCATTGTTTTCTTATATTGTTGTAAAAGTTGGGTAGGGTGCTTTACACGGTTTTAAAAATTATGACCACTACAAAAATCCCCGGCGTGTCATGTGTGAACACTGCGATATTGTTTACGTAACATAGGATTGTGGGAAATTAGTCCCGCTAAAACCGTCACCTCGCCATTCAGTTGGCGGCAGAAATAATATCTTTATCAATCCAAAAAATTACATGAAACAGATAGACTCGACCCAGCACAGCAGTAAATATTAGTGTTCTGCCTAGGTAGAATTTGCAAGGCGTTACGCGTTACTTTACTTGTGGCTACATACAATTACACGATGAATATTAATTTGAGAGTGTCTGCAAGCGCCCCGATCCTGAAACACATCCCTATCCCGATTGTGCCACGTGCGCGGTTCAATTTTTCAACAATCCAACAGATCGCGTCCCGCGATTGGGAATGGGATACAAAATCGAATTCGGGGCGCTTGCAGACATCACGCCATGCGCACAGTTCGATTGTTCAGGCGCCCATATCTCGACACCTATTCCGATCGCCGTTAAATTGTGGGTGCCTACAAATATTAAAATACGCTGATTTGAGGAAGCGCCGACCTTCAATAGTGGACATATCAGAATGACGGACTTTCGCGCAGCAGTCCTTAAGCAGTCCTTATTTTGTTCGTATCTTCAAAAGTTACAGTCCGATCGTTGGGAGACTTCTACCGTTAAATTTGCCATTAAATTCTTTCTCACGTGGTGTGTACTTGGTAAAATACGTTTTTTTTAGGAGGCGCCAACTTTCGCAAGTCCGTAGACCCTGTTCACGACTGACTTTCGCGCAATTCCTCGACTATACATATTATTCATACACTCTTTATGTGTTAATGTACCGATATATAATGATACCTAACGACGTTTGGTATAACATAGCTTAACAATAGTACTGAATAATTGCGTAATGTGTGCGTTAAAACAACCGACTCCCCCTCAATATGCAATGACCCGCCAGCACACGAAGGTGCTCATCCTCATGCAAGGCGTCAAGTTTCTAGGTCACAACGTCGTGTGCATGTGTAGCGGATTAGCCAGTGCTGCTAAGGTTGCTGGCGGCCAGCGTCTTGTTTTGACCAAATCGTTTAGCAGGAGCTACTTGTAATAATTATTATTCAGAGGGGTACCATTAAACATGGCTTCACACTAGTGACATTTTCATTTTCTGTTTGTTGACTGATTGTTAACATATATGTGTGTGGGTGTTTTTTACTGTAAATAAAAAAAAATTAGCTATGCATTATTTTATTGTATGACATCACACCTTTTCAGTTACACCTTTTACTATTTGCAGTGCAATGTATCTAAATTTCTGTTCAGCCTAGCACAGCAATATTTTGCATACCTATTGCTTAAATAATAGTATCTGGGAATATTAAATATGATGTAAATTTATACATAAAATGTTATGTCATGCTGAATATTGTGTTTTGCTAAAACTTAAATAAAGTTAAGACATGCCAATTTAACTAAATTAAACATGTTGCATCTTCTATTATCACATACTATAACATTCCATTTGTCCACATTTATATTGATCTAAATGTCGTTTTTCAAAATTACTATGTTGCTTGTACATTTAAAATTTTAAAAATCGAACATAACAGTATATATCAATTATGTTAAACCTAGCCCAAAGGAATTTGGAACAAATATTACCTGTATAATATTATTGTGTATGTTGAATATTATGCAGATTGACACAAATTTAAAAGTTATGTAAAGCTGAATATTATGTTTTGTTCTACAATGCCCGAGCCTATATTATAGTACATAAATATACGTATACAATGTGTACATAATACACTATATGTAAGTAGCATGATATTAAACTACGAGCTGTACACTGCTACTACATCTCATGTATTTAATTTAGTCGTGTGTCTCAAGTGCCCTTGTATGTACAGCTCACCGCGTTCTGTGTACCCATTTATTAAAATGGCAACCTGCCCTTTTGAAAACCTGGGCAGAACACTATTATAATATCGAAAAAAATGTACGCAAAATGTAAAATACTTGTTACCTTGTTGTGCTAAACACACCGCTGTCTTATATCATTCGTTGCTGTTTTGGTTATGCCACGGTAGATCACAGAGTGCATGTTTTGGTTGTGCCACGGTAGATCACAGATTGCATGTTTTGGTTGGGCCATGGTAGATTACAGAGTGCATGTTTTTGTTGTGCCACGGTAGATCACAGAGTGCATGTTTTGGTTGTGCCACGGTAGATCACAGAGTGCATGTTTTGGTTGTGCCACGGTAGATCACAGAGTGCATGTTTTGGTTGTGCCACGGTAGATCACAGAGTGCATGTTTTGGTTGTGACACGGTAGATCACAGAGTGCATGTTTTGGTTGTGCCACGGTAGATCACAGAGTGCATGTTTTGGTTGTGCCACGGTAGATCACAGAGTGCATGTTTTGGTTGTGCCACGGTAGATCACAGAGTGCATGTTTTGGTTGTGCCACGGTAGATCACAGAGTGCATGTTTTGGTTGTGCCACGGTAGATCACATAGTGCATGTTTTGGTTGTGCCATGGTAGATCACAGAGTGCATGTTTTGGTTGTGCCATGGTAGATCACAGAGTGCATGTTTTGGTTGTGCCACGGTAGATCACAGAGTGCATGTTTTGGTTGTGCCACGGTAGATCACAGAGTGCATGTTTTGGTTGTGCCACGGTAGATCACAGAGTGCATGTTTTGGTTGGGCCATGGTAGATTACAGAGTGCATGTTTTTGTTGTGCCACGGTAGATCACAGAGTGCATGTTTTGGTTGTGCCACGGTAGATCACAGAGTGCATGTTTTGGTTGTGCCACGGTAGATCACAGAGTGCATGTTTTGGTTGTGCCACGGTAGATCACAGAGTGCATGTTTTGGTTGTGACACGGTAGATCACAGAGTGCATGTTTTGGTTGTGCCACGGTAGATCACAGAGTGCATGTTTTGGTTGTGCCACGGTAGATCACAGAGTGCATGTTTTGGTTGTGCCACGGTAGATCACAGAGTACATGTTTTGGTTGTGCCACGGTAGATCACAGAGTGCATGTTTTGGTTGTGCCACGGTAGATCACATAGTGCATGTTTTGGTTGTGCCATGGTAGATCACAGAGTGCATGTTTTGGTTGTGCCATGGTAGATCACAGAGTGCATGTTTTGGTTGTGCCACGGTAGATCACAGAGTGCATGTTTTGGTTGTGCCACGGTAGATCACAGAGTGCATGTTTTGGTTGTGCCACGGTAGATCACAGAGTGCATGTTTTGGTTGTGCCACGGTAGATCACATAGTGCATGTTTTGGTTGTGCCATGGTAGATCACAGAGTGCATGTTTTGGTTGTGCCATGGTAGATCACAGAGTGCATGTTTTGGTTGTGCCACGGTAGATCACAGAGTGCATGTTTCACATACACCCATTATGTATCTGTATCTGTATTTTGACTGGCAAAATGTCCTATGGACACATCACGCCAGTGCGCATGGTGGCTGTTATGGATTATTTTTTTATATGTTGGGCTAGACTAATCTGGAATGAATTCAGTGATGTACTTGATACAATGCTTGGAGGTAGATAATTCCACTCTTTTATTGTGACTGGGAAAAAGCTGTTTCGAAATATGTTTGTCGAGTGCCTGATTTGTACTAACTGTTTATTATGTTTACTTGAGCATCTGGTGTTGCGTTTGATGTATTGATCTAGTGGGATATCTATGAGGTTATGTTCCATTTTCTATAATATGCTAAGTCTTTGGGTTTTTCTTCTTGATTGGAGGGTGTCCCACTGGAGGTCTTTAAGGAGTTGTGTTACCGTTCCTGGCTCTCTAGAATAGTTGTTCTTACAAAATCTGGCGGCTTGTCTCTGGGTTCTTTCTATGAGTTTGATATTTCTTAGGCAATGTGGATCCCATGATGCTGACGCATATTCAAGTATAGGGCGGACAAGGGTTGTGTAGGCTATGGACTTGATTTGGGTTGGGCATTTATTTAAATTTCTTCTAATAATTCCCAATGTCTGTTGGTCTTTTTTGTGACTGAGTTGCGTTGTATTGTCCAATTTAATGTGTTTGATATATGTATGCCAAGATAACAGCGTGATTCAACAGATTTAAGTTGTTGTCCGCAGAAGGTGTATATAATTGGTGTCGGTTTTCTTGAGGCTATTGTCATTGTATAACATTTAGTGGGGTTGAATTTCATAAGCCACGTGTGTTGCCATTTCTCAAGTTTGAGCAGATCGTTTTGGAGGACAGATGTGTCTTGGTCAGTTTTAATCGGTGAATATAACGGGCAGTCGTCTGCAAAAAGGAGAACAGTTGAGGAAAGATTGTCTGGCAGGTCATTTATGTAAAGTAGGAAAAGTAGGGGCCCCAGTACTGTGCCCTGTGGTACCCCAGAAATGACTTGAGTTGATGTTGACTTTGATCCATTTATAACAACCTGTTGAGTTCTTCCTGTAAGGAAGCTATTTATCCATGATGATATTGGGCCTGTGATGCCATAGTGTTTGAGTTTGTGGATTAGTCTTTTATGTGAACTTTATCGAATGCTTTGGTGAAGTCAAGGATGGCTATATCTACAGATTTCTTCTCATCAAGTGATTTGCTTATGTCATGGATTGTTTGAATTAATTGTGTTTCAGTTGATCTTTTGGCATGGAAGCCATGTTGGTGGTCAGTTAGAATGTGGTGCTGTTCCAGGTGTTTCATAATGTGACTATGTATGATGTGTTCAAGAAGTTTAGAAACCACAGGTGTTAAGGATATTGGTCTGTAGTTAAATGTTTCTGCTCTACTTCCTTTCTTAAAAAATGCTGTTACATTGGCTTCTTTCCAGGTATTGGGGACTTGTCCAGGGTCAACAGATGATTGGAAAATGTCATGTATTACTGGTGCTAGATAGGAGGCATATCTATTTAAGAACCATGGTGGAATGCCATCTGGTCCTTGCGATTTAGAAATGTTAATTTTGGAAAGTTGATCAAGTACTCCTTTAAGTGAAATTGTTAGTTTGGGGATTTCTCCATGTGGACTTCTGGCCATATCTGGTAGGGTGGAATTTCCTTCGTGTGTAAAGACACTTTGGAACTGATTGTTTAAGGCTTCTGCTTTATGTTTGTCGTCGCTAATGATGTTACCCGCAATGTTAAGGTCCCCAATACCCTAGTTATCCTGTCTAAGTTTAGAAATGAAGCTCCAGAATGATTTAGGTTTCTCTGTTTTTGTTGTTGTCAGGAATTGACTTATGTACGATAGTCTAGCAGAACGAAGGTGTTTATGCATGTTTCTCCTGATGTCACAGAATTCTTTCCAGTCTTCTGGATTTCTAGTTCTTTTTGCTTTGTTATATAGCTGTTTCTTTCTTTAAATCTTTATTGAACCAGGGAAGATTGTGTCTTGAATTAATAAGACGGTGCGGTTTATAATGTTGATGATTTTCGTGGAAACAAGATTCCACTTGTCATTGACTGTCATGTTTTGGTTTTGAGAGAAGTATTCATGTGTAAAGTTTTCAAGAGATTTCTGGATGTTAATGTTGTTGGCTTTATTTCTAATGAAGACTTTACGTTTCGGACGATGTTTGCGTTTGGGCGAGATGTTTACATCAATGATGACTGTACTATGGTCTGCTATTCCGTCTACTACATTTATCTTCTTTATTAAACCAGGTCTACTGGTGAAGACAAGATCTAAAATATTGTTGGCATTTCCCTGTCTGTGCGTGGGTTCCTTGACATGTTGGATCAGTCCATGTTCCTCTGTAAGAGAGAGTAATTTATTGGCAATTGTTGTACTGCATCCATTGTTAGGTGTGACTTGGTGAATTTCCCAATTGATGTTAGGGAGGTTGAAATCGCCAGTAATGATGACATTATATGTGTTGATCTTGTTACCTAATTTAGAAAGGGCTAGGTCTAGTTCTTCGATTTGAGTTCCATGAGAGTCATTTGGGGCACGATAGAGGGTACACATGATTATTGGTTTCATTCCTGTTATCTGGGTTTCAGTTCAAATGCTCTCACTGTTAGTGTCTAGATCTGGTAGGTGGCTTGTGATGAGGTCATCTTTTGATATTTGAAATACCCCCTCCAGTAGTGTATGTTTCTCTGTCCTTTCTAAAGACGTTAAAGTTGCTTGGGAATATTTCCCCATTTTTATTGAGGGATCTAACCATGATACAGTACCACAGATGATGTCTGGGTTGTGTAGATTGTTTAGTGCTTCGATGTATGAGGCTTTCTTTTTAACGCTTTGGCAGTTTATGAAGATGCATCTGAAGTTTGGTCTCTTTTTCGGTCTATATGCTTTCTTGCTATTAGTTGTATTGTTGTTGGTGGTTTCGTTTAGGTTATGACTGTTACTGTCCAGAGGATAAAAGGGATTTGCCGTTGGGATTTCTGTATCTCTGAAGAAAGAATTTGTGAAGTTGAAGTTGTTGCATTCGAGGCAGGCCCACGAACATGAGGAATTTATTAGTCGTTTGTATTCATTGTCATCTATTGCACAGCATTGTGTGTGGATCCAGTTTAGGCAGTGGTCGCACTGAATTGTTTTATGGTCATTTAGGACATCCCCATGGCAAATGCCACAGGGTGCTGAGCAATTTGAACAGTGCCATGGTACATTTAGGTTTCTGTAAGTGTTGTTAAATTATTGTCTGGATTATGTTCGTTATTTAGATAAACTTCTAAATCGAAGTGGAAGAAAAATGGCGGGCGAAGTGTATACCACTATATGAACCCGCAAATGACCTATCGACGTCATTACCGCCTGACGCGCTGATTGGGGCGGACGGTGATGCCGTCTTTTGACTGCTCACTGCCAGTTAGCACGTCTATCCCCCAGAATGTTGATATATTATGTATGTTTTCGATAACGAAATGAAATTACGAAATCGTGCCCGAAATAGTATTATACAAAATAAAATTTATCATAAACTAAATGAACACAAACAACAGTTTCGATTACTCTACGGGATTCGAACCGAGGACCCTAACAACAGTTACGTGACGCGTTACCGACTTAGCCACCAAGATCAGTACTATTTGGTTGTACTTTGGCGACTGCATTTGTTAGTTAGCAGTCTGACCGTTGCGCGCGACATCGATTGCACTTCCTTTAATTAAATTGTCCTTGTTTGTTATTTAAATCATGCTTATTCACACTTAGTCTTTTGTTTCTGCTCAAGCATATGCAAGCAACGACAATACGAAATAGTTGACAGTCACGAGAACTGCCACCTAGTGAATATGCATGTGATTAAAAGGCACTAAACCACGAACAAATTTAATGTCGGTTTATTTTGTGTGACACGTTTCAATATAAGTCTAGTGTTGAATAGTTTTTATAGTATAGTATTATATAATAAAACTGTATCCTTATTTAATTTGTTATTTCATAGTTGGCCTGGGGGCCAATCATCGTCTCTACTTGAATCTGGGGTAAAGCCTCCTACCGGTAACATTTGCAGAGCATTATTGTTCCAAGCAGTTGTGAGAAGCGAAAATGTCCTGTCATCTCACGGCGCCTGGGTAATCGAGGCTAATATCGACCGTGCTTCCAGCGAAAGTGGCGCCATCTACGTAAATGTGTGCGAGGAGAGAAGTGGCTCGGGCGCGTTGTCGCGCTTACATTTATCCGGGCGTTAAATTTGATCCGGGTGATGTTTATGTGCATATGTAAGGCATAATATTTGGCACCAGTAGATCACGTAGTGATAAATAATATCCAGTAGTTAAATATGTTTCGTTTGTTATCGTAATACGAGCGTTATAGTTAGAGTACGTAATTATAATTTGCTGTTTCAGATGTGTGACCAAGTATAAGAGTAAGTCACGTGACGTGTGCGTGGAGAGGAAACTGTTTTACGACAGAAATTATTTATGTCTGTGGGAAGCAAACATTTTATATATATATATATATACATATATGTAATATATATAGACATATATGTAATTATATGTATACATATAAACATACATAACGCCCGGATAAATGAAAACGCGACATTCGTAGCTGGTACTAAATACATTCCCCTAGATACGCGCACGCGCAGAAACATCACCCGGATATGATTTAACACGGGTAGTGGTGTATATTGTGCTTGTTGGGCGCTTGATATGGTTAAGCCCGGTTGATAATTATGAACCATGTCCAGATTGTTTTGGCACATGATATGGTCAGACCTGGTCAATGAAGATATATGCATACATTTAATATAATGGTTAAAGGTATGACCCTTTACTCTGTACAGTTAACAACGTTTTGCCATTATAATTTTTCCTCAAATGAATGGTGGGTTTTTATGGCGGAAATAAATTGATGTACTTATATAGTAGTTAATATGGTGGGCGAAGTGATCCCCACCCATATGGTGAATTGAACATTATTAGCCAGTAGTCATTTAGTTAGTAGTCATAATATTGTTATCAAGGGTTGTCGCACTCAATACCTTTGCGAATTATACCTATTTTGTGAAATTATCAGTCAGAGGCCGGCATGCTTGCTGTGATTATTTGACACCTGATTATGGATGTTTACACAATTACTTGCAATGATTAATAACATTGCATGTCATTAAGTTGACCTAATTCAATCTATACTTGACTATGTTTTTTCTGCATAAGTATACATAATAATATTTCTATTATAAGCACATCCAGGACTTTTGAAATATTTTATGGAGAAATAGTGCGATTAAATTTGTTGGGGTATATAATAGATTTTCATGCCATCGCATTCACGTCTGCAATAAAGTAGTATTTTGAAATACCAAAAATGTTGGTTCAAGTGTAGTTAAACGCGCCTACATAAATCATAATTATATCGCACGCCGTAAAATCATTAATATTATATTTAATAGGAGAGTGCATTAAATACAGTATTACTAATCGGTCCTGTTTATTGGCTGGTCCCGCTTGTTGACATTTTTATTATTGGCTAGTAGTGCGTAGACGTGGGGGCTGCTTTCAAAGACGGTATTTAGGCAATTACCGTAGTCAATACAACTGACAAACACACACCCGTGTCATTGAATCAAACACGATGTTTTTCGAGCACTTTTACATGGGTCTTGTTGGACCAGTGAATATCGAATGTACTACTGCATTAGATCTTTCACGAGGTAGCAGTAAATATGCGCTAGTCGCTCGCGTATTCGCATGGTGGCTATTTTGCAGAACGCACCAATATTTCAGAATGCGTCACTAGATTGGGGCGAAATTGAGGGGTAAAAAGAGGTATGAGAATTTCACGAATTGTCGACAACATTTGTGTCAATGGAGGTTAAGTATGAAAATTGTTCGAAACAGTTTGCAGGAAATGAAGGAAATGTTATAATGGCCGCCTGTTTAAAATCTAATGTGGTCTTACCCCACATGTCCCAACCTGAACGACTCCGCACGACTCCACCAACAACTAAACAACACGTGCCTAAGCTGCTGTTCACATGAACGACTAGTTGTCGGATTAGTTGGCCAACTCGGTATTGCCCAACTAATCCGACAACTAGTTGTTCGTGTAAACGCAACAATGACAACACTGATAAATAGTTTTTTAGTCCTTTGGGCCAAAGTACAAACCGACTTATGCCATCACTCTGCGTCCACCGTCCTCCATTAGCTGTCATATCTCAAAACAAGTCAGCAACTTTGTTCTCTAATTTTGCATATACATATGTTAGGGTACTGCCTCTATGCATGAGAAATCTGTATTTGATTGAATCATTCTAACCTCCCTGGGCCGCCCAAACTGGTATTTTGTTTACATTTTGCCTATTTTTCAAAACCTCTTCAGTAACTTTTTCTCTGATTTTACATAGACATTTAATGTGGTAGTGTCACTATTCACAAGAAATCTGTATGATTGAATCATTCTAAGGGCACTTTAGGACCCCCAAAATGCTAAATTTGCACATTTTGCATATTTTCTACAAAAAACTCGGTACTTAATTTGTCTGTAATTAGGTATTGGCATTCCATGTTGTAATGCCACTATACACAATAAATGTGTATTTGCTTCAATCATTCTAAGGGGCCTCCAGGGCCTCAAAAATGCATTTTTGTTTATTTTCTCAAAAACTCTGCAGTAAATTTTTCTCTAATTTACACATTCCATGTGGTAGTGTCAATGTACACAAGAAATCTCTATTTGGTTGAACAGAAAATGTTTGCACGTTTTCTTAAACAACTTAATAAAGTAGATTTGTATACCATCAAAACCAGCAGACTGATTAATAGCCATAACATAATGTGTCCACTTGATAGTTATATATAATAATGTTCATAGATCTATGTGCATGTACACATTTTTCATGTATTGAACAAAATGTGCGAACGTGTTTAATTAAGACTGTTGATCGTTGTATGTGCTGCATGCCTCAAAATAATCCTGAGCTATTTTCAACCAATAAACTCTTGAAAACACAGCCTGTGAGTGCGGGAGGTGCCATCTAGTGTGCGACAATGGGTCCCCAGCGCAAATTATGAACGCTGCGCTGCTAGTGGCAGACCAAGGAACTAGTGAAGTTGTGAGCACGACGTAGTGATATTTGAGTGTTTCAGAGAACAGTAACATTACAACACTGTACATCTATTTTATAGAGATTAAAACATTCTGTCCATGTTGTGCCGAGTATTGGATATGTCATACAGTGCATAAAGCATTATTTATTTCTTGTATGTCAGTTGATGTTTTTCTGGACGAAATATGTTATCTCGCGCAATCTCAAAATACCCTCTATTATCTAGGCGCCGTGAGGTGGCAGCATTCGTTTGGCCTCTCACTATTGTAAGGGAGCTTATCCTAAAAAAGCACCTCAATTGTTCACATCTTTCTACAAGCACAATTTTTGAATCACCATTTGATATGGCCATGACATTTCATTTTTTTCGTGGGAGCCAAGCTGAGCTCCCGCTGTGGCGGCCATATTAGACAAATTCAATATGGCCGCCGTCCAGAGATATGCTGTGTAATAACTTGAGAACCAAAAGTAGTAGAACCATAAATGAGACCACTTCTAGGGGTTTTCGAGCATAGGGAACCCATTTCTGGTGTTATTTGGCCGATTCCAGGTCGAGTTCACATGATAAAATCACATTCAAGGTTTTTTTTGCTCAAAATTAAAAATGTTGAGCATTGGATCACTGTATACAGCGTTATATCGCAAGCATGTTATCAACATTTTATCACGATATCAATGTCAATGTGTTGCAATAATAAATATAATATATGTTTTGACAATTGATGCTCCTAGTGAAAAATTTACCCTAGTCACTGTAGGCTTAAGACTTAGGCATATGAGCTTGCAGTATGCTTATTCTGCGTCCATTCAAATACTCATTGGTCATGGCAGATGTCTCTAAGTTCTGTTATGGTGATTTTTTCATCTATGTCATTATAACGAGTAAAATGTTCGTACGTCCCGGGTACCAAATGAAAATGTACTTAAGTCTTAATCTGGCCAATCACCTTGTTACATAAGGTCACATGATACCAAATTGGCTGATGCAGATAATGTTGAGGTGGGATAATGCGGTAGCTGAAAATTATTGAAATAAGAGACAAAACAGCCAAGAAGCACTCCCCTGAAATTGTCTACAAAGAAAATAATGTTTTTTAAAGACGCAGGAATAGGGTGGTTGCCGTGATAGCACAAACCTGTAATTCCTTGCAGATCGACCAAGATTATGTTCTCTTATTGATCCGGGGCGCTATGGCGCTAAGAAAGCGAATCCTCAAGAAACAAGAGCCATTCATTTTCTCGCCCCATTGTCTCAGTTCGCCCGTAGAAGAAACAGTGTTGAGTTTCTTCAATGTTGTTCTTCAGAGTGCTAATAGCAATATCGATAACTCTAGTTAGGTTAATTCCGAAAGCGATGCTGCATTAGGTACTAAGGCAAAGATCGCGTGCATCTTTCTCAGCTGCTGATATACAACACGACCAGGTACGCATCTTCAACAGACAGTAATCCATCACAGTAAGGAGCGTGAAACTACATTTCCGCTCTACAATCGTATCAAACTGCATGGAGACACCAGACTCAAGCGCCACATAGAGAATTCCCATCGCTTTGGGCTCTCTGTCTCATATGACCGCGTGATGGAAGTCAAGGTACAGGTCGCTCGCGCGGTCTGCAAGCGACACGCCGAGGACGGGGTTCTTCTATCCACGAATCTGCAACAACCTGGACAGCCACAAAACAGGTAACTTGTCACGCGGCGATTTCCATGGGACATGCGTTACTGCAACTAATCACCTTTCGAGAGAAAACTCTGACGTTCGTCGATCGGCAACCACACTTGATTCCTCTGACACGTCAACACTCAAATTGCCTGACAGCTACGTGATTGTTCCTCCTGTCGAAATCAACAAAGACGACCTTTTCGTGTCTAGACGCGGCGAAGGAAAGGTTCGATCAACACACAGTCTAGTCCCCGGTGCTAAAGTAAAAGATGACGCATGTTGCGGGAGTGTTGGAAAAGGGTCAGCTGGAGAAGGATGACGTGGTCAAAGGCCTGGATTATTAAGCTGGGGGCTTTACCTCAGATTCGCGTAGAGACGATGATTGGCTCTCAGGCCAACTATGAAATAACAAATTAAATAACGATACATTTTTATTAGATAATACTATACTATAACAACTATTCAACATTAAACTTATATTGAAACATGTCACACAAAATAAACCGACATTAAACTTTTTCGTAGTTTAGTGCCTTTTAATCACATGCACATTCACTAGGTGGCAGCTCCCATGAGTCATGGCTGTCGAAGATTCCGTATTGACTTTCTTTGCTTATGCTCGAGCAGAAACAAAAGACTACGTGTGAAAAGCATAATATAAATACCAAACAAGGACAAATTCAACTAAATAAAGTGCAATAGATGTCTCGCGCACGGTCGGACTGCTAAGTAATATATGTATTCGCCAAAGTACCACAACGAGGTGCTGAACTTGGTCACTAAATCGGTAGTGTGTCGATCTGCTATTTTCATGATCCACTGTTCTAATCCCACAGAGTACCTAACACTTTTGTTTGTGTTCTTTTAGTTTAAGATTCATTTTATTTTGTATAATATAATTTCGGGCACTATTTCGTAATTTCAATTCGTTATCGAAAACATACATAACATGTCAACATTCTGGGGGATAGACGTACTAACTGGCATTGAGCAGTCAAAAAACGATTCTGAGCCAGACTATCTTCCTGATGAAGTCACGCAGCCAGACGAGAGTCGGTTAAGCGAGACTAATAATTTTTAATGCACGGCAAATCCTGACAACACGTCACATATAACTTCATAAATTGATGACGCTTTAATTCATGAGTATACCAGTGTTGCCATCTAGCGGATAACATTCAGAAGGGCCATTCAGAGCCAGACCATCATTCTGGCGAAGTCACACAGCCAGACGAGAGTCGGTTAAGCGAGACTATCTCAAAACGGTATTTCGCAGCCAGGATCTACTGTAATTTTTTGCCATTTTGTGAAAACTATTTTATTTCCAGGTGTATCTTCACTGGCATGCATATAGTCTCCACTAAACATGTCAACCTTTTACTTCCATCACAATCCTTAATGATCCGTAATTGTGCTTCACCAAAAAACATTTGACTAATAATTACTAACTCAAAGTATAGTTCAAAGGACTCCACGGCCTCTTGGTCCATTTTTAAATAACAAATTCGTTCTTTTAGTAGGCCTATATAAAAAGGACTTCGAGTAGGTGCACCGACTAATGTAGCAAAATTGATAGAGCGAATGTTTACCGCTAGGCGCGCTTTAAAAACAGCGCCGCGGCCCACGCGTTCGTCGTACGAGGAGGTTCAACGTAGATCTACTATGTACGTAACTCAGTACAATCGTACAAAACTCGCATAACACTGCGTACTGACGTGACAATGCTACTTCTCACAAATTTGTGTAATGTAACTAATTGTAACGTAATATTATACTAAAATCTAAAAAGCACCCTTCCCCCTCAAGAATTACATATACATTATTGGACTCACCACTTATATATTCTGTGGTCAAGCTGACGAACTTGTACAGGAAGCCGATTTTTTTCGATTCTGTGCCAGTGAAGGTTTACACAACATTATAAAATATCGATGTTACAGGTGGTCGAGAGGAATGTTCATCCGCAGGTGACATTGCTGCAGTATCTCCGTAACAACCGTATCCACTACTATCAAATTATTCAAATTATGTCTTACAATGTTATATAGGATCTGATTATGCATGTGTGCGTGTGTGGTGTGTGTGTGTGTGTGTGTGTGTGTGTGTGTGTGTGTGTGTGTGTGTGTGTGTGTGTGTGTGTGTGTGTGTGTGTGTGTGTGTGTGTGTGTGTGTGTGTGTGTGTGTGTGTGTGTGTGTGTGTGTATTTTGTGTGTGTATATATATATATGTATATATATAAATTAAATTATATATATATATATATTATATATATATTATATATAATATATATATATATATATATAATATATTATATATATATATGTATATATAATACATCGTAATCCATTCGGACTACTTGATGTTTTAACAAGTTTACAGTGAACTATATTATGTTTACCAACCAATTTCTGTGTAATGTTTGCACTTCGTGAAATGTATGTCCTTAACCATCTGCCTCAGTTCGACTGACAGGGTCGAAGCTGGGATGTGGGGAAGGGGGGTGCGGGGCGTGTACTGTCATGGTGTCCAGGTACGACCGCGTCACGCAACACATTCAGTATCCTTTGTCGGTCTCAAATTGTCTCATACAAACTAGTAGACTATTATTTTACACACACAAGCATACAAGTGTGCACATTACACACACACGCACACGGACACGCACACGGACACGCACACGCACACGCACACGCACACGCACACGCACACACACACGCACACACACACACAAACAGGCACACACACACACACGCACGCACACACACAACACGCACAAACACACGCACAAACACACACACAGAATGTACAGAGTTCCTTAACCAGCAGTCACCTTGCTGTCAACGCATGCCTTGCACGGTTGTGTTTAATGCACGGTCTCGCAGTCACAACCGTGGAGGCCATAGGTAACACAAAAACAAGGCTACATCCTGTCCAGGTAGGTCGTGATCAGTACATCACAAAGACTATTGAAGAGGTTTAATTTTTCTAATACACGTAATCACCTATTTTGCGAAGGACTAATCCAATTAACAGGCTAAATTTGGATGGAACGGCGTTTATTTTAATAAAATTTGTGTTTTAATTAATATGACTAATATGTGTTCAATGCACGGTCTCGCAGTCACAACCGCGGAGGCCATAGGTAACACAAAAACAAGGCTACATCCTGTCCAGGTAGGTTGTTGTCAGTATATTAACACGATTGTTGAAGAGGTTTCATTTTCTAATACACGCACATATTTAAATTTGGATGGGACGGCGTTTATTTTAATAATTATTTTGTTTTAATTAATTTGACTTGATATTTAAATGCACAGACCAATTTGACCTCCACTGTCCTCCTGGATGTCACGTCACCCCCATCTTGTCCTATCTAGGGCAAATCGTTCTAGTTAGGCATAACAATTGAACCATACTTGTAAAATCGTGAAATGGTTCTCGTCTTGCCTCGTTAACTGACGTTGCTGCACTTGAATTGTCAAGTTGTCGTACATTGTGACGATGAACTTCTCCATGAACCTTTCTTCTGGACTAGCCACATCTAACTCGGCAAACGGTGACCTCGCAAATTCTCTGTCCCCAATAACGTCAGAACAAACCTTCCAAGCTACCTTTTCCCCGCGTGATGGAACGCTGAAACTACATCACAGCCTGTCATGACATTTTTCGTTTGGGCTTACGCTCCCCAAGGCTGTCATACACGGTGTTAACATGCCAGCCACTGTTGGAAATTCCTGACGGTCACTTTCAAACAGAAGAACAACCCAACGAAAATGACGACAACGTCCGTGTCTACAGTGCGCACCACAACTGTCTTCGCCCTTTGATGAAGAGCGTGTCGTGAGTGGTACACTACACGCGTGTCTACCTCCTCGTGGGAACACAACTCACTCACGACTGCCCCATGAACAGCTACACTGCCACTAGCTGTCACGCACACCACGTTGTTTTCTGACCACAGTTGCGTCTGGATTGCTTCTCCGAGAAATTTGAATAGCACATAAACTCTGGCCATTTCTTTGGAACGTTGGTTTGTCTTGTCACTCGCACTCTTCCACCGTGTGTGCGCTTATCTCTGGCTGTTATTTTCAAGCTGGTATCGATGTATTTGTTCACACAATGTCCAGCCTGGATGTCAATTCAAGATCCTTCCTGATGTATGGTATGAGTACTTACAAGAACGCTGCGAAACCTGTGGAGGTCGACATGTGAGTAGGGACAGGTCCGTCAGGAACCTTTCGTCTGCAAGTGATGAAACCTCGGCTTGACCGGAAACACAAAGACAAGGCAGCAGGTTATACTTTGTACCAAACCTCACTTCCCAAACTGTGGTAGAGAAGGCGGAAAAAGCTTATTTTCGAGTTCAAAGACACAGCAGGATCGCCATCTCGGACTTGGTGGTTTGTAATATACAACTTCCCAAACAGTGTTGCGTCTGACATGATGTCCGACAGTTGCATGCTTTTCTTTTCGTCCATCATCCTCCATCATGTTTTGAAGATGTAAGCGCTATATAAGTATATTATTATTATAACTTCATATTGTCTGTATACATTATGCCATTGTTTTATATTATTTGTGTTCCTAATATGGTATGAGCACAGTAGACTGTTATGTTGCAGTTACCCAGAGAACGTCACATAAGCTTTGTTCTTACTGCTCTCAGGAAAGACTTGCCAAGTCTCACGGCACCCAGTGCGGCTTCTGTACACCGGGGATGGTGATGTCCATGTACACTTTACTTCGTAACAACCCTTGCCCTTCTATAAGAGATCTGGATAATTCACTAGATGGTAAGCTCAATACTAGTCTTAAGGATCATGCTTTCGTTGCCCTACACATAAGCACCGCTTAGAATAATTTAATTCTAGTTATTTTAACATCACCCCTGCAGAAGGGGAGGCCGCTCAATAGGGGATCACTGTATCTTATTATCATAGAAACATGTAAAAGTTATTTAGGCCAGACATTTAATGAAGTTATCACCGCAAACAAAGCAATCGTGATATTCTTCTGTATTATTATTATCATAATGATGCAGGAATGCATAGTTTTATCCCTATTAAAATGTTCTTGACTAATGTACTATGATACATTACAAACATAAAGAACATGAAATATATTTGCTCTTAACCAATAAGAAATTATAATTTACTAGCTGCCCGGGAAAAAAGGCAGTCATATGTTTGACTCCTCCCGACACCCCCACACCTGGAAAGAATATAAATGTCAGCCCACAGACAGACACACAAACAGGCAGACAAACGGAGAAGCGCATTGTTATACATTATTAAACTAAAAAATAATGTACCTTAATATTTGTCATAATTACTTTTTTGTTAAGATAGATGTTTTCAACAGTTCTAGCATGTTAACCATTTTAGGCAACCTGTGTCGCTGTACTGGCTACAGGCCAATCCTTGATGCATTCCGAAGTTTCACAAAGGTGAGGCGTTTGTAACTAATTATTAACTACACTGCCTTTATGTGCGCTACGGTAGTGCCACATTTGTAAGAGTGACTGTAATATATAAACAATTCAAGCTTGTTATAGTAACAACTGTCTTGTTATTTGCATGTACGTTTTGGCGATGTTTGAAAGAAGTTGGGGTATCACAGAACAGTAAATGTATGCTTCCATCGTTTTAAGTGCGTGATAGCTTTTTGAAAGTAAGGATTTACACTGTACAGTGGCTGGTAACTGTATTTGTACTTTTCGTATTTTGCTTTATTTTCTAAATACAATCTAGGACTTCAATTGTCCCATGGGGAAGCAGTGTTGTAAAAAGATGACACACAGCGCATTCAACGAGGTAAGTCACTTGTACATATATATTGTCATAGAGAAAATGTCCACATGCTGATTATACTGAAAATATGCTATGTGACATAATAATATGAGTATCTTACACCATATACTGTACAACCTTATTTTTCAAGTTAGCATAATCAATATTACATTCAAAATGTAAAAACGCACATACACGGCAATCTGTAAAACAGACCTGGTATTCGTTGTTTCCTATATACTGTAATTGCGTCGGAAAAAAAAAATATATACTATATTATATATATATATATATATACTATATTATCTATATATATATGTATATATATATCTATATTGCATTAACATGTGAGTTAATTATGTACATGAGTATTATGAATACTTTAATTGTCTATAGTATGAATAATTATATGACTCAGTCACTTAATGACAAGTGCAGCAATAACATCTTATGGCCGTGTCATCTGCAGATTATAATCTCGCACGAATTTCGCTGTTACAGTTTACATTTTGACCAATGTCCCACTTTTCGCGTGAACACATTTGGCAAGTTGCACATATGTGCAGTTTGTTTGTAATATTATTAGGTGGCACAAACAACTCTAGAAGAAAGGTCGGGTTTCGTCCCGTACGATCCATCCCAGGAACCGATCTTTCCAAGTGAATTACAGGTACGCTGAACGGTTGCTGTACATTAGGTAGAATACCTGACTATTGCCTATACATATTAATACGCTACCTTTAGAGCATTATACGTCTATCTCCACTCAGGTGCCGAAGTACATCCACCTCTTTCTATATTGAAAGTAGTAATAAATAAATGCACAATATCACATATGTGACAATGTTAGTGGTACATACCTTTTATAACCAAATGTTGTAGGGTGCACTTTTCCCCAGGCCCTCCTGAATGCGCCTATGGCGTTTGCCAAAAAAGGAGTATGCCGAGCAAAACGGGATACTGGATCTCTATCGCTCATCGGACATGTTATGTTCTGAGCTGGTGTTAGTCGCGCGTTTTTAAGAAACGCAGCCCATGTAGTGTGATTGACCTATCCATCACGTGACATATTGCCTAGCAACAAGGTGCGTCAAGTGGACAGGCATGATATTGTTTATTGTAGTTACAAATGATTAGATTATATTTACTGTTTTAGGTGTACACATAGGCCCACACAATTGCCTTTTAGATTTGCTTCCCTTTAGTTTGACTATGGATGGTTTATGTTATTTCAGAAAATCAATTATGACAGGTAAAAACAATATTTGTCATTTATTAAGTGCTAACAAGTGTTTGAATTTTGTATTTGATTTCCTCGCTAGCTGAATGACCAGTTTGACAAGACTCGACTGATCTTCTCGTCAGACAGCGTCACGTGGTACCGTCCAACTTCATTGGATGACCTCCTGAACTTGAAATTCACTTACCCAGAAGCGAAGATGGTTGTTGGAAACACAGAATTGGGTACGCAGATTCCAATTCAGCTTATAATTATTAAATATTATACATAATTTGACATGTTTCTATACATGACAACTTTTTTGGAATTCCGGGACATTCATCAGCGGTTCGGCACGCTTCCCGTGTCGCGCTATCCCGTCGCGTTGTCTCGGATCTTGACATCGGAAGACGGGAAGGGGGCGCTGTTGGAAAGTTTTCGCCGGAAATTGAGCGGTTTGTTGTCTCAAAGATTTGAAGACGAGTGGGTGGTGTTGGAGATTTTCAGCCGAAGTCGGGGAAATGTGTCGGTATTCCGGGAGACCGGCAAATACATCCAAAATCCAGTATACTCCCGGTACGTCCGGGAAAGTTGGCGGGTATATGCTTCTCTCATTATCGAAGCTGCTATGTCGAAGGAAATGTGAGCATCTGCTAGGCATAACATGCCGAGTACCCCTTGTGGTGACAGAGCTTACAACCTCCCGTGCATTCAGACCAGGTAGAACAGGCAGTTGTTTTGTTTCTCTAAGTTTTGCGAGAAGGTCGTTTTAGCAAATTATTACAATTCTGTGTACTGCTGTACGGCGGAACCTGTTAAAATGACCGTCGGGACTGGGCGAAAGTGACTTGAATAGCGAGATGACCATATTAACATTACTAATTTCATACATTTGGAAACATTTCGGACTGTCCTATGGTGACCTTAATTGCGAGGCAGTTATATTACTGAGGTGACTATAAAATGAAGTTCGATTGTACATGATTGTATGTTCGCATGCATACATGCGGTGTAAAGGGTTACGAAGAGTTAATAAATGCCAAAAAATAGCGTTATCTTAACATATATTAATATTTTGTCATTTAATTTAATTACAAATGTAAATTGAATAGCTTCTCTTTTTCTTTAGGGTTGGAGGTGAAGATGAAGAATCAGCATTACCCAGTGATCATTGCTGCGACGCATGTCCCTGAGTTGCTCTCTGTGGAGCGGAAGGTGGCCGGGGTCGAGGTCGGGGCGTCCACGACACTGAGCACGTTGGAGGCGGTCCTCCAGGACATGGTTAACAGTGAGCCAGGTACAGAGACGGTCGTAGGTATATCTGATTGAATTTCACTGGGAGGGGGGCATTATCCAAAAACAGCACTCTTAACGGAAATGAATTGTCAAATGCATTTGATCGAGCTCACTCCTATGACTTATTTGACTTGTTCAACAATTGGTGTACTGATTGTGTAAATGGCAGCAGCGTGACTGGATATATACATTAAAAACAACGTCGACAAATATCTCAGAAGAGCAACTCGCATGTAGGTAACAGAAATCTTAAACTGTCATCTGGTCTTTCTGTACTGCACTGTTGTTAAATGTAGTTATATATTGTGGGAAGAAGCGTGACTGCAAACACGAGTCTGCTTAATGTATGACTGATTGTTATTATTGCTGCTGGATTGGAAACATTAGATCAATTAATACTGTCATTCCTGTTATTTGTAGAGTACAAGACTCGTGTCTACGCGGCTATCATTGAGATGTTGAGGTGGTTTGCTGGGAGACAAATCAGGAATGTCGCTGTGAGTGTCACGTGTATACGTTATAGTAGATAGTGGAGTATAATATGCATGCTTGAATCATCAATATATATGTATATATATATATATATATATAAGTTAGGCTGACATAGCATATAACATGTAATATTAATTAGCAATAGGTGAAGAATAAAATTGGAACAATTATACCAAACTTGTACCATGGTTAATTAGTAAGGTAATTGGAAAGGTGATGATTTTGTTGGTTCAACATTGTTTTCTTGGTGGCCGTAAACGTATTGGGGTGTTGTTGTCCTTGTTCTTGTTGCTGTTTCAGTCGATTGGTGGCAATATAATGACGGCGAGTCCAGTATCCAATCTAAATCCACTTCTTTTGTCTGCTAGATGTCAACTTACTGTCTCGTCCAAAGGTTTGTCACCATCACTGACATCTTTTTGTCACTGTTGACTGTTTAAACAATATTATATAGCACCATATGATATACACGAGGAACATATCGCCACGATAAATGAAGAGTTGCCTTGTAATAGTTTGTGATACTGTAACATCATAATATTATTATTGTCATTTCATGTTGTAGTATAAATTAGGTGTTGTGCACATGTGTATACATGTAATGGTGGCAATATGTGATAATAGCCAAGCTACATGAAATAACGGTGATGATGAACACCGTGTGTGGGCAACACACACCAGGTAAATTGGTGTTTTGACACACACGCACACACACGCGTGCAAATACCTTTTTATATTTTCTGTCAATAACGTTCACCGCAGTAACAATTGCATACCTTTAAATTGATATCGTGTAATCAAATCCGTTTTAAAATCTTTGACGAGTATCCCAACACGCATTGATGTTTATCAGAAACCCGATGTTAAGCGTTTTCTGTTCGTTGGCAGTCCTGATATAACTCCTGATATAACTCCTGGACTCACACCTGTGACTGTGCGTGGAGTGGTCCGGTACTGGAACAGGAAGTTCTGCAGTTCCTTCTTCCAGCCCATCTTCGCCACATCTGCGATCTTAATGGCCTTCATCAGAGTCGAGTTAAAACGTTCCACTTCGCCGTTGCACTGTTGCCAGTACGGGACACCTTTCGCATCCACACTACTTCTGGCCACCTGGAGAAATAGTCAACGACCACCAGAAGCCTTTCTCCGTTTGGCAGTGGTCCACATAGATCAATTGCGATGTCATCCCAATGTCCTTGTAGCAGTGGGGTCGGCTTATTGGCTCGAGACTTGATTGGGCACCCATAAATTGGCATGGATAACAGCCCTTGACAAGAGATTCGACGTTCTTGTCCATTCGTAACCATCACATTTTCTCCCTGAAACTGGTCTTGGTGTGCACAATGCCTTGGTGCCCCTCGTGAACCAGGGCCAAGGCTTATCTTTGCAACTTCCTTGGGAGTACGATGCGACTTCCTCTCATCACAATCTGTCCCACGACCCACAACTCATCACACACAGCCTTGAACGTTCAGTCCAATTGTCTTCTTAGACTCCACGTCGTACATCTGATAACAATGGATCTTTGGCCGACTCGCTTTCGATCTGCTTGGCCGTCATAGCTGCGGGAACAGAGTCCATCACAACCGAGTAGGCATAGTCTTCGATACTGACGCCAGAGTCTGTCTCGCTTCCTTCTATTGTCACTCTACTCAGCCCATCTGCCGAGTTTTGCGATCCTGGGATGTATTTGATGTTGAAACTATATTGCTATAGGCTTAACAGCCATCGCTCCAGTCTCGCGTTAGCTGTCTTAGCCTATCCTCCGTACAGTTGTATCAGGGGCTTGTGATTTGCGTGTGCTTCAAACTCTCTGCCGTAGAGATACAGATGGAACTTCTCACATACCCACTTCACGGCTAAGGCTACTCTCTCAAACTGGGAATAAATAAATACCTGGTTTCTTGGTCAGCTTTCGTCTGGTATAATACACTATCTGGTTTGTGCTGCCCATCTTCTTGCCTGTGTTGAAGAACAGCTCCCAGACCAACAGGCGAAGCGTCAGTCATTATGCATGTAACCGTGTAGTAGGCCATGGTCGGTGCCTGCATGAGTCGTCTATTGACCTCGTCAAGCGCCGTCTGTTCTTCTTTGGTCCATTTCCACTTTACGTTGTCATGTATCAATTCCCATAGCGGCTGTGTGATCATAGCAAAGTCTGGAATGAACTTGGAGCTGAACAGTGCTATACCCAGAAAGCTTCTTACTTCAACTGCGTGTTTTGGCTTTGGCGCTGCAGCCATTGCCTTGACCGTGTTATCCGTCACCTGCAGACCTTTGTCGGATATGGTATGACCCATGAAGTTGACCTTCCGCATTCTGCAGTTCCGTTTTTCGAAATTGAACGTAATACCGTTTTCTCTACAAACTTCTTCACAACTCACAACAGTCACTCATCGTGCTGGTCATCATCAACGCCTCCAACGATCAGATCATTGTGGATGTTGAACGCTCCAGGACAGTCCTGCACCACCTGTCTGATGGTGTGGTTGAATTTAGAGGCCATGTTAACTCCGAATACAAGGCGCTTGTACCACAATGTTCAAATCGAGCTTTGTGAACATTTTCATTTCCCCCATCTCTTGCACTGTCTCTTCTACTGTGGGGATGGGCTGATACTCCATTATTATGGCTCTGCTCGCCTCTCGCATATCCAGGCACACCCGGACATCTCCATTCGCATTCTCCACAGTGACTAAGGGATTCACCCACTGTGTAGGACCATCCACTTTTTCACTGACATCCAAATCTTCCAACTCTTTCAGCTTTTGCACAAATTTCTCTCTTCTACTGAACGGTATTCTTCTGATTGGCTTTGCCACTAGCGTCACACTCTCATTTATGTTCAGCTTGAGTTGATAATTCTTCAGTTTGCCGAGACCACTGAACGCTTGTGGATATATGTCTCTAAGCGTCTCCTTTGTTAGTCTGTCTGCTGAGCAAGCGTTTACTGTCAGGCCGACTCTGAGCACTCCGAGCTCCTCGGCGGTCTCCCTTCCCAATAGAGCGGCATGGTCGCCTCCGACCACCAACATTCGTGCGCAATCGACTTCTCCAGCTCCTTGAACTGACATGCGCGCCTCACAGCTGCCCATCACCGCCAACGTGAAAACGAGAGGTGTATGTGTAAACCTGTCTATTACAGTTGTTCAACTTCAAGTCGGAATACGGCTTCCCGGATTATGTTGCAGCTATAACCAGAGTCTACAATCATGTTCACACACTTCCTCTCGATGATGATTGGCATTGCAGGCGCACTGGGACTCACTAAGAACACGTAGAACGTATCACGTTCCTCTACGTTATTGTATCTTTCCTCAATGGCTCTGACGTTATATTTCCCATGTCCACGTCCACGTCCACTCGACCTGCTTCAACGACCACACTGGGGCCTACCGGCATTGGTGAAGTCGCCCTGTTGACGTTTTGTGTAAAAACAAACTGGGAAATGTCCGATTTTCCCACACTTCTCACATGTGTAATTTTTCGACCTCCTTCAGTCCTTTCCCATGTGTCCAATACCGTCACATTTCCAGCATTTTCACTGGAATTTGCTGTTGGAATAGTTGGTGGTGAAACTACCGGCCTGTCCGGTGTAGATAGCGTTTGCTTCTCCCTGGCACCAGTGGATGCCAAAAGCAAAACCTCCGACTCGTCAAATATATTCACGACTTCTTGAAGTTTGGCAATGGCTAAATCTTCCTGTCGATACAGTTTCCTCTTCAAGACCTTGTCACGTATATAGTACAGGACACGATCCCTGATCTGGCTGTCTTCTTCATCTCCATATTCACAATATTCGACCTTTTTCTTCAGTCTGATAATGAAATTGTTTATAGTTTCACTTCCTTCCAGTGCAGTAGCCATGATGTTTTGTCACTCTTTGGGCAAATCTTTCTTCGGCTCGAAGTATTTCTCCAGTGCTTGTTGACCTTTATCATAGGTTTCCCCACGCCGTGTGTAGATGCTTACGGCTGCTTGGAATGTCAGTTCAAAAAGTCATTCACGTGTATGTGTGCTTAATACCTTTTAGCACTTGTTCATACCGATTTTGGACATCCTGGACGCCAAAATGTGGTGTTGCATGGGGTTAGAATACGCAGGAACGACAAACGACAACTTCTAGTTAACGCCTGTATTCGCCCGCACATTACAATAATAACCCGGCTCCAAATAGACGGAAAAGTCAGCACGTTAAATTGGTAACCGTAAACGGGAATACACTACACTAACATCTCAGTAAGTTGGTCGTGTTATGTGATGTTGCACCGGCTGTATTTGACACTTTTCAGATGGAGGACAGCGAATTGTCGTCATGGATGAATATTTCTTCAACTGCAACCGTCAAACGTTGGTGAAACCAGACGAAGTTCTCATCTCCGTCCTCATTCCGTTCACCAGACAGGTGATTTTACTGAATGTCTACTTATAATCGAGCTAGCGTATGTATGCGAGTAGATAAACGTTTTCCACTTAGTCGATTTGAACCTCAAGCGCTAAGCTTTCAGGGATTAATCTACGACACCTAGACTAAGACGGAAGACCTATACATTTTCAAAATACCCCGTACATGTCACGATTCGCACCTTTGATGGGGTAAATCAATTGTCGGAACGTAAAACGTAATGCGCGCTTAATACGTAGAATACAATTTAACAATCGCCCGAACCACTCGCGCGCAGCAAATACGTCGGCAAAAACGGCCCCTATGCCCCTCACTTGGTAACATGAAGTAGACGCTGACACAACATGCTTATGTCTACCTTCATGCCAGTAACATAGCAATATAGACAGTATTTGACAAGTCGACACTATAACGACTATGGCAGGGGCCAGCAACCTTTTTGAACGGAGGGCCAAATAAGTGACTACGGCTAGGTCAACGGGCCACACATTTATTCCTTAATATTGGTTACCACTAGCCCAATCTTCATGGAAACTGGTACATTGTATTATGGTGCGTATATAGTATATGTATAGGCATTCTAGCTCGTATGAGTTTAAGCGGAACTTACACATTTTGGCAGCGTGTAAATAAAGAGTTGTTATTATTATGAAACATCAATGGCTAATTTCCAATTGGTTTGGTTATATGTTCTATTAAAAACATATTATTCAAGGTCCGCGTTGTTACCATGCAATTGACATTTTAACCAAGTGTTCCACGTCCAATTGAGCTTGGCGTGTGTGGTAGTTTTAGAAACTGTTCTTTCGGCAAGTGCGTTTGGTTTGCAAGATACACCTCGTCATTGAATGTCACTTTGAGTGCTACAGAATCGCATTATATTTTGTTGAACTTCATCTACACATCTTCCAGCGCGTCGTCGACTATAACGGGTTGTAAAATAAGAATAAATGCGAGCTCCGAGATATGTAAAACGCTCTGCAAACTCCCGTCTCAGCAGCTCAAAGAATGCTTCGTACGTGTCCGGCCTTTCTGGTTCATTTTCAGGAATATTGAGAAACAAATTGGAAGAAACGAACTAGACTACTTTAAGAGTTCTTTGGTTATATGTTCTCGTCCCTTCACTTGAAAATTCAATAGATTGGAATTCGCCACGTTGTCGACAAGAAATGAAACCTCGCAGGTCAGCGAAGTCCGGTAGGCCTTACCTCTGGAAACGTCTGCTCCACGAACAAGCTAATTCCATGTCTCAGCTCGTGAACCCGACCCTGCATGGCACCTCGACTCGCCGAGCGCACGTCGCAGTAGTATAAGAAATCTTGATATTGCACATTCATCTCTATCAGAAAGTGCTTGAACTCCTGGAGCTTTAGGCCACGAGCCCGAACGTTTCACGTCGGCGCTCAATACTTTTTCCATTTTCATAGACTTGTTACATAGGCTTTCTTATGGAATATATGATGCAGTGGGCCTAAAGGGATTCGCAGTGGCACCTACATCGAGTAGAACCTTTGCAATTAGCGAAACAACTTTTGTTCTTCCTCTCAGGGAAGGTGCACAATGCAAATTTATATATAATTGTCACCGCGCGGGCCGCATTGTATGCAATCTTGCTTTTAGTCCGCGGGCCGCATGGAATAGCAGTTGGCCCGCGGGCCGCAGGTTGCCGACCCCTGGACTATGGGATATCGATGGACGTGAACTTTGCAAACTTACAGGCCTTAAAAGGTAATTTTATAGGTCGTTCAACAAGTCCAACAGTTACATAGGGTTAGGGCTGGGGCTAGCCTTCGGTTAGTTGTTTCTTGCATAGCCTACTTTCCAAAATAATATCAACGTGTCTTGATAAGGAATTACAACGTCACTTAAACATATGTTTTGTTGTATTACCGTTAACTGTAACTTGGTCGTTGTAGCTGCGTCTAGGCGGTAAGAGCGTACGTACTTATGTGCGTACGTTCGTATGTGACTGATACACGAGCCATGTTCTAATAACTGTATCTCTAATCATTGGCTTCTTCTTTATTCTGGAGTTTATGTTTTTGTGATTCCAGAATGAGTATTTCTCTGGATTCAAGCAAGCGCACCGTAGGCAAGATGACATTGCTACTGTGAACGCGGGAATGAGAGTTGTTCTCAAGGAAGACGATGACGTCATAGAGGAGTTGGCTTTAAGTTTTGGTGGAATGGCTGACCACACCGTCATGGCTACAAGCACAGTGAAAGAGCTGACTGGAAAGTACGCAAGATAGCAACATATAATAATAACCATGAAAAACAATGTTTATACCACTCCATATAGTATGGCGTAGTACATTGAATAATGCAAGTGCACATAGCTGATAGTGTGTCCGGTTAAATTTAACCCAATTATTAAACAAATATAATGGATTGTGTTTATATTGATTCTATGTTAGGCTGTGACTCGGCATAGTTATATGTAAAACTGGTACAACATGTTACAGTGAAAGCACAGTGTCATTTGTAGCACGACTTTTGCAAAATTCTTAGTCGCCAGGTCCGGCCAGCGGAATAATAAATGGATAGCACGCGTATTATGTTATATTTAACACAACATGTGCTTCTAGCATCAACAGGAAGTGATGATTCTTTATTAAGAGAATGGTAAAATAGCATGCTAGCATGTCAAGGTATAACCAACCCGTTATAACGGTCTCCAGCTATAGTACAATCTATGACATCCCTTTTTTCTTTTTTAAATACCATAAACGCATACAATTATAGCTCACAATTGTATAACGAACAAAACATCAACATGCACATGTATAACTCACAACAGTGTGACAAGCTAAATGTTTGCATGTACTCTTTTCTTTTAGACTTCAATGTCAGATCATTCTGAAACAAAAACACAAATTAATGATTGTTGCAAACACTTATGATTGTTGCAAACACGTACTCTTTTCTTTTAGAGTTCAATGTCAGATCATTCTAAAACAAAAATACAGATTAATGGTTGATGCAAACATTTATGGTTGTTGCAAACACATACTCTTTTCTTTTATGGTTCAATATCAGTTCATTCTGAAACCAAAATACAAAATTAAGGGTTGTTGCAAACACCTATTCACACACTGGAAAGAATCCTAATGTCAATTCCACTGTTGCAAATTTAGTCTGTTACATCTTATGTAACATTCTTATATCGCTTAGGTGTCCTGATCACACGACCATATATGGAACGGCGTTCAGCTTGCGGGAACTCTTCCATCATGAGTTGCAGCTCGGCTCGGGGTGGTTGCGTTGCCAGCTGTAGCGATGTAGTTGGTGACGGTGGCGTGATCGATCGGTCGTCCTGGTGGATCGGTAACTGTGGTGCTGGGTATATTGGCTTGCGTACGTCAGGAGTGTTAGGCTCATCCAACCGAGGCAGTAGCAATGGTGGTTGTTCCAGTGTCCTCAGTAGATGACAGCGATTGCGGCGAACTTCACCTCCCTCGTGTTGAATTACATAAGACTGAGGGCTCTCGTCAGCACACTTAACGACAGCGGAATCCCAGCCCCATTTACGCTGAACACGGACGACATCACGTAGCCTCAGCGGTTTCAACAGCTTGGCACCACGACCGTAGTCCCTTTTTAACCGTGCCTGCCTGGTTTGCAGATCAATTTGGGCATTTACTACCCTTGGCTTGAATGCAGATTTGGTTGCAGGCAGTTTCGACCGCAGCATCCTACTCATCGCAAGTTGTGCTGGTGCATATTTCAGTCCACTGATCGGGGTGTTCCTGTACTGTAACAGAGACTTATAGGGATCCCGACCTTATTCATCGGCTTCCATCAGCAACGCCTTGAGTGTCTGCACTACTCATTCGGCTTGTCCATTTGACTGAGGATAAGTTGGGCTGGACGTGGACACGTTGAAGGCCCAACTTTGTGCAAATTTGCGAAACTCGTAACTTCCGAATGATTGATTGTCTGCGACTATCTGGTCTGGTATGCCGTGTCGTGCGCTGATACTCTTGACATGAATTATCACTGATCCGGTCGTCTTATTCTCCAGCCTGGCAATCTCAGGATATTTTGAGTAAGAGTCCACAACTACTAGATAATCGTGATCATTGAATGTCAAAATATCCATTGCGACTTTCTGGAATGGTCCGTCCGGTATCTCCGGTGCAACCATGGGCTCCTTCTGATGACTTCTCTGGAAATGTAGACGTGTGTGACATTTCGCAACTGTGTCCTCGATTCCTGACCATAATAGCACTGCCCAGGCTCTTGATTTTTATTTCTCCATGCCATATGTGGCTCGTGAAGAACTTGCAACATTTCATGTACCATTGCCTCGAGTATGATGAACCTGCCACCTGCAAACAGTAAGCCTTCATTTGCACTCAACTGGTCTCTTATATTCCAGCATCCTATCAAGTCTGCTAGTACTGAGTTCCATGAGTCAGGCCAACCATCCTCCACGACTCGCTGTAGCCGTTGGAGCGTTGCATCATCAGCTGTTGCTCTTCTGATTTGTTCCAGTCTCCCTGGACTTTCCGGAAAGTCTCTTGTCAAACTGTGGACCATGACTTCCCGTCGTCGTTCAGCTCCTTGTCTGGCTCACCCTCTACGTATGCTGGTGAGAGAGAGCATCAGCAACATGTAGATGTCTCCCAAGCACATACACCACATGTAATGTATATTGCTGCAGTCTTAGCATCATTCTTTGCATTCGAGCTGTCGCATTTCCGATCGGTTTCTTCATGAGTATTACTTCTTTAGATGTATTGGTGAAACTTGCTCGTTGCAAGCACTACAGCGAGAAGTTCCTTCTCTAGCATAGTGTAGCTCTGGGTCCACGAGTGCCCGTGACGCATAAGCAATTACATGACCTTCCTGCAGCATATATGCTTCCATTCCACACTGCGAAGCATCTTACGGCAGTGTCACTGATTTGTGTACATCGTAGAACTTTAGCACCGGCATACTGCTGAGCAGTCCTTTCAATTTGTTCACAGCATCTGTGTACTCTGGCTGCCAAAACCTCACTGCATCTCACTTCAACAGTGCTCTCAGCGGTGCGGCAATGTGCGACTCTCCAGGAATGAACTTTCCCTGGTACTTGATCATGTTCAAGAAAAAGCAGTGAACGCTTGTTTGTAGGAAGCGGCATGCCCACAATAGCTTCCACCTTGTTCTGGTCTGGGCTGAGGCCTGCTTCAGGTACTACAAGTCCCATGTAGAGCACCTTGTACCTTGGAGGCGTTGAACTTTACATTCCTTCCTCTCACTGGTCCTTCTCAGTATCCTGTGCATGATGGCACCATGATCTCGTTCATCATCACCAGCGATGATGATGTCATCTGCGATGATATTGGCCTCATCAATGTCACCGAATGTGTATTGCATACGCTTCTGTAGGACTTCGCTTGCCGAACTGATGCCAAATTGCATGCGTAGAAAGCAAAGTGTGCGAAACTTTCACAATAACTGGACTCCTCAGTCAGTTTCACGTGCCAGTGTGCCATCGACATGTCGATAACCGAGAACACTTTCTTGCCTGCCAAACGTGCCTGGACACTTTCTGGTGCCGGAATTTCAAAACGTTCACTTTTGATTGCTCTGTCGAGAGGCTTCGGGTCAAGAACCATTTCTCTTCTCAGTTATCACTAGATTGTTCACCCAAGGTGTGGGCGGTCGACATCTGCGCTAATTCTATCTTTCTCCAATTTGTCTAGTCTCTTTCAAAGTCTCCACTCGTGCATATGGAATCTTCCTTGTTGCTTGGATCACTGGCTCTACATCATCACGCAGCTCAATGTGATATGGCTGTTTAAGTTCACCAATCCCAGTAAACACTTCCTTGTGCTCTGACGTCAACAGGTCTTTGGTCAATGGTTTCTCAGGTGATATATCATTGATACGTTTCACAAGTCCCAACTTCTGACATGTTCGACAACCAATCAGTGGTGTCTTGGTGTGGTTAGTCACATAGAATTCAATGAACGTTGGTTTCTCTGAATTATATCGAATGCACTATAGTGTCACAGTGCCCGCTGTCCTGACTTTGTCACTACTGACGAATGCAGACATTACCGTCTGTGTGGGCTGCATCGGTATTGTTGGCATTACCTTGTCATACGTTGACAGGAGAAGCACGTTTGCTTGAGCACCAGTGTCCAGCTTGAAGGTTACTCGCTGGTTGCATAACATCATTGTTGTTGTCCAGTCGTCATCAGACGAATTGTGTGCATATACATCTAGGAAAAGAGCCCCCAGAAACAGACTTTCGTTGTCCTCGTCTTCTTCATAGACCACCTGTACATGCTTACCTCCTGTAGCTGTACGCCTACCATGCATCACGGCAGAGTGATTCCATCCCTTGCATCGGTTACATTGTTTACCATGCGCTGGACATGACTTACAGTCAATGATTCCTTCGGTACGACCTTGTTTAGATGGAGGTTCATGGCTACTTGTAGCACCTTTACTAGCTACCCATGAACCCTTGCCTTGCGATCAGTAGCCTTTGCTTATTGTCTTCCATTTTGGCTTGTCCTGTCTAACAGTATTCACTTTGGCATTCAACTTTCCTTCAACTGTCATGACCTTTAATAGCGCCTTTGTTGTCTCGGCTGTTCAACAAACGTCTATTGCCTTACTCATCGTAAGCTCCGACTCTCTCAGAATTCGTTCCTTTACACGTTCGTCATTCACACTGAACACAATTTTTTACCTGGTCATCAAGTCTTCCTGATCGCCAAATTCACACAATTTGGCTTTACTTCGTAGGTCCTTGACACACTGGTCCACTAACTCACCATGGCCTTGATGTCTGCCCCAGAAACAATATCTTTCGTAGAGAGTGTTTTTTAGGCTGACAGTACTGGCGGAACTTTGTAATTCAGTCATTATTCTGTTCAGCTGGTGGGTTATCGACAGGTCCTGCTGAGCTGAATACGAATTGGTCATACACTTCTTGTGCTTCAGGTCCAGCAGAATGGAGCAGTATTGCTACCTGGACCTCAGGTGCCTTCGCGTTTAATTATTTCACAGGCAGTGAAGAATGTTCTAAACTGCAGTTCCCAGCTCCTCCATGCTTCATCTATGTTGGTTGTATCAAACGCAATGTGACTGGGTGGTTTGACAAAATATTTTTTTTACTCACACAACTTTAACTATCATACTATTTATAGACAGTCATCTGCCCTACCTTATAGCTATACCAACTCAACTTTTAATATTCATTACCATATAATGAATATCATTTCTGACTCCATATCGTGTTCGTATTTAACACAACATGTGCTTCTAGCTTCAACAGGATGTGATCACTATTTATTAAGATAATGGTAAAATAGCATGTTAGCATGTCAAGGTATAACCAACCCGTTATAACGGCCTCCAGCTATAGTACAATCTATGACAATGCGGATATAAATGTTCATCTTTTGAGCCATGTTATTTTTAATTTGCATATTATGTGAAAATACGTTTTGTAAGGAGTTGAAGAAAGTGATATATAGTGTGCGAGGCATGTTGATTTACCGGAAATGTGTATTTAACTGTACGATCTCAGAATACAATTTTACACGAGCTATACGTTTTTTAGTATTTGATGGCACAATCTATTTCGAATTTGTCGTCAACATTTTGAAGGACTGAATGCTGGTTTAAGTAACTGCACAAACATGTCTACTGTTTACTTCAGGAAATGGGATGACGACCTTATCACAGAAACCTGTGACCTCCTTGGGAAGGAGCTATGCTTACCCCCGGGGGTGCCTGGGGGAATGGAGTCCTACAGGAACACCTTGTGTCTGAGCTTCTTCTTCAAGTTCTACCTGACAGTCCAGATGAAGCGCTTCGATAAACAGGTACATGATACACTCAAAGAAGCTTATACATGTTTTTGCATTTGTCAATGTTTTGAAATAAAAAAAATATAATTTGTAATTGTTAATTGGATTGTTTTCATTATAACCTCTGATGCTAGACACAGCTAACAATCGTTACACCTAGTGTGACTAAGCGAATCAACAGGGATAAGAGATTGTCTTAGTGACATGCATCCATGGTAACTAGCACCGCCCCTTGGAATAGTGATAACCTTTAATAGCCTATTGTGTCTGCGCAGTGGATGCAGCATGCCATGAGCACTCATTGTCTATATACCGCTAAAAATATATACACCCCATAAATAAAAAAATACATGACACAAATCAGAATAGCATACGACTTGTTTTTATGGTTGATAATTACTCAATGTATTAACATACTTACATAATACAAGGACTGATTATATGTACTCGTGTACACATTTACGTACATATGGATACTTAGGTATACATTTCAATACGTGTTACGAATTACAAATATAGCAATTATGAATACGACAACTGCATTCATAATTTATAATAAAACTGTTTTTTATGTATGTTGAAAAACCATATAGACTGTGGGTGTAAATTTTACTAATGATAATACTTGATGTATTGCTAACTGTTTCTACTATGTTGTGTCTAATGCATTTTTGGGCAAATCCATGTTTGAATCTGGACATACACATATTATTTCTTTCACGTTTGCAGTGCAGATGAATATCATAGATGTGTGTGTTTGGAGAAACATTGTAGTAGTAGGGTAAAAGATTGTCAATTAATTTATAGTAAATTTTGTATTGTTAGATTTTATAAATGTCATCCAACTTTATGAAGTCTTTTAAAAATAGGACTTGTGTGAGCATTGTATTTACTTAAGGATATTATTCGTATTGCTTTTTATGTAATTTGAAAATTCGATGTGCCTGATCACACCATAAAAGTAAGCCATAATTAATATGAGGGAGAATAAGAGCATTGTACATAATATATAATGTAGTAGGTGGTAAAAACTGTTTAAGTTTATTTAGTATGCCTATTGTTCTATATATTTTATTTGTTATTTTGTTTGTATGACTCTGCCAGTTTAAATGGTTATCTATTGTGATGCCTAAAAAAATTGAACTTATTTACACATTCAATGTATGCCCCTATATATTTGTAACTCAGGATATTCTACTTGTCGTATGAAACGCGGAGAGCTAAAGGTATCCTACAAAATATGGCAGATGAGATATCGTCGTCATAGGTAAAGTAGAACAAATCAAGACACTTATGGTAGCTCTGATATCAGTATGCAGTTGCTGTATACGAGTTCATTTGGCTACTGTTGTTATTATTGCATATGCTACGGAACAGGGTTTATTTAATTAGTTGCACAGTAGTCCCAGTGCAACCTGCTGTGTATTAAAGTTGTGGTGGCTGTAAATAGAATGTACGTTGTCAGCAGAGATTAACATTGGAGAGTTCGAGCACGGCGTTGACAGTAGGCACTGGGGTTTTGGAGTTTGTGGTTGGCAGGAGAACCAGAGAGTTGGCTGGCATAGTCTGGGACGAAATGGAGTCGCCGTAGCCAAAGTTTTGTGTTAATTGAATAACAAAACGTGTTGTTAGTGACACACACAAGTATTGTGTTGTGCCTCGATTGACAATGAAGCAGAGGTTTTTCTTATACATACAATGTTGTGTATTTATACTGCAGAGTAAGATGCCAGTGCCGTCATCCTACCAGAGTGCTACCTCTCTGTATCAACAAGATCCAAGTTGCGGAAGTCATGTATTTCAAGAAGTTGACGACGGCCAAGAGCAGATTGATCCCATTGGTCGTGCTTTACCCCACCTGGCGGCCATGCAGCAAACTACAGGCGAAGCAGTGTTCATCGATGATATTCGTCCATATGCAGGTTTATATGCATTTTATATGATGTATGAACATTAATCATTTAAGATTGTTTTCCCGTGTATTGGTCCAGTTCATTGTACACATTCATTTAACCTTTATAAGACTATAGTGGGCTTGTCGGCGAGCGTTATGCTAACATAGACACGCCGTTTTCATAATAATCTGAAGCACTATTTGCGAAAAATATCCGTATTGTAACTCCCTACCACTTATTTGTGTTATGTTATGCAAAACAATTGTCAGAAAAATAGTTGGTTTTAGTGAAATACTTACTAATACTTAATATATTAATACACATAATACACTTAATACACTTAATACAACTCAACTTAATTTGTTAAATGGTTGTTTTGTGTATGTACACTGTTATGTTGTTGTTGTTGCAAAAAATAAATTTATTTTATTTGATACACTTTACATATGAAAACACACCACCCCGCGTAAACGTTGCTAACAGCGTTAAACGTTCGGGCAGTTATAACTAATGAAACATAGATGTTGGGGATGTTGTCGTAACTGCCTTGGGAAGTCACTCTCAATTCTTGTAAGTTTTTCACTGAGAGTAGCAGCTAGATCTCGAGAGATTTGACAGCACGCAATTTGGAGTGTGGCGGACAAAGATCGGTGACTATACTTTAAAGTTACTAACGTGAAGGTCAGTTCATGTTGAGATCATAATTATTATCTTGTCATCTACATCTTATACTGCAGGAGAGTTGTCCCTGGCTCTAGTCGTCAGCAGCAAGGCTCACGCTAGACTCATCAGTGTGGACGCCTCGCACGCCCTTCGGATGTCCGGAGTCGTCGACTTCATCGACCACAAAGACGTGCCCGGAAGAAACGAGTTTGGAATGATTGTCCAAGATCAGCCGGTCTTCGCTGTAGACAAGGTGTAGTATTTCGTTGTACAGAAACGGTGCAGTGGCACCAGGAGGCGAGTTTACTCAGGGTTGACTAAATACATTTCAGAAATGTTTATTCTAAAGAGGTCACGTGGTGTGAGATTGGACCTGACCAGCGCTGTGTTCGTTCTCTAACAATACTTCAAATATTGGCAGAACACACATACTACTCATTCAAGAATTATGATCTGAGCCTTCATGCTAGCAGGTAGATTCACGATGCAGTGCCCATTGAAGTTGTGAACTTTCTGCGGTAGGTAGAATGCTGAGTTTTACGATGATGCTTGGTGTCGTCAGTCGACCGTGGCCACTGTCTCTGCCGCGGCGTGGCGGACAGCAGTGATCGGTGCCTCAGTTGAACATTTTTCTGTCTCTGCCCTGTAATTACGCACTCCACCGACCAAAGCAATGCAGCACAGCATCCAGCTAGACAATATCAACAACTGTGTAGTAACAGACTGCGACACTATCTCGTCACGATCTATCAGACGTAGGTCGATCTAGGGGGTCGTCGACGGCGACAGAAAAAGAAGTCGACTTCTCATCTGGTCTTTTTGAGGGACTGTGCGACCCCAAGGTCGCAAATAAGCTCAAGGAAATCCTTTTCAACGAACTGAGACAGGAAGTTGCTGACCTCAGAAGAATAGACAAGCAGATCGCCAATCTCCGAGATCGTGTTGTCGACCTTGAAGAGAAGGCGGACGCCCTCGAGCAATATTCCAGGTGCAACTCTCTGCGCATTTCGGGGATTCCCGAACGGGAGGGCGAGGACGTACTCGAGGAGACACTAAGTGTGATGAATTCGGCGCTTCTACCACCACTGACGGTGGAGGAAGTAGACCGCATACATCGTGTTGGCCCAAAGCTCCCAGGTAAGACACGTCCGATCCTCATCAAGTTCGCGACATATCGAACGAGACGCCGTGTCTTCGTGACACGGAAACACATTGAATACGAACAACCAGCCCCAGGACCGTCAGCGACACCGACATCCCACCCGATAGACATTAACGACAACCTCACGAAGCAAAGATCCCACCTACTTTACGAGTGCCGCAATGCCAAAAAGACCGGCAAACTAAAAGACGTTTGGACTGTGACGGAAATATCCTGATACGGGACACTTCTAACCGGGTCGTCCAAACTAAGAACCGATCGGAACTCGCCAAACTGGCTGTCTAACGCTGGATTCGCTGTATGCCATTAATGGTATGACATTTGTCATCATTTACACAACGTGTATATGTATTTGTCTATCGTGCAGCACATACACTACTAATGGAGATCATGATTGTATTACTCTAATACAAATGGGTGAAATTAACATACAGGTATGTTGATAGTAATTACATCCACCTTGCTTTATTCCTATGAGTTGCGTACTATGAATTATTCACTAATTCTTTTAGCACTCTTTGAATCACAGCAAGAACATATGTTTACACCGATAGATAATGGATGGAGATAAAGGCTTCTGCCAAATATGTAAAAAGAGAGTGCATAGTTTCTCCACTGTACTACAATGCATTACTTGTAAAGGGTATTATCATGTTAATTGTATCACAGTATCGAACAAACAAAATATTCGAGATTACTGTGAGTATTGGTATTGTATAAAATGTATGTCTAATATTTTCCCATACAATCATCTCGACAATGACAGTGAATTTGTAGATGTCATATCTGAAAGTTGGATGCATATTAATATTTCCTTCTCATTCCAAGAACTAGAAAAGAAAGCTTTCATACCGTTTGAAATTAACAGTGAGTCAGATACATACATCCTATTTAACTCTGATCCAGATACAAATTACTATTGTGAATTCACTCAAAACATGAATAAGTGTAATTACCATATAGAAGATACCATTAATAAGTCATGCATACAACTTGGTGTAACAGATACCACATGCTATGTTGTTCATGTCAATATCAGAAGTCTGCCTCGCCATCACCAGCAATTTGAAAATTATTTTGCCAATCTCAATCACTCTTTTTCAATAATTGGATTCTCTGAAACGTGGCTACAGGAAAGCAGTGTTGATACTTATAACATTGCAGGTTACCATATGGTAAATAACTATAGAAACAATAAAAAGGGTGGTGGCGTGGCGGTCTGCGTAAAAGATCCGCTTCTCTACAAACGAAGAGAAGATTAGACAACAAAAGTAATGAAGCTATAGAGTGTGTATTTATTGAGTTGGACAAAGGTTTATTTATATACAAAAGGAACGTTATTATAGGAGTTGTGTACAGACCGCCAGACAAAGACATAAATGTATTCACCTCAATCTTGCATGCTATCTTAAACAATATCCATAAAGAGAATTGCCTGTGTTTTCTCATGGGTGATTTCAATATAAATCTGCTAAATGTGGATAAACATGTACCTAGCTCAGCATTTCTTGAATGTATGTATACCATGTCATATATTCCTCTCATTAGCAAGCCAATTAGAGTAACTGCTACTTCTGCCACACTTATTGACAAAATTTTTACTAATAACCTAACTATAAATAGCACAGAAACCTGTTCTGGTATACTATATACAGATATATAATATCATTTTCCTGTCTTCTAAGTCGATAACAATAGTTGTTCAACTTATGTAAACACAAAATACACAACTAAGAGGCTTTATACCGATCGGAACATAGCAAAGTTTACAAGTCTAACTAATGCTGACTGGTTTCTTGTTACTTCTGAGCTTGATGACCCAAATAATGCATATGCTGCTTTCTATTCACAGTTTGGTAAGCAATTTCTTAACTGCTTTTCTGAAGTAAAGATTAAACAAAAATATAGTAACAGGAAACCATGGCTGTCACATGGGCTGAAGACTCCATAAAATTTAAAAATAAATTATTCGCCTACTACAAAAAAAGCACCTACCCTTACTAATGAAACTAACTATAAAGCATACCGCAATAAGCTTAACTCAATTTTAAGAAGAGCAGAAATAAATCACTATCAACAGTTATTAAAGCAAAATCAATCAAATATTCTCAAATTATGGCAACTTATTAGGCAAATGATCAATAAAAAAAAAACCTCCCCAATCTCCGAAGATAACTATTAATAATCAATTAATAACCTATAAAAAGGTAATTGCCAATTACTTCAATAACTATTATATTAAGGTTGGACCATCGTTGGCTGAAAAGATTACCAAAGATGGTATTGACCCGTCAATATATATTAAGCATCGAAACTTCCATACATTATTTATCTCCCCAGTTGAACTGAATGAAGTAGAAACTTTAATCAAAGATCTAAAAATATCAAGCCCTGGTTGGGACTTAATAACTCCACATATTGTTAAATTAACATATCATACTTTCCTACTTCCTTTAACACATGTTATTAGCTTATCGTTAACTAAAGGTATTTTTCCAGACGACCTGAAAAGAGCAAAACTGATCCGGATATACAAAGGCGGTGACAAGACACTCGTAAACAATTACCGTCCAATATCGATTTTGCCAGTTTTCTCTAAAGTTCTAGAAAAAAATAATGTACAACAAATTAACATCTTTCATAAACAAACATAACATCTTATATGATTACCAGTTTGAATTTAGGAAGAAGCATTCTGCAAACATGACTCTTGTGCAACTAGTAGACACAATTTCCACAGCTATAAATAATGGTGACTACTTACTAGGAGTTTTTCTTGACTTCAGTAAAGCTTTCGATACAGTTGACCATAAAATATTACTTAGTAAACTAGAACATTATGGCATTAGAGGAAGAGCACTTGCCTGGCTGGAAAGTTATTTGTCTAATAGAACGCAGTATGTTTTATTTGGTGGAGTAAAATCGAACATTCAGTCTATAAGCTGTGGCGTCCCACGGGGATCAACAACAGGCCCACTGTTATGCTTAATCTATATTAACGACATTGTTAACGTATCAGATATCCTATTTCATATTATATTTGCTGATGATACAAATGTTTTTGTCAATGGTAACAGTCTTAGCGAGCTAGAAACTGTGATGAAACATGAACTGCAAAAATTAATTATTTGGTTAAAGAGTAATAAACTATCTTTAAATATCAGTAAAACACATTTTATTGTAGAAAAGTAGAAAACAAAAAATTCGTAGGAATTTTAATCGATGTTAATTTGTCCTGGACTTTTCATATACCTGTACAGTATATAAAATATAAAATAGCCAAAGCCGTTGGAATTATAAGTAAAGCTAAAAAACCTGAGTAGATCATCCCTTGTAACATTATACTATACATTGTTATATCCATATCTAACGTATTGTGTCGAAGTGCGGGGAGGAGCATATAATACACATCTTAGTTCTTTATTCAAATTACAAAAGTATGCACTTCGGTTAATTATGTCAGCTCCATACAGAGCGCACACAGACCAACTCTTCAAGAAGCTGTCCATTTACCAATAAGAAAAATCTACGAATACACGGTTGTGCTGTTTATGTACAAAATCGTTAAGAATATGTTTCCGTCAGTTATGACAAGGATGCTCATTAGAAATAACGAACTACACGAACATAGGACACGCAACGCAGAATTACTACATGTGCCGATTTCAAAAAGTAATGTATTATATAAAACCATTAAATATCGAGGTGTTAAATTATTGAACTATATGGCGACAACAGTGGATTGTAATTGTAATTATGCATTAGCACCGTTTAAACGTCAACTTAAGAATTTTTTGCTAGTAAATAATATTAACGACTTATATAATTAGCATTCTTTTTTGCTATTTTAAATGAAGTATTCATGAAAATAGTATTGTTGTAATTCATGTTTCTGTTTTCTTCTTTCTTCAGTCACACAAATTATTATCTTGCACCATGAAATTTTGTATCACATGTATTGTGAAGGCTAATCAGCCACTCGTGGCTTTATACCCTCATTACAGAAACCATGGCAATCTATGATTGGAATGTATCACAGTTTCTGTAATAAACCATTATTATTATTATATGTGCTAAGCCTAAATATATTTGCAGTGAATTAATTAGTGTATTATGGATAACATTAATGTATATATATATATAATGAAAACATTTGCTTTGAAAAGAAAACATGGCTATTTGTGTAAGTTAAAGTCGTATTTTAGGAGTGAACCGTAAATTCAGCAAACATGTTTGCGGTTAAAATGCTTCCCTTATGCCAAGGTAACACGAGTACGTAAACAAATTGATATATCCACGAAATTGAGTAATACCTATATGTCATCCAGGTGATGTATCACGGCCAGATAATTGGTGCAATCATAGCAGAGACTAGAGGTGAGGCACTGCAGGCGGCCAAGGCTGTTCACGTGGAGTACGAAGAACTGGCGCCGATACTAACCATTCAGGTAGGGTAGTGTGGCCGTCGGTGCCATTGTGAGTTTTTGTTTGAGCACTTTTAAAACTGCAGTGAGCTTTGTCATCCTCATTGGCTAAAAGGACACTTATGTATTATAAAAGTGGCTTTATATTGTACATAAAAAATAGGGTTAACACGACACATGATTCCCAAGATCGTGAATAATATGAAGCACGCATCAAATTAATATTATACAGTATAACATAAGATCGACTGTTGCAATTGATTTAATTAGATTATAACTTTATATGAATTGGATATGCATGCGTGTGGGTGTGTTGGTATGCATATGTGTTTGTGTGCGTGTGTGCATATATGCACACACTCTCTCACACACACACACGCGCGCGCGCGCGCACGCACGCACGCACATGCATGCATACAAATACACTCGCGCACACAAGCATGCTTACAAATACACGCGCGCGCGCGCACACATACACACACAGACACACACACACACACACACACACACACACACACACACACACACACACACACACACGCATGCATATGCACATGTACATGAATGCACGCCTGTGTGTTATATGTGGGCAAGTCAGGGCCGTGCCTAGTCGTCGTATCTCTAGATGTTCAATTAAACATGAAACGCGCATATATTAGCAATTTGTGTTTAGAGAGTACTGGGGCATGCGGGGTTGTGAACAATTGGCGATGTAACCAACTATGTCTACTCAATTGTTTCAATAGTCGAACACCAGTTACTGGACTTACCGAGTAAGGATAAAAACGAAAGCAGGCTATACACACTTCGTCGGTTACATTGAATGATGATGTTATTGTTACAGCAAGCCATCCATGCACAGTCGTTCTTAATGTCAAAGCCGTCAACACTAACGAACGGCGATGTCGTGGAGGGATTCAATAGTAGTGATGTCATCATAGAAGGTGAAATGTATGTTGGTGGGCAACAACACTTCTACCTTGAGACACACTGTGCCATCGCCGTGCCGTCTGGCGAAGACAATGAGATGACCCTGCTAGCCTCAGTGCAACATCCACAGTTCATCCAGGTGAATTGATGTAACCAGTACGTCGCGGTTTCCGTACGTCACAATCGAAATGATGCGCGTGACGTCCGTCAAGCTTTGCTTTTGCTAACTGCTGCCTGACAGTTCATAAATCAAACACTCCCGGACACAGTTGACACCTTAAAAACGTTGCCTTATGTTTCTGTCATAAGGAAACACTTTTGTATCTAGAATTTAAACAAAATATTTGGAATGCACGAACGTACCACGTGTGTGGCATCCATTTTTTGAAGGCTTGGTGGAGTTTTTGTTAGGCAACAGGTCACGTGATGGATAGGTAAATTATTATGAGGATTCGTAAGCATATGTGGGTGCGTGCGTACGTGTACGTGCATACAGACGGGTGTATGCGTGCAGACGGGTGTACGTGCGTCCTTGTGTCTATGATACCTATATGTGTATAATGTATATTAAACACTGATGAAACAAACAAACATAGAAGGCGGGATTTCATAAGCAATTATCGAATTAATTTTTATAGAGGTTGCAGAAGCCTTGTACCCACATTAGGAATCGACCGTAGATTTAATTAATATTGTATAACTAACATAACAAAAATACATCTTGTCATGCCTTGTCTCTGTAATAGCGGTCCAGTTTAGTAAAGGTTTTTACGTAATGTATTGAGTTCGGCTTCTCTTCCAATTGTGTCATGTTGAGTGAATGAGAATATTGTGTATGTATCCTAGGACAAAGTTGCTGCTGTCCTGGGCATTCCAAGAAACAGAATCGTCTGCAAAACAAAGAGAGTGGGTGCGTGTATTGTTGTTCGATTAGGAATGGTCAGGCTAAAGACAATATGCAGTTGTGTAAACTCTCTGTGTAGACTGTCTACACATGTTACGTATGTCAGTGGAAAGTAATATATAACCTACATTCATAATGATGTAGGGACACTTATTCTTGTGTAAGAGTTGTCGGCCAACAAAAGGTGCAGTTGACTTTTATATAACAAGCGCTGCTACAACAGATGCTTCGCATGTATATTATTAGTATTTGAGTAATGTTGTTTTCTTTGTATGTAGACAGTTAACAAGTTATGGCTCCTGTGCCGTACAAAGTCAACTTTAAAAAGTGTTCTCTACATGCAGGTGGCGGTTTCGGAGGGAAAGAATCAGACTGCGCTCTCTTAGCCTTACCACTTGCCGTGGCTGCAAATAAGTAAGATATTGTTCACACGTGTTGACAAACATACATTCATAATTAACTATTACAGGACCCACCATCTTTCGTTGTAAGGCTTACGCTACGTCATTTTGCAAGGCCGTGTCAAAGCAATTGACATTGTAATGTTATAATCTTAAATTGATAATATTTTGAACTAAAGAATTTCTTGTTCAGCGTTTCACAACATGTTGAAAGATCGACTCATTCTTCCTAACTTCCTTTCCCCCGCGTGTTTGACGCGGATGCGCATGCCTGCTTCCGCATGTGTGTATGGAGGGGCGATTTGCGATTGGGTTATTTGTTAATATACGTAGGTGTGTGATGTTCGTGTGTGTGGGTGGGTGGGTGCGTGCATGTGTGCGCTTTTACAGGGAAACAAAAATACAATTGTGTGGGCATAGACATCTTCTTCCCTTTGCTCCCTTGCTTCCCGTCACTCATTTGCTTCTTCATCTTTTCTTGTTATTTCCCTCCATCTATGTATGTTGTCCGCAGTGACCTTCCATTCGTGGCTGTTCACACCTGCTCTCTTAAGGTCTCTTTTCATAAGTCGTTCCATCTCAGCTTTGGTCTTCTCCTTCTTCGTCGTTTACCACCCTCTTCTGTTCATATACACCTAAAAGTGTTAATACAATATAACTATTTGCAACTACAATAAATTATATCACGGTTTACTTTGCAACTACAATCAATAATATCACGGTTTACTTATAATTTATTTTGAAAATTTAGACACGCCTCCGATGCTTGACCAATGCGTGGACATATAGAGCTTCTTTGACCATAACGTTGCGGTAACGCATCGAATACCCTGTGTTGTCGACATGTATATGATAACGTCAGCTCATAATGTCGGTCTCTCGTATTCCCTTCCATTCAGCGTTACACATGTAATAACTGTTGTAATGCCATACAGTACACCATGCGAACGTAAAATGTTTAATAGTTACAGCGCCAAAACAAATTCGGCGAAGCAAACTAGAGTAATAATCTCCGTTCGGCGACTGACGAACTGGGAAGAATAGGCATTGATGACGTCAGACTTGCTATCACAATGGCGCTGTCCGTGCAATTTTAATTGCACGTCTTCAACAAGGTTATTCTAGTAAACTGGTGGAATAATAGTCTTGATTGTGGTTGCAAATGGTAAGTTTTTATTAACTCATTTGCATTTTGCATAGGCCCGAAAAGATTACTTTTGTTCCATTTAAACATCTATCTCTGGCAGATTGCAGCAGTCAGTAAGGTGTGTCATGGACAGGGATGAAGATATGATTATCACAGGGAGTAGGCATCCGTTCCTAGGAAGATACAAGGTACAATAATAGTTCAGATGTAATCTGATTTCACAATTTTAAGAAAATCGAATACGTGGGCAAACTAAAATTATACGGGGAACGTTATAACGTTGTATAATTGTGGATTGATTAACATTTGAATATGTGAACAAACCAAACTTACATTGGAGAAGTTAGTGTTGTATGTATAGTTGGGTTGTTACAAATGTTGTCATTTCACTCGTTTCCTAGTTATGAAATAGATTCAAAGTGAACATTTTGTGGTGTACTGATGATTTTTATTTTTCGATTAAAAATATTATTCAAGGTATGTCTTCTGGCTGCCATCGGATTTGGACACAGCGCCTAAAAATCAGTCTGAATCAATGGACAAACTTACTTTAAAAGCAAGGTTTGTCTGCGCGACTATGATAAGAGGTTGTTTGTTTAACATGAATGTTTGTAAATGTGTTTTGACAAGGTTGGCTTCACTAAAGATGGGTTGATACAAGCGCTCGATTTGGATCTCTTTAGCAACTCTGGTTATTCCCACGACCTCTCTCTACCAGTAAGTCCATTTATAATACTAGCAAAATGACAGTCACCCGACGGGGTGCCTTTGTAGTTAACAGTCGTGATAGCAATATTTACAATTTTTTTGAAAACACAGCATCGTTACATAAACACCACAGATACTCGTTGCTTATTCAAAATGATATCATATCCATAGGCCATAGTCGTGATAGTGTAAACTTGTCAAATAGTACTGTATTGCTATGCTATTGGCATAAGGATAAACATTAAAGCATTATGATGGCAGCATCTACTTAATGTTGCCAACTTCGTGACGCATGGGCCGTTTTCTATAAGTATAGTATCCCTAAGTATGATTGTTAAGTTACGTTCTACTTATTACACGCACATTACGTTTTACGTTCCGACAACTAATTTACCCCATAAAGGGTGAGAATTGTGACATGTACGGGATATTTTGAAAATATATAGGTCATACGTTCTATTGGCGGCTCGTAAGGGGAGGCATGGCAGCTAGATAGGACATTTAATGCATAATTAATATACTGTCTTATACACAAGTTGTAGACTAGGTTTTATTGAATAAAAATACATCACACTTTTTTTTCTGCCAGACCACCGTTTCCAAGGCTACAATCAAAAATGGCCACCAAATATGGAAAGTATAGCATATAAACATAGTAGTTCCTCCAACAATACAGTAATCAGTGTAATTATTTCTATTTCTTATTTACAACACCTCATTCTTTGCAATGTCGAAGATATATTTTAGTTTTTTTATTATTCAGTATTAAAATATATGTAATTTAAATATTGTTCGTAACAAACTTCCATATTTCCCAATACAACCACTACGTTTATTCATAACTATAATATAATCAAACACTCTCTTCAAAATTGAATAAGAAAGATAACAAGGAACACACAAGTCAAGATTTCATTGATGTAGCGTCATTATTTCTAGAGAAATGATGTTTCAAAATTGGAAAAAACACCGATTTTGGCAAACGACTGTCAACTCGCCAGTAATGAACAATCAACCTGTTTCGGCTCAATGATGATGACCCGGCTACGATCAATCAATGATGATGATGTTGTTGATTATGATGATGATGATAATGGTTACTTTATAATTCAGTCTTATACTGCTTTATTAATATGGACATATGACGAGTCTAATGAGAAAGATAGAAGGTAGAATAACGCGGGCAACATGTTACAGGGGACGAGGACCTACAACGTGAACAACATTTCCCTGTAAAACAGTCTCTTTTAATAATTTGCTGACAATTATTTACTACCTGGAAGTAAAGTCTTTTGTAGTAAATTTAATACCGAAAAGGTACGATGCCGGTTTGGAACAGGCATGATTTGAATTTTCAACTGAGTGAGATTGTCTGTCAAATAAAAATGTTCGTTACATATAAAAAATACTGATCGTTAAACCGCGGGCGCTCTTTCTGATTCTTCGCACCCGCTGTTTGGAATTCACTGCCTGTCAGTCTGCTGAATCTCCCTACTCTGTCGGAGTTTAAATCTAGATTAACGACATATTGTCCGTTCAAACTAGTCTAGGTGGTCCATGCTTTCTTTGTGTACTTGTACAATCGATGTTATATATAGAAAATATGTGTGCATGAACGATATGTACCAGCGCACTGAGTTCTTTTGTCTAAATTAATTTTATAGATTTATGCTATATAAGAACTGTCCTTTATTATCATTATTGGCACACTCAATGTGTTTCACCACAGGTAATGCAGAGAGCAATGTTAGCAGTGACCAACAGCTATGATGTCCCTAACGTCACCGTACGCGGTCATTGCTGCAAAACCAATCTGCCGTCAAACACGGCTTTCCGAGGCTTCGGTACCCCGCAAAGTGTCTTGATCTGTGAACATTGGATGGAGCATGCTGCCCAGAAACTGAACATATCTTGTGAGAAGGTAACGTCACCATAACGTGATCATATGCTGTAGAACTGGATTATAATTATAATGTGAAGAAGTCGTGTCCGTTTACATGTATCATCATTAGCGTAAACGAGTTAGTAAAATACTGAAATAACGGCGCCTATTGTATAACGTCCAAAGTACCCGTTTACAACATAATATTGAGAAAAAATATAGCCTGCAAGTGAAGACAGCAACGAACATGTGCATTTGTTAGCTTAAATATTTATATAACCATTGTGACTGCCCGTCCACGTCACATGATTCCCACCAAGTAGACCTATCTACCAGGCAGCATGGTACGTCGACATCTACTGATCAGAGAAGTGGAGGACACGAACTTTTGCGATACCAATTCCAGAGACCCGTCAGGATAGTATGGGCGTCATGTGAAACATGTACCCATCGTGTGTATCCAGTCTCACCGGGACACGTATTTGTGTGTGGCATATTAATGATTAGTATTACTAGATTGCTGAGCATTCTTCGGGATAGTTCATTTATTTGATACATATCCAGTCCGAGAATTTTAACTTATAGAGGCTTTCGTCGGTGTTGCACACTAACTTCTTCAGTACATGTGACGTATGACGTCACAAAATCATATCATAGACTGGGAGGGAGCAAAAACAGTGGACAAGGAAGCCAACAGAAGAACACGACAAATTAAAGAAGCCATATGGATCAGAAAGGCCAGAACTCCATCCAACCGAGACGAGGGGAATTACGAACTATCTGACATGTACGAAGACGTCATACGTCACATGTACTGAAAACGTTAGTGGTCTACACCGATGAAATCTTCTACGTGGTAAAAATTCACGTACTGGATATATCTAAAAATAACTAATTTGCATAGATTGGTTTTACTGTTTGGGCACACTTAGGTGCGTGCGTTGAACTGTTTTAGTTGCGCGAGGTGAACTTACACAAGGAAGGAGACTTGACCCATTACAACCAGCCGCTGGTCAATTGTAACCTGGGTCGATGTTGGGAGGATGTCGTGAAACAGAGCAACTACGAACAGCGACAGAAGGACGTCAACGTCTTCAACAGGCATGCCCAATCGTAACACATTTGGTATCGCAATAAAACAAAACAACAAACACCGCGTTAAACCAAACCAGCTTAGTTATCATTAATTTGAACAACTAAGTTTCAGCTTTGGCTTTCAGTTAATCCATGTTCATGCAACTGTTGGTAGAACTTAAAAAAAAGGCGCATATACCAATTAGGTTTAATGACACTTTCATAAATGCATGACATCCCTAATAAACAATCCACCCTCACGAGAAACGGTGGGGTCCGACCGACCGGTGATGATGGTGATGGTGATGGTAGTGACGGTAGTGATGATGATGATGATGATGGTGATGATGATGATGCCGATGATGGTGATAACGATGCAAGATATAGACAGCAAATGCTTGAAAGATTGCTCGTGTTCTGTTGTGCAGCATTGCTGAATAGATGACGAGATCGAATACTTGCAAATATAAATAGTTGAGGTACTTGTGAAAGATGTCGAGTATTTTCAGTGAGAACCGTTGGAAGAAACGTGGTGTTGCTGCAGTTCCAATCACAGTTGGCATAGGATTAGAGCTGACCATGTTAAATCAGGTGTGTATAATGCGTCAATGTATCAGCAATCTGTAGACTTTCTGAGTTTAATTTCTTTAGGCATATTTACTTAAGATGTGTGCGATAAATGACCTGCCTTTCTGCACCTACTGGATAGGGGGAGGTGCAGTTGTAGGTTTATTTGTGTATCTCACGTCCTCCTGGCTTTGCGAAACGCAAACGTTGGTAGGTGCACAGGTAAGCTAAAGTACATACCGTTCGCTTTGGGTTGTGTATACAGCCAATCATCTTATTTGTGGTGCTAAAAACCTATAAATATTTAATGTGTATTTTGTACTATTATTTTGTCGTTGAGCACTTGATTTTGTTGCTCCATGAACGGGTGTAAGGAAGTTTATAGTATTTGTTTAGTAATCGTTTGGTTCAAGAAGCTGTTTTCAAAAACAATGTTTATTTCTAGACAGTATTGTGTGAGGCCAAATACTTTACAATTTGGATTAGTTATTTGACTACACAAGCCATGCAAAGTTAATACAATTATGCAAATTCGTACAACAGATTATGACAGGTTTTAATTAGTACGTTGATCTTCCTGTAACAATTCGTTGGTAAATTGTTCATTAAAGCCATTTCGTTTCAAGTCCACGTCGCCTGTCGCCTCAGTCAATCTAACTGTATATGTGCGTATCTGGTCGTAGGCAATCTTCGCGGCCTAAATGTGCCTGCCTGGCAATTTTACAGAAGTATAGTTGGTGTTGGAATTAACAGCTCTGTGAGAGAGAGAGAGAGAGAGAGAGAGAGAGAGAGAGAGAGAGAGAGAGAGAGAGAGAGAGAGAGAGAGAGAGAGAGAGAGAGAGAGAGAGAGAGAGAGAGAGAGAGAGAGAGAGAGAGAGAGAGAGAGAGAGAGAGAGAGAGAGAGAGAGAGAGAGAGAGAGAGAGAGAGAGAGAGAGAGAGAGAGAGAGAGAGAGAGAGAGAGAGAGAGAGAGAGAGAGAGAGAGATAAGTGTAGCACGTTTCGAATGATCCCAAGGCATTGACGCCATGCTGTATAAGATGTTACTTTTAATGTTTACCAGTGTTTGTACGTAACAGGCCGGTGCCCTGATACACGTCTACACAGACGGCTCCGTGCTTCTGACCCACGGCGGTGTCGAGATGGGGCAGGGACTACACACCAAGATGATCCAGGTAAGAGATATGTAGATCGGTTACCAAGGCCATGGGCGTCCGCAGAGGGGCAATGGAGGCATTTGTTCCCCAGGATCTGGATCTGAATTTGTTACGTATATTCGTCAGTCAAAATACACAAGTATATGTTAACTGTACGTATATATATATATATATACGTACAGCTAACATATACTTGTGTATATATATATTTCTGTATATATATATATGTATATATATATATATATAATGTAGTATATTGTGTGTGTACAATGCTTGAATACCCGGCGTATGTCTGACTATGCCTATGCTTTATTATGCACCAAAATGTATTGCCCCTCCCTGAAGTATTTCTGCGGACGCCCCTGACCCAATCGAGGGCGGCTCAGATGCTTGTCTTATCGCAAATTACTAAGTTTGGATCCTAAGCCAACAAATTCTACTCTTGTTATAAGCATGTAATACCTAACATACTGGAATAGGAATTGAAAACTGTGCATTTTTTGTGTTGCTACATCAAGTGGTTAGTTTGAACATTTATATTTTACTTTTAGTTGTAAGTGTGTGGTTTTCTCTCTATATATGCCTAGTTGCGTAGTTACTATTGACTTGAAATTGACACAGCCCTACACAGAGGAACTTCATCAATCCGGACTAGCGAAAATGACCTGTCATAAAACGGTGTAAAACGTTAATCTCTCAGCATACATACGTTAGCTCGATCATAAGTAGAGGACTTTCACCGTAGACTAGCAACTAAATACTGTATTACTATATGACTTTAATTGCTGTTAATGAATAAAAAAGTGTAATGTTGAACTCTAAGTCATGCATACAAATGTGATTCCCTGATTCCGATGTTGTACGAATGTTGTGCTTTAATTTTGTTTTAACTTACATAACATTTAGGTGGCAAGTCGTGCACTGAAGGTACCCATGTCAAGTATTCACATTGCCGAATCAAGTACGGACAAAGTGCCGAATACATCACCGACCGCAGCCAGTGTATCGTCCGATCTCAATGGCATGGCAGTGCTGGTATAGCTTCTCAAATGAATGGACAATAGCACAAAAATACACATTTAGATTCAGCACACCCAGATTGACCTATCCATCACGTGAATTGTTGCCTAACAAAACCTACGTCAAGCCATCAGAAAAACAAGTAGTTGATTCGGACGTTCCGTCGTATATTTTCTTGAAATTCCAGTCACAAAATTATTTCTTTTTAACAAAACACATCAGACAAATATTTTTAAATGACAACTGTATGCTGGAATGTTTGATTTGTGAGATGCCATGCAGCAATCGTAATGCAATTCACGTGTATATAACCGTTATCAAGGAGGTCACGCGCAACATTTCCGTTGTGATGTAGGCAAACCGCGACGTACTCGATACCAAGTAGCCTCTATTTGATATACGGTCTGTGCTGGATACATCAATTACCCTAAAAACGTTTGTTCGCATATTCAAATAAGAAATGCCTACAGGGTTCACGATTTCGAAAGTTCGCCATTGTCTATATTATATAATTATTTATATAAAGTGACAAAGCATAGCATAAAACAAACTGTTAACCTAAAAGGCACAAACCCATCAACAATTTTCAAATATATTAATCTATATATATATATATTATCATCATCACTGTGCAGCCGTAGTGTCCCATGGTTGCCTCAGCATGTCGTTTCAAAATCTGCCTGTCTTGCGCTATCCTCTGCCAGATAGTGCCTTTCCAATACTTGTCTAGGTCGTCTCTCCACCGTGTCGCCGGTCTTCCCCTAGATCGTTTCCCTTCCTAAGGTTTACAGCTTGTAGTACGCGATATCCATCGGTTATCTCGTAGTCTGCTGATGTGCCCTGCCCAGGACCACTTCTGTCTTCTGATTTGTTCTATCACGTCTATGATGTTTGTCTTTTTTCTTACACATATGTTTGTTTTTTCTCTCCCGATATTTGATATTTGATATTTAACATACTTCTTTCCATATTTTGTGTGCGGTTGCTAGCTTGTTCTTTGCCTGGATGGTGGGGGCCATGTTTCCGCGCCGTATGGCATCGCTGGAAGTACGCATGACTTGTAGACTTCTTTCTTCAAGCAGGTTCCAAAGTTCCACTTGACGATGTCGCGTTGATTGGTAAATGCTGTCCAGCCGGCGGTGATTCTTCTTTGAATTTCCTTGCCTTGATTTTTTTCTCTGATACTGTATCGCTGCCCCAGATAGACGTAGCTTTCAAGTTTCTCTATCTGCGTGGTTTGAAATACATACTGGTGTGTCATTTTCTAGCATCATTTTTGTTTTCGAAATGTTCATCTTCAGACCTTGTTTTTCACTTTCATCAGCTAGTTCGTGCAGCATTTTATTGTAGTCCTTGCGGTGTAGTAGCGCATATGAGTAAGTCGTTGGAAAAGCGAAGATGACTGAGATATTCTCCGTCTATACTCAAGCCTCTGGTTTGCCAGGTTAGTCTTCGGAATATGCTTTTGAGTGTTGCCATAAATTACTTTGGCGATATGGTGTCACCCTGTCGTAGTCCTCTCTTGATGTTGATCTTGTTGCTCTTTTTGTGTTGGTGGATTGTCACCGAGCTGTTGGTGTAGATGTTTTTCAGGAGTTCGATGTACATGTCTTCTATTCCCTGTTCTTGAAGGGAGGTCAGTATTGCTTGAGTTTGCACCGACCCTTCTCGTAGTCGACGAAAGCGATGCAGAGCGATATATTATATTCTCGGCACTTTTCTTTCAGTTGGTTTACGACGTGTATGGTGTCTGTCGTTGAGTACCTGCTTCTGAATCATGCTTGCTCTCGTGGTTGGTTTTCGTCGAGTGTCTTCTCTAGTCTATTCGTTTGTATCTTTGTGAGTAAGTTGTAGATGTTTGATAATAGACATATAGGTATGTAGTTCTTTAAGGCTTTCTTATTTCCCTTCTTGAAGATTATCACCATCTTTGCGTTCTTACATGCCGTAGACATTCGTCTTTTTGATAAGCATTTAGTATACAGCTTAGCAAATGTCTTCGAGATGGTATCTTCTCCTGCTTTTAATGTTTCAATGTTTACATGGTCGTTGCCTGATGTCTTCCCATTCTTCAACTCTCTTAGCGCTGCTTCCACCTCCCACCTCTTTGATACCTCTTTCGAATCGGTATGAATTATGGTACTCTGTTTACTGTCTATTGATCGGAATAGAATTCCTCTATTCGTTCCATGATCACATCTTTGTCTTGTATTTCTCTACCCTGCTTGTGTAGAAGTGTTATCAGTCTGTCTCGGCCTAGTTCTGGCTTTCTTCAAGCTCTTTGATGCCATAATATTTTCTCGTATGAACTCTTGTTTGTACTGATGTCTTCCTTCGCTTTCTTTGTGATGGTCTTGCATGTTTCTGCGTACTCTATTTGTTTTTATGGTCGCCGTTATCCACCATTTTTCGTCGTTTCTTCATCAGTACTCGTGTCGATGACGATATTATCGTCTTTTCATGCCTAATGATTGCTTTGGCTACACTTGTCGCACTCAGTTGGATCATCTCAGTGATGTTTTCACTCATTTTCCACGTCCATCTCCTTCCTGCTTTCTTCTGAAACATGGTATCCATAATTGTGTAGTTTCTTGACGTTGTCCATTCTATTAATGTATCTTTCGTTTCTCACACCTAGGCCAAATTTGCCAGTTGCCGTTTCCGAAATGTTTAATTGTTTTCCTACTTGCGCGTTAAAGTCTCCATCACTAACATGTAGTGAGTTGAACCTAAGGTCTCATTGTACAAGGTATTTGAGTCTTCTTCTGAGTATGTTTATTTTCCATCAACAGCGAGCTTGTGAGATGATCACGAAAAGGCTGGCACCATACGTGGCAAAGAACCCCAGTGGCTCATGGGTAGATTGGGTAAGTCAACGTTATAACTGCGCATGTTCGGGGATTACACTACATAATAACTGCTGAAGAAGCCATATGGCTATTTTATGGGCTTTAAAGCATGAATTTATTGGACTAACACATTTAGTCAGAAATATATCCCCCCTTGAATTCACTATTATGTTATGTACGATGCAGTACTTTTTTTTATTACACTGCGGGGGACAAAAATTACAAAAGATAAAGCAAATATGTTTCATTATATAACATGAATCGTTTGTTTTATGATAACAAAAATGGCGTTGCATAAACTACATTATGCAGAGTAGAAGTTTGCAAAAATAAATGAAATGCGTTTAGTTTAGATTATCATCATGCACTGTTGTTGTTCGAGTTTGGTTTGGTTGAGGCCCACTTAGGAACTGCCGTTATCTTTGGTCTACAGGTGAATGATGCGTATCTCGACAGTATCAGCCTCTCAGCGACAGGTTTCTACAAGTAGGTATCTGCCCGTATTTCAGTTGTTTCAACTACAGTACACGCACACGTTAATACGAAACCAACCTGAATACTATTCTATATGCATAAACATAATATTTAAAATATATGTTTTCTAGAGCGGTCGCAGTTATGAAAATGTGTTTCAGTCTTCAACCGGTAAATACGTGAATAATATTGTTGGTATTTATCTTCAGTGCGAATGCCTGCCGTAAAATTTAAAACGTGGGAAAGGCGTTGCCTATATTTCCGTGCGTGCGTGCGTGCGTGCGTGCGTGCGTGCGTGCGTGCGTGCGTGGTGATGTTTCTATGAAAATGATATGTGTTCCTTGTAGAACACCCGATATTGGCTATGACTGGGAAACAAACTCGGGCCAGATGTTTAGCTACATGTCGTATGGTGCTGCTGTGTCCGAGGTCGAGATGGACACACTCACTGGGGATCACACGGTCAGTGTCCACTATAGTGGTCAATGCGCCATTGCATGTGTAATGAGCATATCACAATGGTCAATCTAGGAACGTATGCGAGTGTGTGTATGGAGAGAACGCGTGTATATTTGACCGAAAACGTCCGTGGTTACATGTCAGAACATTTCTTTCAGTTTAAAATCTTTTCCCACATCAAAACAAATTCTGACAAATGTGTAAGCAATTGATAAATATATATGTAATATATTTTGCATGGAAAGGATCGTGATTGATAGGGTATGAATGCCATTTAATAAATTGCCCATTAACGTTAAAGTAAAAGAAAGAAGCGTTTTATCTTGCCGTTTTGTTAAACACATTTTGATCTTATATTATAGATCTAGTCACTTTGGTATCAATGTATATTAAGTGTACTATTATAACGGCCAAACTGAATGGATATACTCTAAATTGTTTTCTTTGCAGCTGTTTTATTTTAAGGCGATAATTTTGGCATAAATGAAAGTTTTAAGAAGAAGCTGGTGGGGAGTCGACTAAAGTAGGCTGGACATGTGGAGAGAATGGAAGTAGAAAACAGTTAGTAAAGAAACCAGATGCCCGGAGAGAGGAGGGCAAAAGGAGGTGAGGACGAGCACGACCTAGACTGCAATGGGAGGACTGTGTAAAGAGAGATTTGGAAGGATTGGGAGAGGAGTGGAGAATGAGAGCGAAAGATAATAAAAGGGGAATGAAGACCGTTGATGGAGACAACAGTGGAAGATCAGTGAAGGAAAAGAAACAAATTGAGGATCGGAATCGAGGCCAGCCGTGAGACAGGGAAACAAGAGCAGAACAACAACATTTCATAGATATATGTTCCATTTCATTGCAGGTGTTGCGCACGGACATTGTGATGGACGTTGGACAAAGTCTAAATCCCGCCATTGATATTGGACAGATCGAGGGCGCTTTTGTCCAGGTGGGTCATATAGGGAGTGGTAATGTTCATAGAGGTGGCTAATAACGACTGCGGCTTCACACCATATTCCACGAAGCCTAATGAGGGATGTAGGTAGATCAGTGAGACGCATCGGGGGTATTGGAAGACGTAATAGTGAGATAGATGCGATAATGATATATAGAAGGAAGCCAGAAATGACATAAGGGTTCAGAAGACGGATGGGAGATTACAGTTGCAACACCAGAGATACATAAATACACACAAACACACTCACACGCACGCATACACACACACACACACACACACAGACAAACACACACACACACACACACACACACACACACACACACACACACACACACACACACACACACACACACACACACACACACTCACACACACACACATACGCTTTCTCATTTCTTACTCTTTCTCGTTAATGAGAACAAAGAATGACAGCAGAAGGATTCAATCACTGAGGAGTTGAAGTGTGACATAGATGTGTCAAAGAGATTAACGATATACTTTAACGAAGAAATGCCTTGAAAGATATGCTCTAAAGAAAGTATTATGATATGTTGACTGTCCGTGAACGTATTTCGGAACATTCCCAGTAACAACAGTAAAACTGTATTGTGGATATTATACTCCTCAGGATTGGATAGTACTGTTGGTGGTTCGTTGACTTCACGTTGTAGGGGTGTGGGCTGTTTACTTTGGAAGAAGTGCGCCGTTCCCCGGCCGGTGTTGTGTACACGCGCGGTCCAAGCACATACAAGATCCCCGGGTTTGCCGACATTTCCATCCAACTGAACGTGACGCTTCTGAAAGGAGCTTCAAACCCATGTGCCGTCTACTCCTCAAAGGTGAATTTTTAAAACGCACAACCTGTATACATGCACACCTAGTTAGCAACCTATCTTAGCCTTCACTGAAATTATATTGTTTAATTACATTTTTTTTCTTAGGCAGCTCAGATTATCTATAATTATCCGTACACCTATTTGTTTTTTTAAGCCAAGCTCAACATTAGCAAGCGTGCTTACTCTGTTGCTGCGCATAAAATATGGAACGAGTTTCCATTACTGCATAATCATCTGAAATGATAACTACCTTCCGAAAAAATAACCCAAGAAATGTTTGTACTAATTTGTATTTAACCTTTAATATTCGGCGGTCTTTTTCTCTAATGGTGACTATTGCACGTCTCCGTTTATGATATATAGACGTCGGAACCGGGGCGATGGGGGCTGGGCCCCCATTATTTTGGTGGTTAGCTGGAAATAAGATTATCTCCCCAACATTTAGGAAAGGGGTGACCATTTCAGTGTGAAATTTGTTGATGCAGGGTAGGAGGTAGGATTAGCCCCCCGATATTTAGGGAAAGGGTGCATTTTTTGGTGCAATTTGATGTTTTTTGTGCTGAAGCTGCGGCTCAGCCCACCCAATATTAATTTCGTTCCGGCGCCAGTGTGATATAATGTGTAGTGATTCTTCTTTGTTGCGCCTCGGACCTCTAGTTCTTGGCAATATAGGCGCTATAAAAACACATTGTTATAGTTAGATTATTTGAGTCTTATTCATATCCGTGACTCTCTCTATCAGGGTATCGGTGAGCCAGCGCTCGTGCTTGCTGTCTCAGTCTTCGTCGCCATCAGACGTGCTATTGCCGCTGCTCGTGCAGACGTTGGCCTCACCGACATCTTCCAACTGCATAGTCCGGCCACGGCTGAGAGGATTCGCATGGCGTGTGCCGACCAGTTCACCAAACAGGTGGGGATGCAAACTGGTACACTACGCAAACCCCTGGCCGTAGCTTGGGTTGGTTTATTAAGCTGGCAGTTGATGGCAGCGCTGTTCAGCAACGATACGCTATTAAGAAACTCATAGATTCGCCATGTAGGTTTACATGATCGTGATTATTATAACCGTGGGAGCAATTAATGCTGCTATTGCCACTAATGATAATGGCTGGAGCGGATTTGGTTTTATGTAAGTACGTTTCGTGGCCTAGTAGCAAGAGGATAAAACGCGATCGGAATAAAACGGCTATACAGGTTAACAGTGTAAACTGTTACATGGATTTATATAGATGTGTAAGGAATTTCAAGTAAAAAATACGGATTTCAACTGGCCGAACGTAGCATACCTGTGTTATAGGGTGTTGATTCTGATTCAATGTGCATGGTCGCCGTGTGGTAAGAATCATACTTTGTCCGACAGACAGATCCACTGGAGGAATGCTAGACCCAGGGCATTGCAAAGCATTTACTGTCTGTATCGTATATGTGTAGACATGTGTACATAATACATGTGTTATATAAAACGAATATACTGGGTGAATGACGTGGTATTTTCTCAGGCATCTGAAACTGCTGTTTCTTTACTTGCAGTTCCATGAACCTGAGGAAGGCAGCTACACGCCCTGGGTTGTGGACATTTAATGTAGCAGACAAGAAGCATCTTTTCGTGACCAGTTATTTATAATATTATGCTGTGTCGGTTTGTGTCGTAGATCATGCTTACCTAGTTGTAGAATATGTAATGTATTTAATCATACAATCTGCCATTGTTGCTGTACACGTTAATTAATCCATCCCAAAGACGATAAAATGAGCACTGGTGAACATTCGTTGCAATCTCTTTTCTAGCGCATGACTGTGGGGTTACAAATAATTTATAGCATACATGATTATGATGTAAAGGAATAACGTAAAGGGAAATCAAAGTTATCAGTTGTGTAATGTTCTGTGACAATATATCACATAGGTCAATATCGTACGTTGGTGGTAACGGTAGTGTTAGATAATTTGTTTATTTCTATGTTTGGCATAAAAGGTATTCTTATTAGCTCCTAATGGTTAGCTTATCTGCCGGTGTTCTATAGGTAGTGTTTTAGCGTTCTTTGAAACTATTACCGTAGTTGGAAGTATGAAGTTACCTTTCCGAATCCTTGATGTATCTTATGGAGCTTCCGGTGTCGTCACGACACCCTCGTCAGCGTTGGACTGCTAACTCTCGGTCGTCATGTGAATTCGTTGGTGGTCGTCACATGACAGCAATTCCAAGAAGCTCCGCAAGGATTCGGAAAGGTAACTTCATACTTGCAATGATGAATATAACTGATTCCGGTAACAACGTACATGCTGGCACTACCGTAATGTTTTCGAGGGGTAGTGTTTTCAACTTACCCACATTTGTTATTTACTAACGCATGATTTGTAAAGTTGTAAGTGCAGACATCTGTTTTTTAAACTTAAGTATATCACATGAAACTGTTCGTCACAAACAATGTAGTTATGGTTAAACGACGCTATATATTATCGTACAATTTTACTGTGAAAATTACAATAAAATGATTAGTATACTCTAGATTCCTTGTAGGCATAGACATTTTCTTTCATCAAAAACTTAATAAATATTCTTAGAAAGTCTTTGTTTCCATCTGGAAATTATCATGATAATTATGTTTGCTGTTGAGAACTGTTGTAAATGGTGTATTATATTGTTATATTTTTTCCAGTAGTAATTTGGGAGGAATAAAAAAATCAAGGTAGTTCAGTGAAAGTATAAAAAGGCTGAAATTATTTAATGGAATCAGTGTACGAAACACGCCACACATAACACTGAAACACTACTGCAATGATTTACACAGCTCAACAATTGTTTGAACACTATGGGCATGTTTCTTTCTTAAAATAATAAATTAATTTGTTTACCAAATTTGAAAATTACCTGTAAACTAATAATAATAAAATAAATCTTCCATGGAGAATGTCTGAGACAACGAATACACGCAAACACACACTTTATTCCACTATTTTTGTTGATTATGATACTACCCAACAATATTGCTGTTATATTGTATGATAACATATTAAAGGCACTATTCGGCATAAGACAAAAGAGAGAACAGGAATTGAGAGACACTGGAGCTTCGACATACTTCTTTGGAAATACATACCTGTCGACCCACAGCTCATCAACGACGCATTGGTTTGTGCCCCGCAAGGGAGGGTGTATATCGGCCCCTAAGCCGCGGCGTTTCAAGCCGGTCTGGTCATCCATGCCACGTGATCTCACCCTATCAGTATTGGCCCACATCAAGCCGCAGCAAATGTAGACAGTTTACCTGCTTTTATACTGTGTCAGACACTGTCAGGCGAAATTGTGGTGTGAACTTTTAAGAAATGAACAATGATTGATTAATCTTACATATCTACACGTTATGAAGTTATTTATTCGGTAGAATGGTATTAAAACTTTGGTCATATGTTATATTACACAACATGATGCAGTAAACGTAATAATACGCGGCGTAAATAATATTACTATTATATTATAATGTATACAAAAAGGTTACTCGCTGGTTGCATACCATCATTGTTGTTGTCCAGTCGTCATCAGACGAATTGTGTGCATATACATCTAGGAAAAGAGCCCCCAGAAACAGACTTTCGTTGTCCTCGTCTTCTTCATAGACCACCTGTACATGCTTATCTCATGTAGCTGTACGCCTACCATGCATCACGGCAGAGTGATTCCATCCCTTGCATCGGTTACATTGTTTACCATGCGCTGGACATGACTTACAGTCAATGATTCCTTCGATACGACCTTGTTTAGATGGAGGTCCATGGCTACTTGTAGCACCTTTAAAAGCTACCCATGAACCCTTGCTTTTCGATCGGAAGCCTTTGCTTATTGTCTTCCATGTTGGCTTGTCCTGTCTGACAGTATTCACTTTGGCATTCAACTTTCCTTCAGCTGTCATGACCTTTAATAGCGCCTTTGTTGTCTCGGCTGTTCAACAAACGTCTATTGCCTTACTCATCGTAAGCTCCGACTCTCTCAGAATTCGTTCCTTTACACGTTCGTCATTCACACTGAACACAATTTTTTACCTGGTCATCAAGTCTTCCTGATCGCCAAATTCACACAATTTGGCTTTACTTCGTAGGTCCTTGACACACGGATCCACTAACTCACCATGGCCTTGATGTCTGCCCCAGAAACAATATATTTCGTAGAGAGTGTTTTTTAGGCTGACAGTACTGGCGGAACTTTGTAATTCAGTCATTATTCTGTTCAGCTGGTGGGTTATCGACAGGTCCTGCTGAGCTGAATACGAATTGGTCATACACTTCTTGTGCTTCAGGTCCAGCAGAATGGAGCAGTATTGCTACCTGGACCTCAGGTGCCTTCGCGTTTAATTATTTCACAGGCAGTGAAGAATGTTCTAAACTGCAGTTCCCAGCTCCTCCATGCTTCATCTATGTTGGTTGTATCAAACGCAATGTGACTGGGTGGTTTGACAAAATATTTTTTTTACTCACACAACTTTAACTATCATACTATTTATAGACAGTCATCTGCCCTACCTTATAGCTATACCAACTCAACTTTTAATATTCATTACCATATAATGAATATCATTTCTGACTCCATATCGTGTTCGTATTTAACACAACATGTGCTTCTAGCTTCAACAGGATGTGATCACTATTTATTAAGATAATGGTAAAATAGCATGTTAGCATGTCAAGGTATAACCAACCCGTTATAACGGCCTCCAGCTATAGTACAATCTATGACAATGCGGATATAAATGTTCATCTTTTGAGCCATGTTATTTTAAATTTGCATATTATGTGAAAATACGTTTTGTAAGGAGTTGAAGAAAGTGATCAAGGCTCACGCTAGACTCATCAGTGTGGACGCCTCGCACGCCCTTCGGATGTCCGGAGTCGTCGACTTCATCGACCACAAAGACGTGCCCGGAAGAAACGAGTTTGGAATGATTGTCCAAGATCAGCCGGTCTTCGCTGTAGACAAGGTGTAGTATTTCGTTGTACAGAAACGGTGCAGTGGCACCAGGAGGCGAGTTTACTCAGGGTTGACTAAATACATTTCAGAAATGTTTATTCTAAAGAGGTCACGTGGTGTGAGATTGGACCTGACCAGCGCTGTGTTCGTTCTCTAACAATACTTCAAATATTGGCAGAACACACATACTACTCATTCAAGAATTATGATCTGAGCCTTCATGCTAGCAGGTAGATTCACGATGCAGTGCCCATTGAAGTTGTGAACTTTCTGCGGTAGGTAGAATGCTGAGTTTTACGATTATGCTTGGTGTCGTCAGTCGACCGTGGCCACTGTCTCTGCCGCGGCGTGGCGGACAGCAGTGATCGGTGCCTCAGTTGAACATTTTTCTGTCTCTGCCCTGTAATTACGCACTCCACCGACCAAAGCAATGCAGCACAGCATCCAGCTAGACAATATCAACAACTGTGTAGTAACAGACTGCGACACTATCTCGTCACGATCTATCAGACGTAGGTCGATCTAGGGGGTCGTCGACGGCGACAGAAAAAGAAGTCGACTTCTCATCTGGTCTTTTTGAGGGACTGTGCGACCCCAAGGTCGCAAATAAGCTCAAGGAAATCCTTTTCAACGAACTGAGACAGGAAGTTGCTGACCTCAGAAGAATAGACAAGCAGATCGCCAATCTCCGAGATCGTGTTGTCGACCTTGAAGAGAAGGCGGACGCCCTCGAGCAATATTCCAGGTGCAACTCTCTGCGCATTTCGGGGATTCCCGAACGGGAGGGCGAGGACGTACTCGAGGAGACACTAAGTGTGATGAATTCGGCGCTTCTACCACCACTGACGGTGGAGGAAGTAGACCGCATACATCGTGTTGGCCCAAAGCTCCCAGGTAAGACACGTCCGATCATCATCAAGTTCGCGACATATCGAACGAGACGCCGTGTCTTCGTGACACGGAAACACATTGAATACGAACAACCAGCCCCAGGACCGTCAGCGACACCGACATCCCACCCGATAGACATTAACGACAACCTCACGAAGCAAAGATCCCACCTACTTTACGAGTGCCGCAATGCCAAAAAGACCGGCAAACTAAAAGACGTTTGGACTGTGACGGAAATATCCTGATACGGGACACTTCTAACCGGGTCGTCCAAACTAAGAACCGATCGGAACTCGCCAAACTGGCTGTCTAACGCTGGATTCGCTGTATGCCATTAATGGTATGACATTTGTCATCATTTACACAACGTGTATATGTATTTGTCTATCGTGCAGCACATACACTACTAATGGAGATCATGATTGTATTACTCTAATACAAATGGGTGAAATTAACATACAGGTATGTTGATAGTAATGACATCCACCTTGCTTTATTCCTATGAGTTGCGTACTATGAATTATTCACTAATTCTTTTAGCACTCTTTGAATCACAGCAAGAACATATGTTTACACCGATCGATAATGGATGGAGATAAAGGCTTCTGCCAAATATGTAAAAAGAGAGTGCATAGTTTCTCCACTGTACTACAATGCATTACTTGTAAAGGGTATTATCATGTTAATTGTATCACAGTATCGAACAAACAAAATATTCGAGATTACTGTGAGTATTGGTATTGTATAAAATGTATGTCTAATATTTTCCCATACAATCATCTCGACAATGACAGTGAATTGATAGATGTCATATCTGAAAGTTGGATGCATATTAATATTTCCTTCTCATTCCAAGAACTAGAAAAGAAAGCTTTCATACCGTTTGAAATTAACAGTGAGTCAGATACATACATCCTAATTAACTCTGATCCAGATACAAATTACTATTGTGAATTCACTCAAAACATGAATAAGTGTAATTACCATATAGAAGATACCTTTAATAAGTCATGCATACAACTTGGTGTAACAGATACCACATGCTATGTTGTTCATGTCAATATCAGAAGTCTGCCTCGCCATCACCAGCAATTTGAAAATTACTTTGCCAATCTCAATCACTCTTTTTCAATAATTGGATTCTCTGAAACGTGGCTACAGGAAAGCAGTGTTGATACTTATAACATTGCAGGTTACCATATGGTAAATAACTATAGAAACAATAAAAAGGGTGGTGGCGTGGCGGTCTGCGTAAAAGATCCGATTCTCTACAAACGAAGAGAAGATTTAGACAAAAAAAGTAATGAAGCTATAGAGTGTGTATTTATTGAGTTGGACAAAGGTTTATTTATATACAAAAGGAACGTTATTATAGGAGTTGTGTACAGACCGCCAGACAAAGACATAAATGTATTCACCTCAATCTTGCATGCTATCTTAAACAATATCCATAAAGAGAATTGCCTGTGTTTTCTCATGGGTGATTTCAATATAAATCTGCTAAATGTGGATAAACATGTACCTAGCTCAGCATTTCTTGAATGTATGTATACCATGTCATATATTCCTCTCATTAGCAAGCCAACTAGAGTAACTGCTACTTCTGCCACACTTATTGACAACATTTTGACTAATAACCTAACTATAAATAGCACAGAAACCTGTTCTGGTATACTATATACAGATATATCATATCATTTTCCTGTCTTCTAAGTCGATAACAATAGTTGTTCAACTTATGTAAACACAAAATACACAACTAAGAGGCTTTATACCGATCGGAACATAGCAAAATTTACAAGTCTAACTAATGCTGACTGGTCTCTTGTTACTTCTGAGCTTGATGACCCAAATAATGCATATGCTGCTTTCTATTCACAGTTTAGTAAGCATTTTCTTAACTGCTTTTCTGAAGTAAAGATTTAAAAAAAATACAGTAACAGGAAACCATGGCTGTCACATGGGCTGAAGACTCCATAAAATTTAAAAATAAATTATTCGCCTACTACAAAAAAACACCTACCCTTACTAATGAAACTAACTATAAAGCATACCGCAATAAGCTTAACTCAATTTTAAGAAGAGCAGAAATAAATCACTATCAACAGTTATTAAAGCAAAATCAATCATGTACGTTGGCTGAAAAGATTACCAAAGATGGTATTGACCCGTCAATATATATTAAGCATCGAAACTTCCATACAATATTTATCTCCCCAGTTGAACTGAATGAAGTAGAAACTTTAATCAAAGATCTAAAAATATCAAGCCCTGGTTGGGACTTAATAACTGCACATATTGTTAAATTAACATATCATACTTTCCTACTTCCTTTAACACATGTTATTAGCTTATCGTTAACTAAAGGTATTTTTCCAGACGACCTGAAAAGAGCAAAACTGATCCGGATATACAAAGGCGGTGACAAGACACTAGAAACTGTGATGAAACATGAACTGCAAAAATTAATTATTTGGTTAAAGAGTAATAAACTATCTTTAAATATCAGTAAAACACATTTTATTGTAGAAAAGTAGAAAACAAAAAATTCGTAGGAATTTTAATCGATGTTAATTTGTCCTGGACTTTTCATATACCTGTACAGTATATAAAATATAAAATAGCCAAAGCCGTTGGAATTATAAGTAAAGCTAAAAAACCTGAGTAGATCATCCCTTGTAACATTATACTATACATTGTTATATCCATATCTAACGTATTGTGTCGAAGTGCGGGGAGGAGCATATAATACACATCTTAGTTCTTTATTCAAATTACAAAAGTATGCACTTCGGTTAATTATGTCAGCTCCATACAGAGCGCACACAGACCAACTCTTCAAGAAGCTGTCCATTTACCAATAAGAAAAATCTACGAATACACGGTTGTGCTGTTTATGTACAAAATCGTTAAGAATATGTTTCCGTCAGTTATGACAAGGATGCTCATTAGAAATAACGAACTACACGAACATAGGACACGCAACGCAGAATTACTACATGTGCCGATTTCAAAAAGTAATGTATTATATAAAACCATTAAATATCGAGGTGTTAAATTATTGAACTATATGGCGACAACAGTGGATTGTAATTGTAATTATGCATTAGCACCGTTTAAACGTCAACTTAAGAATTTTTTGCTAGTAAATAATATTAACGACTTATATAATTAGCATTCTTTTTTGCTATTTTAAATGAAGTATTCATGAAAATAGTATTGTTGTAATTCATGTTTCTGTTTTCTTCTTTCTTCAGTCACACAAATTATTATCTTGCACCATGAAATTTTGTATCACATGTATTGTGAAGGCTAATCAGCCACTCGTGGCTTTATACCCTCATTACAGAAACCATGGCAATCTATGATTGGAATGTATCACAGTTTCTGTAATAAACCATTATTATTATTATATGTGCTAAGCCTACATATATTTGCAGTGAATTAATTAGTGTATTATGGATAACATTAATGTATATATATATATATAATGAAAAAATATTTGCTTTGAAAAGAAAACATGGCTATTTGTGTAAGTTAAAGTCGTATTTTAGGAGTGAACCGTAAATTCAGCAAACATGTTTACGGTTAAAATGCTTCCCTTATGCCAAGGTAACACGAGTACGTAAACAAATTGATATATCCACGAAATTGAGTAATACCTATATGTCATCCAGGTGATGTATCACGGCCAGATAATTGGTGCAATCATAGCAGAGACTAGAGGTGAGGCACTGTAGGCGGCCAAGGCTGTTCACGTGGAGTACGAAGAACTGGCGCCGATACTAACCATTCAGGTAGGGTAGTGTGGCCGTCGGTGCCATTGTGAGTTTTTGTTTGAGCACTTTTAAAACTGCAGTGAGCTTTGTCATCCTCATTGGCTAAAAGGACACTTATGTATTATAAAAGTGGCTTTATATTGTACATAAAACTTAGGGTTAACACGACACATGATTCCCAAGATCGTGAATAATATGAAGCACGCATCAAATTAATATTAGACAGTATAACATAAGATCGAATGTTGCAATTGATTTCATTAGATTATAACTTTATATGCATTGGATATGCATGCGTGTGGGTGTGTTGGTATGCATATGTGTTTGTGTGCGTGTGTGCATATGTGCACACACTCTCACACACACACACACACACACACGCGCACGCGCACGCACACACATGCATGCATACAAATACACGCGCGCACACAAGCATGCTTACAAATACACGCGCGCGCGCACACACATACACACACAGACACACACAGACACACACACACACACACACACACACACACACACACACACACACACACACACACACACACACACACACACACACACACACACACACACACACGCATGCATATGCACATGTACATGAATGCACGCCTGTGTGTTATATGTGGGCAAGTCAGGGCCGTGCCTAGTCGTCGTATCTCTGGATGTTCAATTAAACATGAAACGCGCATATATTAGCAATTTGTGTTTAGAGAGTACTGGGGCATGCGGGGTTGTGAACAATTGGCGATGTAACCAACTATGTCTACTCAATTGTTTCAATAGTCGAACACCAGTTACTGGACTTACCGAGTAAGGATAAAAACGAAAGCAGGCTATACACACTTCGTCGGTTACATTGAATGATGATGTTATTGTTACAGCAAGCCATCCATGCACAGTCGTTCTTAATGTCAAAGCCGTCAACACTAACGAACGGCGATGTCGTGGAGGGATTCAATAGTAGTGATGTCATCATAGAAGGTGAAATGTATGTTGGTGGGCAACAACACTTCTACCTTGAGACACACTGTGCCATCGCCGTGCCGTCTGGCGAAGACAATGAGATGACCCTGCTAGCCTCAGTGCAACATCCACAGTTGATCCAGGTGAATTGATGTAACCAGTACGTCGCGGTTTCCGTACGTCACAATCGAAATGATGCGCGTGACGTCCGTCAAGCTTTGCCTTTGCTAACTGCTGCCTGACAGTTCATAAATCAAACACTCCCAGACACAGTTGACACCTTAAAAACGTTGCCTTATGTTTCTGTCATAAGGAAACACTTTTGTATCTAGAATTTAAACAAAATATTTGGAATGCACGAACGTACCACGTGTGCGGCATCCATTTTTTGAAGGCTTGGTGGAGTTTTTGTTAGGCAACAGGTCACGTGATGGATAGGTAAATTATTATGAGGATTCGTAAGCATGTGTGGGTGCGTGCGTACGTGTACGTGCATACAGACGGGTGTATGCGTGCAGACGGGTGTACGTGCGTCCTTGTGTCTATGATACCTATATGTGTATAATGTATATTAAACACTGATGAAACAAACAAACATAGAAGGCGGGATTTCATAAGTAATTATCGAATTAATTTTTTTAGAGTTTGCAGAATCCTTGTACCCACATTAGGAATCGACCGTAGATTTAATTAATATTGTATAACTAACATAACAAGAATACATCTTGTCATGCCTTGTCTCTGTAATAGCGGTCCAGTTTAGTAAAGGTTTTTACGTAATGTATTGAGTTCGGCTTCTCTTCCAATTGTGTCATGTTGAGTGAATGAGAATATTGTGTATGTATCCTAGGACAAAGTTGCTGCTGTCCTGGGCATTCCAAGAAACAGAATCGTCTGCAAAACAAAGAGAGTGGGTGCGTGTATTGTTGTTCGATTAGGAATGGTCAGGCTAAAGACAATATGCAGTTGTGTAAACTCTCTGTGTAGACTGTCTACACATGTTACGTATGTCAGTGGAAAGTAATATATAACCTACATTCATAATGATGTAGGGACACTTATTCTTGTGTAAGAGTTGTCGGCCAACAAAAGGTGCAGTTGACTTTTATATAACAAGCGCTGCTACAACAGATGCTTCGCATGTATATTATTAGTATTTGAGTAATGTTGTTTTCTTTGTATGTAGACAGTTAACAAGTCATGGCTCCTGTGCCGTACAAAGTCAACTTTAAAAAGTGTTCTCTACATGCAGGTGGCGGTTTCGGAGGGAAAGAATCAGACGGCGCTCTCTTAGCCTTACCACTTGCCGTGGCTGCAAATAAGTAAGATATTGTTCACACATGTTGACAAACATACATTCATAATTAACTATTACAGGACGCACCATCTTTCGTCATTTTGCAAGGCCGTGTCAAAGCAATTGACATTGTAATGTTATAATCTTAAATTGATAATATTTGGAACTAAAGAATTTCTTGTTCAGCGTTTCACAACATGTTGAAAGATCGACTCATTCTTCCTAACTTCCTTCCCCCGCGTGTTTGACGCGGATGCGCATGCCTGCTTCCGCATGTGTGTATGGAGGGGCGATTTGCGATTGGGTTATTTTTTAATATACGTAGGTGTGTGATGTTCGTGTGTGTGGGTGGGTGCGTGCGTGCATGTGTGCGCTTTTACAGGGAAACAAAAATACAATTGTGTGGGCATAGACATCTTCTTCCCCTTGCTCCCTTGCTTCCCGTCACTCATTTGCTTCTTCATCTTTTCTTGTTATTTCCCTCCATCTATGTCTGTTGTCCGCAGTCACCTTCCATTCGTGGCTGTTCACACCTGCTCTCTTAAGGTCTCTTTTCATAAGTCGTTCCATCTCAGCTTTGGTCTTCTCCTTCTTCGTCGTTTACCACCCTCTTCTGTTCATATACACCTAAAAGTGTTAATACAATATAACTATTTGCAACTACAATAAATTATATCACGGTTTACTTTGCAACTACAATCAATAATATCACGGTTTACTTATAATTTATTTTGAAAATTTAGACACGCCTCCGATGCTTGACCAATGCGTGGACATATAGAGCTTCTTTGACCATAACGTTGCGGTAACGCATCGAATACCCTGTGTTGTCGATATGTATATGATAACGTCAGCTCATAATGTCGGTCTCTCGTATTCCCTTCCATTCAGCGTTACACATGTAATAACTGTTGTAATGCCATACAGTACACCATGCGAACTTAAAATGTTTAATAGTTACAGCGCCAAAACAAATTCGGCGAAGCAAACTAGAGTAATAATCTCCGTTCGGCGACTGACGAACTGGGAAGAATAGGCATTGATGACGTCAGACTTGCTATCACAATGGCGCTGTCCGTGCAATTTTAATTGCACGTCTTCAACAAGGTTATTCTAGTAAACTGATGGAATAATAGTCTTGATTGTGGTTGCAAATGGTAAGTTTTTATTAACTCATTTGCATTTTGCATAGGCCCGAAAAGATTACTTTTGTTCCATTTAAACATCTATCTCTGGCAGATTGCAGCAGTCAGTAAGGTGTGTCATGGACAGGGATGAAGATATGATTATCACAGGGAGTAGGCATCCGTTCCTAGGAAGATACAAGGTACAATAATAGTTCAGGTGTAATCTGATTTCACAATTTTAAGAAAATCGAATACGTGGGCAAACTAAAATTATACGGGGAACGTTATAACGTTGTATAATTGTGGATTGATTAACATTTGAATATGTGAACAAACCAAACTTACATTGGAGAAGTTAGTGTTGTATGTATAGTTGGGTTGTTACAAATGTTGTCATTTCACTCGTTTCCTAGTTATGAAATAGATTCAAAGTGAACATTTTGTGGTGTACTGATGATTTTTATTTTTCGATTAAAAATATTATTCAAGGTATGTCTTCTGGCTGCCATCGGATTTGGACACAGCGCCTAAAAATCAGTCTGAATCAATGGAAAAACTTACTTTAAAAGCAAGGTTTGTCTGCGCGACTATGATAAGAGGTTGTTTGTTTAACATGAATGTTTGTAAATGTGTTTTGACAAGGTTGGCTTCAGTAAAGATGGGTTGATACAAGCGCTCGAGTTGGATCTCTTTAGCAACTCTGGTTATTCCCACGACCGCTCTCTACCAGTAAGTCCATTTATAATACTAGCAAAATGACAGTCACCCGACGGGGTGCCTTTGTAGTTAACAGTCGTGATAGCAATATTTACAATTTTTTTGAAAACACAGCATCGTTACATAAACACCACAGATACTCGTTGCTTATTCAAAATGATATCATATCCATAGGCCATAGTCGTGATAGTGTAAACTTGTCAAATAGTACTGTATTGCTATGCTATTGGCATAAGGATAAACATTAAAGCATTATGATGGCAGCATCTACTTAATGTTGCCAACTTCGTGACGCATGGGCCGTTTTCTATAAGTATAGTATCCCTAAGTATGATTGTTAAGTTACGTTCTACTTATTACACGCACATTACGTTTTACGTTCCGACAACTAATTTACCCCATAAAGGGTGAGAATTGTGACATGTACGGGATATTTTGAAAATATATAGGTCATACGTTCTATTGGCGGCTCGTAAGGGGAGGCATGGCAGCTAGATAGGACATTTAATGCATAATCAATATACTGTCTTATACACAAGTTGTAGACTAGGTTTTATTGAATAAAAATACATCACACTTTTTTTTCTGCCAGACCACCGTTTCCAAGGCAACAATCAAAAATGGCCACCAAATATGGAAAGTATAGCATATAAACATAGTAGTTCCTCCAACAATACAGTAATCAGTGTAATTATTTATATTTCTTATTTACAACACCTCATTCTATGCAATGTCGAAGATATATTTTAGTTTTGTTATTATTCAGTATTAAAATATATGTAATTTAAATATTGTTCGTAACAAACTTCCATATTTCCCAATACAACCACTACGTTTATTCATAACTATAATATAATCAAACACTCTCTTCAAAATTGATTAAGAAAGATAACAAGGAACACACAAGTCAAGATTTCATTGATGTAGCGTCATTATTTCTAGAGAAATGATGTTTCAAAATTAGAAAAAACACCGGTTTTGGCAAACGACTGTCAACTCGCCAGTAATGAACAATCAACCTGTTTCGGCTCAATGATGATGACCCGGCTACGATCAATCAATGATGATGATGTTGTTGATTATGATGATGATGATAATGGTTACTTTATAATTCAGTCTTATACTGCTTTATTAATATGGACATAAGACGAGTCTAATGAGAAAGATAGAAGGTAGAATAACGCGGGCAACATGTTACAGGGGACGAGGACCTACAACGTGAACAACATTTCCCTGTAAAACAGTCTCTTTTAATAATTTGCTGACAATTATTTACTACCTGGAAGTAAAGTCTTTTGTAGCAAATTTAATACCGAAAAGGTACGATGCCGGTTTGGAACAGGCATGATTTGAATTTTCAACTGAGTGAGATTGTCTGTCAAATAAAAATGTTCGTTACATATAAAAAATACTGATCGTTAAACCGCGGGCGCTCTTTCTGATTCTTCGCACCCGCTGTTTGGAATTCACTGCCTGTCAGTCTGCTGAATCTCCCTACTCTGTCGGAGTTTAAATCTAGATTAACGACATATTGTCCGTTCCAACTAGTCTAGGTGGTCCATGCTTTCTTTGTGTACTTGTAAATCGATGTTATATATAGAAAATATGTGTGCATGAACGATATGTACCAGCGCACTGAGTTCTTTTGTCTAAATTTATTTTATAGATTTATGCTATATAAGAACTGTCCTTTATTATCATTATTGGCACACTCAATGTGTTTCACCACAGGTAATGCAGAGAGCAATGTTAGCAGTGACCAACAGCTATGATGTCCCTAACGTCACCGTACGCGGTCATTGCTGCAAAACCAATCTGCCGTCAAACACGGCTTTCCGAGGCTTCGGTACCCCGCAAAGTGTCTTGATCTGTGAACATTGGATGGAGCATGTTGCCCAGAAACTGAACATATCTTGTGAGAAGGTAACGTCACCATAACGTGATCATATGCTGTAGAACTGGATTATAATTATAATGTGAAGAAGTCGTGTCCGTTTACATGTATCATCATTAGCGTAAACGAGTTAGTAAAATACTGAAATAACGGCGCCTATTGTATAACGTCCAAAGTACCCGTTTACAACATAATATTGAGAAAAAATATAGCCTGCAAGGGAAGACAGCAACGAACATGTGCATTTGTTGGCTTAAATATTGATATAACCATTGTGACTGCCCGTCCACGTCACACGATTCCCACCAAGTAGACCTATCTACCAGGAGCATGGTACGTCGACATCTACTGATCAGAGAAGTGGAGGACACGAACTTTTGCGATACCAATTCCAGAGACCCGTCAGGATAGTATGGGCGTCATGTGAAACATGTACCCATCGTGTGTATCCAGTCTCACCGGGACACGTATTTGTGTGTGGCATATTAATGATTAGTATTACTAGATTGCTGAGCATTCTTCGGGATAGTTCATTTATTTTATACATATCCAGTCCGAGAATTTTAACTTATAGAGGCTTTCGTCGGTGTTACACACTAACTTCTTCAGTACATGTGACGTATGACGTCACAAAATCATATCATAGACTGGGAGGGAGCAAAAACAGTGGACACGGAAGCCAACAGAAGAACACGACAAATAAAAGAAGCCATATGGATCAGAAAGGCCAGAACTCCGTCCAACCGAGACGAGGGGAATTACGAACTATCTGACATGTACGAAGACGTCATACGTCACATATATTGAAAACGTTAGTGGGCTACACCGATTAAATCTTCTACGTGGTAAAAATTCACGTACTGGATATATCTAAAAATAACTAATTTGCATAGATTGGTTTTACTGTTTGGGCACACTTAGGTGCGTGCGTTGAACTGTTTTAGTTGCGCGAGGTGAACCTACACAAGGAAGGAGACTTGATCCATTACAACCAGCCGCTGGTCAATTGTAACCTGGGTCGATGTTGGGAGGATGTCGTGAAACAGAGCAACTACGAACAGCGACAGAAGGACGTCAACGTCTTCAACAGGCATGCCCAATCGTAACACATTTGGTATCGCAATAAAACAAAACAACAAACACCGCGTTAAACCAAACCAGCTTAGTTATCATTAATTTGAACAACTAAGTTTCAGCTTTGGCTTTCAGTTAATCCATGTTCATGCAACTGTTGGTAGAACTTAAAAAAAGGCGCATATACCAATTAGGTTTAATGACACTTTCATAAATGCATGATATCCCTAATAAACAATCCACCCTCACGAGAAACGGTGGGGTCCGACCGACCGGTGATGATGGTGATGGTGATGGTGATGGTAGTGACGGTAGTGATGATGATGATGATGATGGTGATGATGATGATGCCGATGATGGTGATAACGATGCAAGATATAGACAGCAAATGCTTGAAAGATTGCTCGTGTTCTGTTGTGCAGCATTGCTGAATAGATGACGAGATCGAATACTTGCAAATATAAATAGTTGAGGTACTTGTGAAAGATGTCGAGTATTTTCAGTGAGAACCGTTGGAAGAAACGTGGTGTTGCTGCAGTTCCAATCACAGTTGGCATAGGATTAGAGCTGACCATGTTAAATCAGGTGTGTATAATGCGTCAATGTATCAGCAATCTGTAGACTTTCTGAGTTTAATTTCTTTAGGCATATTTACTTAAGATGTGTGCGATAAATGACCTGCCTTTCTGCACCTACTGGATAGGGGGAGGTGCAGTTGTAGGTTTATTTGTGTATCTCACGTCCTCCTGGCTTTGCGAAACGCAAACGTTGGTAGGTGCACAGGTAAGCTAAAGTACATACCGTTCGCTTTGGGTTGTGTATACAGCCAATCATCTTATTTGTGGTGCTAAAAACCTATAAATATTTAATGTGTATTTTGTACTATTATTTTGTCGTTGAGCACTTGATTTTGTTGCTCCATGAACGGGTGTAAGGAAGTTTATAGTATTTGTTTAGTAATCGTTTGGTTCAAGAAGCTGTTTTCAAAAACAATGTTTATTTCTAGACAGTATTGTGTGAGGCCAAATACTTTACAATTTGGATTAGTTATTTGACTACACAAGCCATGCAAAGTTAATACAATTATGCAAATTCGTACAACAGATTATGACAGGTTTTAATTAGTACGTTGATCTTCCTGTAACAATTCGTTGGTAAATTGTTCATTAAAGCCATTTCGTTTCAAGTCCACGTCGCCTGTCGCCTCAGTCAATCTAACTGTATATGTGCGTATCTGGTCGTAGGCAATCTTCGCGGCCTAAATGTGCTTGCCTGGCAATTTTACAGAAGTATAGTTGGTGTTGGAATTAACAGCTCTGTGAGAGAGAGAGAGAGAGAGAGAGAGAGAGAGAGAGAGAGAGAGAGAGAGAGAGAGAGAGAGAGAGAGAGAGAGAGAGAGAGAGAGAGAGAGAGAGAGAGAGAGAGAGAGAGAGAGAGAGAGAGAGAGAGAGAGAGAGAGAGAGAGAGAGAGAGAGAGAGAGAGAGAGAGAGAGAGAGAGAGAGAGAGAGAGAGAGAGAGAGAGAGAGAGAGAGAGAGAGAGAGAGAGAGAGAGAGAGAGAGAGAGAGAGAGAGAGAGAGAGAGAGAGAGAGAGAGAGAGAGAGAGAGAGAGAGAGAGAGAGAGATAAGTGTAGCACGTTTCGAATGATCCCAAGGCATTGATGCCATGCTGTATAAGATGTTACTTTTAATGTTTACCAGTGTTTGTACGTAACAGGCCGGTGCCCTGATACACGTCTACACAGACGGCTCCGTGCTTCTGACCCACGGCGGTGTCGAGATGGGGCAGGGACTACACACCAAGATGATCCAGGTAAGAGATATGTAGATCGGTTACCAAGGCCATGGGCGTCCGCAGAGGGGCAATGGAGGCATTTGTTCCCCAGGATCTGGATCTGAATTTGTTACGTATATTCGTCAGTCAAAATACACAAGTATATGTTAACTGTACGTATATATATATATATATACGTACAGCTAACATATACTTGTGTATATATATATTTCTGTATATATATATATATGTATATATATATATATAATGTAGTATATTGTGTGTGTACAATGCTTGAATACCCGGCGTATGTCTGACTATGCCTATGCTTTATTATGCACCAAAATGTATTGCCCCTCCCTGAAGTATTTCTGCGGACGCCCCTGACCCAATCGAGGGCGGCTCAGATGCTTGTCTTATCGCAAATTACTAAGTTTGGATCCTAAGCCAACAAATTCTACTCTTGTTATAAGCATGTAATACCTAACATACTGGAATAGGAATTGAAAACTGTGCATTTTTTGTGTTGCTACATCAAGTGGTTAGTTTGAACATTTATATTTTACTTTTAGTTGTAAGTGTGTGGTTTTCTCTCTATATATGCCTAGTTGCGTAGTTACTATTGACTTGAAATTGACACAGCCCTACACAGAGGAACTTCATCAATCCGGACTAGCGAAAATGACCTGTCATAAAACGGTGTAAAACGTTAATCTCTCAGCATACATACGTTAGCTCGATCATAAGTAGAGGACTTTCACCGTAGACTAGCAACTAAATACTGTATTACTATATGACTTTAATTGCTGTTAATGAATAAAAAAGTGTAATGTTGAACTCTAAGTCATGCATACAAATGTGATTCCCTGATTCCGATGTTGTACGAATGTTGTGCTTTAATTTTGTTTTAACTTACATAACATTTAGGTGGCAAGTCGTGCACTGAAGGTACCCATGTCAAGTATTCACATTGCCGAATCAAGTACGGACAAAGTGCCGAATACATCACCGACCGCAGCCAGTGTATCGTCCGATCTCAATGGCATGGCAGTGCTGGTATAGCTTCTCAAATGAATGGACAATAGCACAAAAATACACGTTTAGATTCAGCACACCCAGATTGACCTATCCATCACGTGAATTGTTGCCTAACAAAACCTACGTCAAGCCATCAGAAAAACAAGTAGTTGATTCGGACGTTCCGTCGTATATTTTCTTGAAATTCCAGTCACAAAATTATTTCTTTTTAATAAAAAACACATCAGACAAATATTTTTAAATGACGACTGTATGCTGGAATGTTTGATTTGTGAGATGCCATGCAGCAATAGTAATGCAATTCACGTGTATATAACCGTTATCAAGGAGGTCACGCGCAAAATTTCCGTTGTGATGTAGGCAAACCGCGACGTACTCGATACCAAGTAGCCTCTATTTGATATACGGTCTGTGCTGGATACATCAATTACCCTAAAAACGTTTGTTCGCATATTCAAATAAGAAATGCCTACAGGGTTCACGTTTTCGAAAGTTCGCCATTGTCTATATTATATAATTATTTATATAAAGTGACAAAGCATAGCATAAAACAAACTGTTAACCTAAAAGGCACAAACCCATCAACAATTTTCAAATATATTAATCTATATATATATATATATTATCATCATCACTGTGCAGCCGTAGTGTCCCATGGTTGCCTCAGCATGTCGTTTCAAAATCTGCCTGTCTAGCGCTATCCTCTGCCAGATAGTGCCTTTCCAATACTTGTCTAGGTCGTCTCTCCACCGTGTCGCCGGTCTTCCCCTAGATCGTTTCCCTTCCTAAGGTTTACAGCTTGTAGTACGCGATATCCATCGGTTATCTCGTAGTCTGCTGATGTGCCCTGCCCAGGACCACTTCTGTCTTCTGATTTGTTCTATCACGTCTATGATGTTTGTCTTTTTTCTTACACAGATGTTTGTTTTTTCTCTCCCGATATTTGATATTTGATATTTAACATACTTCTTTCCATATTTTGTGTGCGGTTGCTAGCTTGTTCTTTGCCTGGATGGTGGGGGCCATGTTTCCGCGCCGTATGGCATCGCTGGAAGTACGCATGACTTGTAGACTTCTTTCTTCAAGCAGGTTCCAAAGTTCCACTTGACGATGTCGCGTTGATTGGTAAATGCTGTCCAGCCGGCGGTGATTCTTCTTTGAATTTCCTTGCCTTGATTTTTTTCTCTGATACTGTATCGCTGCCCCAGATAGACGTAGCTTTCAAGTTTCTCTATCTGCGTGGTTTGATATACATACTGGTGTGTCATTTTCTAGCATCATTTTTGTTTTCGAAATGTTCATCTTCAGACCTTGTTTTTCACTTTCATCAGCTAGTTCGTGCAGCATTTTATTGTAGTCCTTGCGGTGTAGTAGCGCATATGAGTAAGTCGTTGGAAAAGCGAAGATGACTGAGATATTCTCCGTCTATACTCAAGCCTCTGGTTTGCCAGGTTAGTCTTCGGAATATGCTTTGGAGTGTTGCCATAAATTACTTTGGCGATATGGTGTCACCCTGTCGTAGACCTCTCTTGGTGTTGATCTTGTTGCTCTTTTTGTGTTGGTGGATTGTCACCGAGCTGTTGGTGTAGATGTTTTTCAGGAGTTCGATGTACATGTCTTCTATTCCCTGTTCTTGAAGGGAGGTCAGTATTGCTTGAGTTTGCACCGACCCTTCTCGTAGTCGACGAAAGCGATGCAGAGCGATATATTATATTCTCGGCACTTTTCTTTCAGTTGGTTTACGACGTGTATGGTGTCTGTCGTTGAGTACCTGCTTCTGAATCCTGCTTGCTCTCGTGGTTGGTTTTCGTCGAGTGTCTTCTCTAGTCTATTCGTTTGTATCTTTCTGAGTAAGTTGTAGATGTTTGATAATAGACATATAGGTATGTAGTTCTTTAAGGCTTTCTTATTTCCCTTCTAGAAGATTATCACCATCTTTGCGTTCTTACATGCCGTAGACATTCGTCTTTTTGATAAGCATTTAGTATACAGCTTAGCAAATGTCTTCGAGATGGTATCTTCTCCTGCTTTTAATGTTTCAATGTTTACATGGTCGTTGCCTGATGTCTTCCCATTCTTCAACTCTCTTAGCGCTGCTTCCACCTCCCACCTCTTTGATACCTCTTTCGAATCGGTATGAATTATGGTACTCTGTTTACTGTCTATTGCTCGGAATAGAATTCCTCTATTCGTTCCATAATCACATCTTTGTCTTGTATTTCTCTACCCTGCTTGTGTAGAAGTGTTATCAGTCTGTCTCGGCCTAGTTCTGGCTTTCTTCAAGCTCTTTGATGCCATAATATTTTCTCGTATGAACTCTTGTTTGTACTGATGTCGTCCTTCGCTTTCTTTGTGATGGTCTTGCAAGTTTCTGCGTACTCTATTTGTTTTTATGGTCGCCGTTATCCACCATTTTTCGTCGTTTCTTCATCAGTACTCGTGTCGATGACGATATTATCGTCTTTTCATGCCTAATGATTGCTTTGGCTACACTTGTCGCACTCAGTTGGATCATCTCAGTGATGTTTTCACTCATTTTCAACGTCCATCTCCTTCCTGCTTTCTTCTGAAACATGGTATCCATAATTGTGTAGTTTCTTGACGTTGTCCATTCTATTAATGTATCTTTCGTTTCTCACACCTAGGCCAAATTTGCCAGTTGCCGTTTCCGAAATGTTTAATTGTTTTCCTACTTGCGCGTTAAAGTCTCCATCACTAACATGTAGTGAGTTGAACCTAAGGTCTCATTGTACAAGGTATTTGAGTCTTCTTCTGAGTATGTTTATTTTCGATCAACAGCGAGCTTGTGAGATGATCACGAAAAGGCTGGCACCATACGTGGCAAAGAACCCCAGTGGCTCATGGGTAGATTGGGTAAGTCAACGTTATAACTGCGCATGTTCGGGGATTACATTACATAATAACTGCTGAAGAAGCCATATGGCTATTTTATGGGCTTTAAAGCATGAATTTATTGGACTAACACATTTAGTCAGAAATATATCCCCCCTTGAATTCACTATTATGTTATGTACGATGCAGTACTTTTTTTTATTACACTGCGGGGGACAAAAATTACAAAAGATAAAGCAAATATGTTTCATTATATAACATGAATCGTTTGTTTTATGATAACAAAAATGGCGTTGCATAAACTACATTATGCAGAGTAGAGGTTTGCAAAAATAAATGAAATGCGTTTAGTTTAGATTATCATCATGCACTGTTGTTGTTCGAGTTTGGTTTGGTTGAGGCCCACCTAGGAACTGCCGTTATCTTTGGTCTACAGGTGAATGATGCGTATTTGAACAGTATCAGCCTCTCAGCGACAGGTTTCTACAAGTAGGTATCTGCCCGTATTTCAGTTGTTTCAACTACAGTACACGCACATGTTAATACGAAACCAACCTGAATACTATTCTATATGCATAAACATAATATTTAAAATATATGTTTTCTAGAGCGGTCGCAGTTATGAAAATGTGTTTCAGTCTTCAACCGGTAAATACGTGAATAATATTGTTGGTATTTATCTTCAGTGCGAATGCCTGCCGTAAAATTTAAAACGTGGGAAAGGCGTTGCCTATATATCCGTGCGTGCGTGCGTGCGTGCGTGCGTGCGTGCGTGCGTGCGTGCGTGGTGATGTTTCTATGAAAATGATATGTGTTCCTTGTAGAACACCCGATATTGGCTATGACTGGGAAACAAACTCGGGCCAGATGTTTAGCTACATGTCGTATGGTGCTGCTGTGTCCGAGGTCGAGATGGACACACTCACTGGGGATCACACGGTCAGTGTCCACTATAGTGGTCAATGCGCCATTGCATGTGTAATGAGCATATCACAATGGTCAATCTAGGAACGTATGCGAGTGTGTGTATGGAGAGAACGCGTGTATATTTGACCGAAAACGTCCGTGGTTACATGTCAGAACATTTCTTTCAGTTTAAAATCTTTTCCCACATCAAAACAAATTCTTACAAATGTGTAAGCAATTTATAAATATATATGTAATATATTTTGCATGGAAAGGATCGTAATTGATAGGGTATGAATGCCATTTAATAAATTGCCCATTAACGTTAAAGTAAAAGAAAGAAGCGTTTTATCTTGCCGTTTTGTTAAACACATTTTGATCTTATATTATAGATCTAGTCACTTTGGTATCAATGTATATTAAGTGTACTATTATAACGGCCAAACTGAATGGATATACTCTAAATTGTTTTCTTTGCAGCTGTTTTATTTTAAGGCGATAATTTTGGCATAAATGAAAGTTTTAAGAAGAAGCTGGTGGGGAGTCGACTAAAGTAGGCTGGACATGTGGAGAGAATGGAATTAGAAAACAGTTAGTAAAGAAACCAGATGCCCGGAGAGAGTAGGGCAAAAGGAGGTGAGGACGAGCACGACCTAGACTGCAATGGGAGGACTGTGTAAAGAGAGATTTGGAAGGATTGGGAGAGGAGTGGAGAATGAGAGCGAAAGATAATAAAAGGGGAATGAAGACCGTTGATGGAGACAACAGTGGAAGATCAGTGAAGGAAAAGAAACAAATTGAGGATCGGAATCGAGGCCAGCCGTGAGACAGGGAAACAAGAGCAGAACAACAACATTTCATAGATATATGTTCCATTTCATTGCAGGTGTTGCGCACGGACATTGTGATGGACGTTGGACAAAGTCTAAATCCCGCCATTGATATTGGACAGATCGAGGGCGCTTTTGTCCAGGTGGGTCATATAGGGAGTGGTAATGTTCATAGAGGTGGCTAATAACGACTGCGGCTTCACACCATATTCCACGAAGCCTAATGAGGGATGTAGGTAGATCAGTGAGACGCATCGAAGGTTTTGGAAGACGTAATAGTGAGATAGATGCGATAATGATATATAGAATGAAGCCAGAAATTACATAAGGGTTCAGAAGACGGATGGGAGATTACAGTTGCAACACCAGAGGGACATAAATACACACAAACACACTCACACGCACGCACACACACACACACACACAGACAAACACACACACACACACACACACACACACTCACACACACACACACACACATACGCTTTCTCATTTCTTACTCTTTCTCGTTAATGAGAACAAAGAATGACAGCAGAAGGATTCAATCACTGAGGAGTTGAAGTGTGACATAGATGTGTCAAAGAGATTAACGATATACTTTAACGAAGAAATGCCTTGAAAGATATGCTCTAAAGAAAGTATTATGATATGTTGACTGTCCGTGAACGTATTTCGGAACATTCCCAGTAACAACAGTAAAACTGTATAGTGGATATTATACTCCTCAGGATTGGATAGTACTGTTGGTGGTTCGTTGACTTCACGTTGTAGGGGTGTGGGCTGTTTACTTTGGAAGAAATGCGCCGTTCCCCGGCCGGTGTTGTGTACACGCGCGGTCCAAGCACATACAAGATCCCCGGGTTTGCCGACATTTCCATCCAACTGAACGTGACGCTTCTGAAAGGAGCTTCAAACCCACGTGCCGTCTACTCCTCAAAGGTGAATTTTTCAAACGCACAACCTGTATACATGCACACCTAGTTAGCAACCTATCTTAGCCTTCACTGAAATTATATTGTTTAATTACATTTTTTTTCTTAGGCAGCTCAGATTATCTATAATTATCCGTACACCTATTTGTTTTTTTAATCCAAGCTCAACATTAACAAGCGTGCTTACTCTGTTGCTGCGCATAAAATATGGAACGAGTTTCCATTACTGCATAATCATCTGAAATGATAACTACCTTCCGAAAAAATAACCCAAGAAATGTTTGTACTAATTTGTATTTAACCTTTAATATTCGGCGGTCTTTTTCTCTAATGGTGACTATTGCACGTCTCCGTTTATGATATATAGACGTCGGAACCGGGGCGATGGGGGCTGAGCCCCCATAGTTTTGGTGGTTAGCTGGAAATAAGATTATCTCCCCAACATTTAGGAAAGGGGTGACCATTTCAGAGTGAAATTTGTTGATGCAGGGTAGGAGGTAGGATTAGCCCCCCGATATTTAGGGAAAGGGTGCATTTTTGGGTGCAATTTGATGTTTTTTTGTGCTGAAGCTGCGGCTCAGCCCACCCAATATTAATTTCGTTCCGGCGCCAGTGTGATATAATGTGTAGTGATTCTTCTTTGTTGCGCCTCGGACCTCAAGTTCTTGGCAACATAGGCGCTATAAAAACACATTGTTATAGTTAGATTATTTGAGTCTTATTCATATCCGTGACTCTCTCTATCAGGGTATCGGTGAGCCAGCGCTCGTGCTTGCTGTCTCAGTCTTCGTCGCCATCAGACGTGCTATTGCCGCTGCTCGTGCAGACGTTGGCCTCACCGACATCTTCCAACTGCATAGTCCGGCCACGGCTGAGAGGATTCGCATGGCGTGTGCCGACCAGTTCACCAAACAGGTGGGGATGCAAACTGGTACACTACGCAAACCCCTGGCCGTAGCTTGGGTTGGTTTATTAAGCTGGCAGTTGATGGCAGCGCTGTTCAGCAAATACGCTATTAAGAAACTCATAGATTCGCCATGTAGGCTTACATGATCGTGATTATTATAACCGTGGGAGCAATTAATGCTGCTATTGCCACTAATGATAATGGCTGGAGCGGATTTGGTTTTATGTAAGTACGTTTCGTGGCCTAGTAGCAAGAGGATAAAACGCGATCGGAATAAAACGGCTATACAGGTTAACAGTGTAAACTGTTACATGGATTTATATAGATGTGTAAGGAATTTCAAGTAAAAAATACGGATTTCAACTGGCCGAACGTAGCATACCTGTGTTATAGGGTGTTGATTCTGATTCAATGTGCATGGTCGCCGTGTGGTAAGAATCATACTTTGTCCGACAGACAGATCCACTGGAGGAATGCTAGACCCAGGGCATTGCAAAGCATTTACTGTCTGTATCGTATATGTGTAGACATGTGTACATAATACATGTGTTATATAAAACGAATATACTGGGTGAATGACGTGGTATTTTCTCAGGCATCTGAAACTGCTGTTTCTTTACTTGCAGTTCCATGAACCTGAGGAAGGCAGCTACACGCCCTGGGTTGTGGACATTTAATGTAGCAGACAAGAAGCATCTTTTCGTGACCAGTTATTTATAATATTATGCTGTGTCGGTTTGTGTCGTAGATCATGCTTACCTAGTTGTAGAATATGTAATGTATTTAATCATACAATCTGCCATTGTTGCTGTACACGTTAATTAATCCATCCCAAAGACGATAAAATGAGCACTGGTGAACATTCGTTGCAATCTCTTTTCTAGCGCATGACTGTGGGGTTACAAATAATTTATAGCATACATGATTATGATGTAAAGGAATAACGTAAAGGGAAATCAAAGTTATCAGTTGTGTAATGTTCTGTGACAATATATCACATAGGTCAATATCGTACGTTGGTGGTAACGGTAGTGTTAGATAATTTGTTTATTTCTATGTTTGGCATAAAAGGTATTCTTATTAGCTCCTAATGGTTAGCTTATCTGCCGGTGTTCTATAGGTAGTGTTTTAGCGTTCTTTGAAACTATTACCGTAGTTGGAAGTATGAAGTTACCTTTCCGAATCCTTGATGTATCTTATGGAGCTTCCGGTGTCGTCACGACACCCTCGTCAGCGTTGGACTGCTAACTCTCGGTCGTCATGTGAATTCGTTGGTGGTCGTCACATGACAGCAATTCCAAGAAGCTCCGCAAGGATTCGGAAAGGTAACTTCATACTTGCAATGATGAATATAACTGATTCCGGTAACAACGTACATGCTGGCACTACCGTAATGTTTTCGAGGGGTAGTGTTTTCAACTTACCCACATTTGTTATTTACTAACGCATGATTTGTAAAGTTGTAAGTGCAGACATCTGTTTTTTAAACTTAAGTATATCACATGAAACTGTTCGTCACAAACAATGTAGTTATGGTTAAACGACGCTATATATTATCGTACAATTTTACTGTGAAAATTACAATAAAATGATTAGTATACTCTAGATTCCTTGTAGGCATAGACATTTTCTTTCATCAAAAACTTAATAAATATTCTTAGAAAGTCTTTGTTTCCATCTGGAAATTATCATGATAATTATGTTTGCTGTTGAGAACTGTTGTAAATGGTGTATTATATTGTTATATTTTTTCCAGTAGTAATTTGGGAGGAATTAAAAAATCAAGGTAGTTCAGTGAAAGTATAAAAAGGCTGAAATTATTTAATGGAATCAGTGTACGAAACACGCCACACATAACACTGAAACACTACTGCAATGATTTACACAGCTCAACAATTGTTTGAACACTATGGGCATGTTTCTTTCTTAAAATAATAAATTAATTTGTTTACCAAATTTGAAAATTACCTGTAAACTAATAATAATAAAATAAATCTTCCATGGAGAATGTCTGAGACAACGAATACACGCAAACACACACTTTATTCCACTATTTTTGTTGATTATGATACTACCCAACAATATTGCTGTTATATTGTATGATAACATATTAAAGGCACTATTCGGCATAAGACAAAAGAGAGAACAGGAATTGAGAGACACTGGAGCTTCGACATACTTCTTTGGAAATACATACCTGTCGACCCACAGCTCATCAACGACGCATTGGTTTGTGCCCCGCAAGGGAGGGTGTATATCGGCCCCTAAGCCGCGGCGTTTCAAGCCGGTCTGGTCATCCATGCCACGTGATCTCACCCTATCAGTATTGGCCCACATCAAGCCGCAGCAAATGTAGACAGTTTACCTGCTTTTATACTGTGTCAGACACTGTCAGGCGAAATTGTGGTGTGAACTTTTAAGAAATGAACAATGATTGATTAATCTTACATATCTACACGTTATGAAGTTATTTATTCGGTAGAATGGTATTAAAACTTTGGTCATATGTTATATTACACAACATGATGCAGTAAACGTAATAATACGCGGCGTAAATAATATTACTATTATATTATAATGTATACAAAAAGGTTACTCGCTGGTTGCATACCATCATTGTTGTTGTCCAGTCGTCATCAGACGAATTGTGTGCATATACATCTAGGAAAAGAGCCCCCAGAAACAGACTTTCGTTGTCCTCGTCTTCTTCATAGACCACCTGTACATGCTTATCTCATGTAGCTGTACGCCTACCATGCATCACGGCAGAGTGATTCCATCCCTTGCATCGGTTACATTGTTTACCATGCGCTGGACATGACTTACAGTCAATGATTCCTTCGATACGACCTTGTTTAGATGGAGGTCCATGGCTACTTGTAGCACCTTTAAAAGCTACCCATGAACCCTTGCTTTTCGATCGGAAGCCTTTGCTTATTGTCTTCCATGTTGGCTTGTCCTGTCTGACAGTATTCACTTTGGCATTCAACTTTCCTTCAGCTGTCATGACCTTTAATAGCGCCTTTGTTGTCTCGGCTGTTCAACAAACGTCTATTGCCTTACTCATCGTAAGCTCCGACTCTCTCAGAATTCGTTCCTTTACACGTTCGTCATTCACACTGAACACAATTTTTTACCTGGTCATCAAGTCTTCCTGATCGCCAAATTCACACAATTTGGCTTTACTTCGTAGGTCCTTGACACACGGATCCACTAACTCACCATGGCCTTGATGTCTGTCCCAGAAACAATATATTTCGTAGAGAGTGTTTTTTAGGCTGACAGTACTGGCGGAACTTTGTAATTCAGTCATTATTCTGTTCAGCTGGTGGGTTATCGACAGGTCCTGCTGAGCTGAATACGAATTGGTCATACACTTCTTGTGCTTCAGGTCCAGCAGAATGGAGCAGTATTGCTACCTGGACCTCAGGTGCCTTCGCGTTTAATTATTTCACAGGCAGTGAAGAATGTTCTAAACTGCAGTTCCCAGCTCCTCCATGCTTCATCTATGTTGGTTGTATCAAACGCAATGTGACTGGGTGGTTTGACAAAATATTTTTTTTACTCACACAACTTTAACTATCATACTATTTATAGACAGTCATCTGCCCTACCTTATAGCTATACCAACTCAACTTTTAATATTCATTACCATATAATGAATATCATTTCTGACTCCATATCGTGTTCGTATTTAACACAACATGTGCTTCTAGCTTCAACAGGATGTGATCACTATTTATTAAGATAATGGTAAAATAGCATGTTAGCATGTCAAGGTATAACCAACCCGTTATAACGGCCTCCAGCTATAGTACAATCTATGACAATGCGGATATAAATGTTCATCTTTTGAGCCATGTTATTTTAAATTTGCATATTATGTGAAAATACGTTTTGTAAGGAGTTGAAGAAAGTGATCAAGGCTCACGCTAGACTCATCAGTGTGGACGCCTCGCACGCCCTTCGGATGTCCGGAGTCGTCGACTTCATCGACCACAAAGACGTGCCCGGAAGAAACGAGTTTGGAATGATTGTCCAAGATCAGCCGGTCTTCGCTGTAGACAAGGTGTAGTATTTCGTTGTACAGAAACGGTGCAGTGGCACCAGGAGGCGAGTTTACTCAGGGTTGACTAAATACATTTCAGAAATGTTTATTCTAAAGAGGTCACGTGGTGTGAGATTGGACCTGACCAGCGCTGTGTTCGTTCTCTAACAATACTTCAAATATTGGCAGAACACACATACTACTCATTCAAGAATTATGATCTGAGCCTTCATGCTAGCAGGTAGATTCACGATGCAGTGCCCATTGAAGTTGTGAACTTTCTGCGGTAGGTAGAATGCTGAGTTTTACGATTATGCTTGGTGTCGTCAGTCGACCGTGGCCACTGTCTCTGCCGCGGCGTGGCGGACAGCAGTGATCGGTGCCTCAGTTGAACATTTTTCTGTCTCTGCCCTGTAATTACGCACGCCACCGACCAAAGCAATGCAGCACAGCATCCAGCTAGACAATATCAACAACTGTGTAGTAACAGACTGCGACACTATCTCGTCACGATCTATCAGACGTAGGTCGATCTAGGGGGTCGTCGACGGCGACAGAAAAAGAAGTCGACTTCTCATCTGGTCTTTTTGAGGGACTGTGCGACCCCAAGGTCGCAAATAAGCTCAAGGAAATCCTTTTCAACGAACTGAGACAGGAAGTTGCTGACCTCAGAAGAATAGACAAGCAGATCGCCAATCTCCGAGATCGTGTTGTCGACCTTGAAGAGAAGGCGGACGCCCTCGAGCAATATTCCAGGTGCAACTCTCTGCGCATTTCGGGGATTCCCGAACGGGAGGGCGATGACGTACTCGAGGAGACACTAAGTGTGATGAATTCGGCGCTTCTACCACCACTGACGGTGGAGGAAGTAGACCGCATACATCGTGTTGGCCCAAAGCTCCCAGGTAAGACACGTCCGATCATCATCAAGTTCGCGACATATCGAACGAGACGCCGTGTCTTCGTGACACGGAAACACATTGAATACGAACAACCAGCCCCAGGACCGTCAGCGACACCGACATCCCACCCGATAGACATTAACGACAACCTCACGAAGCAAAGATCCCACCTACTTTACGAGTGCCGCAATGCCAAAAAGACCGGCAAACTAAAAGACGTTTGGACTGTGACGGAAATATCCTGATACGGGACACTTCTAACCGGGTCGTCCAAACTAAGAACCGATCGGAACTCGCCAAACTGGCTGTCTAACGCTGGATTCGCTGTATGCCATTAATGGTATGACATTTGTCATCATTTACACAACGTGTATATGTATTTGTCTATCGTGCAGCACATACACTACTAATGGAGATCATGATTGTATTACTCTAATACAAATGGGTGAAATTAACATACAGGTATGTTGATAGTAATGACATCCACCTTGCTTTATTCCTATGAGTTGCGTACTATGAATTATTCACTAATTCTTTTAGCACTCTTTGAATCACAGCAAGAACATATGTTTACACCGATCGATAATGGATGGAGATAAAGGCTTCTGCCAAATATGTAAAAAGAGAGTGCATAGTTTCTCCACTGTACTACAATGCATTACTTGTAAAGGGTATTATCATGTTAATTGTATCACAGTATCGAACAAACAAAATATTCGAGATTACTGTGAGTATTGGTATTGTATAAAATGTATGTCTAATATTTTCCCATACAATCATCTCGACAATGACAGTGAATTGATAGATGTCATATCTGAAAGTTGGATGCATATTAATATTTCCTTCTCATTCCAAGAACTAGAAAAGAAAGCTTTCATACCGTTTGAAATTAACAGTGAGTCAGATACATACATCCTATTTAACTCTGATCCAGATACAAATTACTATTGTGAATTCACTCAAAACATGAATAAGTGTAATTACCATATAGAAGATACCATTAATAAGTCATGCATACAACTTGGTGTAACAGATACCACATGCTATGTTGTTCATGTCAATATCAGAAGTCTGCCTCGCCATCACCAGCAATTTGAAAATTATTTTGCCAATCTCAATCACTCTTTTTCAATAATTGGATTCTCTGAAACGTGGCTACAGGAAAGCAGTGTTGATACTTATAACATTGCAGGTTACCATATGGTAAATAACTATAGAAACAATAAAAAGGGTGGTGGCGTGGCGGTCTGCGTAAAAGATCCGCTTCTCTACAAACGAAGAGAAGATTAGACAACAAAAGTAATGAAGCTATAGAGTGTGTATTTATTGAGTTGGACAAAGGTTTATTTATATACAAAAGGAACGTTATTATAGGAGTTGTGTACAGACCGCCAGACAAAGACATAAATGTATTCACCTCAATCTTGCATGCTATCTTAAACAATATCCATAAAGAGAATTGCCTGTGTTTTCTCATGGGTGATTTCAATATAAATCTGCTAAATGTGGATAAACATGTACCTAGCTCAGCATTTCTTGAATGTATGTATACCATGTCATATATTCCTCTCATTAGCAAGCCAATTAGAGTAACTGCTACTTCTGCCACACTTATTGACAACATTTTTACTAATAACCTAACTATAAATAGCACAGAAACCTGTTCTGGTATACTATATACAGATATATAATATCATTTTCCTGTCTTCTAAGTCGATAACAATAGTTGTTCAACTTATGTAAACACAAAATACACAACTAAGAGGCTTTATACCGATCGGAACATAGCAAAGTTTACAAGTCTAACTAATGCTGACTGGTTTCTTGTTACTTCTGAGCTTGATGACCCAAATAATGCATATGCTGCTTTCTATTCACAGTTTGGTAAGCATTTTCTTAACTGCTTTTCTGAAGTAAAGATTAAACAAAAATATAGTAACAGGAAACCATGGCTGTCACATGGGCTGAAGACTCCATAAAATTTAAAAATAAATTATTCGCCTACTAAAAAAAAAGCACCTACCCTTACTAATGAAACTAACTATAAAGCATACCGCAATAAGCTTAACTAAATTTTAAGAAGAGCAGAAATAAATCACTATCAACAGTTATTAAAGCAAAATCAATCAAATATTCTCAAATTATGGCAACTTATTAGGCAAATGATCAATAAAAAAAAAACCTCCCCAATCTCCGAAGATAACTATTAATAATCAATTAATAACCTATAAAAAGATAATTGCCAATTACTTCAATAACTATTATATTAAGGTTGGACCATCGTTGGCTGAAAAGATTACCAAAGATGGTATTGACCCGTCAATATATATTAAGCATCGAAACTTCCATACAATATTTATCTCCCCAGTTGAACTGAATGAAGTAGAAACTTTAATCAAAGATCTAAAAATATCAAGCCCTGGTTGGGACTTAATAACTCCACATATTGTTAAATTAACATATCATACTTTCCTACTTCCTTTAACACATGTTATTAGCTTATCGTTAACTAAAGGTATTTTTCCAGACGACCTGAAAAGAGCAAAACTGATCCGGATATACAAAGGCGGTGACAAGACACTCGTAAACAATTACCGTCCAATATCGATTTTGCCAGTTTTCTCTAAAGTTCTAGAAAAAAATAATGTACAACAAATTAACATCTTTCATAAACAAACATAACATCTTATATGATTACCAGTTTGAATTTAGGAAGAAGCATTCTGCAAACATGACTCTTGTGCAACTAGTAGACACAATTTCCACAGCTATAAATAATGGTGACTACTTACTAGGAGTTTTTCTTGACTTCAGTAAAGCTTTCGATACAGTTGACCATAAAATATTACTTAGTAAACTAGAACATTATGGCATTAGAGGAAGAGCACTTGCCTGGCTGGAAAGTTATTTGTCTAATAGAACGCAGTATGTTTTATTTGGTGGAGTAAAATCGAACATTCAGTCTATAAGCTGTGGCGTCCCACGGGGATCAACAACAGGCCCACTGTTATGCTTAATCTATATTAACGACATTGTTAACGTATCAGATATCCTATTTCATATTATATTTGCTGATGATACAAATGTTTTTGTCAATGGTAACAGTCTTAGCGAGCTAGAAACTGTGATGAAACATGAACTGCAAAAATTAATTATTTGGTTAAAGAGTAATAAACTATCTTTAAATATCAGTAAAACACATTTTATTGTAGAAAAGTAGAAAACAAAAAATTCGTAGGAATTTTAATCGATGTTAATTTGTCCTGGACTTTTCATATACCTGTACAGTATATAAAATATAAAATAGCCAAAGCCGTTGGAATTATAAGTAAAGCTAAAAAACCTGAGTAGATCATCCCTTGTAACATTATACTATACATTGTTATATCCATATCTAACGTATTGTGTCGAAGTGCGGGGAGGAGCATATAATACACATCTTAGTTCTTTATTCAAATTACAAAAGTATGCACTTCGGTTAATTATGTCAGCTCCATACAGAGCGCACACAGACCAACTCTTCAAGAAGCTGTCCATTTACCAATAAGAAAAATCTACGAATACACGGTTGTGCTGTTTATGTACAAAATCGTTAAGAATATGTTTCCGTCAGTTATGACAAGGATGTTCATTAGAAATAACGAACTACACGAACATAGGACACGCAACGCAGAATTACTACATGTGCCGATTTCAAAAAGTAATGTATTATATAAAACCATTAAATATCGAGGTGTTAAATTATTGAACTATATGGCGACAACAGTGGATTGTAATTGTAATTATGCATTAGCACCGTTTAAATGTCAACTTAAGAATTTTTTGCTAGTAAATAATATTAACGACTTATATAATTAGCATACTTTTTTGCTATTTTAAATGAAGTATTCATGAAAATAGTACTGTTGTAATTCATGTTTCTGTTTTCTTCTTTCTTCAGTCACACAAATTATTATCTTGCACCATGACATTTTGTATCACATGTATTGTGAAGGCTAATCAGCCACTCGTGGCTTTATACCCTCATTACAGAAACCATGGCAATCTATGATTGGAATGTATCACAGTTTCTGTAATAAACCATTATTATTATTATATGTGCTAAGCCTACATATATTTGCAGTGAATTAATTAGTGTATTATGGATAACATTAATGTATATATATATATATAATGAAAAAATATTTGCTTTGAAAAGAAAACATGGCTATTTGTGTAAGTTAAAGTCGTATTTTAGGAGTGAACCGTAAATTCAGCAAACATGTTTGCGGTTAAAATGCTTCCCTTATGCCAAGGTAACACGAGTACGTAAACAAATTGATATATCCACGAAATTGAGTAATACCTATATGTCATCCAGGTGATGTATCACGGCCAGATAATTGGTGCAATCATAGCAGAGACTAGAGGTGAGGCACTGCAGGCGGCCAAGGCTGTTCACGTGGAGTACGAAGAACTGGCGCCGATACTAACCATTCAGGTAGGGTAGTGTGGCCGTCGGTGCCATTGTGAGTTTTTGTTTGAGCACTTTTAAAACTGCAGTGAGCTTTGTCATCCTCATTGGCTAAAAGGACACTTATGTATTATAAAAGTGGCTTTATATTGTACATAAAACTTAGGGTTAACACGACACATGATTCCCAAGATCGTGAATAATATGAAGCACGCATCAAATTAATATTAGACAGTATAACATAAGATCGAATGTTGCAATTGATTTCATTAGATTATAACTTTATATGCATTGGATATGCATGCGTGTGGGTGTGTTGGTATGCATATGTGTTTGTGTGCGTGTGTGCATATGTGCACACACTCTCACACACACACACACACACGCGCACGCGCACGCACACACATGCATGCATACAAATACACGCGCGCACACAAGCATGCTTACAAATACACGCGCGCGCGCACACACATACACACACAGACACACACACACACACACACACACACACACACACACACACACACACACACACACACACACACACACACACACGCATGCATATGCACATGTACATGAATGCACGCCTGTGTGTTATATGTGGGCAAGTCAGGGCCGTGCCTAGTCGTCGTATCTCTGGATGTTCAATTAAACATGAAACGCGCATATATTAGCAATTTGTGTTTAGAGAGTACTGGGGCATGCGGGGTTGTGAACAATTGGCGATGTAACCAACTATGTCTACTCAATTGTTTCAATAGTCGAACACCAGTTACTGGACTTACCGAGTAAGGATAAAAACGAAAGCAGGCTATACACACTTCGTCGGTTACATTGAATGATGATGTTATTGTTACAGCAAGCCATCCATGCACAGTCGTTCTTAATGTCAAAGCCGTCAACACTAACGAACGGCGATGTCGTGGAGGGATTCAATAGTAGTGATGTCATCATAGAAGGTGAAATGTATGTTGGTGGGCAACAACACTTCTACCTTGAGACACACTGTGCCATCGCCGTGCCGTCTGGCGAAGACAATGAGATGACCCTGCTAGCCTCAGTGCAACATCCACAGTTGATCCAGGTGAATTGATGTAACCAGTACGTCGCGGTTTCCGTACGTCACAATCGAAATGATACGCGTGACGTCCGTCAAGCTTTGCCTTTGCTAACTGCTGCCTGTCAGTTCATAAATCAAACACTCCCGGACACAGTTGACACCTTAAAAACGTTGCCTTATGTTTCTGTCATAAGGAAACACTTTTGTATCTAGAATTTAAACAAAATATTTGGAATGCACGAACGAACCACGTGTGCGGCATCCATTTTTTGAAGGCTTGGTGGAGTTTTTGTTAGACAACAGGTCACATGATGGATAGGTAAATTATTATGAGGATTCGTAAGCATATGTGGGTGCGTGCGTACGTGTACGTGCATACAGACGGGTGTATGCGTGCAGACGGGTGTACGTGCGTCCTTGTGTCTATGATACCTATATGTGTATAATGTATATTAAACACTGATGAAACAAACAAACATAGAAGGCGGGATTTCATAAGTAATTATCGAATTAATTTTTTTAGAGTTTGCAGAATCCTTGTACCCACATTAGGAATCGACCGTAGATTTAATTAATATTGTATAACTAACATAACAAGAATACATCTTGTCATGCCTTGTCTCTGTAATAGCGGTCCAGTTTAGTATAGGTTTTCACGAAATGTATTGAGTTCGGCTTCTCTTCCAATTGTGTCATGTTGAGTGAATGAGAATATTGTGTATGTATCCTAGGACAAAGTTGCTGCTGTCCTGGGCATTCCAAGAAACAGAATCGTCTGCAAAACAAAGAGAGTGGGTGCGTGTATTGTTTTTCGATTAGGAATGGTCAGGCTAAAGACAATATGCAGTTGTGTAAACTCTCTGTGTAGACTGTCTACACATGTTACGTAAGTCAGTGGAAATTAATATATAACCTACATTCATAATGTTGTAGGGACACTTATTCTTGTGTAAGAGTTGTCGGCCAACAAAAGGTGCAGTTGACTTTTATATAACAATCGCTGCTACAACAGATGCGTCGCATGTATATTATTAGTATTTGAGTAATGCTGTTTTCTTTGTATATAGACAGTTAACATGTCCAGATAATATATGGCTCCTGTGCCGTACAAAGTCAACTTAAAAAAGTGCTTTCTACATGCAGGTGGCGGTTTTGGTGGGAAAGAATCAGACGGCGCTCTCTTAGCCTTACCACTTGCCGTGGCTGCAAATAAGTAAGATATTATTCACACTTGTTGACAAACGTACATTCATAATTAACTATTACAGGACCCATCTTTCGTTGTAAGGCTTACGCTACGTCACTTTGCAAGGCCGTGTCAAAGCAATTGACATTGTAATGTTATAATCTTAATTTGATAATATTTGGAACTAAAGAATTTCTTGTTCAGCGTTTCACAACATGTTGAAAGATCGACTCATTCTTCCTAACTTCCTTTCCCCCGCGTGTTTGACGCGGATGCTCATGCCTGCGTTAGTATGTGTGTATGGAGGGGCGATTTGCGAATGGGTTACATTTGAATATATGTAGGTGTGTGATCTTCGTGTGTGTGGATGACTGCGTGCGTGCGTGCGTGCGTGCGTGCGTGCGCTTTTACAGGGAAACAAAAAACAATTGTGTGGGCATGCACACCTCCTTCCCTTTGCTCCCTTGCGGGGTGAGGTCCACGTTACTAATTTGCTTCTTCTTCTTTTCTTGTTATTTCCCACCATCTCTGTCTGTTCTCCGCAGTGACCTTCCATTCGTGGATGTTGACACCTGCCCTCTTAAGGTCTCTTTTCATAGTGTCGTTCCATCTCAGCTTTGGTCTTCTTCTTCGTCGTCGTTTACCACCCTTTTCTGTTCATATACACCTAAAAGTGTTAATACAATATAACTATGTGCAACTACAATACATGATATCACGGTTTACATTGCAACTACAATCAATAATATCACGGTTTACTTTACAACTACAATCAATAATATCACGGTTTACTTAGAATTTATTTTCAAAATTTAGACATGCCCCCGATGCTTGACCAATGCGTGCACATACAGAGCTTCTTTGACCATAACGTTGCGCTAACGCGTCGAATACCCTGTTTCGTCGACATGTATATGATAATGTCAGCTCATAATGTCTGTCACTCGTATTCCCTTCCATTCAGCGTTACACATGTAATAACTGTTGTAATGCCATACAGTACACCATGCGAACGTAACATTTTTAATAGTTACAGCGCAAAAACAAATTCGTCGACGCAAACTAGAGTAATAATCTCCGTTCGGCGACTGAAGAACTAGGAAGAATAGGCATTTATGATGTCAGACTTGCTATCACAATGGCGCTGCCCATGCAATATTAATTGCACGTCTTCAACAAGGTTATTCTAGTAAACATGTGGCATAATATTCTTGTTTATGGTTGCTAATGGTAAGTTTTTATTAACACATTTGCATTTTGCATATGCCCGAAAAGATTACTTTTGTTTCCCTTTAAACATCTACCTCTGGCAGATCGCAGCAGCCAGTAAGGTGTGTCACGGACAGGGATGAAGACATGATTATCACAGGGAGTCGGCATCCGTTCCTAGGAAGATACGAGGTACAATAGTAGTTCAGATGTAATCTGATTTCACCATTTTAAGAAACTTGAATACGTGGGCAAACAAAAATTATACGGGGAACGTTATAACGTTGTATAATTGTGGATTGATTAAAATTTGAATATGTAAACAAACCAAACTTACACTGGGGAAGTTAGTGTTGTATGTATAGTTGGGTTGTTATAAATGTTGTCAAAATTTCACTCGTTTCTTAGTTATGAAATATATTCAAATCCTAACAAAGTGAACATTTTGTGGTTTATTGATGATTTTGATTTTTCGATTTAAAATACTATTCAAGGTATGTCGTCTGGCTGCCATCGGATTTGGACACAGCGCCTAAAATCAGTCTGAATCATTGGAAAAACTTAGTTTAAAAGCAAGGTTTGTCTGTGCGACTATGATAAGAGGTTGTTTGTTTAAAATGAATGTTTGTAAATATGTTTTGACAAGGTTGGCTTCACTAAAGATGGGTTGATACAAGCGCTCGAGTTGGACCTCTTTAGCAACTCTGGTTATTCCCACGACCTCTCTCTACCAGTAAGTCCATTTATAATACTAGCAAAATGACAGTCACCCGATGGGGTGCCTTGGTAGTTAACAGTCGTGATAGCAATATTTTCCAAATTTTTGAAAACACAGAACCGTTATATAAACACCACAGATACTCGTTGCTTATTCCAAATGATATCATATCCATAGACCATAGTCGTGATAGTGTAAACTTGTCAAATAGTATTGGCTGTATTGCTACGCTTTTGGCATAAGGGTAAACATTAAAGCATTATGATGGCAGCATCTACTTAATGTTGCCAACTCCGTGACGCATGTGCCGTTTTCCTTAAGAATAGTATCCCTAAGTATGATTGTTAAGCTACGTTCTACATATTACGCGCACATTACGTTTTACGTTCCGACAACTAATTTACCCCATAAAGGGTGAGAATCGTGACATATACGGGATATTTTGAAAATATATAGGTCGTACGTCCTACTGGCGGCTCGTAAGGGGAAGCATGGCAGCTAGATACGACATTTAATGAACAATTAATATACTGTTTTATACCCAAGTTGTAGACTAGATTTTATTGAATAAAAATACATCACACTTTTTTTTTCTGCCAGACACCCGTTTCCATGGCAACAATGATCAAAAATGGCCACCAGATAGGGGAAATATAGCATATAAACACAGTAGTTCCTCCAACAATACAGTAATCAGTGTAATTATTTATAATGATAATGATAATGATGATAATGGCGATGGTGGTGATGAAGATGATGATGGTTACTTTATAATTCAGTGTTATATTGCTGTATTAATATGACGAATCTAAAGAGAAAGGTAGAAGATTGAATAACGCGGGCAACGTGTTACAGGAGACGAGGACCTACAACGTGAACAACATTTCCCTATAAAACCGTCCCTTTTAATACTTTGTTGACAATTATTTACTACCTGGAAGTAAAATCTTTTGCTGCAAATACCGAAAACGTACGATGCAGGTCTGGAACAGGCTTGATTTGAATTTGCAACTGAGTGTCAAATACACATTTTCGTTACATATAAAACAAAACTACGTGGGTCAGTCTGCGGAATCTCCGTACTCTGTCGGAATTTAAATCTGGGTTAAAGACATATTGTCCGTTCCCACTAGTCAAGGTGGTCCATGCTTTCTTTGTGTACCTGTATAATCTATGTTATGTATAAGAAATATATGTGTGCATGAACGGTATGTACTAGCGCACTGAGTTATTTTGCCTAAAAATATTTGCGCTATATAAGAACTGTCCATTATAATCATTATTGGCATACTCAATGTGTTTCACCACAGGTAATGCAGAAAGCAATGTTATCGGTGACCAACAGCTATGATGTCCCTAGCGTCACCGTACGCGGTCATTGCTGCAAAACCAATCTGCCGTCAAACACGGCTTTCCGAGGCTTCGGTTCCCCGCAAAGTGTCTTGATATGTGAGCATTGGATGGAGCATGCTGCCCAGAGACTGAACATATCTTGTGAGAAGGTAACGTCACCATAACGTGATCATATGCTGTAGAACTGGATTATAATTGTAATGTGAAGAAGTCGTGTCCGTTTACATGTATCATCATTAGCGTAAAAGAGTTAGTAAAATATTGAAATAACGGCGCCTATTGTATTACCTCCAAAGTACCCGTTTACAACATAATATTGAAAAAAATAGCCTGCAAATGAAGACAGCAACGAACATATGCATTTGTTGGCTTAAATATTTATATAACCACTGTGACTGCCCGTCCACGTCATATTATTCCCACCAAGTAGACCTATCTACCAGGCAGCATGGTACGTCGACATCTACTGATCAGAGAAGTGGAGGACACGAACTTTTGCGATACCAATTCAAGAGACCCATCAGGATAGTATGGGCGTCATATGAAACATGTACTCATCGTGTGTGTCCAGTCTCACCGGGACACGTATTTGTGTGTGGCATATTAATGATTAGTATTACTAGATTGCTGAGCATTCTTCAGGATAGTTCATTTATTTTATACATATCCAGTCCGATAATTTTAACTTATAGAGGCTTTCGTCGGTGTTGCACACTAACTTTTTCAGTACACGTGACGTATGACGTCACAAAATCATATCATAGACTGGGAGGGAGCAAAACTAGTGGACACGGAAGCCAACAGAAGAACACGACAAATAAAAGAAGCCATATGGATCAGAAAGGCCAGAACACCATCCAACCGAGACGAGGGGAATTACGAACTATCTGACATGTACGAAGACGTCATACGTCACATGTACTAAAAACGTTAGTGGGCTACACCGACGAAATCTTCTACGTGGTAAAAATTCACGTATCTAAAAATAACTAATTTGCATAGTTTGGTTTTACTGTTTGGGCACACTTAGGTGTGTGCGTTGAACTGTTTTAGTTGCGCGAGGTGAACCTACACAAGGAAGGAGACTTTACCCATTACAACCAGCCGCTGGTCAATTGTAACCTGGGTCGATGTTGGGAGGATGTCGTGAAACAGAGCAACTACGAACAGCGACAGAAGGACGTCAACGTCTTCAACAGGCATGCCCAATCGTAACACATTTGGTATCGCAATAAAACAAAACAACAAACACCGCGTTAAACCAAACCAGCTTAGTTATCATTAATTTGAACAACTAAGTTTCAGCTTTGGCTTTCAGTTACTCCATGTTCATGCAACTGTTGGTAGAACTTTAAAAAGGCGCATATACCAATTAGGTTTAATGACACTTTCATAAATGCATGACATCCCTAATAAACAATCCACCCTTATGAGAAACGGTGGGGTCCGACCGACCAGTGATGATGGTGATGGTAGTGATGGTAGTGATGATGATGATGTTGATGATGATGATGGTGATGGTATTGATGATGATGATGATGATAACGATGCAAGATATAGAGAGCAAATGAAAACGTTGCTCGTGTTCTGTTATGCAGCATTGTTGAATAGATGACGAGATAGAATATTGCATATATAAATAGTTGAGGTACTTGTGAAAGTGTCGAGTATTTTCAGTGAGAACCGTTGGAAGAAACGTGGTGTTGCTGCAGTTCCAATCACGTTTGGCGTAGGATTAGAGCTGACCATGTTAAATCAGGTGTGTATAATGCGTCAATGTATCAGCAATCTGTAGACTTTCTGAGTTTTATTTCTTTAGGCAAATTTACTTAAGATGTGTGCGATAAATGGCCTGCCTTTCTGCACCTATTGGATAGGGGGGTGTAGTTGTAGGTTTCTTTGTGTATATGATGTTCTCCCGGCTTTGCGAAACGCAAACGTTGGTAGGTTTGCAGGTGCGCTAAAGTTCATAACGTTCGCCTTGGGTTGTGCATCCAGCCAATCATCTTAATTGTGGTGCTAAAAACCTATAAATGCTTAATGTGTATTTTGTACTATTATTGTGTCGTTGAGCACTTTGTTTTGTTGCTCCATGAACGGGTGTAAGGAAGTTTATAGTATTTGTTTAGTAATCGTTTGGTTCAAGGAGCTGTTTTCAAAAGCAATGTTTATTTCTAGACAGTATTGTGTGAGGCCAGACACTTTACAATTTGTAAAGTATTTCTCCTTCATCGTCTTCTTCTTTTTGCGAATGGATTAGTTGTTTTGACTGCACAAGCCATGCAAAGTTAATACAATTATGCAAATTCGTACAAAAGATTATGACAGGTTTTAATTAGTACGCTGATCTTCCTGTAACAATTCGATGGTAAATTGTTCATTAAAGCCATTTCGTTTCCAGTCCACGTCGCCTGTCGCCTCAGTCAATCTAACTGTATATGTGCGTATCTGGTCGTAGGCAATCTTCGCGGCCTAAATGTGCCATGCCTGGCAATTTTACAGAAGTATGGTTGGTGTTGGAATTAACAGCTCTGTTCGAGAGAGAGAAGTGTAGCACGCATCGAATGATCCCAAGGCATGGATGCCATGCTGTATAAGATGTTACTTTTAATGTTTACCAGTGTTTGTACGTAATAGGCCGGTGCCCTGATACACGTCTACACAGACGGCTCCGTGCTTCTGACCCACGGCGGTGTCGAGATGGGGCAGGGACTACACACCAAGATGATCCAGGTAAGAGAGATGTAGATCGGTTACCAAGTCCATGGGCGTCCGCAGAGGGGCAACGGAGGCATTTGTTCCCCAGGATCAGAATTTTTTACGTATATTCGTCAGTCAAAATACACAAGTATATATTAGCTGTACGTATATATATATATGTATATATACATATATATATATATATATATATATATATATATATATATATATATATACATATATATATATGTATATATTTATGTATATATATATATATATAATGTAGTATATTGTGTGTGTACAATGCTTGAATACCCGGCGTATGTCTGACTATGCCTATGCTTTATTATGCACCAAAATGTATTGCCCCACCCTGAAGAATTTCTGCGGTCGCCCCTGACCCAATCGAAACTGTCATGGCGGCTCAGATGCTTGTCTTATCGCGAATTATTAACTTTAGATCCTAAGCCAACAAATTCTACTCTTGTTATAAGAATGTAATACCTAACATATTGGAATAGGAATTGAAAACTGTGCATTTTTTGTGTTGCTACATCAAGTGGTTAGTTTGAAAATTTATATTTTAATTTTAGTTGTAAGTGTGTGGTTTTCTCTCTATATATGCCTAGTTGCGTAGTTACTATTGACTTGAAATGGACACCGCCCTACACAGAGGAACTTCGTCAATCCGGACTAGCAAAAATGACCTGTCATAAAACGGTGTAAAACGTTAAGCTACATCCGCTAGCTCGATCATAAGTAGAGGACTTTCACCATAGATTTAGCAACTAAATACTGTATTACTATATTACTTTAATTTCTGTTAATGAATAAAAAGTGTAATGTTGACCTCTAAGTCATGCATACAAATGTGATTCCCTGATTCCGATGTTGTACGAATGTTGTGCTTTAATTTTGTTTTAACTTACATAACATTTAGGTGGCAAGTCGTGTACTGAAGGTACCCATGTCAAGTATTCACATTGCCGAATCAAGTACGGACAAAGTGCCGAATACATCACCGACCGCAGCCAGTGTATCGTCCGACCTCAATGGCATGGCAGTGCTGGTATAGCTTCTCAAATGAATGGACAATAGCACAAAAATACACATTTAGATTCAGCACACCCAGATTGACCTATCCATCACGTGACTTGTTGCCTAACAAAACCTACGTCAAGCCATCAGAAAAACAAGTAGTTGATTCGGACGTTCCGTCGTATATTTTCTTGAAATTCCAGTCACAAAATTATTTCTTTATAACAAAACACATCAGACAAATATTTTTTAATGACAACTGTATGCGGGAATGTTTGATTTGTGAGATGCCATGCAGCAATAGTAATGCAATTCACGTGTATATAACCGTTATCAACTTTGTTGGCAAAGACAAAGCTTGACGGAGGTCACGCGCAAAATTGTTGTTGTGATGTAGGCAAACCGCGACGTACTCGATACCAAGTAGCCTCTATTTGATATACTGTCTGTGCTGGATACTTCAATTACCCTAAAAACGTTTGTTCGCATATTCAACTAAGAAATGCCTACAGGGTTCACTTTTTCGAAAGTTCGCCATTGTCTATATTATATAATTATTTATATAAAGTGACAAAGCATAGCATAAAACAAACTGTTAACCTAAAAGGCACAAACCCATGAACAATTTTCAAATATATTAATCTGGCGCCAATATATATATCTATCTATCTATCTATCTATCTATCTATCTATCTATCTATCTATCTATCTATCTATCTATCTATCTATCTATCTATCTATCTATCTATCTATCTATATATATATATATATATATTTATATATATATATAATGGCGCCAAATTAACATATTCGAAAAAACTATATTACACAACCTACTCACACACACAAACACCACACACACACACACACACACACACACTCGCGCGCGGGGGGGGGCGCGCGGGCACACACACACGCACAAATATATATATATATATATATTATCGTCATCATTGTGAAGCCGTAGTGTCCCATGGTTGCCTCAGCATGTCGTTTCAAAATCTGCCTGTCTTGCGCTATCCTCTGCCAGATAGTGCCCTTCCAATACTCGTCTAGTTTGTCTCTCCACCGTGTCACCGGTCTTCCCCTAGATCGTTTCCCTTCCTAAGGTTTACAGCTTGTAGTACGCGATATCCATCGGTTATCTCGTAGTCTGCTGATGTGCCCTGCCCAGGACCACTTCTGTCTTCTGATTTGTTCTATCGCGTATATGATCTTTGTCTTTTCTCTTACACAGATGTTTGTTTTTTCTCTCCCGATATGTAATATTTAACATACTTCTTTCCATCTTTTTTGTGCGGTTGCTAGCTTGTTCTTTGCCTGGATGGTGGGGGCCCATGTTTCCGCGCCGTATAGCATCGCTGGAAGTACGCATGAGTTGTAGACTTCTTTCTTCAAGCAGGTTTCAAAGTTACACTTGAAGATGTCGCGGTGTTTGGTAAATGCTGTCCAGCCGGCGGTGATTCTTCTTTAAATTTCCTTGCCTTGATTTTTGTCTCTGATACTGTATCGCTGCCCCAGATAGACGTAGCTTTCAAGTTTCTCTATCTGCGTGGTTTGATATACATACTGGTGTGTCATTTTCTAGCATCATTTTTGTTTTCGAAATGTTCATCTTCAGACCTTGTTTTTTACTTTCATCAGGTAGTTCATGCAGCATTTTATTGTAGTCCTTGCGGTGTAGTAGCGCATATGGGTATGTCGTTGGAGAAGCGAAGATGACTGAGCTATTCTCCGTCTATCCTCAAGCCTCTGGTTTGCCAGGTCAGTCTTCGGAATATGCTTTCGAGTGTTGCCATTAATTACTTTGGCGATATGGTGTCACCCTGTCGTAGTCCTCTCTTGATGTTGATCTTGTTGCTCTTTTTGTGTTGGTGGACTGTCACCGAGCTGTTGGTGTAGATGTTTTTCAGGAGTTCTATCCCCTGTTCTTGAAGGGAGGTCAGTATTGCTTGAGTTTGCACCGACCCTTCTCGTAGTCGACGAAAGCGATGCAGAGCGATATATTATATTCTCGGCACTTTTCTTTCAGTTGGCTTACGACGTGTATGGGGTCTGTCGTTGAGTACCTGCTTCTGAATCCTGCTTGCTCTCGTGGTTGGTTTTCGTCGAGTGTCTTCTCTAGCCTATTCGTTTGTATCTTTGTGAGTAATTTGTAGATGTTTGATAACAGAGATATAGGTATGTAGTTCTTTAAGGCTTTCTTATTTCCCTTCTTGAAGATTATCACCATCTTTGCGTTCTTACATGCCGTAGACATTCGTCTTTTTGATAAGCATTTAGTATACAGCTTAGCAAATGTCTTCGAGATGGTATCTTCTCCTGCTTTTAATGTTTCAATGTTTACATGGTCGTTGCCTGATGTCTTCCCATTCTTCAACTCTCTTAGCCCTGCTTCCACCTCCCACCTCTTTGGTACCTCTTTCGAATCGGTATGAATTATGGTACTCTGTTTACTGTCTATTGCTTGGAATAGAATTCCGCTATTCGTTCCATAATCATATCTTTGTCTTGTATTTCTCTACCCTGCTTGTGTAGAAGTGTAATCAGTCTGTCTCGGCCTAGTGCTTCTGGCTTTCTTCAGGCTCTTTGATGCCATAATATTTTCTCGTATGATCTCTTGTTTGTACTGATGTCGTCCTTCGCTTTCTTTGTGATGGTCTTGCATGTTTCTGCGTACTCTATTTGTTTTCATGGTCGCCGTTATCCACCATTTCTCGTCGTTTCTTCATCAGTACTCGTGTCGATGACGATATTATCGTCTTTTCATGCCTAATGATTGCTTTGGCTACACTTGTCGCACTCAGTTGGATCATCTCAGTGATGTTTTCACTCATTTTCCACGTCCATCTCCTCCCTGCTTTCTTCTGAAACATGGTATCCATAATTGTGTACTTTCTTGATGTTGTCCATTCTACTAATGTATCGCCCCTTTCGTTTTTCACACCTAGGCCAAATTTGCCAGTTGCCGTTACCGAAATGTTTCATTGTTTTCGTACTTGCGCGTTAAAGTCTCCATCACTAGCATGTAGTGAGTTGAATCTAAGGTCTCATCCACGTCGTTGTACAAGGTGTTTGTGTCTTCTTCTGAGTTTGTTTATTTTCCGTCAACAGCGAGCTTGTGAGACCATCACGAAAAGGCTGGCACCATACGTGGCAAAGAACCCCAGTGGCTCATGGGTAGATTGGGTAAGTCAACGTTATAACTGCGCATGTTCGGGGATTACACTACATCGTAACTGCTGAAGAAGCCATATGGCCATTTTATGGGCTTTAAAGCATGAATTTATTGGACTAACACCTTTAGTCAGAAATATATCCCCCCTTGAATTCACTATTATGTTATGTACATTGTTATTACACTGCGGGGGACAAAAATTACAAAAGATAAAGCAAACATGTTTCATTATATAACATGAATCGTTTGTTTTATGATAACAAAAATGGCATTGCATAAACTACATTAGGCAAAGTAGAAGTTTGCACAAATAAATGCAATGCGTTTAGTTTAGATTATCATCAAGCGCTGTTGTTGGGTTTGGTTTGGTTGAGGCCCACTTAGGAACTGCCGTTATCTTTGGTCTACAGGTGAATGATGCGTATCTCGACAGTATCAGCCTCTCAGCGACAGGTTTCTACAAGTAGGTATCTGCCCGTATTTCAGTTGTTTCAACTACAGTACACGCACACGTTAATACGAAACCAACCTGAATACTATTCAATATGCATAAACATAATATTTAAAATATATGTTTTCTAGAGCGGTCGCAGTTATGAAAATGTGTTTCAGTCTTCAACCGGTAAATACGTGAATAATATTGTTGGTATTTATCTTCAGTGCGAATGCCTGCCGTAAAATTGTAAACGTGGGAATGGCGTTGCCTATATTTCCGTGCGTGTGTGCGTGCGTGCGTGCGTGCGTGCGTGCGTGCGTGCGTGCGTGCGTGCGTGCGTGCGTGGTGATGTTTCTATGAAAATGATATGTGTTCCTTGTAGAACACCCGATATTGGCTATGACTGGGAAACAAACTCGGGCCAGATGTTTAGCTACATGTCGTATGGTGCTGCTGTGTCCGAGGTCGAGATGGACATACTCACTGGGGATCACACGGTCAGTGCCCACTATGGTGGTCAATGCCCCATTGCATGTGTAATGAGCATATCACAATGGTCAATCTAGGAACGTATGCGAGTGTGTGTATGGAGAGAACGCGTGTATATTTGACCGAAAACGTCCGTGGTTACATGTCAGAACATTTCTTTCAGTTTAAAATCTTTTCCCACATCAAAAACAAATTCTGACAAATGTGTAAGCAATTAATAAATATATATGTAATATATTTTGCATGGAAAGGATCGTGATTAATAGGGTATGAATGCCATTTAATAAATTGTCCATTAACGTTAAAGTAAAAGAAAGAAGCGTTTTATTTTGCCGTTTTGTTAAACACATTTTGATCTTATATTATAGATCTAGTCACTTTGGTGTCAATGTATATTAAGTGTACTAGTATAACGGCCAAACTGAATGAATATACTCTAAATTGTTTTCTTTGCAGCTGCTTTATTTTAAGGCGATACTTTTGGCATAAAAGAAAGTTTTAAGAAGAAGCTGGTGAGGAGTCGACTAAAGTGGAGTGGACATGTGGAGAGAATGGAAGTAGAACAGTTAGTAAAGAAACCAGATGCCCGGAGAGAGGAGGGCAAAAGGAGGTGAGGACGAGCATGACCTAGACTGCAATGGGAGGACTGTGTAAAGAGAGATTTGGAAGGATTGGGAGAGGAGTGGAGAATGAGAGCGAAAGATAATAAAATGGGAATGAAGACCGTTGATGGAGACAACAGAACAATATCAATGAGTGAAAAGAAACAAATTGAGGATCGGAATCGAGGCCAGGCGTGAGACAGGGAAACAAGATGTTATAGATATATGTTCCATTTCATTGCAGGTGTTGCGCACGGACATTGTGATGGACGTTGGACAAAGTCAAAATCCTGCCATTGATATTGGACAGATCGAGGGCGCTTTTGTCCAGGTGGGTCAGATAAGGAGTGTTAATGTTCATAGAGGTGGCAAATAACGGCTGCGGCTTCACGCCATATTCCACGAAGCCTAATGAGGGATGTAGGTAGATCAGTGAGACGCATCGGGGGGTATTCGAAGACGTAAGAGTTAGATAGATGCGATAATGATATATAGAAGGAAGCCAGAAATGACATAAGGGTTCAGAAGACGGATGGGAGATTACAGTTGCAACACCAGAGAGACATAAATACACACAAACACACTGACACGCACGCATACACACACACATACACACACACACACACACACTCACAAACACACACACACGAGCACGATACATACATACATGCACACGAGAATCACACATGAGCATCAGACGCACACACGTGCACACGCTCACGCGCACACACGAGTGCGACACATGCACACACACACACACACACACACACACACACACACACACACACACACACACACACACACACACACACACACACACACACACACACACACACACACACACACACACACACACACACACACACACACACACACACACACACACACACACACACACACACACACACACACACACACACACACACACATACACACACACACACTTTCTCATTTCTTACTCTTTCTTGTTAATAAGAACAAAGAATAACAGCAGAAGGACTCAATCACTGAGGAGCTAAAGTGGGACATAGATATGTCAATGAGATTAACGATATACTTTAACGAAGAAATATCTTGAAAGATTTGCTCTAAAGAAAGGATTATGATATGTTGACTGTCCGTGAACGTATTTCGGAACATCCCCTGAACAACTGTACAACTGTATAATCCTGAGGATTGGATAGTACTGTTGGTGGTTCGTTGACTTCACGTTGTAGGGGTGTGGGCTGTTTACTTTGGAAGAAGTGCGCCGTTCCCCGGCCGGTGTTGTGTACACGCGCGGTCCAAGCACATACAAGATCCCCGGGTTTGCCAACATTCCCATCCAACTGAACGTGACGCTTCTGAAAGGAGCTTCAAACCCACGTGCCGTCTACTCCTCTAAGGTGAATTTTTAAAGCGCACAACCTGTATACATGCACACCTAGTTACATATAGCAACCTATCTTAGCCATCTCTGAAATTATATTGTTTAACTACATCTTTTTTCCTAGGCAGCTCAGATTATCTATAATTATCCGTACACCTATTTGTTTTTTAAGCCAAGCTCAACATTGACAAGCGTGCTTTCTCTATTGCAGCGCATACAATCTGGAACGAGTTTCCATTACTGCATAATCATCTGAAATGATAACTACCTTCCGAAAAAAATACCCCAAGAAATCATTGTACGAATTTGTATTTTAAACTGTTTAAAATATTCGGCAGTTTTTTTCTCTAATGGTGACTATTGCACGTCCTTGTTTATTATATATAGGCGCCGGAACCGGGGGGTGGGGGCTGAGCCCCCACATTTTTGGTGGTTAGCTGGAAATAAGATTATCCCCCAACATTTAGGAAAGGGGTGTCATTTCAGGGTGAACATTTTTTATGCAGGGCTGGATGTAGGATTCGTCCCCAATATTTAGGGAAGGGGTGCATTTTTGGTTGCGATTTGATGTTTTTGGTGCTGAAGCTGCGGCTCAGCCCACCCAGCATTAATTTCTTTCCGGCGCCAGAGTGATATTAGCTCTAGCGATTCTTCTTTGTTGCACCTCGGACCTCTAGTTCTGGGCGATATAGGCGCTATAAAAATATATTATTATAGTTAGATTATTTGAGTCTTGTTAATGTCCGTGACTCTCTCTATCAGGGCATCGGTGAGCCAGCGCTCATGCTTGCTGCCTCAGTCTTCTTCGCCATCAGACGTGCTATTGCCGCTGCTCGTGCAGACGTTGGCCTCACCGACATCTTCCAACTGCATAGTCCGGCCACGGCCGAGAGGATTCGCATGGCTTGTGCCGACCAGTTCACCAAACAGGTGGGGGTGTAAACTGGTACACTACGCAAACCCCTGGCCGTAGCTTGGGTTGGTTTATTAAATTGGCAGTTGATGGCAGCGCTGTTCAGCAACGATACGCCATTAAGAAACTCTTACATTCACCAAGTAGGCTTACATGATCGTGATTATTACAACTGTGGCAGCAATTAATGCTGTTATGGCCATTAATGATAATGGCTGGAGCGGATTTGGCTTATGTAGGTATGTTTCGTGGCCTATTAGCAAGAGGATAAAACGCTATACGTGTTAACAGTGAAACTGTTACATGGATTTATATAGATGTGTAAGGTATTTCAAGTCAAAAATACGGATTTCAACTGGCTGAACGTGGCATACTTGTGTTATAAATGTGCGTGATTGCCGTGTGGTAAGAATCATACTTTGTCCGACAGACACGTCCATTGGAGGAATGCTAGACCAGAGCATTGCAAAGCATTTTTGTCTGTATCGTATATGTGTAGACATGTGTACATAATACATTTTTTATATAAAACGAATATACTGGGTGACTGACGTGATATTTTCCCAGGCATCTGAAACTGCTTTTCTTTACTTGCAGTTCCATGAACCAGAGAAAGGTAGCTACACTCCCTGGGTTGTGGACATTTAATGTAGCAGACAAGAAGCATCTTTTCGTGACCAGTTATTTATAATATTATGCTGTGTCGGTGTGTGTCGTAGATCATACTTACCTAGTTGTAGAATTTGTAATGTCTTTATTCATACAATTAATCCACCCCAATGACGATGAAATGAACACTGGTGATCATTCGTTGCAATCTCTTTTCTAGCGCATGACTGTGGGAATTACAAATAATTTGTAGCATCCATCAGGTATGGCGTTAAGGGAAATCAATGTTATCAATTATGTAATGTTCTGTGACAATATATCACTTAGGTCAATGCCATACGGTGGTGGTAACGGTAAGGTTAGATAATTAATTAATTTCTATGTTTGATATGAATGGTATTGTTATTAGCTCTTACTGGTTAGCTTACCTGACGGTGTTCTGTAGGTAGTGTTTTTAGTGTTCTTTGAAACCACAACCATAGTTGGAAGTATGAAGTTACTTTTCCGAATTCTTGATGTCTCTTATGGAGCGTTCGTTGTCGTCACGACACCCTCGACAGCGCTGGACTGCTAACTCTCGGTCGTCATGTGACTTCGTTGGTGGCCGTCACATGACAGCAGTTCCAAGAAGAACCGTAAGAGACATCAATGTTTCGGAAAGGTAACTTCATACTTCCAATTATGAATATAAATGAATCCGGTAACAACATGCATGCTGACACTACCGTAGTGTTTTCGAGGGGTAGTGTTTTCAACTTACCCACATTTGATATTTATTAACGCATGATTTGTAAAGTTGTAAGTACAGAAATCTCTTTTTTAAACATATGTATATCACCCAAAACTGTTCATCATAATGGTTAAACGACGGTATATATTATCGTACAATTTAACAGTGAAAATATTATAATAACATGATTAGTATACTCTAGATTCCTTGTAGCCATAGACATTTTCTTTCATCAAAGACTTAATCAATATTCTTATAGTATGTCTTTGTTTTCATCTAGAAACTGTTTTGAGAATCATGTTTGCTCTGCAAGTTGAGAACTGTTGTAAAGGGTATATTAAATTGTTTTACTGTTTCCAGTAAGAGTTTGGGAGGAATTAAAGATCAATGTAGTTCAGTGAAATTATAAAAAGTTATTTAATGGAATCAGTGTATGAAACACGCCTCGCATAACACTGAATCACTACTACAATAATTTACATAGCTCAACAATTATTTGAAGAGTATGTACATATGTTTCTTTCTTAAAGTAGTAAATTAATGTGTTTACTAAATTTGAAAATTACCTGTAAACTAATAATAATAAAATAAATCTGTCTGAGACAACGAATACACGCAAAAAAAAAACTTTATTCCACTATTTTTGTTGATTATAATACTACCCAACAATATTGCTGGTATCTTGTGTGATAAAACATTATTGGCTCTATTCAGCATAAGACAAAAGAGAGAACAGAATTTGGGAGACATTGGAACTCCGACACACTTCTTTGGACACACATATCACGACCTGTTCCCCCACAGCTGATCAACGACGCGTTGGTTTGTTCCCCGCAAGGGAGCGTGTGTATCGACCCCTAAGCCCCGGCGTTTCAAGCCAGTATGGGCATACATGCCACGTGATATCACCCTATCAGTGTTGGCCCACATCAAGCCGCAGCCAATGTAGAAAGTTTACCTGCTTTTATACTGTGTCAGACACTGCCAGGCGAAATTGTGGTGTGAACTTTTAAGAAATGAACAACTTTAATTAATTTTACATATCTACACAAATTTCAAAACAGTGGCAGGTGATAAAATGCTGACAATATGTCCGTCACTCAAGAGCAGATACTAACCACGTGATCACCCGTGAGACAGTCAATCTCAACGTCGGAGCAGCAAGCCCCGTACGTATAGTACAGGTAAGCTCTCCCATAATTAGTCTTCCAATCATAGTTAGTCCTGGGGTCCTTTAAAAGAGATCAATATATCATCGTTCTACACATGTAAATGATCAAAAAGTGATCATCCATTGAATCATTTAACTAATGGTGACAGGTTTTTATTCTGGATAACAATTACGTATAATTTATACACTATTAAGGGTGCAACAGCACTATATTAGATGATTAATTAGGGGAAATAAGACGTGATCCAATTTAGGGAATAATGGCATTTTAATACAACATTTTTAAAGCATGACAGCAATCTGGATCTTTAAGAGATTGTCTTTTGTGCGTGATTACCTAACGGCAGCATAGGTTGACTGCTCCATTATGAGAGATAGGATATACAACCTTCGAGAAAAACGTCTCTCAATCTCTCAAAATCACAAAAAATATTTTGGGGGTGCAAATAATTATTGATATCATTACATATATGGGTATCCTACGTATACTAACAATTCAAATTTTTAAAATAAAAGATATTGTCTATGTAACCAGGGATGAAATCTTTATGCAAACCGGCAGTGATCTTCTTAAAAACGGCGGTCTGCCTAAGGCGGTCCCTTATGCATATTTGTATAAATATATGTATGCTGCTGTTTGGAGTATATATATATATATATATATAAATATATAACATATACTAATATAGAACACACAAATTTCTGTGACTATGTTATAGCAAAATTGCACTCACTTGTAGAATCCAGTTGCTGAGAGACTGACTCGATCAAAATAAGCAGCACGGACCTGAAACAGACACATTACAATATACAGACTGACATGGTCCACGTAGGCAGCAAGGACATGAACACATGACAATATAGAGAGATTGATATGGACCACATAGGCTGCAGGGACCTGAACACATGAAAATATAGTGAGACTGACATGGATCACATAGGCAGCAAGGACATGAACACATGACAATACAGAGAGACTGACGTGGTCCACGTATGCAGAAAGGACATGAACATATGACACCATAGAGAAGACTGACATGGACCACGTCGGCTGCAAGGACCTGAAACTGACACATGACAATATAGAGAGGCTGGCATGGTTCATGTAGGCAGCACGGACATGACATATACACATAACAATATAGAGACTGACATGGTCCATGTAGGCAGCAAGAACTTGAATACATTGCAATATAGAGACACTGACATGGTCTATGCAAGCAGCAAGCAGAAGCAGGAAGGGTGATGGAAGTACAAAAACAGTTGCCTCAGTAATGGAAGATTCACATTTGATATGGTATGTGTAGATGTCTCTCTGCATGAATGTGTGCAAACTGTATGACATTGGTGTGCTAGAAGCATATTTATTATGCCTCGCCATAACATTATTGTTTGGATCTCGCATATAAAGTGGCATATGTTTCTCAAACAATTATAGAGACTGACATTGTAGGTGGAAAGGACCTGACACAAAACACATCATACTGACTGAACACATGAGGCATTCTCTTGTATCATGGAAACATACTACTTATTGTTTGAATCTGCCATATAAAGTTGCATAATTTATGTTTCACAAACAATAACGGCCATATGACGTTCCAGCCTTCTGAACCCACCCATTTGTCCCAGCCGTCTTCAGGAGCCGCCATCTTGTAGGGTTCGAAGCGCTCCCTGAGGATCTGACAGGCATTCTGGGAAATATAAACAATACTAACATGATTTATTGACAGCTATATGTGGAATTGGAGCTAGGTTCTTTCTTAATTAAAAGCTAAAAATGATTGCCAAAGATTATGCTAGACTGATTGGATGGAACAATAAACATATTTTAAAGACAATCAGACTAACCCAACTTGCTGTTCACTGTTCCAGAAATCTTCTTTCAAGTCCGATCGTTGAATGATTGATTAACTTCGCCATGGGGAAAGAGCTGGTTACTTGGCAACAAAAGCTGGTTACTTGGCAACCAAACCATGGAAAGAGAAGATCAGGGAGACATTGCTTAACTACATGTGTCTGAATTCAGGATGACTGTGTCTGGAGCTATGTTGGACAGACTCCAATGGAGATGTATTGGGAATGACTTTGAAGGGTCATTTGTGCAGGACACTAGCTGACTATGATGATTCTTGTTATTTGTTAAAGCTGTCTCCTGGTTTAGCTCATCACGGATCTGGTTCTTTGATGTTCAAATATGAAGTGAGTGATTAGTTTAAATAACATTAGTCTGATAACAACGTGTGTACGTTTGTCAATGGTGGAAAAAATGACTTTTGTCGTTATACATGATAATTTGCCAAAGCTAATTGCAAGGCCATCAGCCCACTGAATTTGTCAGTCACATGGAGTTTGAGAGAGCAAATGTCAACAACATCAATAGAGAACATAGTCATATCGCGCATTCACGTAAAGATTCCAATTTCGAGAATCACTTGAACTGATTCTACATGTGGAATTAACTAAATTCGTATGTTTTTTATGATTTTACCAAAACTACATTTAAACATAACGAAATCATGACAACATATTTAGTGGATAATACAAAGGATTGCGTTTTTGAAAACTGAATTTGAAATGAAATCCGTGAAAAATCAAACCAAAGAGGTGCCTTTAAATATTTACTGGTCGGGTTCACTCAGTTTCTGCCATATGCAATCATAATATGCATTTTTCACCAAACATTTAAAAAATCTTTCTGCGATATATCAATATTATTAATCAGAACCACTTATTCTACCAATGGCTTGTAAACAATCCGTCAAAGAAGTTGCTTTTAGTGAAATACTTATAAAAACCTATTTTCAGCAGAAACCGTACAGGTGGCTATATTTATTAAGGAAAATATTCAACTGGTGAACTCACAGCAATTGCCATGCCGTTGAGGTCAGAGGTTAGACTGGCGTCTGTTCCAGTTGTGTTTGGCATGGTGTTCGTGCTTGTCTCGCTGATGTGAATCTTACCAATGGGAATCTCCAAAACTCGTAACCTGCCGGTGCAGACAAAACACTTCTGATATTAGCATGTCGGAAATTTAGTTAAAATTAAATAAGACTTACCTGTAGGTTGACTTCTGTACGTTAAGTTAAACATAAATGCATCTGTAAAGCGTGTCATTGATATTATAATAATACAATAAGAACATTTGTTTATTTAAAGGTAAGTTCTTATATAGCACAATATCTAGACCTTAGGACTGCTCAAAGCACTTTACACTTTACTCCCTGGAGACCTGTTAAATCAAACAGCATCTCCACTCCCGAGGAAAGCATTCAGCCATGCTGCAATTAATGCACGAGTTACATACATAGGCAGGTACACATTCAAATAGCAGCGGTGAGTGAACAAACTTGCCATAGTTTCAAAACGGCAGCACAGGATTTGAAACCGGATTCTTTATTTTAGTTGTCAACTTGATGTCGATTATATCAATATGAATGTGGCCGAAGAAGATCAGACAAACCTGAATCATTTTTGTATGCAGACCTTGCCCCAACTCACAGCCACCGTGAGCCACAAGTACAGTGCCGTCTGTATGTACACATGCACCAGTGCACCAGCCTACAACACAGCATGATGTAAATGACATGTACACATGCAACAGCCTACAACACAGCATGATGTCCGGAACATGTACACATACACCAGCCTACAACACAGAACAGTGTACAGGACATACATACATGCACCAGTGCACCAATCTACAACACACCATGATGTACACACGTACCAGTCAACAACATAGCCTGATGTACAGAACATCTACAACACAGCATGGTGTACAGGATATGCACACATGCACCAGTCTACAACACAACACAATGTACAGGACATGTACACGTGCATTATTCTACAACACAGCATGGTGTACAGAACATATGCACATGCACCATACTACAGCATAGCATGGTGTATATGACATGTACACAAGCACCAGTCTACAACACAGCATGATGTACATGACATGTATACATGCACCAGTCTACAACACAGCATAGTATCAAAAAATAAACGCGTATTTATATGCATCATGTGTCCATTCAACATCATCATACATCAAGGAAAGAGGGAATTGTACCTTTATAGTTGACAGACAACGCAATACTAATGTTATACTGAACTTTGCTTTATATGTTCATTTGTGATGCTGTGATTGCTTACATACTGTTTAACAGTTTGCCTGTTTGTTTGTGTGATTCCAAGTTCAGATAAAAGCCAAACCTGGTTAATGAATGTACCAGCCCCTGGGATGCTTGTGCCAAATTTTTGTGGCACCATTGCAAGGCCCCGATTCTTCCATCGATGTTCCTTGGTAAAGTAAAGGTACGTTCTTATATAGCGCAGTATCCAGTCCTCGGGACTGCTCAAAGCGCTTTACACTTTACTTCCTGGCAGACCTGTTCAATCGACTTCTCTGGCAGAAACACACTGCAAAATTTGTGGAGTCAGGTCTTTTTTCACGAACCCTATTCCATATGTAGATGTGATAACAACTAATATTGCTTGTCCTGTAGTACTAACTCATCCAGAGATCGGTTGATGTTGGCTGCACGCAAAATACCCTGGGTAAAACTGTATTCATCTGCATAGCGTGAAATTCAATATAACTAAGCAGTGACATGAACAACCTCCGGTCAAAGTGAGTTTGATATTGCACAGCAACAAAATAAATACATCAATTGAGAGTCCAATCACAATGGAAACAAACAATGTTTGCTATACATTCTATGCTTACATTTATATTTTGAACATAAACGTCCCCACAATTCCACATGCACTTGCTCAGCGGTGTAAATTGGCAATCTCCAAACAGGTCAATGCTCCCATAGCTGCAGTTAAAGAATGCCTTCAAGAGGTTTATATGAGAAAGATATCTTAAAGGAAAGGATAAAGTACAGAATTCCCTTCATTTTATTGAAATAAATAGTATTAATACTTAAAACCTCACCTGATGTGAAATTCAATCAATCCTTCAATATTTTCCTAATGATCACTAGTAGTATATAGGGGCTGGCTGGCCCCGTGCATGGAATGAACATCAATGGAACATCAAAGGATTTTTGCACAGTCATTCCATTTGGCTCCCTACTTATAAAAAAACGAATGAGTAATGACCTGTCAAAGAAATTTACTTATAACAAATATCTTATCTTAATTGGTTTTTGACAGCTTTACTTATAAAAAAGTTTGATTGATGACTGTGCCGCCGACCTACCGCGGCGTGCCGCCGACCCACCGCGGCACGCCGCCTGGTCTTCTAAGTACATTAGAGCTGACCTCTAGTGGCTATATTTGCTATGGTAATGTAGATTTAATCAGGCTTAATGCTTAATGACTTAATGACGTATACCTAGTGAGCTGACCTCTAGTGGTTATACTTGCTATGATAACGTAGACTTAATGAGGCATAATGTTTAATGACTTAATGACGTAGGTCAGTAGGTTAGTAGGTCAATAGGTTAGTAGGTCACTAGGTCAGTAGGGCACGGTTGCATAAGCGCTGACCTCTAGTGGATATACTTGCTATGATAACGTAGACGGTAGCGCTTCTAGTGGTTACGCTATGATAACGTAGACGGTAGCGCCTCTAGTGCAAGAATGAATATTCACTCACTTATGGGTAAGGAGGTTATATAGTGGTTATACACGAGGTGTAGTCAGCAGATCAAAGAACATGAAAGGGTTTTGGATCAGCCGCTCGATGTCTGAACATTAATTACAATTTTGCTGCTGCTGCTACTGCTGCTGTAGGCCGTTACTATAACGAACTTTAAACTAGGTGTTTAATAAAACTGCTTAATAAACGTTGAAAACGTATGCACGCTAGATGAAGAAGAAGACTTATCGTGCTGCCTCTTGCGGTTATATATTTAGACATTTTATTTTGGTGCTGCCCTCTTGTGTGTTGCGTGATGGCTGTTTTATTCTTTCGCTTTCCCGTACAAACCTGTAGTCGGTGACGAAATACAACGGCGCCTGCTGGTGTCGCTAAATGATGACGACATTGGTGACATATGACTTTGACGCCGTCGGTGCCCTAGTTAAGCCTAGGTGTAAGCGGGCGTACTAAGTACGGTTCTATTGCCGTGAGGCAGAACGGTAAGCGCAAAAAATAATATAGACTGACGCTAGCCGGAGAATACTACTGTATTATTCATACCGTAACCTAGGTAGGAGTAAGACTGGTTTCTAATAAGGGTGCTGTATTTTTAAGCTGAAGTTGACTGTATAGTGGCTTATTATTGTGCACACGTAGTTGGAATATCTTCAACTGTCCACATGCCTTCTGCATCTCCCACTTGCATGTCGCTCTCTACCTCCTTACTGTATCATCAAGTGTCCACATACCTTCTGCATCTCCCGCTTGCATCTTGCTCTGTACCTCCTTATTGTATCTTCAGCTGTCCACATACCTTCTGCATCTGCCGCTTGCATGTCGCTCTGTACCTCCTTACTGTATCTTCAACTGTCCACATGCCTTCTGCATCTCCCACTTGCATGTCGCTCTCTACCTCCTTACTGTATCATCAAGTGTCCACATACCTTCTGCATCTCCCGCTTGCATCTTTCTCTGTACCTCCTTATTGTATCTTCAGCTGTCCACATACCTTCTGCATCTGCCGCTTGCATGTCGCTCTGTACCTCCTTTCTGTATCTTCAACTGTCAACATACCTTCTGCATCTGCCGCTTGCATGTCGCTCTCTACCTCCTTACTGTATCTTCAACTGTCCACATACCTTCTGCATCTCCCATTTGCATGTCGCTCAGTATCTCCATACTGTATCTTCAACTGTCCACATACCTTCTGCATATGCCGCTTGCAGCTCGCTCAGTACCTCCTTACTGTATCTTCAACTGTCCACATACCTTCTGAATCTCCCACTTGCATATTGCTCTGTACCTCCTTACTGTATCTTCAACTGTCCACATACCTTCTGCATATGCCGCTTGCATGTCACTCTCTACCTCCTTACTGTATCTTCAACTGTCCACATATCTTCTGCATCTGCCGCTTGCATGTCGCTCTCTACCTTCTTACTGTATCTCCAACTGTCCACATACCTTCTGCATCTGCCGCTTGCATGTCGCTCTGTACCTCCTTACTGTATCTTCAACTGTCCACATACCTTCTGCATATGCCGCTTGCATGTCGCTCAGTACCTCCTTACTTTTTTTTCAACTGTCCACATACCTTCTGCATCTCCCACTTGCATGTGGCTCTCTTCCTCCTTATTGTATCTTCAACTGTCCACATACCATCTGAATCTCCCGCTTGCATGTCGCTCTCTACCTCCTTACTATATCTTCAACTGTCCACATACCTTCTGCATCTCCCACTTGCATGTCGCTCTGAACCTCCTTACAGTATATTCAACGGGCCGCAGTATGCGAGCGACCACTTAAGGAAGTTCTGCATGAGGTGGGGAATCCAACATGTTACATCATCTTCCCACTATGCACAATCAAATGGATTTGCAGAAAGGCAGGTCAGATGGATCAAATCCATAGTGAAGAAATGCATCAAGACATCAGAAAGCATCCATCAAGCGCTTCTACATGTCAGAGCTACGCCAATCGATGCAAAGCTACCTAACAACATGTCTGATGAAACTGTCAAGAACAGACTGGAAGAACGATATGCCTCAATGAAGAAGTACTATGATCGCAATGCTAGAAAAGAGGAATCGCCACCACTTCATTCAGGACAAAATGTCAGGATCCTTGACAAACCATCCAAGACATGGCGCCGAGGCACTGTGATTCAAAATTGCAAAGAACCACAATCATACATCGTCAAGACAACAGGCGGCAATGACGTGCGCCGCAACAGAAGACACCTTCGTGAGACGGATTCCCAGAATGCAGACAGTAACCCGAATAATGCGCATTGTGTCACACCGACGTACACCACAGCACCTACCATAGGTTCGGGGGAATCAGGAGGTGGGCCGGAAGCTAAGAAGACGGGAAAAGTGAGCGAGATGTTCAAGATGCAAGAAAGAAGTGATGAAGCTTGTGCTACTAAGACTGGAAAAGCGAGTCCAGGGTGACATGGACAGTGAAAGACGTGTGCAGTGAAGATCGTACCACTAAGTCTGGTCGAGTAGTAAAGATGTGAGGTATCAAGAGTAGTTAGTAAAGGATCACCTGCCAGCCAGAGGGCATAGTAATCCCATCAGGTGGATGAGACAATACACTGTCTTCAAACTAGAGTAGTAGTACATAAGACAATAGTGATTCACATGACACCGTTTATGAGACTTTATAGACGGGTTTATTGCGCTGTATTTATATTTGTTGTTACTCTATATTTACCCTCATATATATTCTTGTAGTGCTGACGCCTAGCTTATCTGTAGGCAACTAAGGTGACCCCCAACGGATGATTGAGAACTAACGTCGGTATGCCGAAATTCCGCGTGACACAAATGATCCAATAGACGGCTTTGTTTACCAGGCTAAGATTTCGGTTCCCCGAGTCATTTGACGTTTCTATTTTGCGAAGAAAAATTCGATTTTATTTAAGTTTTGTGTGTTTTTACACCAGTATTTTTTGCGGTGATTGTGATTTTATCTAAACAGTGTATGTTATTGATATTTGTTTTCGTAATCCGTTTGATTTTTCACGGCTGTGATCCGTTTATTTGTTCCAGCAGCAGAATGCCACTGACATTGACAGTGACATGAGTCGAGTGACTGAAGAAAACTAGGCATAGCCTCGATTTACGATGACAGCTGCGCAAGTTTCCGCACTTTCGAGATGTCATCCTCATCAATGAAGTCTACTAGTGTTTATTAGGATTACGGTTCACATTTCTGTTTCGCATACATTTAATATACTTTGATTTCTTTTGCAGTTTTCCTCTGTTTCGACTTGTTTGGTTACCTCAAATCAATATCATATTCTGGAAGTAAGCAACTTAGTCTGAACTTTTGTCGACCCCTCGCTCGGCCTCGACCTTTCAACAGCTGGCGGGCTTTGGTGTTTACGGATCGACACAACAACACTTGTTGCGCTTGCTTTGTGCATGTGAGTTTGATGCAATGCCTAATCTGCTCTGCAAAAATATATGTTAACATTGTCATTGATATATATCATTTACACACTTGTTGTCATTATTGACATTTCGTATAACGGTCCCCTATAACTTTAAGCAATAGCCTTCAGTTTGCTGGTTTGTTGCTATTATCATGACATCAGCAGTTATAGTGGGCCATAGACATAGTTTCGTTGCTCGTTTAGAATCGGCAACTGGAAGTCGAGATGATATGCTTTCAGGTTTGGACTTGAACACATGCAAGGTTAAATTTCTCTATAAACGGGGAGGTCGTGTTGATGCGATGCGACAGATGTTACCCTACATTATCCGGGAGAATCCTCGAATAATTTTTCTTCACATAGGTGAAAATGACATTTCAGTTGAGTCACGCAATGGGATACACGTAGCTAGAGAAAATATTGCTCTAGCGAATTAATTAATTACACAATCCTCATGTAGTCGTTTGTATGTGGGTGAACTCCTTTATCAATATAAAGGCCGGTATATACACTCATATCAACACCAAGAGTTGTATAATGAACAGGTAAAACCAGTGAATGCTGAGTTGAAGCGATATTTCCATGGCAATAGCCACATTACCTGGTGGTCTTGTAAAGGGGTTAAATTCAGTCAACAAGTTGTGATGCATGAAGATGGAGTACATCTCAATAATGGTGTGGGTATTTTCAAATACTACAAAGCTATTCGGGGTGCCATTGTAGATTTACTTAACCGTTTGTAAGCGTGATGTCCCTCTTTAATAGCCTCTTGTTTAATCACTACAGGAGTATACATAATTTTTTTTTTTTTTATCAGCGACACTTTCACTTGTTTACTGTTGAAGGTTTTCATATACTGATGACTATGATTACTACACTTTTCTATAGTATATGTAGCTATGGCTACATATTCATTATGTATATGTTACTATTTCATATAGTCATGCCTATGACCACGACACTGTTCTATATTATATGTAGCTACGTCTACCTATACATTATATATATGTCACTATTTTTATAGTGATGACTGTGATTACTATAATGTTCTATATTATATGTAGCTACGTCTACATATATATTATATATATCTGTCACTATTTCATATATTGGTGACTATGATTACTACACCGTTTCATATTATATGTAGCTACGTCTACATATATGTTATATATATGTGTCATATTTTCATATATTGATGACTATGATTACTACACTGTTCTATATTATATGTAGATACGTCTGCATATATATTATGTATATCTGTCACTATTGCATATATTAGTGACTATGATTACTACACTGTTCCATATTATATGTAGCTACGTCTACATGTATACATTACATATATTTGTCACTATTTGCTCTCTAGCGGGATGTGTACTCGTTACATATCCTGGAAGTCCGATACATTTTAGGCTTCAGAGCATTTTAGTTGGCTATTGTCATGGATTTCCCATGCGGTCTGGTTGTATACATTATGGGTTGTGCTGTGCAATTTTTTTTTTATTAGCAGTGTGTTCTTCATAAATCCCATTTTGTGCTATTTCTATAGCATATTTGATGTAGGTTACATTTTATGCTGTCCATTATAGCATCTTTTATTTCCTTTATGTGGTGATATTTGCATAGCATTTATGAAACTGGCACATAGTTTGCCATATGTCTATTTTGTTTTATCATTACAATTGGTAACATTTGTGGGGAATAATTTTTTTATAATTGCAGATCATTTTCTTTTATAATTATCACTATGAACGTTCACGTTCATAAATTGTTGCACAGACTTCATAAACCACATTCATATATATATATTGACATTTTTGCACATATTAACTTTCACTTGGACATTGAACAGAGGGCAGAAAGCGCTTATCTGTGGCTATGGCCTTGGCTTGTAGTAAACAATTTGGCTACTTGTGCTTGTTCTCTGTTATATATTTTTCCAGCATGCCCAAACGTAAGGCGTCACCACGATAAACTCGAGTGATCATTCGGCGTCAGCGGATTGCTGTGCCGGATGACGCGACTGAACTCGAGCGCATCATCACGGCTCGTGTTATCAACTCTCTAGCCGACATTGTCAAGCTGTCGGTGCAACAGGCTCTTCGCAATCACCAGCCTCAATCTCTACCAGCAGTGGCCAGCACATCAGGGGTTGAAGGTCGTTGATGTCGGATTGGGACTTGTAGAGTCTGAGGGTCAGGAGCCCCAGTCTGCAGGTATTCTTTCCGACACATCTAATCCTATGTTAAATGTTGTCATATCGTTTGCACAAAATCTAAACACCCCCCTCTCTTCCTCCATCCTCTGGATGTGCTCATACCTGAATCAACAAAACACAAAATATGGCCAGATGAGTATGTTGACCTGGCTCAGCTACTGAAGCCATCTGACTGGGGTCAGTATAACCTAGCCATGTCCACTGGGACTGGAGCCCCAACCTTATGTCTCCAACCAAAACAAAGAACAAAGATAACCAGCATAGACCAGTGGTGCTCGGCTTTTCATATTTTTATGGCAATTTTTTTGACAAAATTCTCCACACAAGCGCAAGCGATCCTTAAGTATTGCGAAACAGTTCGTCGCATCGAGAAAGCAGGAGGAGATTTTGTCTCTTTTGATGAAAATGTGCGCATCCAGAGGCAGAACAACCCCACTACATGGGACACGTTCAATACCGAGCAATATGTAGTAGCTATGCCCAAACCAACCAAGCAGCCATCCACTTTCAATCCTAGTCAACGGGTTCCACGGGTTTCTGTTTCAAATTCCATGCTGGTCGTTTTTGTTCAGGTTGCCAGTACAGCCACGTGTCCGGGGTGTGGGGGTCTTCACCCGAGTTACAAGTGTCATGCCAGTACAGCCACATGTGTCCGTGGTGTGGGGGTCTTCACCCGAGTTACAAGTGTCATGCCAGCACAGCCACATGTGTCCGGGGTGTGGGGGTCTTCACCCGAGTTACAAGTTTCATGCCAGCACAGCCACATGTGTCCGTGGTGTGGGGGTCTTCACCTGAGTTACAAGTGTCATGCCAGCACAGCCACATGTGTCCGTGGTGTGGGGGTCTTCACCTGAGTTACAAGTGTCATGCCAGCACAGCCACATGTGTCCGTGGTGTGGGGGTCTTCACCCGAGTTACAAGTGTCATGCCAGCACAGCCACATGTGTCCGTGGTGTGGGGGTCTTCACCTGAGTTACAAGTGTCATGCCAGCACAGCCACATGTGTCCGTGGTGTGGGGGTCTTCACCTGAGTTACAAGTGTCATGCCAGCACAGCCACATGTGTCCGTGGTGTGGGGGTCTTCACCCGAGTTACAAGTGTCATGCCAGCACAGCCACATGTGTCCGGGGTGTGGGGGTCTTCACCCGAGTTACACGTGTCATGCTAGCACAGCCACATGTGTCCGGGGTGTGGGGGTCTTCACCCGAGTTACAAGTGTCATGCCAGCACAGCCACATGTGTCCGGGGTGTGGGGATCTTCACCCGAGTTACAAGTGTCATGCCAGCACAGCCACATGTGTCCGGGGTGTGGCGGTCTTCACCCGAGTTACACGTGTCATGCTAGCACAGCCACATGTGCCCGGGGTGTGAGGGTCTTCACCCGAGTTACAAGTGTCATGCCAGCACAGCCACATGTGTCCGTGGTGTGGGGGTCTTCACCCGAGTTACACGTGTCATGCCAGCACAGCCACATGTGCCCGGGGTGTGAGGGTCTTCACCCGAGTTACAAGTGTCATGCCAGCACAGCCACATGTGTTCGTGGTGTGGGGGTCTTCACCCGAGTTACACGTGTCATGCTAGCACAGCCACATGTGTCCGGGGTGTGGGGGTCTTCATCCGAGTTACAAGTGTCATGCCAGCACAGCCACATGTGCCCGGGGTGTGGGGGTCTTCACCTGAGTTACAAGTGTCATGCCAGCACAGCCACATGTGTCCGTGGTATGGGGGTCTTCACCCGAGTTACACGTGTCATGCCAGCACAGCCACATGTGTCCGGGGTGTGGGGGTCTTCACCCGAGTTACAAGTGTCATGCCAGCACAGCCACATGTGCCCGGGGTGTGGGGGTCTTCACCTGAGTTACAAGTGTCATGCCAGCACAGCCACATGTGTCCGTGGTATGGGGGTCTTCACCCGAGTTACACGTGTCATGCCAGCACAGCCACATGTGTCCGTGGTGTGGGGGTCTTCACCTGAGTTACAAGTGTCATGCCAGCACAGCCACATGTGTCCGTGGTATGGGGGTCTTCACCCGAGTTACACGTGTCATGCCAGCACAGCCACATGTGTCCGGGGTGTGGGGGTCTTCACCTGAGTTACAAGTGTCATGCCAGCACAGCCACATGTTTCCGGGGTGTGGGGGTCTTCACCCGAGTTACACGTGTCATGCCAGCACAGCCACATGTGTCCGGGGTGTGGGGGTCTTCACCCGAGTTACAAGTGTCATGCCAGCACAGCCACATGTGTCCGGGGTGTGGGGGTCTTCACCTGAGTTACAAGTGTCATGCCAGCACAGCCACATGTTTCCGGGGTGTGGGGGTCTTCACCTGAGTTACAAGTGTCATGCCAGCACAGCCACATGTGTCCGTGGTGTGGGGGTCTTCACCCGAGTTACAAGTGTCATGCCAGCACAGCCACATGTGTCCGGGGTGTGGGGGTCTTCACCCGAGTTACACGTGTCATGCTAGCACAGCCACATGTGCCCGGGGTGTGAGGGTCTTCACCCGAGTTACAAGTGTCATGCCAGCACAGCCACATGTGCCCGGGATGTGGGGGTCTTCACCTGAGTTACAAGTGTCATGCCAGCACAGCCACGTGTCCGGGGTGTGGGGGTCTTCACCTGAGTTACAAGTGTCATGCCAGCACAGCCACATATGTCCGTGGTGTGGGGGTCTTCACCCGAGTTACAAGTGTCATGCCAGCACAGCCACATGTTTCCGGGGTATGGGGGTCTTCACCCGAGTTACACGTGTCATGCCAGCACAGCCACATGTGTCCGGGGTGTGGGGGTCTTCACCCGAGTTACAAGTGTCATGCCAGCACAGCCACATGTGCCCGGGGTGTGGGGGTCTTCACCTGAGTTACAAGTGTCATGCCAGCACAACCACGTGTCCGGGGTGTGGGGGTCTTCACCTGAGTTACAAGTGTCATGCCAGCACAGCCACATGTGCCCGGGGTGTGAGGGTCTTCACCCGAGTTACAAGTTTCATGCCAGCACAGCCACATGTGCCCGGGGTGTGGGGGTCTTCACCTGAGTTACAAGTGTCATGCCAGCACAGCCACGTGTCCGGGGTGTGGGGGTCTTCACCTGAGTTACAAGTGTCATGCCAGCACAGCCACATGTGTCCGTGGTGTGGGGGTCTTCACCTGAGTTACAAGTGTCATGCCAGCACAGCCACATGTTTCCGGGGTATGGGGGTCTTCACCCGAGTTACACGTGTCATGCCAGCACAGCCACATGTGCCCGGGGTGTGAGGGTCTTCACCCGAGTTACAAGTGTCATGCCAGCACAGCCACATGTGCCCGGGGTGTGGGGGTCTTCACCTGAGTTACAAGTGTCATGCCAGCACAGCCACGTCTCCGGGGTGTGGGGGTCTTCACCTGAGTTACAAGTGTCATGCCAGCACAGCCTCATGTTTCCGGGGTATGGGGGTCTTCATCCGAGTTACAAGTGTCATGCGGCACGAGAGCGCACATATGCACCACTTTCATCAGATGTGTGATAACTATGATGCCTTTCGTTCCCAATCGTTTTGGACCGATCTCCATTTCCACACCCAGTCGTACAGGCCCCGTTTCCAGCTGTCTCCAAGGAATTCCGTCTCTTTCAAGCGTCCCCAGCACATCTCGCGATACTCCCTTGTTCACCGGGCACCATCTTTCACACAATCATCTTCCACCAGGATGGGTTCCCCCAACACTCATCAATATTAAGGAACTTCAAGTTGCACTTGGTTGTATTGACATGGCAACACGCCTTTCTTTGGTGCATGGTTTCACGTATGGTTTTTCGACAGGTTTTCAAGGGGTCTTATATAACAGGCGAATTTATAATCTATCTTCGGCAATCGCTCAGCCTTCAGTTGTTCAAGCCAAAATTAATTCAGAGGTTGTAGCTGGCCGAGTGCAAGGTCCCTTCCCATCTGCATCCATGCTTCATCTTGTATTATCACCAATTAGTTTGGTCCCCAAGAACCGTCCTGGTCAGTTCAGGCTTATTCATCACTTATCATTCCCCCCGCAGCATCAATCAATTATGGCATCCCTGATGAATCAGCTCGAGTACGTTATATCACTATTGATGAAGCAATTGCAATGATCCGTTTACTAGGGCGAGTTTTTTTATGTGCAAAACTGACATTGAAAAGGCATTGATGATTATGCCAATTGCACCACGAGAAGACCACCTTCTTGGGTTTCAGTTTAATGTACTCTATTCTGTTGACATCTGTCTGCCGATGGGGCTTCAATCTAGCTGTAACATGTTTGAGAAACTCAGTTCAGTACTTGAACTTGTTGCTCGGCAACAACTGCGTATTCCTTACATTTTACACATGTTGGATGACTTCATGATATTATCGCGCTCGGAAGAAATGTGTCAGTCACAATTACTTTCTTTTCTGGATTTGTGTAAACATATAGGAGTACCTATGTCCAAAGAAAAGACTTTCCAGCCTTCTACTACGCTCACATTTCTAGGCATTGAACTTGATACTCTTGCGTTCCAAGCTCGTCTGCCCCTGGATAAGCTAAATAAATGTAATGCATTCATTGATGATGCGCTTAAAAGAAAAAAATAACTACAACAAATTACCGGTTTGTTACAGTTTGCATGTTTTGTCGTAATTTCTGGAAGATGGTTTTTACGGCGTTTATTCAGTCTGCCTTGGGCTTACGAAACCCTACCAACATGTGAGAATTTCAGCAGAGGCACGCAAAGATTTGTTGACATGGAAATTGTTCTTGTCTGCTTTCAATGGGACAGCTATTTTCAAGTACGATCCATGGGTTGCAGCAGAATGTCTGCATTTATTCAAAGATGCAAGTGGTTCGGGTTATGGCGCTGTCTTTGGCTCACATTGGTTATTCGGTGAATGGCCTGCGACTTGGAAAATTCAGCCCATCTCCTTCCTTGAGCTTTTGCCCATCATGATCAGCATAAATATCTGGGCCCCACTGCGTAATAAACATATTATAATTCACACAGACAACCAGGCTTTGGAACATGTAATTAATAACTCCACGTCCAAAAATGCTAATATGATGGCTCTTGTCAAGAAATTGTTAACCACGTGTATGCACTTCAATGTGCAGATATGTGCCAAACATCTACCAGGAAAGTCGAACACGCTAGCAGATCTTCTCTCTCGCTTACGGATTATCAAGTTCCGAGAACAGGCGCCGGGTTCCGATCGCCTCCCAACTCCCATTCCAGAACACATGCTGCCATCGAATTGGTCCCTCACCTAATTCATCTGGTACAGCATTCTCTGGCACCATCAACATTACGAGGATATGAACATTCGCTCTCTTATTTCCAGTGTTTTTTTAACACGGTATCAGTTGCCGATTCACTTACCCGTGCCATCTATTTTCGTGGCGCTTTTTGTTGCTTTTCTTCACCAAAAAAATATGCATACAGAACAATTGTTTCCACGTTATCAGCTATATCATATCTTCATCGATGTTACAACCTTCCTGAGCCTAATGGAAGTTTTCTGGTTAAGAATTCGTTGCGAGGAATTAAGAATTTAGGAGCAGTCCCAGATGCCAGGATGTCAATTTCTTTGCAATTGTTACATAAACTCTGTGCATCAGTTCAGCACATTTGTACTTCACCTTGGTTACAAACGCTTTTCCAAGCTATGTATCTTCTGGCGTTTTTTGCTTTTCTCAGGGTAGGGGAAATGACACTGTCTCATGGAAGAGCACAGAATATCTTACAGCTAATAATGTCCTTTTTGAACCTAGTGTTAAGGCCATGTTTATCACATTTCAGTTTTATAAACATTCCACGGGTCGGCCGCACAACATTGTAGTACATGAACGTCCGGGTAACCACTGGCCTGTTGTCTGCCTTAGAAATTACCTGGCATACAGAGGTAAATCACCTGGACCACTTTTCATCCTACCCTCTGGTCGCCCAGTGTCACGTGGAATATTCGCGAATATTATGAACAAGTGTTTGCAATTGATTGGCATAAATACATGTCTGTACAAAACACAGTTTTAGAATCGGTGCAGCATCTCATGCGGCACGAATTGGTATGTCTGATGTCCAAATTAGGTATATGGGTAGATGGAAATCTGATGCTTTCCTGTCATATATCCGGCTGCTCTAATGCTGTGGCTGCCACCATCTGCTTTGCAGATGGTTTGTGGCTGGTGGCACCTACATTTGTTTGCTTTTTAGGTTTATATTCAGGTTTAGCATGGTTGGTCTTAATTCAACCTGTAGTAGAATGTCTAGTCGTTAAAATGCAACTGTGGGACTAGTCACTAGGTTTTGTTTGTATTTCTTGATGACAATAATTAAGCAGCAGCCAAGGCCAGTATTTCCATCATGTTTTTGTTGTTTCAGTTTATCATGTACATTTTACATGTAAAGTCAACGACATAAAACACCGTTTATGAGACTTTATAGACTGGTTTATGGCACTATATTTATATTTGTTGTTACTTCATATATTTACCCTCATATATATATATATATATATAACACTATCTACCGCATTGCCTGTACAGTGCCTCATAATACCGCATTACCTGTACATTTGTAATGACGACTATTACACACATTTTCACGATCGAATATGCATAAATTATGCACAGTATGAATTCAGTTAACTATTTATTTAAATCTAGGTGCTTGTTTTTGGTTTCAATTGCATATTTATAATTACACAAATTTTGATGTACAGGTAATGTTGTTTTAACTAAAACCATATTACCTGTACATCTGTATATGTACAGGCAATGCGGTGATTTCATGTATATAAACTTACAGCCAATGAGCGGCCACTGGCTGACCTTTTATGACCTACGACACAGTTGTTTTCATGACAATAAAAGGCGCCGGTGTTTTGTGTAGAGTTGCGCGAAACTGTATTTGTTTATATTTGATTCCTTGTCATAGCTAGTCGACTGCATTTTACTTCGGCATCAAACTGCTATGCTAGTTACACAACTTTAATGCTTATTGAGTGTAATATGTGTGAGGTAAGCGACTGCGTTACCGACACTGACAGTTCTAACGAAGCCCATCGCCGGCGTCGAACTCGACGAAGGTCGACAATATTAATACAATTCACGATCAACAAATCCCATGGCCCTTCTGGAATAACAATATTCTAGAACGAGCTCGTAATGATTCTTGTTCGACATTTTTATTCATATATCAATATTATTCTTAGAAAATTGTCAATGGCATATTTATATATATATTAGGTCCGTCGGACGCACGATTTTTGACGCAGGCGTCTTTTTCCGCGATTTGTTGGTCTATTTTTGTAAGTACTCCACTCAGAACAACAGTTTGCAAACTTTGACGGATTAGTTATTCAATATTTAGCACATAGATAATCTTACGGACAAAATGGTGCAGGTTTTTGTTAAAACTGCATAACACAAATTAGGACGCACGATTCAAAACCATACATTGCTCATGGGTGGAAGTTTGTACATGTTCTACTGATCTTTTCGTGTTGAATAAAATGAAAATTATAATCAAAGATATACACAATTGACTAATTGTTATAGGATATATTAATAAACTGTCACCAACATTTAAATGTTTGCTTCGATTTGCTTAAAATCAGGCCACAAAAATGTGATTAACAAATAATTTGATTAATATTATGTCAGATTTCATTGCCATATTGTATTACTCGTGGACTTTAAAAGGCCTATATGTGTGTTATATAAAAACAGTCAACATAAACACTTTTTGTAAGTAAATAAATTTATTAAGATACAAAATAATATGCATGCATACATCTCATTTATTCAGAACACAACTCCACACAAAAATTAAAGTATTTGTCCCAGTAAAACATGTGTATACATGGCTATATTTAACACACCGGTATGTTTGGCCATGCAGACTATACGACCATAATGTAATGACTACTGCAGTATGCATATGAAACAATCTATTGCAGCAACTAACACCATTTTGATAAAATAACAGACACCTTTACAAAGACATCAAAGACATACGGAACAGACTTCATTTGGGGGAGGGCCTGTCTGTTTCATGTTTCTTGAATGGCAGGGGGGGGGGTGATGCATGCATCAATTTGTGTCTGTAATATATTTATTATGTTCTGTATGTTTCACTGTTATCTATCAATTTCCGGTCAATGATACAGTTGTTTTGCTATATATTAAACAAATGTTTTTGTTGTTGAAATCCTTTCATTGCCCAATCTTTTAGAGGGTGTCCGTCTCGTACACCTATGATCATTATCTTTGAACTGTTGAACTTTATTTATAGAGCAGGACCCCAACGGGTAATGTGACTGCCATGATGTAACTTACATAACATACAACTACCACCCTAAATAGTGAAATTATTAATTGCATACGTTACCACATAGAGATGGTAACAACATAGATCTACCACACAATTGCACTTGTTTGCATTAGCGTGGAAACGATGACAGTAGTATGCTACATTCAGTCACAGTAACATGCTTATTACAGATCACTTGCTGAACCAATTGACATTCACAGTTGTATGCCTGTTGCTTTTTAAATAGTATTCTGGTATGAATCTATGCCTATTTTCTGCAAAGAAGGTATGGTCAAACATGTATTGAAGTTCGCGTCAGGTGCAATACCAATTACATGTTGTACACTTAACGTTCTATCACTCATCTAGTTTGCCAGGCATTTGCATTTGAGAACTACATTAGTCAGTCTGTATAACCAAACATTTTATGTAATTCAAGTACTTTTATAACAATAATACCTAATCAGTGTATAAGCTCTAGAATGTATATTTAATTATTTTCCTACAGCACATTCTTAATGCAAAACGAAAGGCAATATTGCATTTATTTTTGCTTTCGATAAGATCTTATCAAAAATGGCTTGCATGCCATCAATGTCATCATGGTTTGTATACCATAAATATCAGCATGGCTAGCATGCCACCAATACCAACATGGCATGACTACCCTCAATACCACCATGGTTTGCATACCATTAATACCATCATGGCTTGCACACCACCAATACAATCATGGCTTGCATACCATCAATACCACCATGGCCTGCACAGCATCAATAAAATCGTGGTTTGCATCAATACAATCATGGCTTGCATATCATCAATACTACCATGGCAAAAATACCATGTGCATAATAATGGGTTGCATACTGTCAATACCGTCAAGGGATGCATGCCATCCATACCACAATGGCATGCATACCATCAAGAGCACCATGGCCTGCATGCCACCCGTGCCATCATTGCTTACATTCCATCAATACCATCATGCGTTGAATCGTATCTCTACAATCATGCATTTTGATACCACCATGGCATGCATACCATCAATATCATTATGGGTTGCACACTGTCAATACCACCATGGCATGCATGCCATCCATACTATCATGGCTTGCATACCGTCAATATCGCCATGGATTGCATACCATCAATACCACCATGGTTTGCATACCACTATGGCTTGCATACCATCAATATCATCATGGTTTGACTACAAATATGTTGTCTTTATTATGGTCCAACTCTGCTTTGTTTGAAGGCTTCTATCTCTGTATTCCTGTTGAAAGAAATGTTGGTGCAACAATTGAGCAAAAACAAGTTGTTAGAGAAAATCAACAGCACACAGCGTCATCTTGTATGGTTTACTTAAAATGCATCACTGCAAACATTTAAATACATACTATTGTTTAATTAGTCAAACCATCATTCAGTGTAATCATCAAATATATATTTTAAGAGTAACACAATACAATTTACGGTGCAGTATCCTTATCACCCTGATCAATGCAAACTGTTGGTAGAATGTTTTTCCTGTCTGATATCCATGAAATAAATGTGTGTTAAATATTAAAGTGAACATTTTCTTCACTTTACTATAATAAACGTGTCTAGATAAGAGAAAAACGTCTGGGGCCACAGCACTGTTAGCCTTCCTGTTGTGTTACAATAACACTGTACCTTGTAATTTGAACTTGAAACTGGTGATGTCTGAAATGTGTGGTAAATGAATGCTAGATATCTAACAGGTTGAGTGCTAGCATGTATTCGCAGTGAAACAATGTATATTTGGAAGAGTGTAGTTGGCGTAGTGATTTTTCGCCATTTTTATTTATACGTCACGTGCGTGCAGGGAATCGTATATTTTGGTAAATATTGATGGGCACCAAGCATGGATGTTGTAAAAGAGCTGGAGGTATCTGACATTGACGAAATTTGGTCAGCATATCATTTCTGAAATTTCAGATTTTTAAATAGTAGTTTCCCTATAATCTAACAAAAAACATTAACAAGGCTGTCAGTGGAAAAGCTAACAGTGGTCTGTGCCCTTCTTTGTTGTATACAAGTACAATAACTAACCAGGTAATCGTCCTTCATCAGTCATACTATTTTCAACGTATGATGTGGATAGCATGCTCTTCTCCTAACTCCACCATGTGTATGGCCAAAGCTGGAAGGGAAAACAACATTTTAAAATATGACCTGTAGGAAGCATCTTACAATTAAAATTAATTAAAATATATTTTGACATTGCAGATCCACAAAACATATGCATGTTCAATCGGTGGTATTTTAGGCGTTTTTGCATGTCTATGCTGCCATTTTAGTTTATAAATGTCCTTAAATCCATATTACTTATGTTACATAATATTCCATATACGTCCTAATAGTTATTATCAGATTAAAGTGTACAATATAAAAAACAACGCCTAAAGTGAACAAAGATCACATGGCTTACACTCTTAGCCAGGGGCATAGCTAGGATTTGTATAAGGGATGCTGTGGGATAAAATTGGTTGTCCAAATATGGACTTTCAGCTTTTTTCACAATGCAACATGTTTATGAGGTTTTAGGTTATCAATATTTGACATTTCAGATGAGTACACGGTTGAAGATGCTCTGTAATGTCACACGTTAGTTAATTTAAATGTTGTGCAATTTGGGCATTTCATATACAGATTAACTGTCAACTGAAGACATTATAATCACCTCTCTACTGCTCCGGTTGCAGTTCATTTGTGGCAACGAAGACATCCCAAAGCCTACAAATGTTATGTGCACACTTTCAAACACATGATTGACATTTATACAATACAAAGTTACCTTATTATATAGAGTCTACTGCACAGAAAAATGTACATAGATTAAAGGTGCCCAGGAAGACACTTGAAATGTAAATTTACAAAATATTATCAACACCTTGTTACACAAAATCTGTGCCTTCACATTGAATTGTTCAAGTAAAATATAAAAGTATGCATTGACATTTGTTCAATCTATTGTTGCTGCTATCTTTTCGTGTTCATACTTTAATGGCTTGAACAGAAGCAGCTATGTGGCCATGGGGAATCCGGAAAATCCAATAAACAAAACAGACAAAATCCCACAATGTTAAAACTGCACAAATCCTGTGACAAAATGAAATGTGTGCAGGCCTAGGGTCAATTACATTACAATGTAATATATTGCAATTACATAGCTTCCTTCCTATTATTATTACATCCTGAAGAAAATGCATTGTTTATAGAAGACTTCCCTTCCAGCTTCAGCCATACACATAATGGAGTTAGGAGGAGACCATGCTAACCACATCATACATTGAACATAGTTATGATTGATTTTAATGCAACATTCTACAATGAAATATTAATTTTAGTGCAAGCCAACTTACTCTAAAATAAGGCAGAACACAAGAAATGCAGCCTATAACACTGCATAAGTAAAGTAAATACGATTATAGCATGTAATGTTACAACAGTTCCCTGAGTAAACCACTGGTGCAATTCTCTTGACTGTAGTTGTAAATCACTGTGTTGTATTCGCGTTAAAAGGTGTATGCCTACCAATGTTGTTTAAGACTTCAATAAACACTTACGGGGTAATTTCAGTATGGTTGTATGAATAAGCAGCTGGAATAGATAGTGAATGATGTACAATAAATACCAACCATGTTTTGTAGACATGGTCTTAAAGTTGTCGTTATCAGCCCCCAACTGACACCACCAAAGCGTATCTTCAAGTTCAATGGGAGATTTCTTCTGAAATGTCAGGAGCATCAATCATAATGTTGTTTATACGGTATTATATCAAGCAGAAAACACCAGTCATAATGGTGTTTATAAGATATTATATTAAGCAGACAAAATAGTTTTTATAAAATGCATATATTTATAGACAATAGACAGACAATAGCTGCTGAATAGCAGGTGTTACAAATAGTTTGATATTAATAAATTTGATAAAATTTTACCTTATTTTTTAGGCTATGTGGCCATGGGGAATCTGGGACAAAATCCAATTTAGGATAAATTCTTATGGACGAAACACCACAATTATTGCACAAATCCTGCAACAAAATTTAATTAGTGAACAAAATTTTCTTGAATTCATATAAGTAGATATTTTGAGGTGGGAACTATTTACAAAACATAATAAATTTGTCTTGCCATTGTCTATATTAATGTACAGTTAATATATAATTTGTCTAGATACTGGCCATGGGCACTGAATCTATAGAGTAAATTGTAATTTACCTGAGCATTTTGTTTTCTTTTAGCAGGACTTTCCTTCAGCTGCAATAAAACAAGATTATCGATTGCAAAATATAATGAGAATTGAAAAAGATACAGTTTGCTTTTAAGTCAAGTTTCATGTAATGTACAGGTTCATATGTAGGGTCGTTCCTACATTAGTATAATGACCCCCTGTATCTCAATACATTTGTTTTTTCATGTGTGTACACAAATAATAATTCTATAACTCAATGATACTTCTGAAAAAGTACATTAGTTATGCTACAAGAGCTTATTTACCAATATATAAACACATTCATACTAATTATACATTCCTGCAGCTGATATTAATTATAGTGCAAGCTAACTTACTTTAAGAATGTTGGAACATAGGAAAAAGCAGCCTAAGACAGGCTAGAGATTTCTTATGCCAATGGTCCTGTGCCCAAAGTTACGACTATTCTCTAAACATAATATATCTACTGTCTGTATCACATGAAGTCATGTATAAGACTATAGTTAGTATAAATCATGCAGGCATAGCCAATAGCCATACAAATAGGACACAGGCCTAGGCTTCGCAAGAGAGGTAACTTCTGTATGATATAGCCTGTCATGGCAATTTCCTTTGCTACCTTTAGAGGAAAGGGCAAAGTTAAAAACAATACAGTACAATGTATACAGATAGCTGCCTACGGATATGAGCCACATAGCCATAAGGGGATGGGACATGTCCATGGCATGAACCTTGGCCATACCTGGTCAGTCATGGATCAGGGCATGAGCATGGATGATATTATTAGGATTATGTTAGTATGTATATGAGGGCTAAACGTAAAGACTAGGCCTAGCTGAGATTTTGTGTTTTCACGCCGTCTTTACCTTTGCCCTCTATGCCCACAGCCCCATGCTATGGCTTTACCTATGGCTTATGGATATGAATCTACCCAACAACACTCTACTAGAGTAGACTACAGTCTATGCTTTGACTACAGACAACAGTCATCACTGCCAGTAACAATGACAACTGACAGTGTCATTCACTGATTCAGATGAGACAACACAACTTATACAGAGAAGGTTAGACCCTCATAAGAGTCGCCAAAACCCAACTGCTAAACTCACAACGACAGTTAGTTGTTGTGGACTGTGGCCTTTGAACTACCTGGTAGTATAGCTATAGTTTGTCCGTCAATTTTGGTCTAAATGCTGAGCAGTGAAGTCTAGTGAATGGTGAAGGGAAAGCTCTGCAGATGTTGCGAACAAAAAGTTGTTTTGGCAAACTCAGCTATGGATAAAAATGTTAAAATAAATGTGATTCAAAATATAACATGGAACATTTTCATGATAAATTACATAAATAAAAGCTAATATTACTAATAATTAAAGTGATAAATTAAACACTACAAGTACAACAGGAATAAATCATATCAGCTTGCACAAGCGACCGGACCTTTGTCTTCGACCTAAGTTTAACGTTTCCCGATAAATGTCTGTTAGATTTTATGAAGTAGCATATATATATATACATAATCACTGAAATGCAGTCCATCACCATTTCAAAAAAATTGATAAATTAAACGGTTAACTTACATGGCCTCAATAAACAGTTACACAGACAGGTTGGCTGTTGTTGTCTTACCCGGCTTACTGGCTTTCTGTAAAATCTGAACTCTGAATTGCTCTAAAATTAGAGAACATTTAACTAATTATGAAGATGATCCCTCATGTGGGTAATATGATAATAGCCAACCTGTCTGGGTAAATGTTTATTGAGGCTATGTAAGTTAGCCATTAAATGTTTCAGAAATAAAAATGTTATCTACTCAAAGAAGCATAAATTGTATTGTTTACAATAATCAAACACTTTAAATATAGCATGAATAGTGACCAATATTTGACACGTCAGCTATTAAGCTAACACGTAGTCGCTATCAAAGGAGCCACCTTCCTTTTATATGGTATTTATTAGTTCGACCAGCAGTAATCTTGAACACTGATATTGACATAAAAATAAAAAAAACAAAATGTACATTAAAAAAATATTCCATACTATAAGCAGGTCTCAATAAGTTCAGATAGCACAGTAACGCTACTCACTAGATACCTTCTTTGCCTTTTGCTCGGAGGGATGTTACAATCATCGGCCTTATCTAAAACACGAAAGAGGCATAAATAGAGGAAGCAATCTACATGTACAGTTAATGTACTAAGCAATGCCGTTTGTTTTCCAGAATCCAACTTAATGCTTTGAACATTCAGAAGTCCAAGAAATAAATTTACCAGACACACCATTGTTTTGGACTTGGAGACAACTGGAGACATCACACAGTTCAGTTAATTACAAATAACACAATGTTTTAATTTATTTTATCACCTTGAACTAGACTTGATAAAAAAAGTTCGATGACGATACAGGATTCATATATCTTAAAGTTAATAGACAATACTCAATAGTACTATAAGTGATATAAGCAGCTATAAGCAGCTATTATTCCTAACAGGGATTACTTATTTAAATTGTTCTAATTTACATGATATTCAGAACAAGTGAAATATTTCAGTTCATACAATATCCAACACCGTACAAGTCAAGGTACAGCGAAAATGCTTCCAAAAAGATGCCACTGCATCGTCAACATTTCACACATCCTTTCCTAAAGCTAACTAAGTTAAACACAATATATATGCCGAATGTCAGTGTCGCGAGTGTTGTATTTTAAACAACGTATATTAGTGGTGCTAGTTCGTGCATCGGAAAATTTCGTAAAACTGCCACAATACCGCATTGTTACGGAATTTCGCTATGCACGAACTTGACACTCGAGTTTAGTATGTAAATTACAAGCTGTACCTGTGCCACTGTCTGTGACGTCTGTCACTGTGTCTGTGCCTGCTGTGCCCGAGTCAGCGAGTGTGGGTGGTTTTCTCGGCACGCGCCACTTCTTTGATAAAATCCGCAACTTTCTCAACTCTACTTCTTCGCTCGGATGCATATTCTGTCGCGCTACCATTTTTGCTCTCTGTCTATAGTAGTTTGGTCAAATTCTACAGAGAATTATCCACGACAAAGCTAAATCAATATTTGAAGTGAGAGCTTTGACAGCAAGACGCTTCCACCATTTTCCTGACGCGTGACCTAGATTCTGACGCATGCGCACAATTCGCGTATGAAATATACACGAACGACACTCTGGACGCGATTTTTAACCAAAACACAAAAAACGTAATATTCTCTGTTTTATTCGCGCAACGTTTCATTGATAGTAGTAGTTTGCAAACCATGCGATCTAATCTCAAATATACACTCGATTAAAGCTAGCATAACACCATATATGATAAACGTATATGTACAGGCAATGTTCGACACAAAAAGTATACGCTCACAAATTTCCACTTCGTGTAAATATAAAATTACACGCTACAACACACAATAAACTGCAGAATTCCCCAAAATAACACGCACTTAATGTATGTGACTAACAAAAACGTCAGTATCTGCACCACAGAAATGTGTGTGGAAGGTTAAAATATTGCCTGTACACGTATATGTACAGGTAATATAAATGTACAGGCAATGCGGTGATTTTTGGCACCGAATGTACAGGTAATGCGGTACATAGACTTATATATATATATATATTCTTGTAGTGCTGACGCCTAGCTTATCTGTAGGCAACTAAGGTGACCCCCAGCGGATGATTGAGAACTAACGTCAGTATGCCGAAATCCCGCGTGACACAAATGATCCAATAGACGGCTTTGTTTACCAACTAAGATTTCGGTTCCGCGAGTTATTTGACGTTTCTATTTTGCGAAGAAAAAACCCTCCCTCCATCCCATTCTGTTTAGTTCATTGTGTTTTAATTGCACTGGTTTATTTAGGTGCCAAGAGGCAGTAGAAATAAAATTACTTATACGAATTCACATTGATGCATTTTTTACACATCATGCGCTTATAAACATAATACAAATATATTTTACTTTTTATCACATGTTGTGACATTTGATTAGTGCTGTTATGTAGTGTATGTGACATATTCATGTTTTGTTTTAAGAGCGAAAGAAAAATATGTTTTATAATGCCGAACCTCGACCCATACCTCTAACCAAAAACTGTTCTTTTAACATTATATTATATTCCAGAAATCATTCAACATGATAACACATACAGATAATCATTGCAAAAGTCCTGAAAAGTAACAAGAATTTACCTTTTGGAACGGAAATTCCGCGATCGTCCCTAGTATAGGATGGATTTCCGTGTAAATCGTTGTGAATTGTTATGGCGCCCCTCTTACGTACTTCGTGTCAACCGACGTAAACAGGGACGCGGGCGGAAGGCGCTAACATAAACCATCTCGTGATCGTTGTCTGGTTGTCCGCTAAGCGCATTGAAGACATGTTGTTAATTAAATACTTCTTGTCACATCGTTAGAAGACGCATAAGTGTACAGAATCTGGATTCGAACACAAAACTCGAAGGAATAACAACAGCCTAGGTTACGCTGGCTCAAAGTGATAATTATAGTCTGGGTTTCGTAGTTCTAACAAATTATGTTGGATGGCGTCATATATGGCGCTAGCTAAAATGGTTGAACAAAAATAATAAACAAAATAAAATATTACAATAGGTCTGTCTACCATATTTGTTTTTCCGAGCTACCTACCCTATTTTAAAATCAATGTTACCGGAAACACAACTACATTTTATTGTGGCCTCACTGGGCTGGCTGGATGGAGCAGGCTGGTGTCGGAGATTATGCTGTAAGCCTGTGTATTGCACTTTAGCTGGGCTCACTGCCATTGTCCCAGTGTCAAACACATTGCCTCCATGTGGGCTGTAACTAATGTGTTATAGAATCCCTACTGCACTGGCAGAATCCCCCTCATAGTTCGATATCCACCATATCAGATGGCCAAGAATAGCATTTCAAAGTAGGACATGAAATCCTTGAGAATCACCATAAACAGAACAGGTCACAAACACTGTGATTGATTAAGCTTCGTGTAAATTACATATTTGGTAATGTTTTTGAAATTCGTGAATTAACATTTTCACTTTTCAGTTACTGTATTAAAGTACCATCTTAAAGTAATTTTCATCATAGTTTGTAAAAATAAAGATATTTAGATTATATAAACAAAAAGTCCACCGAAGTAAAGAGACAGTTTAAAAATAATAACTTTTATTTACCTTGTCGCTTATGTTGCATCTGTCACAATTACTGCCGGGCCAGCCAAAAAGGGGTTTTCGTCCTCTAGAGTGGAATCTATAGAACTCAGTTCCCCACGAGAGGTTTACTGAGTTAGGTGTGAGGTGTAAGACAGACACAGACGGTTAATTAATTTTTCTATTAAGAAAAAACTAATTTTGGTGGAACTTTTCTAACCGGATTTTGAAAAAGGGACACAATTTGGTAATGTCAGTATTATCATTTGACCATTTCGATGGAAAACCTAATAATTATATTTTTGTCTGGTCATTACCATCACAATAGACCTCTACAAGCAAAAAAAAGAATCATCATTGTGGATTTTTTTGCTGGACACATATCCATACGTGTGACAAACGCGACACAAAACGTGAAAGATCTATTTCATCATCCTATATAATACACCTCAGGCAAAACGTTATCGATATATAATTATATGGTTTTGGTATATTAATTTCTACTAAATATGATAACAGTCTAACATAACTATGTCACCATTATTCTTATTGGGTGTTTTCTGCTTGTCTTGCTCTGTTGCTGTAAGGGATAACCATTGACATATAATCATTTTAATGTGCTTTTTCCTAATCACACTAGAACCCATCATTCTATTTCAAGTTTATATAGCCTGCCATGTCTTCATGTTTGTTATACTAGAAAGTCACTGCCAATCCCCCGGTCTACGCCAACATTGAAATTAGCAATAATGGTATTACTAGCAGGAGATTTAAGTCTCAATCCTGGGCCAGCTGTTAGACGAAACATTCGGGTGGCCACTACAAACGTTCGATCTGTACGAGATAAGACAGCCTCACTTTGTGATTTATTAATTTCAAAGAAAATAAACATTCTTGCTGTAACTGAGACCTGGCTTAGACCACATGATACACCTGCATGCATTGCTGACGTTTCCCCTTCTGGTTACACCTTTCACCATCGACCACATTCAGTCGGCCGTGGAGGTGGTGTTGGCTTTCTTGTATCACAGCAGTTCAAAGTTAATTACATTCTAACCCTGAATACTTCAGTTTTGAGTCCATATAAGCTGAAATTTCAGATTCTTCTTTCTCCGCATACTTTGTTTGTATCTATCGCCCTCCATGGCCCGAGGTTATAAAGCGTACTCAGTGCTCATACTCAACTCCATGCTCAGACTCGAGATTTCATGCTCACCGGAGAATCCGTGCTCACTTCTTGAATACGTGCTCAACTGAGTACGCGTCTTGAGTACGAGTGCGAGAGAAAGAGCCCCTTAGACGCAATGACACTGTTTTATACAAATACACAAGCGGCCAGATGGAACTCTCTCTTTATTTATAAACAACATCAACTTCCGATTATAAAACGATGACAGGCGACGACCTTCGCTGTTGTGACATGTTTTTATTTTGTGGTGAAATGCGCAGAGGAACATCGATATAATAATGCTGAAGGAACGTACTTCACTGTCCTTGTAAACATCCCAGCTAACAAAAACAGGTTCCCAGAACGTTAGTTTTACGTTACAATAACAAGATTGCCACCCAGAGAATTAACTCTAGGTAGCAGGTGGACAAGGAAGCCCTTGGCTTATCGAGAGTCCGACCTTTTTATCTATGTGTATCCCGTTAACGTTACTGATAACTTTCAGAGAACGTTTTTTGGAAAGTTTTCTTAACGTTCCGAGAACGTTACAGATAACGTTATTGCATAACGTTATTGCATAACGTTAGTAGAACGTTTTTGCGTAGCGTTAGCAAAAAGTTTTTTTGGAAACTTTTGTTAACGTTCCGAGAACGTTACAGATAACGTTATTGCGCAATGTTAGCAGAACGTTTTTTTGGAAAGTTTTCTTAACGTTCCAAGAACGTTACATATAACGTTATTGCATAACGTTAGCAGAACGTTTTTGCCTAACGTTACCAGAAAGTGTTTTTGGAAAGTGTTCTTAACGTTCCGAGAACGTTACAGATAATGTTATTGCGTAACGTTAGCAGAACGTTTTTTTTTAGAAAGTTTTCTTAACGTTCCGAGAACGTTACAAATAACATTATTGCCTAATGTTAGCAGAACGTTTTTGCCTAACGTTAGCAGAACGTTTTTTTGGAAAGTTTTCTTAACGTTCCGAGAACGTTACAAATAACATTATTGCCTAATGTTAGCAGAACGTTTTTGCCTAACGTTAGCAGAACCTTTTTTTGAAAGTTTTCTTAATGTTCTAAGAACGTTACAGATAACCTTATTGCCTAACGTTAGCAGAACGTTTTTGCCTAATGTTAACAGAACGAGAAAACAATAATAAATGGATCTTCATTACTTTTATTTACACATGGCAGTTACATGGTAGTTACAAAACTCAATCTTCCTCGTCATCATCTTCAACCTGGTGGACCTGGGTTACTGCCGGCATTTTAACGCCGGTTTTATTAAATTGAATATGACAGGACCAAAACTTGTTAAAATATGCTTATAGTTTAAATGTACTTAGCTTATGGTTGAATTCTTGGTTCTGTAGCGCTTTACAAGTTACCTAATGTTAAAAGTAATCTATTCAAAATAATTAGAAACATTAGACGAAGGATAACTTTTGAAAGTAAACATTATGCCACGCCCCCTAGCGACCAATAACTATAGATAGGTGTTGTAGATGTATGATGTGAAGTTTAGTGACTGTAGTTGACCGTTATCATGTTTTTTTCTAGGTGCGGGCCTAAACTGCAAAAGTACAAAATTGCATCTCATTAATCATGGCAAAACGGCGATACATTAAAGGAAATAAAAACCCCTATCGCTTGTATTCATATTATGTTACATCCTGCTGTATATTTTTCTTTCCATAAAGAAAAAAATTATTAAGAACTCAATAAATTAATAATTCCACATTTTACGCTGTGCAACTGGTCTTCTTCGGATATGAATATTTTTGGCAACTTTTCGGTATGCCTATATGTGACGTCACTCATGACATATACTCACATCAAGCCGACCCTTTCAATGCATTCAGAACAAGTTTACAAGGATAGCTTTTGGGTCGAAACGAGCGTCAGAATGAGTTATTGTGCGATATTCCGATATAATACAAACACTAGTCATCATAGAGAAACAAGCAGTTGTCTTACGGTTCCACGTGAATCCAACTTTATTCAAAACAGTGAATGAACGTTAGTAGTATGTGTGTTGTTCACAGTATCCATTCTGGAATAAAAGATCAAACGACATCAAAGGGTTTAGGCTCAGTCATTCCTGAGGCTCCCTACTAGTAAAAAAGTATGATTAATGACGTGTCATATAAGTAGTATAGTGCTGACCTCTTGTGGTTATGTGTAATGCTATAATAACGTAGACAGTAGCGCCTCTAGTGAAAGACATTAGCACTAATTAATCACTAATTAGCATTAATCAATCACTAATTAGCATTAATTAATAATTAATTAACACTAATTAGTCACTCATTAGCACTGATTTATATTGACGTAAACAAACAGTGTAGTGTCGCCTCTAGGGGACGAAAGAGTAACTAGTTGTAGTATTTGAATCCACTGTAGACATATCGTGTTTGTGGACTAGCCAGCGAAAAGCAGACGTTTTATTAGGTGCGGTGGGCTAGGCGGGAGTAGTTTTCTACTTTATTATTAATATTATACGGGGAAAGCAGTCGGCGTATTATTTGCATGTAATAATTTGTGCTGTGGGCTAGCTATTTTATCCTGTAGTTGTGCCGCATTCCTAAACAAACCTGTAGTCGGTGGTGCATTCGTTAACAGCTGCTGGCGTCGATGATTAATGACTTTTGGCAGCGTCGGTGACCTAGTTACAGCTCGCTGTAAGCAGAACGGAACGCTAGACTAAACATAATAGAGCGTATTCACGTGACGTCACCAACCGGATGTGCCGCCATTGTGGCGATATCAACCACACTAACACGCCGCCGGCAGTGCCTATTGTCCGTGCTTACTGAACCAAAAAGGATCTTTTGAACGCGATGGTGAATTACTGTCACGTCTACGGTTGTAGCAACATAGGGAATAGAGAAGTCGATCGTTCGTTCTTTAGGATACCTGCGGTAATTCGGAACCAAGGAGTAGTTTGCGAGACATTGTCGAGTCGACGGAGGCGACAGTGGTTGTCCAACCTAAATCAGGATTTCACTGGCAAAAACCTCGGCAATGTCAGAGTGTGTTCTGATCATTTCTTATCAGGTACGTGAAGCAGTAACTTTCTTTTCTCTACGCCAGAATAGGCTACGTGTGGTGTTTCATCTCTCTGTCAAGTTTGAACGGTGAAACGTCCTACCACGACTCCCCCGGCTGGCCTCGGGCTGTAGCCAGCAGGCAAGCATGGGCCTGGGCTGGGAAGAGCCCCGGACCAGGCTTACGCTTATGTCATAATGGCATTGATGCTGTGGCTTATGCTAATCACCTAACGCCATGGCAGTAGATACTGTATACTTAAGAAGTAACCTGTCACATTTTACATATTTGAATTTATATTATGAGTTGTTTGAATTTACCAAGCAAAACATGGAACATTTTCAGATAGGCATGAATAAATAAAAACTAATGATAATACTTAAGTGTTGTACAAGCCTAGTAGATCTACAGCAGTACTATCAATATTATTGATTTTAATGGCAACTACAGCACACAATTTGCATTATTAAATAAGATATCTTAATCATATTTTTACAGGGAAACCAGCTTCTCTGTATGACGAAACCAACCCAGACTGGGCACCCACTCTTTGGTTGGGTCATGAGAAGTTGAAATCACCCGAAATGCAGCAGAAGCGGCATCATAGATTGGAACAACGGGAAGCAAAGAAAGAAGCAAGTGCTGCTGCTCAGTCATTGTTACTACTTCAACATGTAGATGACGTTGCCTCATCAGCCATCCCAGAGGAGGAAGATGTGTCTGTGGGAACCCAGACCGAAATGGACAGCGTGTTGATGGAGGGAATTACCAGTGAACTGCAAGAGCTAAGATTAGAAAATGTTGCCTTTAAACAGCAAGTTGCTGTGTCAAAACTGACCCTAGAAAATTTGGAAGGGAAAGATGATAAAGTCAAATATTTGACAGGTCTGTCATCCTTTATTGTCCTTTCTACACTGTTTACATATATTCTGCCTTTCTTACCAAAGAAAAAATCTATGACATCATTTCAGATGCTTCTCATGACTCTCATGCGACTCCGACTCAATATGGCAGAACAGTTTTTAGCTTATGAATTTTGTGTCTCACAGACCACAATCAGTAGAATTTTTAGTAATGTCATTGATGTTCTCTATCTGAGAACAAAACCATTTGTGTTCTGGCCTGAGAGAGAGGAACTACATAAAACTATGCCAATGCAATTTCAGAGATATTTTGGGAAAAAAGTTGCTGTAATTATAGACTGCTTCGAAATTTTTATTGAACGACCCTCAAACCTCATGGCCAGAGCACAAACATGGTCTTCTTACAAGCATCACAACACAGTGAAGTTTTTGATGGGCATAACACCACAGGGTACAATTTCATTTATTTCAAAGGGTTGGGGTGGTCGAGTGACAGATAAACACATCACAGAGCACTGTGGTTTCTTAAATCATGTTCTTCCAGGTGATGTCATTTTGGCAGACAGAGGATTTGATATTCAAGATAGTGTCGGTAGCCAATGTGCAGAAGTAAAAATTCCAGCATTCACTAGGGGGAAAGATCAATTATCCCCTCTTGAAATAGAAATAACACGCAAAATTGCAAACTGCCGCATCCATGTTGAGCGAGTTATAGGATGTGTTCGACAGAAATATACCATACTGGGTAGCACCTTAACAATTGACTACTTAATCACAAAAGATGAAACTGACATGACAATGGTAGATAACATGTGCCATGTTTGCTGTTCTCTTACAAACTGCTGTGAACCAATAGTCTCATTTGACTGAGAATCACCTGAGTGCACAATGTTTTTTCTAATGAAAAGGGCACGCTTGCACTGATATTTTTTACAGTTATCACACATTAAAACTGTTAGTATTGTTTTGAGTGGAGAGGCCGGCTATTATACGTCTGTAATTACTAAATAAATGTTCATGACTATAAATATCATGAACTTCATGATAACTTCAATGTTTCATGTTTACAAATAAACAGTCAATTGTTTGTGAAGTTGTAAAACATGACATTTTAACCTGTATTACATTACATCAATACATCCATTGTTAATTTTACTGTCATGTAAATAAATGCTTGCAATGTTGTCTACAGCTGCATGATTGATCACTTTGCAGTTGTTTTCTTTCCACGCTTGAACTGTGGAAGCCTCCTACAATCTGGACAATACCACTTTTTGCTCTTGGGGGCTCTGCTTATCTTGACACACTCAAAGTGAAACCACTTGATATCACAACTGTCATTGTCACACCCCACCATGTCACCTGATTCAACCTGTTCACAATAACAGAAGAGTGCATTGTTGTCACCAGAAGTGGTGGTAGTTTTGGCAGGTTTCAAAGTGCTGCAGAGAGATGATGACAAGTCGTTGTTTGGCAGTTTAGAAAAAAATCTGGCAACCAGCTCGGGTAGAATGGCTGTTTGAAAAATGTGTGATGATTTTGTACAAATCTCTTCCCAAAAGTCATTGTCCAGAGTGATGATTTCAATGTGGATGTCACAATTTGTCCATACTACAAAATAACAGAATTCCTTTCTGCAAACACCAAGTTGGGTCTGCACTTGGTAGTAATACGCATGCTTATGGCTTAGTACTAACTTGTCATCATCTTTTTGCAAATAGAACTTTGTATCAGTGCAGTCTGATAAAGCCTGGTCCTTTTTGCACAAAGGGCACTTTATTTCCAGACAACCCTCTCCACAACAGTCACAACTCACCAAGCCATCGGGGGAAGCCCCTAAATAGGGTACATCTGGGTTTATGTGGAAACCACTGTCATACACCTCAAAATTTTCATGAAACTTTGTCATTTCTGTTACAAATTTCTCTCGGGCCACTTTCTCGTGCTCACAGCCCCACTGTGTAGCCACTGTGGTAAACTGCACACCCTCCGGATTACAGATTCGTCTAATTAGACCAAGGGCTGGTTGTGCAGGATCAGTGTGGCAAACAGATTTAATGTTTGATGCTGTTATCCTGCCAGCCCTAAAACTATGCCACAACTTTGAGTTGGCCTGATCCCTGGTGGCAGTTTCCACTGCTTCGGCCTGCTCCTCACTTACCGAGATGATCAGGCCCTGACAGTGATTTAGTAGCTCTGCATAATTCATCTCAAAACAGTTCTCATCAACTAGTTGCGTTAACAGGGAAGGGAAGTTATCATTGAGAGATGCTGGTACATAGTCGTCTGAAAAAGGAGACAAACAAGTCAATATTCCTGCCCTCTTACCAGTACCATGCAAATTTTCACAAAAAGCAAGCATGTCCTGCGGCAATGCCACAGGAACATTGACTGCCTTCACACTCTGTGGCCTGACTGTTGGTGTCTGGGGGGAAGAAAGGGATGCGTCCAACAGCTTCTTCTTTGTCTTTGCAGACGTAAAGTCAATGTCACTAACTTCACTGTAAGTAACCCCCTTGATTCCACCTGGCAACAACCAGTAGGCCTTTTCCTCGGTCACTGTTTTGGCGTCTCGGATCTTCACTGTTGCTTCGACAGCAAACAACAGCGCAGCCACGTGTGTACAGGCTTCACCCAGACCTGCCATACAGTCGCAGTGAGCAGCCAAGATGCGTCCTTCTTTCTCAGAAATGATCCAAGGACTGAGCGGTTTGGCTCGGAGTCTTTGAGAATGCATAACCTTTAGGTAAACAAATAAGACACATTAGTCTTTACAACATAAATTATCATCCAGGCCAAAAGTAGCAATATATTAATATATAACAATGGAATAGTGGTACTTAAATCAATCAATGATAATATATAACATAGTAAAGTAATTAACAATCTGACTTTGCATATTTAATTATATCTAATTTTTTTAACATTATGTGTGTATACTTAATCTTACTGAAAAAACTGAATGAAGTGAGTGTAATTGATTGTGATGTTTGTACAAGACTGGGTGTGAGTATGAACTGTTGTTTAAACTGCTCTAGTAACATGGAAGCCTGCAGCTGTGAGTGGAACCTGCAGGGGGTACAACTATTCTTCAATACACAACTAGCTAAGTGATATCGGTGGACACTTCCAGTCAGGTCTGGGTGATTGTTTGAACAGTCCAGATGTCTCCAGTCAGTGATTATACAAAACTGTCAGACTGAGTAGTGAGGTACACGACTGAGACTGATTTTATTTCATTTAAATGATTCAAACAAAAATATTATGTTATTATTAATTATACACGGTTAACCGTTAAGGTTCAAACAAGTGAACACTCACTTTGGCTGTCACGACACAGAAGTCTTCTTTCAGGCAAACCTGTTTCTCCCGGACCCATCCGCACACAAACTGATTGTATGCATCCAATCCTTTGTACGCCCGCAAATCCTCCATTGTATATGGACTCGGTGAAAAAACGAGGTAGTTCACGATGTCGAAATATGTGGTCGACGGCAGAAGCGTCACATCGTCGGTCCAATCTGACCGGTCGAATGTGTACGGATCTTCGTTTCCTAGAAGCCTTAATTTTTCATCGTATCGCACTCTCTCGGCACCATCCAAAGTATCACGATAACTTGTAGCTATGACACTCTGCTTGCTAGCTGCCATGTCATGGAAATGATATAAGTTAACTGCTATGTATAATAAATAAAGGCACAAGTCGTAACACGCGGTTTGTTGTTGCGGTAGTTATCGCCAACATGGCCGCACATCCGGGGACTAGCGGATATCGTGACGTCAGTGCATACCCTCTATATCGACTGAAGCTAGCCGGGGAAAGCAGGCGTTTTATTATTCGTGCTGTGGATTAGCTATTAGTAGACCATAGAGTTACATCATTAATCATTCCCCTATAGACTAGAGCGATAGGCTGGCTCGCTGCAGTGACGCTGCCGTGGACCGCTGGCTGCCATCCAACTGCACGGCAGGAACTGTTGCATCCACTGGCATGGCGTACAGCATAGCATTGTTTGACAATGTATATAACATGTAATAAATTTCTGGCATAGGAAATGTTAACTTGGATATGTGTTACAGTGCTCCCTAGATAAGATATATCATGACTAATTAATGGGGTATGCCAGCGCAGCCACCAGCTTAGCGATTTGGGTTGGTTGGGGGTAGTGATCTGGAGATTTGACAAAGTGACTGATGATTAATTAATGGGGTAGGCTGTAGCCTCCTGCTTAGTCATTTGGGGAAGGGTTGTGACCTGGACATGAGTTTAACCTGAGGTCAATATCCCAGTTATATGATCCTAAACGGTAAACGGTTGAGTGGCTCACACTGGCGTGAGCAACGTGTTTCTGTTTTTAACTCTCGACAACATTTGTAGGCTTGCTGGTTACAATAGTTATTGTGAAACAGCAAATATGGTTATTTCCTTTGTAGCTTACAACTGTACCAACCGACAGAAGACAGGATCTGGCATCTCTTTCCACATGTGAGAATCCTCAATTATACAATATAGCTTAGATAATAGTCTGCACAAACATGCCTCATTTTCATTAATTTAGAAAATTAACAGTTTTAAAAACATTACAATCATGTGCAAATTGACAAAATATAACTTAAGTTGGTTGAATTACCGTATATACCAAAACGTTATTTAATAATATTATTGTGCAGAGTCCTAGCATGGTCGACACGTTTTGTATTAATCTAAAGGCTTAATGGGATAGTATATTATGACTAATAATTACTGATAATGGATACTGCCCCCTGCAGATTCCCAGACGAAAAGAAAAGGCGAGAATGCCGAGCTGCTTGGGTTGAAGCAATCAGGAGAAAAGACTGGACACCAACAACGAACAGCTTCCTTTGTAGTGATAATTTTGAAGTGAACTGTTTTGTGGTTCGTCCCAACAAGATCGGAAGAAGCCTCCATGATTCGACAGTTCCCTCCATTTTCAATTTCCCTTTCCACCTGCAACCTAAGCGTACGCCAACCCAGAAAGGCTATAAAGCACCCTGCTCAAGCTTCTGGAGGCAGTAGTCACATGAGTACTGTTGTGGAAAATCAGTTGTTCCAAGTCCAACCAAAGTAGCGAGGAGATTAAATTTAGAACAGAGTTACATCTCTCGAGACCAGCCATTATCTTCAAAGATGGTTCAGAAAACACCAGAATTAAAGAGGAAAATAAAGACCTTGACTCAGAAGTTTTTAGGCGGAAGCAGCAAAAGATAAACAAAATGAGACCTTCTCAAATCCATTGGAGAACAGAAACTACTTGAAGAAGATGAGCTGGCACTGCTACGAAATAACTTTGGTTGGATGGTCCAACACATCTTTCGTAACCAACTATCCAACAGCCGAGGATCGACAAGTAAAAGAAAGTACAACCAACAAATCAAGCAGTTTGCACTCACTCTCCACTACTACTCGATAATCTAAAAAGACTCATCCCTCAGACAGTGAGTGACTCTGTACAAATTACAGGCCTATTGAAATGTCACAGACACTGGCATATTAGTGAGGCAACTCTCTGAACCCAATGTACATTAACAACATTGACTAACTGAAGTCAATTAATAGTTAGCATGATATATTATGATGAAAGCTTGGTGCTGTGCTGTATAGGCATTGGGAGTGCAGAGACTTATTGCCGTACGGCAGCGTGGCTGTCACTGGCCCATTCAGCCGTCACTGTATCATGTGTCAACTGATAGCGGCTTAGCGATCTTGTTCAACTAGCGTGTTCTATTTATATCTACGGAGTAGACTAAAAACATAGTCACTGTAAACACTGTATGTATTTGGACACCTAAAACATAGTCATTATGTATTTGAACAGTAAGACATAGTCACTATATACACTGTATGTATTTGGACACCTAACAACATAGTCATTATATACACTGTATGTATTTAGACACCTAAAAACATAGTCACTATATGCACTGTATGAATTTGGACACCTAAAACATAGTCACTATATAAACTGTGTGTTTGGGCACACCTAAAACATAGTCACCATATACACTGTATGAATTTGGACACCTAAACACATAGTCACTATATAAACTGTGTGTTTGGGCACACCTAAAACATAGTCATTATATACACTGTATGTATTTGGGCACCTAAAAACATAGTCACTACAGTATATACACAGTATGTATTTGGACACCTAAAAACATAGTCACTATATACCCTGCATGTATTTGGACACTTGCACACAATACATCATACTTTGTACCTTATATATACAGTGTATATAATGACTATGTTTTTAGGTGTCCAAATACATACAGTGTTTACAGTGACTATGTTTTTAGTTGTAGGGTACGTGTTTCCCCACAGTAATTTAAATACGGCAAAAAGAGAGAACTGTATAGAATACGTCTACTATTTCTATCAAGTAGATGACTGCATCTATGCATTATAGCTGTACTTTTGGAAAGCTTTGATTGTAGGTATTTTATATGAGCTTTCCCATTTAGTAGATCATCATTAAACACACCTAAAAACTTGGTGACCCTTACTATTTCGATATTAACATTTCGTAGTTTTATATTAACTTCTTTGTTGAGCATACGAATTCCAAATAACATATAATTGGTTTTAGATATGTTCAGAGTTAATTTATTTACTGCAAACCATGTATACATTTGGTCCAGTACGTTACATACAGTTTCGTTTAGTTTATTGATGTTACTCTTTGCATAACAAATATTAGTATCGTCTGCAAAGAGGATGTATTTTACTAGAATAGATATGTTACACATAATATTATCATTAACGTATAGAATGAATAGTTTGGGGCCCAAGATCTAACCCTGTGGGACACCACAATAAATATTGCGCACAGCAGAATTACATTTGTCAATGGACATACATTTTTTCTAGATAACTATTTAACCAGTTAAATGCCACACCACGGATACCAAGAAATTAAATTTGTTTAAATTGATAAAAACATCAATAGCATATTTTTTTGCATCCAATGATTGGGTTATTCCATCAACAAGACAAGTTGACATATTTTGTTGAAATCCATATTGGCTTGGGTTTATTAGTTTGTGTTTGGTAATAAAGCTATCTAAACGAGACATGAACAAATTTTCTAATATTTTTGAGAATTGTAGTAATAGTGAAATAGGCCTATAATTAGTGCACATATATACTTATCCCCATACTTAAAGAATCAATGAATGCGAATGGACATACAAGCCGACGAGGTTTCGCTGACCGTCGGCTCATTTTCAGAATAATTATATCGATTGCAACCCACGGGAGATAATCTACACCAATAAACATACATAGCGAACATATATTATATCCAGCTACAGAAAATAACGTGTATAATCTCATAATATCACTACAATATTGATATATGAAGGAGGACCTCGGTAGTGGTAGACGCGTTGATTTCGTGTTATTTGTTTTACAATCGGGCGACATCGGTTCAAGCCTATCAACGAACCATTGATTTGCTCGACACTTTTTGTTTATGTTTTCATGAAGTAATATAAATCAAATGATTGTTATGCAATGATGCAGTTTGTAAATATATTTTTATTTTGTAGTAATTATTTATTCACCACAAAATGAAAATACGGTAATTATATTTAACGATGTATATGTATATTTCAAAATTTTTATTATTCATTCCACAGGTGACGATAAACCTATTTACTACTCACACACACCATTCCTCTTCCACTGTGTTCGTGTGACTGAATAAACGTAGGCTTCGCTAATGGGGTGTGATTGGCCACTTGGCAAGCAAAAACATACCCTTCAAGCTCCGCTTACAAAGTGCCAGCACTGGAACCTAGGCCTACACAGGGAGTGATATGATCAATAGTGCTGCTCCCGAGACCCGTCAAACAGTGACGTGGCGGAGACATGTCGGTATCTGACGGGGGAGAGTTCTTGTTCTTCGTGAATGGCCAGAAGGTTTGTACTTCTTAGCAACTAGGTGCGATCAACGCGTTTATGGTTAGGATACCGTGCCATGTGATGTTCACGCTTACCGACCGAGATACTTATCTCATTCAAGCTGCTTTATTTAACTACCTTTACCAAATTAATTTAGGCCTACCTAGCGAAACATAAACTGTTACACTGACTAGCCCCCTTGTTTGTAGTTCCCAAAAGGCACACTTGTGAACTGGAGAGATAACAACTTAGTCAATGTTTCATATAATTTGTTCAAATCAATCTAGTAGACCTAAGTGACGACAGTCAAATGTCAATGGAATTGTTATTCAAAAATTATCTGTTATTTACGTACGTTTGTGTTCCTTGAGAGCTTTAAAGAAATGTTTATGAAGAACAAACAATATCACTGCAAACTGTGCACAACAATATAAAAAAATATTATACATTCTGAGTTACTTGTAATTGCCTGCATGAACAATAAAACAGATTTTAAATATAGTTTATTGTGTCATAACTGGTTAACAGCACACTGCAGATACAGTACTGCAAGATAAAATGTCATTGTTTCTTAAAATATTATCCAGCACTTCAACATGAAGTACCAGGTAATCTTTACAGAATGTTCACAGTAATTTGTAGATGAATCCGACACCTCTTGTGTCAAATGCAGAATTGCTGAATTTCTACATTACTCCCTCTGTGTGCAAAGCATATAGGGTGATATTATGATGATTATTCACACTACATTTCAAGCACAGACCCACATAGTCGGTCAGCTAAGTAATATTCATAGTTCACTGCCTCACAACCCATGCCAATGTAGTGCATCAATGTTCGCATAATCTTGCAGGCTCAGGACAACAATGCTATAATGTTTCATAAACATGAAATCATGTACAAATTGGTCACAGGACACTGTAAATTGTTCAGTTTACAGTGTCCCCAGTTTGCTGTCCCTCTGTACAATAATGTATTATATCCATGCAGGTGAAGTGCGTCGATCATCACAGAATATTGTAGCTTCAGTGCCATGCATATGTGCACTTGTCTCTCTCCACTCTCCGGTAGATCGATCCAGGTTGTTTGACCTGAAATCAAATGTATTATATTAAAGTACTATGCAAGCAATTTATGGAAGCCTAATATTACACATTTTGTTAATGCATTATGCATATGACAGCTGCCATATGATATATCCAGAGTTTAGTTAAATGTCATTTCTAGTTAATTATAATAACAATGTATTTTTTAGAAAAATAACATAATATTCCTTTATAAGATAAGATTTTTTTAATCAATTCTATACACAAACAATTGGAAATCACTCATTGTGTAGCAGTAAAAGCTCTAATTTTGAGAAATTAGGTAATTTTGACTTACATTGTTTATTGGTTTTTTAATCTATGGGTTCGTAAATTGTGTGTTATTAGTTTGGATGATTTGTAGAGGAAAATAAACTGGACATAGAAAGAGCTATTTTGGCTGGTGTGTAGAATTGGCCGTTGTGATTGAATACTTGGTTCGCTGTGGCAGGTCACATGTTTTGTTTGGACAGTTGTATTGAGTTTTTATATATCAAGATGCTGTATACCAGGGCAATTGACAGTTCTAACTGTACCCAGCCCTATATATTATCACTCGGTCTATATGATTAATTTAATTGTATAATTTCACATCAGAAACGTTTTCCATATCAGCAGAAGAAAATAACAAGAGTGGAGGCTAGCATATTTTGGTGTATTTTTGGACTGTAATCTATTGTTGACATATAAAGAGGGGCATGCCATACCAAATCAATCAAGCATTTACATGCCCATCTTCGATTTTGACGAAACTTGATGTGTTGGTTGATGTTCGTGAGATTATGTTACAAACAAAATTATAGGTCAATCTAACATTTCTTTCCAGAGATAGAGGTCATCAAAGTTTGACCCGACCTTGATAACTGACGACCTTCCAGGTGTCATAATTCCTCTCCTAGGGGACCTATAGATATGATGTTGGTGTCATTTTAAAGGTCTTAGAATCGTTCATCTGTGTAGCCAATGAACCACACATCAACATTTTTAAAACATTTAAAAAAAAATGTTTAACCTGACCTAGCAAAAAACATGTAACCTCCGACGTAAAATATAAATTTGTGTCCATTAAGTCAACAATTTAATGTCCGAAATGAGATTTGTTCTCATTTATAATATTATTTCATAATTTCTCCCTCACATAAAGATATGTACGTTTTAAATAAGTGTGGATAATGTTTTGCCAAATTAAACTTTTTCAGGTTCAAACTTGGTATAATTACAAAAAAAATGGGTAACAAAATCAATAAATGTATTCAAATTTATGGAACTCTGAAATTGATAAAAAATAACATTTGTAAATTCTGAGAATATCCGTTCAATCTTTACAGTTGGCATCTGATTAACTCTTGACTTACTGCTTTGATTTATTTTATGTAAGTTGTCCCTTAACGTATACAACCTAAGAAACATTTTGATATAACATACATGTATCTGCTGCAAATTCAGATTTTTGTTAAAGGGGCACTGTGTAGATTGCGCTATTCCACGGCAAAAGTATATTGTTGGCCGACGCTTGTCATCTGCGGCTATTTAATTTCTGTGGTGCAGGCGATTTAACAAGATTTAACAAGATTGCCACCCAGAGAATTAACTCTAGGTGGCAGGTGGACAAGGAAGCCCTTTGGCTTATCGAGAGTCCGACCCTTTTATCTATGTGTATCCCGCCCGTCTGAGGTATGTGTCGATTTTATGTTTAAACATATTCACGCTACTAGCACCCACACAATCAGCAGATAATCTGTTCCATTCATTTACAGTCCTTTGTGAAAATTAAAACTTTCTTATATCTAATCTACTCTGCTCCTTTGCTAATGTAACTTCATGTCCTCTAGTCCATCTATCTTTCTTAACTGAGAAAAAAATATTTCTATCAATATTTTCATAAACATTCAATATTTTAAACACTTCTATCTGATCTCCTCTCAGTCTCCTGGTCTCTAGTGTTGTTAAACCGCATTTTAAAATTTGTTTGCCGTCGTTAGTTCTCGGGAACACAAGACAAGCGTGCGCTGCATCTGGTGATTGTGTTGTTGATAAGGATTCATTTATTTCGTGTTGTTAGTTTGCAACAGTATATGTCATAAATAAATCCTGGGGCCAGCAAATGCACGGCGGCCGAAACGTTCTAAGTTTACTCTAGGAACTTCCAAGAGTAACCCGCTTGCAGAGCGTAGGGAACGACGCGGTGTATATTGGTGTAATAGTGCCGCAAGGTACTCAGGCGTACCATTATATAATGCCCTGTGCACAAAGACGAGTATCTTAAACTCAATATGCCTTCTAACAGGCAGCCAGTGTAATTTCCGCAGTATTGTCGTTATGGACTGCCGATCGCCCCGCCGAATCTGCATGACAATTCGAGCCGCAGACCGCTGAACCATTTCCAGACGGTGCAGGTGACGATCGTTTTTTCCGAATAGCATCGCATTACCATAGTCAAGTCGCGATGTCACTAGTCCGTGGACCAGACTCTTAAATGCACTGGTGGTTATGATGACATAATGGAAACGTGTTATGATACACTGCAACGAATAGTCGACGAGGTAAACAGGAGAGACATGGTAGTACTGATGGGCGATTTCAATGCAAAAGTTGGCTGTTGTTGTTGTTGAGTTTATCATAGAGAATGAACTGATGATCACTAATACTTTCTTCAAACAACATCAAAGAAGAGTGTACACTTGGACAACACCAGATGGTCGGAACAGAAATCAAACCGACTTTATACTGATAACAAAACGATCGAGGACGTCTGTGTTTAATGCAAAGACATTACCGGGAGCCTATTGTGGCTCCAACCATGAATTGCTAAGCGCCAAGATTGCGATAAAATTAAGAAAGATGAAGAAAGGGAAAGAGATAGTGAGGTATGGCGTCAATGATATCACAGAGGCTATGAACCGTTTGGAAGTATTGCAGACAGTGGCTAACGAATAGGAACCGGAGTAGTTGGCCGTAGAAATTAGGAACATCATTATGGAACCAGCTGACAAACACGTCACTAAAAAGAGGAGGCAGAAACAACCATGATATACTGCAGAAGATTGAAGAAAGGATAAGCAGACATACTGCAGAGTTAAAGAAGAACAAAGAAAAGAGTGAGAATTATCATAATAAATGCAGAGATAAGTGCAAGATGATTAAACGAATGTGTAAGGAAGATAAGAAGAAATATCTAGAGTAGAAATGTGAAAAGACAGAACTATGTATGAAAAGGAACGATAGTCGCAGTATGTTAGAGGAAATAAAATCTATGATACAGTCGCTCAAACCTAGACTTGGCGTTATCAAAGGCGAAACGGGAATGACTTTTAATAGACTGAAAGTGAATGGACAGGAGATATATGAATTGAGATATGCCGACGACACAGCGTTGATATATGATACAAGAGAAAGATTGGATAAATTGATAACTACTGTTAAAGAGCACAGTGAGATGAAAGGATTGAAACTAAATGTAAAGAACTTAAGATTATAGATGTGAAGGGATGTCGAAAACCACCAGATGTTATAGTAGATGGCGAGGAAATAGAACGAGTGGAAAGTTTTGAATATCTGGGGTCACAGATAGAAGCGGATGGAGATGGGACGAAAGACATCAAGCAGAGGTTGGCAATGGCGAGTAAAAGTTACAAAACCTGGACTCCTAATAAGAACATTACTAAACGTATAAATACATTTGAAAACAAGTGTTATAGATAGATATTACGAGTTTCGTGGATTGAACATAAAACTAACGAATCCATCGCAGATGAACTTGGTGTTATACCCGGGTCTTTATTGAACTTTGTAAAGAAACAGAAACTAAGTTATTTCGGCCATGTGAAATGGCATCAATATAGAGCAATGGATGGGAGCAGACGTCTGCCGAGTGGGGCGCAATTACGAACTGCCTCACGTGTACGATGACGTCATTCAGCGTCATCGGTACTGATGAAGTCGACGTGATACGTCAACGAAAGCCTCTACCAGGTAAATTAAACATCTTGGATATGACAAATGAAAGTTTCTGATTTGAATACTCCAAATATCATCCTTGATAAAATGTCTACACATAGCTTATATGGTTTTTCTGTTACATCTGCCATTCTTAAACTAGACATGTCTTTGTATTTGTTTAAACTAATTCATGTATATACTATGTATACACATATATGTATGCATATATATAGTTGATCACGTGATAATCATATAATTATGTTACATCAGTAGGGTGGCTCCCATGATAACGGCATATAGTTGTCTTAATGGGAGCCTCCCTGACCTTACAATGAATAGTATATTGCAGTTTATGTGCTTATGATAGTCAAAGTAAATATAGTCTGTCTGTCTGTTTTGTGTTACAGCCTTACAGGCATTGAATTCGACCGATACTTAAGTGCGCAATCACAGTCAACAGGCCTGTGACTCTGTCGTTAATGTTTGACAGTTTTTCCAAGCTAGCCTGGTGTGTAGTAATGCTATCAATCTTGCCATTCGAGCTAGTCAGAGCCGTGCGAACAAATGTCGCGAAGTCGTCTTCTTTGTGTGGAGCCTCCATTGCCGGCCCAATTGCCCGTTCATCCGTAACCGACTTAGTCACTAACTTTGCCTTTCTGCGTGTTTGTTTATCGCCCGCAGACATGGCGGCCAACGAACAGTTATATAATCACAGGCAGGTGTGTCGGGTGTGGGACGAAGGTAGTTGCCAACAGCGATAAGGAGCGATAATTGGCTTGACGCAGTTTGATACTTCAACAACCTAACTTTTGACACATGCTACTAATTCTGCTGAAAGTTTGCCTACATCTGTCTGTGCTCCATACCTTCAAAGCAACGCCTTGTCACATTGCAAGATGCTGACTGCTCGAAGAATCGGAATTAAATGCAACTTTGTTTGTTTAAGACACAGCCCATTTACTGATCACGTGGAGCTTCTGGAGCTGTTAACAGTAAAATGGTGTACTTTTAGCTGATTTTACTAAGCGGAAGGATATTTAGCAACAATTAGGTTGTTTGACCCTTTAGCCGGAGTACTGCCTGCATCCATTCGTAAATATTGAAGGGTGTCATACATACAGGTATTTTACGAGAGCTAGAAATATACAATTTTAACTAAACTCGACCAGCATGTCAACGAGATGATGGTAGCAGCAGGTCAGAATTTTAAAGAATTGTTGTAGGTCACGTTACTTTTTCTCTAATATACACACTCCATGTGATAGTGCCAATACACACAATAAATCTCTAATTAATTGAACAGAACATGTGTGCACATTTTCTTAAACAACCTATAAGTAGATTTGTATACCGCCAAAACCAGCAGACTGTTTAATAGCCATAACATAATGTGTCCACTTGATAGTTATGTATCATAATGTTCATAGATCTATGTGCATGTATACATTTTTTATGTATTGAAGAAAATGTGCGAATATGTTTAATTAAGACTGTTGATCGTTGTATGTTCTCCATGCCTCAAACGAATCCTGAGCTATTTTCAACCTATAAACTCGTGAAAACACAGCCTGTGAGTGCGAGAAGTGCCATCTGGTGGGCGACAATGGGCTCCCAGCCAAACTATGAACGCAGCGCTGGTAGTGGCAGTTCAAAGAACTAGTGAAGTTGTGAGCACGGCGTTGTGATATTTACGAGTTTCAGAGAACAATAACATTACAATACTGTACATTCTATCCTATATATACATTTTAGTTCCACCACAACCCTTAATGATCTGTAACTGTGATTCACCAAAAAACATTTGATTAATAATTACAAACTCACAATATAGTCCAAAAGACTTCAGGGCCTCTTGGCCCATTTTTTTTATAAAAAAATCGTTGTTTTAGTAGGCCTACATAAAATGGACTCCGACACGGTGCTACCCGCTAATGTGGCGAAATTTACAGAGCGAATGTTTACCGCTAGGCGCACTTAAAAACTTCGCCGCGGCCCACGCGTTCGTACGAGTATGTTCAACGTAGATCTATTATGTACTTAACTCAGTACAATCGTACAAGACGCACAGAACACTGCGCACTGACGTGACAATGCTACTTCTGACAAACTATTGTAATGTCACTAATTGTAACGTAATGTTATACAAAAATCTAAAAAGCACCCTTCCTCTCAAGAATTATATATATACATTATTGTACTCAACACTTATATATGGTGTGGTACGTCAAGCTGACGGACTTGTACAGGGAGCAGATTTTTTCCGATTCTGTGCCAATGAAGGTTTACACAACTTTATAAACTATGGATGTTACAGGTGGTCGACAGGAATGTTGATCCGCAGGTGACATTGCTGCAGTATCTCCGTAACAACCGTATCCACTACTATCAAATTATTCAAATTATGTCTTATGATGTTATGTAGGATCTGATTATTCATGTGTGTGTGTGTGTGTGTGTGTGTGTGTGTGTGTGTGTGTGTGTGTGTGTGTGTTTGTGTGTGTAATATATATATATATATAATACATCATAATCCATTCGGACTACTTGTCGTTTTAACAAGTTTACAGCCAACCATATTATGTTTACCAACCAATTTCTGTGTAATGTTTGCACTTCGTGAAATGTATGTCCTTAACCATCTGCCTCAGTTCGACTGACAGGGTCGAAGCTGGGATGTGGGGAAGGGGGGTGCGGGGCGTGTACTGTCATGGTGTCCAGGTACGACCGCGTCACGCGACACATTCAGTATCCTTTGTCGGTAAAAAATGGTCTCAATCAAACTAGTAGACTATTATTTTACACACTCAAGCACACAAGCACACAAGCACACAAGCACACAAGCACACAAGCACACAAGCACACACAAACACACAAACACACAAACACACAAACACACAAACACACAAACACACAAACACACAAACACACAAACACATAAACACAAGCACACAAGTACACATGCGCGCACAAACACACACACAGCGTACAGAGTTCCTTAACCAGCAGTCACCTTGCTGTCAACGCATGCCTTGCACGGTTGTGTTCAATGCACGGTCTCGCAGTCACAACCGCGGAGGCCATAGGTAACACAAAAACAAGGCTACATCCTGTCCAGGTAGGTTGTGATCAGTACATTAACAAGATTGTTGAAGAGGTTTCATTTTCTAATACACGCACATATTTTGTGAATGACTAATCAAATTAACAGGCTAAATTTGGATGGGACGGCGTTTATTTTAATAATTGTTTTGTTTTAATTAATTTGACTTGATATTTAAATGCAAGGCCAATTTGATACCCACTGTCCTCTAGGGCAGTGGGGGTCAAATCGTGTCCTATCTATTGCAAATCGTTCCAGATAGGCATGAAAATTGAACCATACTTGTAAAATGGTGAAATATTTCTCGTCTTGCCTCTTTAACTGACGTTGCTGCACTTGAGTTGTCAAGTTGTCGTACATTGTGACAACGAATTTCTTCATGAACCTTAGTTCTGGACTAGCCACGTCTAATTTGGCAAACGGTGACGTCGCACTGGTTGCAAATGCCTCTGTCCCCAGGAGCGTCAGAATAAACCTTTCAAGCTACCTTTTCCCCGTGCGATGGAACGCTGAAACTACATCACAGCCTATCATGACATTTTTCTTTTGGACTTCCGCTCCCCAAGGCTGTCACACAGGGTGTTAACGTGCGTGTTCTAAAGCTCCACCTTCTTCCGAATGCCACACATAGTTGCACATTCCTGACGGTCGCTTTCAAACAATCCAACGAAGATGACGACAACGTCCGTGTCTATAATGCGCACCACAACTGTCTTCTCCCTTTGCTGAAGAGCGTGTCGTGAATGGTACCCTAAATGCGTGTCCGCCTCCTCGTGGGAACATAACTCACCCACGACAGTCCCATGAGCAGCTACACTGTCACTAGTTGTCACGCACACCACGTTGTTTTCTGATCACAGCTGCGTCTGGATTGTTTCTCCGAGAAATTTGAATAACACAGAAACTCTGGCTATTTCTTTGGAACGTTGTTGGTCTTGTCATTAGCACTCTTCCATCGTGTCTGCGTTTATCTCTGGCTGTTAGATTCAAGCTGGTATCGATGTATTTGTCCAGCCTGGATGTCAATTCGAGTTCCCTCCTGAAGTATGGTGTGAGTACTTCCTGGAACGCTGCAAAGCCTGTGGAGGTCGACATGTGAGTAGGGACAGGTCCGTCACGAACCTTTGCGTCTACAAGTGATGAAGCCTCGGCTTGACCGGGAACATCAAGACAAGACAGCAGGTTATACTTTGTACCAAATTTCACTTCCCCAAATTGTGGTAGAGAGGGCGGAAAAGCTTATTTTCGAGTGCAAAGACACAACAGGGTCGCCATCTCGGACTTGGTGGTTTGTACAACTTGCCAAACAGTGTTGCGTCCGACATGATGTCCGACAGCTGCATGCCTTTCTTTTCGTCCAGCAACCTCCATCATGTTTTGAAGATATAGGTGCTATATACGTATATTGTTATTATTATAACTTCATATTGTCTGTATAAATTGTGACATTGTTTTATAAGATTTATGTTCCTAATATGGTATAAGCACAGTATACTGTTATGTTGCAGTTACCCAGAAATCATCACATAAGTAAGCTTTGTTCTTACTGTTCATAGGAAAGACTTGCCAAGTCTCACGGCACCCAGTGCGGCTTCTGTACACCGGGGATGGTGATGTCCATGTACACTCTACTGCGTAACAACCCTTGCCCTTCTATAAGAGATCTGGAGAAATCACTAGATGGTAAACTCAATAGTAGTTTTTAGGGGTCATTATTTCGTTGCCCTACACATAAGCACCGCTTAGAATATGTTAATTTTAATTATTTTACCATCACCCCTGCAGAAGGGGAGGCCGCTCAGTAGGGGGGCCACTGTATCGTATTCACATAGAAACATGTAAAAGGTAATTAGGCCAGATATTTAATGAAGTTATCACCACAAACAAAGTAAACATGACATTCTTCTGTATTATTATTATTATCGTAATGCAGGAATACATATATTTACCCCTATTAAAATATTTCTGACTAATGTCGTACTATGATACATTACAAACATTAAGAACATAACACATATATGCGCTTAACCAATAAGAAATTATAATTTACTAGCTGCCCCGGAAAAAGGGCAGTCATATATGTTTGACTCTCCCTGATCCTGATATCCCCACACCTGGAAATTATTTCAAAAAATGTCAGCCCCGTAAATACACATTGGTCCACAGACAGACAAACAGAGAAGCGTATGATTATACTTGATAGAAATAAAAAATAAGGTACCTTAGTATTTGTCGTAATTACATTTTTGTGTTAAGATAGATGTTTTCAACAGTTCTAGCATGTTAACCATTGTAGGCAATCTGTGTCGCTGTACTGGCTACAGGCCAATCCTTGATGCATTCCGAAGTTTCACAAAGGTGAGGCGTTTGTAATTAATTATCAACTACTCTGCCTTTATGTGCGCAATGGTGGTGCCACATCGCAATCCATCACGCTCCCCTTCAGCAATTCAGCTAACTGTCCAACCTCCTCTTACATAATCATTATTATTTCAACTTTACAGCTGATACTTACATACTCTTGCCATTTATGCATATACCTACATGTCTTATCTCGTTATCGTAAACACATCGTAAATAACTGCAGACATGTGAACAGTAACACGTTTGTATGAGTGAACTATAATCTATACATTTTCCAAGCTTGTTACAGAAACAACTGCCTTGTTATTTGCATGCATATTCTGGCGATGTTTGAAAGAAGTTGGGATATCACAGAACTGTAAATGTATGCTTCCATCGTTTTAATTGCGTGATATCTTTTTGAAAGTAAGGATTTACAGTGCTGGTAAATGTATCTTTTTATTTTGCTTTATTTTCTAAATACAATCTAGGACTTCCGTTGTCCCATGGGGAAGCAATGTTGTAAAAAGATGACACACAGCGCATTCGACGTGGTAAGTGTCTTGTACATGTCTTGTATATATATATATATATATATATTGTAATGGATAGAGACAATTTGCTACTACACTATCTATTGTACAACCTTATTTTGTAAGTTAGCATAAACAATATTACATTCAAAATGTATAAACGCACATACACGACAATCGGCAAAACAAACCTGGTATTCATGGTTTCCTACTGTCATTGCGTCGTTAAGTATATATATATATATATATATATATATATATAATATATATAATGTATATATATATATACATGTATATATATTATATATATATATATATATACATATATATATATATATATGTATATATATATATATATTGCATTAACATAAGAGTTATTCATGTTCATGAGTATTATGATTACTTTAATTGTCTGTAGTATGAATAATTATATGACTCAGTCACTTAATGACAAGTGCAGCAATAACATCTTATGGCCGTGTCATCTGTAAATTATAATCTCGCACGAATTTCGCTGTTACAGTTTGCATTTTGACCAATGTCCCACTTTTCGCGTGAACACATTTGGCAAGTTGCATATATCGCTACTGTGTGCAGTTTGTTTGTAATATTAATAGGTGGCACCAACAACTCTAGAAGAAAGGTCGGGTTTCGTTCCGTACGACCCATCCCAGGAACCGATATTTCCAAGTGAATTACAGGTACGCTGCACGGTTGTTGTACATTGAGCAGAATACCTGACTATTGCCTGTACCTATTAATACGCTAACTTTAGAGCATTGTACGTCTGTCTCCTCTCAGTTGCCGAAGTAAACTCACCTCTTTCTATATTGAAAGTAGTAATAACTAAATTCACAATATCACATATGTGCCAATATTAGTTGTGCATACCTGTTGTAACCAGCGCGGCCAAAATTTGTAGGGTGTACTTCCCCCCAGATCCTCCTGGATTCGCCTATGGCGTTTGCCAAAAAAAGAGTTTGCCGAGCAAACCGGTATATTGGATATCAGGTGACTGTATTCAACATGTTCGCTCATCGGACATATTATGTTCTGAGCTGGTGTTAGTCGCGTGCTTTTAAGAAACGCATGCCACGTAGTGTAATTGACCTATCCATCACGTGACATATTGCCTAGCAACAAGGTGCGTCAAGCTAACAAATGGAGACTGCACAAATGAACAGACATAATGTTGTTTAGTGTAGTTACAAATGGATAGATTGTATTTACTGTTTTAGGTGTATGCCTATAGACCTACACAATTGCCTTTTAGTTTTGCTTCCCTTTAGTTTGACTATGGATGGTCTATGTTATCTCAGAAAATAAAGTTTGACAGGTAAAAACAATATTTGTCATTTATGATGTGATAACAAAAGTGCTTAAATTTTTTATTTGATTTCTTCGCTAGCTGAATGACCAGTTTGACAAGACTCGACTGATTTTCTCGTCAGACAGCGTCACGTGGTACCGTCCAACTTCATTGGATGACCTCCTGAACTTGAAATCCAATTACCCAGAAGCAAAGATGGTTGTTGGTAACACAGAAGTGGGTACGCAGATTCCAATTCAGCTTACAATTATTAAATACTATACATAATTTGACGTGTTTCTATACATGAACACGTTTTTGGAAGTCCGGGACATTCATCAGCGGTTCGGCACGCTTCCCGTGTCGCGCTATCCCGTCGCTTTGTCTCGGATCTTGACATCGGAAGACGGGAAGCGGGTACTGTTGGAAATATTTCGCCGGAAATTCAGCGGTTTGTTGTCTCAAAGACTTGAAGACGACGGGGTGCTGTTGGAGATTTTCAGCCAAAATACGTGAGATATGTGTTCCGGGAAACCGGCAGACACATCCAAAATCAAGTAGACCTCGGAAAGTCCGGGAGAGTTGGCGGGTATATGCTTCTCTCATTAATGAAGCTGCTATGTCGAAGGAAAGATGAGCATCTGCTAGTCATACATTTGGAAATATTTCGGACTGTCCTATTGTGACCTTAATTGCGAGGTAGTTGTATTACTGAGGTGACTATAAAATGAAGTTCGACTGTACATGGTTGTATGTTTCCATGCATGCATGCGGTGTAAAGAGTTACGAAGAGTCATTATATGCCAACAATTAGCTTTATCTGCACATTTGTTAATATTTGGTCATTTAATTTAACTGCAAATGTAAATTGAATAGCTTTTCTTTCTCTTCAGGGTTGGAGGTGAAGATGAAGAATCAGCATTACCCAGTGATCATTGCTGCGACGCATGTCCCTGAGTTGCTCTCTGTGGAGCAGAAGGTGGCCGGGGTCGAGGTCGGGGCGTCCACGACACTGAGCACGTTGGAGGCGGTCCTCCAGGACATGGTTAATAGTGAGCCAGGTATACGGAAACGGTCATAAGCATATCTTATTGAATTTTTACTGGGGGGGCATTATTCCAAAAGAAAACTCTTAACCGAAATGAATTGTCAAATGCATTTGATCGAGCTCACTCCTATGACTTATTTGACTTGTTCAACAATTGGTGTACTGATTGTGTAAATGGCAGCAGCGTGAATGGATATATACATTAAAACAACGTAGACAAATATCTCAGAAGAGCAACTCGCATGTAGGTAACAGAAATCTTAAACTGTCATCTGGTCTTTCTGTACTGCTCTGTTGTTAAATGTAGTTATATATTGTGGGAAGAAGCGTGACTGCAAACACGAGTCTGCTTAATGTATGACTGATTGTTGTTATTATTGCTGCTGGATTGGAAACATTAGATCAATTAATATATGTCATTCCTGTTATTTGTAGAGTACAAGACTCGTGTCTACGCGGCTATCATTGAGATGTTGAGGTGGTTTGCTGGGAGACAAATCAGGAATGTCGCTGTGAGGGTCACATGTGTTCGTTATAGTAGATAGTGGAGTATAATAAGCATGCTTGAATCATCAATTTTATATATATATATACAGGGTATATATATATATATATATATATATATATATATATATATATAGGTTAGGCTGACATGGCACGTAAATTATAATATTAATTAGCAATAGGTGAAGAATAAGATTGAAACAATTATAACAAACTTGTACCGTGATTAATTAGTAAGGTAACTGGAAAGGTGATGATTTGTGTTAGTTCAACATTGTTTTCTTTTAGGCTGTAAACGTATTGGGGTGTTGTTGTCCTTGTTCTTGTTGCTGTTTCAGTCGATTGGTGGCAATATAATGACGGCGAGTCCAGTATCCGATCTCAATCCACTTCTCTTGTCTGCAAGATGTCAACTTACCGTCTCATCCAAAGGTTTGTCACATTCACTGACATCTTCTTGTCGCCGTTGACTGTTTAAACAATACTATTTAAATCCGTATACTATACACGAGGAACGCATTGCCACGGTAAATGAAGAGTTGCCTTGCAATAGTTTATGATAGCTGTAAAATCATAATATTAGGGTCATTTCATGTTGTAATAAAAAAATGGTGTTGTGTACATGTGTATACATGTAATGGTGGCAATATATGATAATAGCCAAGCTACTTGAACTAACGGTGATGACGAACACCGTGTGTGGGCAACACACACGCACACACACGCTCACACACGCACACACACGCGCGCAAATACCTTTTTATGTTTTCTGTCAATAATGTTCACCGTACTAACAATTGCATACCATTAACTCGATATTGTGTAATCAATTCCGTTTTTAAATCTTTGACGAGTATCCCAACACGCATTGATGTGTATCAGAAACATGTTAAGCGTTTTCTGTTCGTTGGCAGTGCTGATATCAAATTTATTGTAACTCATTATAAAACATTTCCAAATAAAATCAAACTAAAACAAATCATATATAACAACACAATAAGAATAACAAGGGAAGAACATTATATCATGTTATACTCCAAATTATTTCATGTTATACTCCCTGTCCTAAGCTGAGATAAACGTCACATTGTCAGTTACTGAACTATTAGGTTTAGAAGTTACCATCCCCTGATGTGACATATCGTTCAATTCTTCAGGAGATTGTATGCTTTTGGTTTGACCTAACTGTGGTGTGGCGTCAGGTTAGAATACGCAGGAACGACAAACAACAACTTCTAGTTACCACCTGTATTCACCAGTACACTACAATAATAACCCGGCTCCAAATAGACGGAAAAGTCAGCACGTTAAATGGGTAGCCGGAAACCTGACTACACTACATCTCCCTTTTGTTTTACTTCAAAGAGTCATTGTTCGCACATTGTTTCATAAACTGTTTAACGATTATTTGTGTGACATTTCCCTGAGTGCTTTTTCACTCTCCTAGCTAATGGGGTTTATTAAGCCCATTGATCTGGTAGTTGCCAACACAACACACCAACAGTCTACTTCTTCACATTATCTTTCATCGATGCTGGTTCTACACTGGGCGTGTGGACGGCACAGCAAGCGTGTTATGCATCACCGGCGCGCCTGACTTCGCTCCCTCCGTCAACACACCTTCCTCATCTCCGACATTCGAGTCGACGACAACAAGCGCCACTGCACGTTCCCCGTCCATCTCCGGGCTGCTATTCAGCTTCTTCACATGAGCAATGTTTCTCATCTTTCGCTGTTCGTTTCCTCTATGAATAGTCACAGCATTGCCCTCACGGTCGACGATTTCATACGGATCTGCCTCAAACGGTGTGGTTAGCTTGTTCTTCTTCGTTTGCTTGAGTATCTCTCGGTCGCCAACCTCCATGTCGCTGATGATTTTAGCACCTCTCTTCTTGTCAGCATACTCTTTATCATGTCTTTTCCTCCTCGCATCTTTCTCTCTCTCTCTCTCTCTCTCTCTCTCTCTCTCTCTCTCTCTCTCTCTCTCTCTCTCTCTCTCTCTCTCTCTCTCTCTCTCTCTCTCTCAAACTTTATTTGCACTGCAACCCATATGCATTTTCGGCAACTTGTTCCGCAGTGTACGTCCCATCAGCATCTCCGTTGGACTCACATCTGTGACTGTGTGTAGGGTGGTCCAGTACTGGACCACCCCACAGTTCCTTCTTCCAGCCCTTCTTCGTCACCTCTGCGATCTTAATGCCCTTCATCAGAGTGGAGTTAAAACGTTCCACTTCCCCGTTGCTCTGTGGCCAATACGGGACGCCTGTCGAGTGTTGTATCCCTAAATACTCGAGAAATCCTTCAAATTCTGCAGCAACAAACTGGTCTGTTGTCACTCCTCACGTTGAATGACAGACCATGTGTGGCGAACGTGGTCTCCAAGCACTTCACAATGTTCTGAGCATTCGTGTTGCGCATCCACACTAATTCTGGCCACCTGGAGAAATAGTCGACGACCACCAGAATACTTTTGGCAGTGGTCCAAAGAGATCAATTGTGATGTCATCTCAAGGTCCCTGTGGCAGTGGGGTCGACCTTATTAATAATAATAGTACGATTTATTTGTATAGCGCCCGAATCAATCAGATTGCTCACAGGCGCTTTACATGCATGTACACGTAACTATTTAGAATTGTATTATAGATGGAACCAAAAATCATTCGAAAATGTATACCATAAAATAATAATTAAAACATTCATTATATTATTATTAGACCTCCATGTAAACAATACATAAAATCAATCAGTGGATTGAAATATAGTAAATTATTTTAAAATAATAATAATTACATAAAAGTGCAGTTGATAAAATCCACGTGATCATATTACAGAAACGTTTCTCTAAAAATGTGTGTTTTAAGAAGTGTTTTGAACTGTGGCCGTGTCTTTGCCATCCTGACACTGTCAGGCAGTCTGTTCCATAGACTGGCTGCAGCTGCAGCAAAACGGCGATCACCGTCAGTGACCGTCTGCGAAACCGGTACTGACAATAGCGGCAAAGACGCAGATCTCAGTTGCCGATTCGGTTGACATCGGTTCTGTAACTCCGCGAGATAACTCGGTGCCAAACACAGTACTTTGTATGTCAGGCGCACACAGATAGGTAACCAATGCAGGTGCCGCAGCGCTGGAGTGGCGTGGTTGTACTTTCTCATATAGCATGAGGAGGCGGGCTGCGCCGTTTTGCACACATTGCAAACACTGCAGCGTCGTCTGCGGATGACCATAGAATAAATAAAAAAATTGCATAATGGAGGCGTGAAGTCACGAGCGCGTGCACCACGGTTTTGCACGCATCATCAGTGATGCTTAGCCGAATTCGTCCAATGTTGTTAATCTGGTGGTAGCACGACTTTGTTATCTGTGCAACCTGTGCTTCCATAGTTAGACCTCTGTCAAGTATGACTCCTAGGTTGCGTGCGGATGACTTCGGCATAACCCGATGTCCGTCAATTGTCACGGACATATCGGAGGGCAAAACGTTTCGTTGTTTTGAGGTGAGGAAGATGATTGCCTCTGACTTCTCGGTGCTCAACTTAAGTTGGTTTCGTTCAAACCAGTCGGTGACCTCCTCTACACATTGTTCAATCTTTGTTACAGCTGCAGTGATGGGTTGGTCATGCTCCACTATCATGTAAATTTGCGTGTCATCCCCATAACAATGGTATTGCATGCCATGTCGTGCAACGATGTCGCCGTTAGGTCTTGTGTATATGCAATATAATATTGGCTCAAGGACGTACCGTTGTGGGACGTCACATTTCAAAACAATCAGTTGACGTTGCGCTGTCCACGGCGACTCTATGGTAACGTTCAGTGCTGTATGACTGCAGCCATGCAAGTGCCGAGTCTGTGATGCCGAAAGAGTGTTCCAGTCGAGTCATCCAGAAATCGTGATTGTGTCGAATGCGCTGGATAAATCTAACATCACGAAAACAATCTTGCACTTTCTATCCAGCGCCGCGGCGATGTCATTCTTAACTGGCAGGAGCGCTGTCTCCGTCGAGTGGCCATGGCGGTCACGCAAAGTGTTCATATCAAGGTGATTGTTGAGTTGTCTTGCAACCACTTTTTCAACACGTTTTGATACAAACGGCAAGTTCGAAACCGGGCGGTAATTGCATAAAGCCTCTCCATCAAGCATCACTTTTTAGGACTGGTGTAACGACCGCATGCTTGAACACATCAGGTACAATTGAACTTTCAAGGGACGTGTTTATCATCGTAGTGATCATGGGTACCAGTTCTGACGTACACAGTTTAAGGAGCCAGGTAGGTAGTGGGTCTAGCCCGCACGACTTACACGGAGCGACTGCTACCAATCTTGTGACGTCTTATTCGGTGACTTCTGTGTAGCGTGTCAACAGAGCACCATGAAAAGCAATGTCGTCACCGAATGCAGCCGCCGTAGCATATGAACGATCACCTCCACAGTGGACTATGCTTTGCCGGATGTCATTCACTTTCATCACGAAGTGGTTGCCGAAACGTTGGGCCAAACCACTCGAAGACACATAGAACGGCAGTTTCGCAAAGCCAGTGTATCCCATAAGGTTTTTCGTTATGTTGAAGAGCTGCTTTCGGTCACTCCCACAACTCGTAATCTTGTCGGAGTAGTAACTACGCCTCGTGGTGAGTAACATATGGTTTGCGCCCACACATTGCGCCCGATATGCTTGCCGGTGTACCTCGAAGCCAGTACGTAGCCAAATCCGCTCTGCTCGCCGTCGGGTTTGCTTCTCATACCGCAGTTCGTCGGTGTACCACTGCGAGTTAGGTCGCAAGGTTACGGTTTCCTCGAGCAAGTGAGCGTGGTGATTGATAATCCGACGTAATCCAGTGTCGTATGCTTCCACTGTTGCCCCAACAGATCCATCAATGTCAAAATCTGACAAAGATGTAATATCTTTGCCAAAATCGGGAACACATATCCGACGCAATCTCCGAAAAGTTAGTGTTTTTCGCACCCCAGCCGGTTTCCTTGCTTTTTCCACAAAATGTATGGACAGGTGGTCTCCTGATGGATTGCCATGTGTGTCGCATAGACACGTATCATAGACACTTGTTAGTAAGGTACTACGCAAGTATTATCCCTAACAATGACCATATCCAAGATGTGCCCCTTACTGTGGGTGGCATCTTTCGTCAATTGCTTCATTCCGCGGTCACCGAGTGTCTCGGAAAAGCGTCGTGATATCGCCAGTGATAATAATACCATGCGTGTCCAGCGTTATGTCGTCTAAATACGCAGACCACTGGTCGAAGAAACCGGTGGTGGGAAAACCGTTTCGCTTCGATGGCGGCGATTGATAAACGACACACAACCTGAAGGTAACACTACGTGTAGCTACATAGTAGTCGGAATGTTCAAAATGAGTGTAATTTCCGCGCGTTGAAATCACCTTTATTGTCAGGCCGGACTTGTACAACACTGCCACACCTCCCCTCGTTTTCCACCAGGTCGTGACACGGAATGAAATTCGTATCCTCATGGAAATAACGCGCTTTTCACGTAATAATCAATGACGCTACCGAGCCACGTCTCCGTCAGAGCTAACATGTTGATGTCCCGCGAAATCACAACGTCAGAAACAGAGATCGCTTTATTCTTAACCGAACGCACATTGAATCAATGCACATTCAGTTTAGCGATACACGGACGCCCGCTCCCAACGGAGGTGACAATGTTCACGGAAAGGAGGTTACCTATTGATGTCCTTGTTTTCCGGTTGGCGGGAACCGACGTGACGCGACGATTTACAACTATACGAATTGGTCTTTGTCTGAGACTGCCAGCGCTACAACTGCGGCGAGTGCTTGCACGCTTGACTTGTCGAGACCCGGGGTAAACTCCACTTACATGTCCAGGGTAAAGTCCATTGCCAATACACTCTTGCTGTACGCAATCATTCCAAGAAGAATGGCAAGTCTATCTCTATCCGTGCACATCAGACCGTGGCAGTTCAGTCAGTGGCACACATTCTGGTAGAATTTCAGATACATCCAACGTTTTTAAATACATGCAGGCACGATAATCAGGAAGCGATGTGGTATCAAGACCATAAGAAGATCTAATTGACACAACTTAAAATTAATACGCAATCGTTGTCGTATACGCGTCTGGGAACAGCGCTACAGTATGTTTCAGACGTGACACGCCCAAATAAATAAATGTTTATAAATCACTTAAAACCGCTACATCATCACTATTGATAGTGCATGTAATATGTTCCATGTATGTTTATGGAACAATTACATCAGTTTGGTTACTCACATGCCATTATTACGTATACAAAATTGAGATTAATACGGAGCGGAATACTTGCTGCCAACATGGGCGCACTGCATCTTGGGGACTTGGTCGGGCACCTACCAATTGGCATGGATAACAGCCTTTGACAAGAGCTTCAATGTCATTGTCCATTCTTGGCCACCACACTTTCTCCATGAATATGGCCCTGGTGCGCACATTGCCTATGTGTCCCTCGTAAACTAGGGCCAAGACTTGTTTGTGTAAATTCCTTGGGAGTACGATGCGAATTCCTTTCATCACAATCTGCCCCACGACCCACAACTCACCACGCACAGCCTTGAACGTTCAGTCCAATTGTCTTCTTGGACTCCACGTCGTACATCTGATAACAATGGATCTTTAGCCGACTCGCGTTCGATCTGCTTGGCCGTCATAGCTGCGGGAACAGAGTCCATCACAACTAAGTCGGCATAATCTTCGATATTGACGCCACTTCTATTGGCAGTCTACTCAGCCCATCTGCTGAGTTTTGCCATCCTGGGATGTACTTGATCTTGAAACTGTATTGCTGTAGGCATAACAGCCATCTTTCCAGATTCGCGTTAAGTGGCATAGCCTGTCGTCCATACATTTGTGTCAGGGTCTTGTGATATGTGTGTACTTCAAACTTTCTGCCGTGGAGATACAAATGGAACTTCTTACATCCTCACTTTACGGCTAAGGCTTCTCTCTCAAACTGGGAATACCTGGCTTCTTGGTCACGAAGCTTTCTGCTGGCATAATACTGTACATATACTGCCCATCTTTGATGAGGAACAGCTCCCAGACCAATAGGCGAAGCGTCAGTCACGACGCGCGTATCTGCGTCTAACCTATAGTAGGTCATGGTTGGTGTCTGCGTGAGTCGTCTCTTGACCTCGCCAAACGCCGTCTGTTCTTCCATGGCCCATTTCCACTTTACTTTGTTATGTGTCAATTCGGCTGTGTCATCATAGCAAAGTATGAATTGAACTTGGAGCTGAACAGTGCTGAACTCAGAAAGCTTCTTACTTCAAATGCGTTTTTCGGCTTTGGCGCTGCAGCCATTGTCTTGACCTTCTTATCCGTCACCTGCAGACCTTTGGCGCACATGGTATGACCTATGAAGTTGACCTTCCTCACGCTGAAGTAAAATTTTTCGAAATTGAACGTAAGACCGTATTCTGCAAACTTCTTCACAACCCCCAGCTGTCGCTCATCGTGCTGGTCATCATCAACGCCTCCAACGATCAGATCATCGTGGATGTTGAACGCCCCAGGACAGTCCTGCACCACCTGTATGATGTGGTTGAATTTCATAGAGGCCATGTTAACTCCGAATACAAGGCGCTTGTACCGGTAGAGACCATTCGGTGCTACGAATGTGGTGATATCTCGGTAGTACGCGTGTAGCTCCACCTGGTGGAACGCCATGTTCAAATCGAGCTTTGTGAACACTTTCATTTCCCCCATCTCTTGCACTGTCTCTTCTACTGTGGGGATGAGCTGATACTCCCTTATTATGGCTCTGTTTGCCTCTCGCATATCCAGGCACACCCGGACATCTCCATTCGCATTCTCAACAGTGACTAGAGGATTCAGCCACTGTGTAGAACCATCCACTTTTTCAACGACATCCAAGTCTTCCAACTCTTTAAACTTTCGCACAACTTTCTCTCTTCTCCTAAACGGTATTCTTCTGATTGGCTGTGCCACTAGCGTCACACTCTCATCTATTTCTAATCAACAATACATAAAATAAATAAATCGATTGAAATGTAATACATTATTTTAAATTAATACAGTCAGTTTGCCGAGACCACTGGACACTTGTGGATACATGTCCTTAAGCTTCTCCTTCGTTAGCCTGTCTGCTGAGCAAGCGTTTACTGTCAGGCCGACCCTGAGCACTCCGAGCTCCTCAGCGGTCACCCTTCCCAATGGCATGGTCGCCTCTGACCACCAAAAGTCATCGACTTCTCCAGCTCCTTGAACTGACCTGCGCACTTCACAGCTGCCCATCACCTCCAAAGGGCTCTGAGAGATGTATGTTTAAACTTCCGGGGTTATGTTGCAGCTAGAACCAGAGTCTACAATCATGTATCACACTTCGCCCCGGTGTTGATTTGCATTGCAGGCGCACTGAGACTCACAGAGAACACGTAGAACGGATCACGTTCCTCCACCTTATTGTCTCTTTCCTCGATGGCTCTGACGTTGTTTCCCACGTCCGCGTCCACGCCCACATCCACGTCCTCTCCACCTGCTTCGATGACCACGCAGGAGCCTACCAGCATTGGTGGCGTCGCCCTGTTGACGTTTTGTGTAACAATAAACTGGGAAATGTCTCACGTGTGTGATCTTTCGACCTCCTACAGTGTTTTCCCATGTGTCCAATGCCGTCACATTTCTAGCAATTTCCTTGGAAGATGCTGTTGGAAGAGTTAGTGGGCAAACACCATGTCACGTTTGACGTTTAGAGTGCAGGACCCGATCCCTGATCTGGTTGTCTTGTTCATCTCCATATTCACATTATTCGACCTTTTTCGTCAGTCTGAAAATGAAATTGTTTATAGTTTCACCTCCTTCCGGTACAATAGCCAAGACGTTTTACCGCTCTTTAGGCAATTTTTTTTCAGCTCGAAGTTGTTATCCAGTGCTTGTAGACCGTTGCATAGTCAGTAGCGTCCCCGGTATCAGGTCTGAAACAGCTTCTGCAGCTGCTTTCCCCCATATGGAGAAGTAGCGCCGTCTTCTGGGTATTATCTGTCACATCAGATGCGATGACATAGATTTTGAAGGACGACTTCCAGTTTTCCATTTATTCGCCAATCCAGACATATCAGTTATGTTAAATTCGAACAAGGGGACACCCGTCAGTCCACTTAATACTGCTGTCATGCTGAATCAGAACTGAGTAACAATATAACGTCGATATGACGATGCCTGGATGCGGCGATGGCGCGTCAAATTCACCAACGCAACGATTCTCCACGCCGTGTGTAGCTACTTATGGCTGGTTGGAACGTCAGTTCAAAATGTCATCGAAGTGTATGTGTGCTTAATACCTTTTAGCACATGTTCATACCGGTTTTGGCCATCCTCGTCGCCAAAATGTGGTGTTGCATGCGGTTAGAATACGCAGGAACGACGAACGACAACTTCTAGTTAACACCTGTATTCGCTGGCACAATACAATAATAACCCGGCTCCAAATAGACGGAAAAGTTAGCACGTTAAATGGGTAACTGTAAACGGCAATACACTACACTAACATCTCAGTAAGTTGGTCGTGTTATCTGATGTTGCACCGGTTGTATTTGACACTTTTCAGATGGAGGACAGCGAATTGTCGTCATGGATGAATATTTCTTCAACTGCAACCGTCAAACGTTGTTGAAACCAGACGAGGTTCTCATCTCCGTCCTCATTCCGTTCACCAGACAGGTGATTTTGCTGAATGTCTACTTATAAACGAGCTAGCGTATGTATGCGGGTAGGTAAACGTTTTCCACTTAGGCGGTTTGAACCTCGAGCGCTAAGCTTTCAGGGATTAATGTACGACGCCTAGAAAAAGACGAAAGACCTATATATTTTAAAAATACCCCGTACATACCACGATTCGCACCTTTTATGGGGTAAATCAATTGTCGGAACATAAAACGTAATGTGCCCGTAATACGTAGACTATAACTTAACAATAATAATAATAAGATAACTTCTATTGCGCCTAAATCCTTGGAAACCAAGCTCAGAGGCGCATCAAAACAAAAGGATTGGTAAATCTCAAAATCCATAACTAGTATTCCAATTGTCAGCAGATGGGTCAATGCGCTAGGTAGCTACGGTGGATAAGCAAGGTTGTAAAGATACGTTTTTAAATGACGACGGAATTTTGTAATATTTTCAACTGGTCTAACACTAAGAGGGAGCATATTCCAAAGAGTTGGTGCAGCAACAGAAAAAACTCTTGTTCCAGTGTTAGTGTTAACTCTAGGAACAAACAGTAGGTCAGAACTAAATGATCGAAGCTGGATAGGTTTTCTTACAGGAGTAAGCAATGGATACAAATAAGATGGTTGCTTACTGGACAGTGCCTGGTATGTAACGTTGCAGATCTTAAATATTATACGATATCGCACAGGAAGCCAATGCAAACTTCAAAAGTGGTACAGAGCGAGGAAAACGAGGAGATCTTGTAACTACTCTTGCTAGACAATTTTGGACACGCTGAAGTTTTGACATCCTTGCTATATTATAAAATAGGGAGTTGCAATAGTCAAGTCTGCAGCTAACAACCGCTGTTGCAATAGTTTTAGCAACAGAAAATGACATATACCGGCGAATACGGCGAAGATCACGAATACGATCAAAACAGCAGCGACATGTTTGAGATCTGTGTTGTCGGAAATTTATGTTACTATCAAAAATCATCCAATTTACTACGCTGCATTGGAGCACCAATAATGATCAATTCAGTTTTATTTGCATTTAATTTCAACTTGCTGTCAATCATCCAGTAGAAGATATCTTGAAGGCAATCACTAAGTTGGTTAAGGGAGCGATTTGTATCCGGGGTAGCCAACGAAAAGTAGATGTGAGTATCATCAGCATAAAGATGATGATCCACGTTATGTCTTTGTATAACAGAGATTAGTGGCGTGGTGTAAAGAGTAAAAAGCAAAGGCCCAAGAACAAAACCCTGGGGAACACCAAATAAAGCCGGCAGTGCAGCTGAAAAGCAGTTCCCAATCTTTATAGTTTGGTATCTATCAGTTAGATATGAAGAAAACCAGCTTACAGCTGTGCCAGATACGCCGTACCACTTTAATAAGCGTTGTGATCAATCGTGTCGAAAGCGGCAGAGAGAACTAGTAAGGTAAGTGCAGTCACTTTACCAGTATTAACGTTCAAGTTAATGTCATTATGAACCATTAAGAGGGCAGTCTCTGTTGAATGAAACTGTCAATATGCCGATTGTGGCACATTAGTTAAGACATTTGTGCTAATGTGAGACCTTAGACAACTTGCTACAACCTTTTCTAGTATTTTGGAAATAAAGCTGAGGTTAGAAATAGGTCTATAACTGTTTAGGTCTTGTTTAGGCAGAGATGACTTCTTAAGCAGTGGTGAAATCATCAGGAAAACAGCCAGAGCAAAGTGATGCATTTATAATATTTCTTATAGGTCCAATTAGTGTATCGAGATATGCTTTTAGTAGTATTGTTGGAAATGGATCAAGTGCACAAGATTTATTTGGGGAGCACATAATTATTTTCCTAACTTCATTAACTGTTGCAGGTTCAAATGAAACAAGTAGATAATTTACATGTGGAAAGTCCTCACTGATATTACTTAAATTATGACGTGGGAAAGCAGAACGAATAATACTGATTTTATTCTTGAAGTGACTAGATAACGAATCACATAGAGACTTAATTGACACATGATCAGGTAGTGATGGAGTAGGCCGTATGTGTAGAATGTTATTGATGTAGTTCCATAACTGACGCGGGTTATCAGACTTATTTATGACCATATTTGTATAATAATCTGATTTAGCTTTGGCCGTTTGTCTGTTACAGAGGTGACATTGCTTAGAATAACGCGACCTGTCTAATGGCGAGCGCGATTTGCGTCATACACGACGACGCCTTTTAGATAGTATAATTTCGGAAGTCAACCATGGAGCCGCGCGGCAAATACTTCGGCAAAACCAGCCCCTATGTCATGGTAACATGAAGTAGACGCTGACACAATATGCTTATGTCTACCTTCATGCCAGTAGCATAACAATATAGACAGTGTTTGGCAAGTCGACGCTATAACGACTATGGCAGGGGCCAGCAAGCTTTTTGAATGGAGGGCCAAATAAGTGACTACGGCCAGGTCAGCGGGCCACACATTTATTCCTTAATATTGGTTACCACTAGCCCACTCTTCATGGAAACTGGTATATTGTGTTAGGATGCGTATATAGTATCTATATAGGCATTCTAGCTGGTATACGTTTAAGCGGAACTTGCACATTTTAGCAGTGTATAAATAACAAGTTGTTATTATTATGAAACCTTAAAGGCTAATTTTCAAGTAGAAGGGTTCTTTGGTTATGTTGTATTAAAAAAACATATTATTCAAGGTCCGCGTTGTCACCATGCAACTGGAATTTTGACCAAGTGCTTCACGTCCAAGTGAGCTTGGCGTGTGTGATAGTTTGGAAACGCCTGCTCCACGAACAAGCTAATTCCGTGTCTCAGCTCCTGCACGCGACCCTGCATGATACCTCGACTCGGCGAGCGCACGTCGCAGTAGTATAGGAGATCTTGATATTGCACGTTCATCTCTATCAGAAGGTGCTCGTTTAGACGACGAGCCCGAACGTTACAGGTCGGCGCTCAATACTTTTTGCATTTTCACAGACTTGCTGCATAGGCTTTCTTATGGAATATATGCGTACGTGCGTACGTGCGTATGTTCGTGTGTGATTGATACACGCGCTATGTTCTAGTAACTGTATCTCTAATCATTGGCTTCTTCTGTATTCTGCACTTTATATTTTTGTGATTCCAGAATGAATATTTCTCTGGATTCAAACAAGCTCACCGTAGGCAAGATGACATTGCCATTGTGAACGCGGGAATGAGAGTTGTTCTTAAGGAAGACGATGACGTCATAGAGGAGTTGGCTTTAAGTTTTGGTGGAATGGCTGACCACACCATCATGGCTACAAGCACAGTGAAAGAGCTGACTGGAAAGTACGCAATATGGTAACATATTTATAATAATAACCATGAAAACAATGTTTATACCACTCCATATAGTATGTCATAGAACATTGTATAATACAAGCGCACATAGCTGATCCAGTGTCCGGTTAAGTTAGCCCCAATATTTAAAATATATAATGGATTGTGTTTACATTGTATTATATATTATGTAAAACTGGTGCTACACGTTACAGTGAAAGCACAGGGTCATGTTGTACCACGACTTGTTAGGTTATATGATAAATTATGCTTTTGCAAAATTCTTAGTCGCCAGGTCCGGCCAGCGGAAGAATAAATGCATGGCACGCGTATTATATTCGTATTTAACACAACATGTGCTTCTAGCTTCAACAGGAAGTGATGATTCTTTATTAAGAGAATACTAAAATAGCATGGTAGCATGTCAAGGTATAACCAACCCGTTATAATAGTGTCCAGCTATACTACAATCTATGACATCCCTTTTTGTCAATTATAGCTCACAATTGTATAACGAACAAAACATCAACATGCACATGTATAACTCACAATAGTGTGATAAACGAAATGTTTGCATGTACTCTTTTTTTAGAGTTCAATGTCAGATCATTCTGAAACAAAAACACAAATTAATGGTTGATGCAAACACCCATGGTTGTTGCAAACACGTACTCTTTTCTTTTAGAGTTCAATGTCATATCATTCTGAAACAAAAATACAAATTAATGATTGTTGCAAACACTTATGATTGTTGCAAACACGTACTCTTTTCTTTTAGAGTTCAATGTGAGATCACTCTGAAACAAAAATACAGATTAATGGTTGATGCAAACACTCATGGTTGTTGCAAACACATACTCTTTTCTTTTATGGTTCAATACCAGTTCATTCTGAAACCAAAATACAAAATTAATGGTTGTTGCAAACATCTATTCACACACGGGAAAGCATCCTAATGTCAATTCCACTGTTGCAAATTTAGCCTGTTACATATTATGTAACATTCTTATATCGCTTCTTATATTCTTATATCACACAACCATATCTGGAACGGCGTTCAGCTTGCGGGAACTCTTCCATCATGAGTGGCAGCTCGGCTAGGGGTGGTTGCGCTGCCAGCTGTAGCGATGTAGTTCGTGACGGTGGCGTGACCGATCGGTCGTCCTGGTGAATCGGTAACTGTGGTGGTGGGTCTATTGGCGTGTGTGCGTCAGGAGTGTTAGGCTCATCCGACTGAGGCAGTAGCAATGGTGGTTGTTCCAGTGTATTCAGTAGATGACGGCGATTGCGATGGAGCTCACCTCCCTCGTCTTGAATCACGTAAGACTGAGGGCTCTCGTTAGCACACTTAACGACAGCGTGATCTCAGCCCCAATTACGCTGAACACGGACGACATCACGTAGCCTCAGCTTGGCACCACGACCGTAGTCCCTTTTTAACCGTGCCTGCCTGGTTTGCAGATCAGTTTGGGCATTTACTACAATTGGCTTGAGTGCAGATTTGGTCGCAGGCAGTTTCGACCGCAGCATCCTACTCATTGCAAGTTGCGCTGGTGCATATTTCAGACCACTGATCGGGGTGTTCTTATACTGTAGCAGAACATTATAGGGTTCCCGACCTTCTTCATCGGCTTCCTTCAGCAACGATTGGGTGTCTGCACTGCTCATTCGGCTTGTCCATTTGACTGAGGATAAGTTGGGCTGGACGTGGACACTTTGATGTCCCAACTTTGTGCAAACTTGCGAAACTCGTAACTGCCGAACGGTTGATTGTCTGCGACTATTTCGTTTGGTATGCCGTATCGTGCGCTGATACCCTTGATAAGAGTTATCACTGATTCGGTCGTCTAATTCTCCACCCTGGCAATCACAGGATATTTCGAGTAACAGTCCACAACTATCAAATAATCGTGGCTTTGAATGCCATGATATCCATTGCGACTTTCTAGAATGGTCCGTCCGGTATCTCGGCTCCTTCTGATGACTTCTCTGGAACTGTAGACACATGTGACATTTCGCAAATGTGTCCTCGATTCCTGGCCGGAATATCACTGCCCAGGCTCTTGATTTTGTATTATCCATGCCCATGTGTGGCTCGTGAAGAACTTGCAACATTTCATGCCTCGGATCCTCGGGCATGATGACCCTGCCACCTGCAAACAGTAAGACTTCATTTGCACTCAACTGGTCTCTCATATTCCAGCATCCTTTCAAGTCTGCTGATACTGAGTTCCAAGAGTCAGGCCAACCATCCATCACGACTCGTTGTAGCCGTTGGAGCGTTGCGTCATCAGCTATTGATCTTCTGATTTGTTTCAGTCTCCCTGGACTTGCCGGAAAGTCTCGTGTCAAACTGTGGACCATGACTTCCACGTTGTCGTTCAGCTCCTTGTCTGGCTCATCCTCTAAGTATGCTGGTGAGAGAACATCAGCAACATGTAGATGTCTCCCAGGCACATACCCCACATGTAGTGTATATTGCTGCAGTCTTTGCATCATTCTTTGCACACGAGCTGTCGCATTTCCGATCGGTTTCTTCACGATTATTACAAGTGGCTTGTGGTCTGTTTGGGCCTCAACATCTTTGTCATATATGTGTTGGTGAAACTTGCTCGATGCAAGCACTACAGCGAGAAGTTCCTTCTCTAGCTGAACATATTGTAGCTCTGGGCCCACGAGTGCCCGTGACGCATAAGCAATTACATGTCCTTCCTACAGCATATATGCTCCCAGGCCACACTGCGAAACATCCTACGGCAGTGTCACTGGTTTGCGTACATTGTAGAACTTTAGCACAGGCATACTGCTGAGCAGTCCTTTCAATTTGTTCACAGCATCTGTGTGCTCTGGCTGCCAAAACCACACTGCATCTTCCTTCACAGTGCTCTCAGCGGTGCGGCAATGTGCGACTCTCCAGGAATGAACTTTCCCTGGTACTTGATTATGTTTAAGAAAAAGCAGTGAACGCATGTCGGTAGGAAGCGGCATGCCCACAATAGCTTCCACCTTGTTCGGGTCTGGGCTGAGGCCTGCTTCAGATACTACAAGTCCCATGTAGAGCACCTTGTTCACTTTCAGTTATACCTTGAAGGCGTTGAACTTTACATTCCTCCCTCTGGCCCTTTTCAGTACTCTGTGCATGATAGCATCATTATCTCGTTTATCATCGCCAGCGATGATGATGTTATCTGCAATGATATTGGCCCCATCAATGTCACCGAATGTGTATTGCATACGCTTCTGTACGACTTCACTTGCCGAACTGATGCCAAATTGCATGCGTAGAAAGCAAGGTATGTGAAACGTTCACAGATAACTGGACTCCTCAGTCAGTTTCACGTGCCAGTATGCCATCGACACTTTTCTAACAAACGTGCCTGGACACTTTCTGGTGTAGGAATTTCAAAACTTAAACGTTTGATTGCTCTGTCGAGAGGCTTCGGGTCAAGACATATTCTCAAAGAACCATTTCTCTTCTCAGTTATCACCAGATTGTTCACCCAAGGTGTGGGCCGGTAGATATCTGAGCTAATTCCATCTTTCTCCAATTTGTCTAGAGTCTCTTTCAAAGTCTCCACTCGTGCATATGGAATCTTCCTTGTTGCTTGGATCACTGGCTCTACATCATCACGCAGCTCAATGTGATATGGCTGTTCAAGTTCACCAATCCCAGTGAACACTTCCTTGTGTTCTGACGTCAACAGGTCTTTGGTCAACGGTTTCTCACGTGATATATCGTTGATACGTTTCACAAGTCCCAAGTTCTGACATGTTTGACAACCAAGCAGTGGTGTCTTGGTGTGGTTAGTCACATAGAATTCAATGAACGTTGGTTTCTCTGAATTATATCGAATGCACTATAGTGTCACAGTGCCCGCTGTCCTGACTTTGTCACTACTGACGAATGCAGACATTACCGTCTGTGTGGGCTGCATCGGTATTGTTGGCATTACCTTGTCATACGTTGACAGGAGAAGCACGTTTGCTTGAGCACCAGTGTCCAGCTTGAAGGTTACTCGCTGGTTGCATAACATCATTGTTGTTGTCCAGTCGTCATCAGACGAATTGTGTGCATATACATCTAGGAAAAGAGCCCCCAGAAACAGACTTTCGTTGTCCTCGTCTTCTTCATAGACCACTTGTACATGCTTACCTCCTGTAGCTGTACGCCTACCATGCATCACGGCAGAGTGATTCCATCTCTTGCATCGGTTACATTGTTTACCATGCGCTGGACATGACTTACAGTCAATGATTCCTTCGGTACGACCTTGTTTAGATGGAGGTCCATGGCTACTTGTAGCACCTTTACTAGCTACCCATGAACCCTTGCCTTGCGATCAGTAGCCTTTGCTTATTGTCTTCCATTTTGGCTTGTCCTGTCTAACAGTATTCACTTTGGCATTCAACTTTCCTTCAACTGTCATGACCTTTAATAGCGCCTTTGTTGTCTCGGCTGTTCAACAAACGTCTATTGCCTTACTCATCGTAAGCTCCGACTCTCTCAGAATTCGTTCCTTTACACGTTCGTCATTCACACTGAACACAATTTTTTACCTGGTCATCAAGTCTTCCTGATCGCCAAATTCACACAATTTGGCTTTACTTCGTAGGTCCTTGACACACTGGTCCACTAACTCACCATGGCCTTGATGTCTGCCCCAGAAACAATATATTTCGTAGACAGTGTTTTTTAGGCTGACAGTACTGGCGGAACTTTGTAATTCAGTCATTATTCTGTTCAGCTGGTGGGTTATCGACAGGTCCTGCTGGGCTGAGTACGAATTGGTTATACACTTCTTGTGCTTCAGGTCCAGCAGAATGGAGCAGTATTGCTACTTGGACCTCAGGTGCCTTCGCGTTTAATTATTTCACAGGCAGTGAAGAATGTTCTCAACTGCAGTTCCCAGCTCCTCCATGCGTCATGAGCTATACGTTTTTAGTATTTCATGGCACAATCTTTGTTAGAATTTTTTGTCGACATTTTGAAGGACTGAATGCTAGTTTAAGTAACTGCACAAACATGTCTACTGTTTACTTCAGGAAATGGGATGACGACCTTATCACAGAAACCTGTGACCTCCTTGGGAAGGAGCTATGCTTACCCCCGGGGGTGCCTGGGGGAATGGAGTCCTACAGGAACACCCTGTGTCTGAGCTTCTTCTTCAAGTTCTACCTGACAGTCCAGATGAAGCGCTTCGATAAACAGGTAGATGATACACTCAAAAAAGTGTATACATGTCTTTGCATTTGCCAATGTTTTGAAATAAAAAAATTAAAATTTGTAATTGCCAAGTGGATTGGGTTGTTTTCATTACAACCTCTGATGAAAGGCACAGCTAACAACCGTTACACGTGGTGTGGCAACGCGAATCAACAGGGATAAGAGGTTGTTTTAGTGACATGCATCTATGGTAACTAGCACCGCCCCTTGGAATAGTGATAACCTTTAATAGCCTATTGTGTCTGCGCAGTGGATGCAGCATGCCATGAGCACTCATTGTCTATGTACCGCTAGAAATATATTCAACTGCAGATCAAAGTTAACTGACTTCATGTGTAATACACAACAATAAAACAGTGCATGAAGCACGGTAATCTTTTATGAGAATCTGGATGGGCGGAAAATTGTGTTAGATAACGCATTTATACCAGAACATTTCCACAGAAAACAGGTTGCTTGAGAAATTCAGAGAGAACTCAGACCTCAGATTCAATTTATTTGACCTATAAATACGATACATATACAATGAATAATTTTGGTAATAGATAAGGTCGGGAGACTCCCATTAAGATATATAATATCGCTAGAACAGGAGCCACCCCATAAATGTAAACAACAACCACATTTACATAACACAAATCAGAATAGCGTACGACTTCTTTTTATAGTTGATTAACATACATACATAATACAAGGACTGATTATATGTACTCGTGTACACGTTGACGTACATATGGATACTTAGGTGTACATTTCAATACGTATTACGAATTACAAATAAAGCAATTATGAATACGACAACTGGATTAATAATTTAAAATAAAACAGTTTTTTGTTTGTATGTTGAAAAACCTTATAGACTGTGGGTGTAAATAATATTTGGTGTATTGTTAACTCTACTGTGCTGTGTCTAATGCATTTTTTGGCAAATTCACGTTTGAATCTGAACATACACAGATTATTTCTTTCACGTGTGCAGTGCTGATGAAAATCATAGATGTGTGTGTTTGGAAAAACACTGAAGTAGTAGGGTAAAAGATTTTTAATTAATTTATAGTAAAATTTTAATTGTTAGATTTTATAAATGTCATCCAACTTTATGAAGTCTTTTAAAAATATGACTCGTGTGAGCATAGTATTTACATGAGAATATTATTCGTATTGCTTTTTTTGTAACTTGAAAATTCGATGTGCCTGATGACACCATAAAAATAATCCATAATTAATATGAGGGAGACTAAGAGCATTGTACATAATATATAATGTATTAGGTGGTAAAAACTGTTTAAGTTTATTTAGTATGCCTATTGTTCTAGATATTTTATTTGCTATTTTGTTTGTATGACTCTGCCAGTTTAAATGGTTATTTATTGTGATGCCTAAACAAATTGAAATAATTTACACATTCAATGTATGCCCCATTTATTTGTAACACAGGATATTCTATTTGTCGTATGAAACACGGAGAGCTAAAGGTATCCTACAAAATATGGCAGATGAGATATCGTCGTCATAGGTAAAGTAGAACAAATCAAGACACTTATGGTAGCTCTGATATCAGTACGCAGTTGCTGTATACGAGTTTATTTTGCTACTGTTGTTATTATTGCATAAACTACGGAACAGGGTTTATTTAATTAGTTGCACAGTAGTCCCAGTGCAACCTGCTGTGTATTAAAGTTGTGGTGGCTATAAATAGACTGTACGTTGCCAGCAGAGATTAACATTGGAGAGTTCGAGCTCGGCGTTGACAGTAGGCAGTGGGGATTTGGAGTTTGTGGGTGGCAGGAGAACCAGAGAGTTGGCTGGCATAGTCTGGAACGAAATGGAGTCGCCGTAGCCAGGGTTTTGTGTTAACTGAATAAAAAACCTGTTGTTAGTGACACACACAAGTATTGTGTTGTGCCTCGATTGACAATGAAGCAGAGGTTTTTCTTATACAAACAATGTTGTGTATTTATACTGCAGAGTAAGATGCCAGTGCCGTCATCCTACCAGAGTGCTACCTCTCTGTATCAACAAGATCCAAGTTGCGGAAGTCATGTATTTCAAGAAGTTGACGACGGCCAAGAGCAGATTGATCACATTGGTCGTGCTTTACCCCACCTGGCGGCCATGCAGCAAACTACAGGCGAAGCAGTGTTCATCGACGATATTCGTCCATATGCAGGTTTATATGCATTTTATATGATGTATGAACATTAATCATTTAAGATTGTTTTCCCGTGTATTGGTCCAGTTCATTGTACACATTCATTTAACCTTTATAAGACTATAGTGGGCTTGTCGGCGAACGTTATGCTAATATAGACACGCCGTTTTCATAATAATCTGAAGCAATATTTGCGAAAGATATCCGTATTGTAACTCCCTACCAATTGTTTGTGTCATGTTATGCAAAATAATTGTCAGAAAAATAGTTGGTTTTAGTGAAATACTTACTAATACTTAATACAATTAATACAAGCAACACAAATTTATTTTAAATGGTTATTTTGTGTATATATACTGTTATGTTGTTGTTGTTGCAAAATAATTGATTTGATTTGATACACTTTGCATACGAAAACAAAAAAACCGCCCCGCAAAAACGTTGCTAACAGCGTTGGGGATGTCATAACTGCCTTGGGAAGTCATTCTCAATTCTTGTAAGTTATTCACTGAGAGTAGCAGCTAGATCTCGAGAGATTTGACAGCACGCAATTTGGAGTGTGGCTGACAAAGATCGGTGACTATACTTTAAAGTTACTAACGTGAAGGTCAGTTTATGTTGAGATCATATTATCTTGTCATCTACATCTTATACTGCAGGAGAGTTGTCCCTGGCTCTAGTCGTCAGCAGCAAGGCTCACGCTAGACTCATCAGTGTGGACGCCTCGCACGCCCTTCGGATGTCCGGAGTCGTCGACTTCATCGACCACAAAGACGTGCCCGGAAGAAACGAGTTTGGAATGATTGTCCAAGATCAGCCGGTCTTCGCTGTAGACAAGGTGTAGTATTTCGTTGTACAGAAACGGTGCAGTGGCACAAGGAGGCGATTTTACTCAGGGTTGACGAAATACATTTCAGAAATGTTTATTGTGCTAAGCCTATGTAGTTGCAGTTAATTAATTAGTGTATTGGGATAACATTAATATATATATATACATATATATATATATATATACACCATGTATATATATATATATATATATAATGAAACAATTTGCTTTCAAAAGAAAATATGGGTATTCGTGTAAGTCATATTTTAGGTGTGAGCCGTAAATTCAGCAAACATGTTAGCGGTTAAAATGCTACCTTCATGCCAGGGTAATACGAATACGTAAACAAATTGATATATCCACGAAATTGAGTAATACCTATATGTCATCCAGGTGGTGTATCACGGCCAGATAATTGGTGCAATCGTAGCAGAGACTAGAGGTGAGGCACTGCAGGCGGCCAAGGCTGTTCACGTGGAGTACGAAGATCTGCCGCCGATACTAACCATTCAGGTGCGGTAGAGTTAAAATTGAGGGTTAACACGACACATGATTACCGAGATCGTGAATAACATGAAGCACGCATCAAATTAATATTATACTATATAATTTAGGATCGACTGTTGGAATTGATTTCATGAGATTATAACTTTATATGAATTGCACACACACACACATGCATGCATACAAATACACGCGAGCGCGCGCGCGCGCACACACATACACACAGACACACGCACGCACACACACACACACACACACACACACACACACACACACACACGCACACACACACACACACACACACACGCACACTAGTCGTCGTATCTCTGGATGTTCAATTAAACATGAAACGCGTATATATTAGCAATTTGTGTTAAGAGATTACGGGGGCATGCGGGGTTGTGAACAGTTGACGACGTAACCAAGCATGTCTACTCAATTGTTTCAAAAGTCGAACACCAGTTACTGGACTTACCGAGTAAGGATAAAAACGAAAGCAGGCTATACACACTTCGTCGGTTACATTTTATGATGATGTTATTGTTACAGCAAGCCATCCACGCACAGTCGTTCTTAATGTCAAAGCCGTCAACACTGACGAACGGCGATGTCGTGGAGGGATTCAAGAGTAGTGATGTCATCGTAGAAGGTGAAATGTACGTTGGCGGGCAACAACACTTCTACCTTGAGACACACTGTGCCATCGCCGTGCCGTCTGGCGAAGACAATGAGATGACCCTGCTAGCCTCAGTGCAACATCCACAGTTCATCCAGGTGAATTGATGTAACCTGTACGTCGCGGTTTCCGTACGTCACAATCGAAATGATGCGCGTGACGTCCGTCAAGCTTTGCCTTTGCTAACAATGCTACTGCTGCCTGACACTTCATAAATCAAACACTCCCGGACACAGTTGACACATTAAAAATGTAGCCTTATGTTTCGGTCATAAGGAAACACTTTTGTATGTAGAATTTCAACAAAACATTTGGAATGCACGAAAGCACCACGTGTGCGGCATCCATTTTTTGATGGCTTGGCGGAGTTTTTCTAGGCAACAGGTCACGTGATGGATAGGTAAATTATTATGAGGATTCGTGAGCATGTGTGGGTGCGTGCGTACGTGTACGTGCATGCAGACGGGTGTGTGCGTGCAGACGGGTGTACGTGCGTCCTTGTGTATATGATACCTATATGCGTATAATGTGTATTAAACACTGATGAAGCAAAAAATATAGAAAGCGGGAATTCATAAGCAATTATCGAATTAATGTTATAGAGGTTGCAGAAACCATGTACCCACATTAGGAATTGACTGCAGATTTAATTAACATTGTATAACTAGCATAACAAGAATACATCTTGTCATGCCTTGTCTTTGTAATAGCGGTCCAGTTTAGTACAGGTTTTCACGAAATGTATTGAGTTCGGCTTCTCTTCCAATTGTGTAATGTTGAGTGAATGGAGAATATCGTGTATTTATCCTAGAACGAAGTTGCTGCTGTCCTAGGCATTCCAAGAAACAGAATCGTCTGCAAAACAAAGAGAATGGGTGCGTGTATTGTTTTTCGATTAGGAATGGTCAGGCTAAAGACAATATGTAGTTGTGTAAACTCTCTGTGTAGACTGTCTACATATGTTACGTATGTCAGTGGAAAGTAATATATAACCTACATTCATAATGTTGTAGGGACACTTATTCTTGTGTAAGAGTTGTCGGCCAACAACAGGTGCAGTTGACTTTTATATAACAAGCGCTGCTACAACAGATGCGTCGCATGTATATTATTAGTATTTGAGTATGCTGTTTTCTTTGAATGTAGACAGTTAACATGTCCAGATAATTTAAGGCTCCTGTGCCGTACAAAGTCAACTTTAAAAAGTGCTTTCTACATGCAGGTGGCGGTTTCGGAGGGAAAGAATCTGACGGCGCTCTCTTAGCCTTACCACTTGCTGTGGCTGCAAATAAGTAAGATATTATTCACACTTGTTTACAAACGTACATTCATAATTAACTATTACAGGACCCACCATATTTCGTTGTAAAGGCTTACCCTACGTCACTGTGCAAGGCCGTGTCAAAGCAATTGACATTGTAATGTTATAATTTTCATTTGATAATATTTGGAACTAAATAATTTCTTGTTCAGCGTTTCACAACATATTGAAAAATCGACTCATTCTTCCTAACTTCCTTTCCCCCGCGTGTTTGACGCGGGTGTGCATGACCTGCGTCCATATGTGTGTATGGACTGGTGATTTGCGAATGGGTTACATTTGAATATATGTAGGTGTGTGGTGTACGTGTGTGTGTGGGTGGGTGCGTGCGCTTTTACAGGGAAACAAAAGGCAATTGTGTGGGCATATACACCTCCTTCCCTTTGTTCCCTTGCGGGGTGAGGTCCACGTCATTAATTTGCTTCTTCTTCTTTTCTTGTTATTTCCCTCCATCTCTGTCTGTTCTCCGCAGTGACTTTCCATTCGTGGCTGTTCACACCTGCCCTCTTAAGGTCTCTTTTCATAGTGTCGTTCCATCTCAGTTTTGGTCTTCTTCTTCTTCGTCGTTTACCACCCTCTTCTGTTCATACACCTAAAAGTGTTAATACAATATAACTATTTGCAACTACAATCAATGATATCACGGTTTACATGTCATCTACAATCAATACTATCACGGTTTGCATTGCAACTACAATCAATAATATCACGGTTTACTTAGAATTTATTTTCAAAGTTAGACATGCTCCCGATGCTTGACCAGTGAGTGTCCATATAGAGCTTCTTTGACCATAACTTTGCGGTAACGCGTCGAATACCCCGTTTCATCGATATGAATATGACAATGTCAACTCATAATGTCGGTCACTCGTATTCCCTTCCATTCAGCGTTACACATGTAATAACTGTCGTAATGCCATACAGTACACCATGCGAACGTAACATTTTTAATAGTTACAGCGCCAAAACAAATTCGGCGACGCAAACTAGAGTAATAATATCCGTTCGGCGACTGACGAACTGGGAAGAATAGGCATTGATGACGTCAGACTTGCTATCACAATGGCGCTGTCCGTGCAATTTTAATTGCACGTCTTCAACAAGGTTATTCTAGTAAACTGGTGGAATAATATTCTTGATTACGGAAGCAAATGGTAAGTTTTTATTAACTCATTTGCTTTTTGCATAGGCCCGAAAAGATTACTTTTGTTTCCCTTTGAACATCTACCTCTGGCAGATTGCAGCAGCCAGTAAGGTGTGTCATGGACAGGGATGAAGATATGACTGTCACAGGGAGTCGGCATCCGTTCCTAGGAAGATACAAGGTACAGAGGTTGTTCAGATGTAATCTGATTTTACCATTTTAAGAAACTTGAATACGTTGGCAAACTAAAATTATACGGGGAACGTTATAACGTTATATAATTGTGGATTGATTAAAATTTGAATATGTGAACAAACCAAACTTACACTGGAGAAGGTAGTGTTGTATGTATAGTTGGGTTGTTATAAATGTTGTAATTTCACTCGTTTCCTAGTTGTGAAATAGATTCAAATCCTAACAAAGTGAACATTTTGTGGTTTACTTATGATTTTGATTTTTCGATTTAAAACATTATTTAAGGTATGTCGTCTGGCTGCCATCGGATTTGAACACAGCACCTAAAAATCAGTCTGAATCAATGGAAAAACTTAGTTTAAAAGCAAGGTTTGTCTGCGCGACTATGATAAGAGGTTGTTTGTTTAAAATGAATGTTTGTAAATATGTTTTGACAAGGTTGGCTTCACTAAAGATGGGTTGATACAAGCGCTCGAGTTGGATCTCTTTAGCAACTCTGGTTATTCCCACGACCTCTCTTTACCAGTAAGTCCATTTATGATACTAGCAAAATGACAGTCACCCGATGGGGTGCCTTTGTAGTTAACAGTCGTGATAGCAATACAACAACTACGTTTATTCATAACTATAATACAATCAAACACTCTCTTCAATATTGTATCAGAACGATAACAAGGAACACACAAGTCAAAATTTTATTGATGTAGCGTCATTATTTCTAGAGATATGATGTTTCCAAATTGGAGAAAACACCGGTTTTGGCAAACGACTGTCAACTCGCCAGTAATGAACAATCAGCCTGTTTCGGCTCAATGATGATGACCCGGCTACGGTCAATCAATTATGATGATGACGTTGTTGATGATGATGATGGTAATGATGATGGCGATGCTGGTGATGAAGATGATGATGGTTACTTTATGGACATATGACGAATCTAAACAGAAAGGTAGAAGATAGAATAACGCGGACATGTTACAGGAGACAAGGACCTACAACGTGAACAACATTTCCCTGTAAAACAGTCTCTTTTAATACTTTGCTGACCATTATTTACTACCTGGAAGTAGTCTTTTGCAGCTAATTTAATACCGAAAATTTACGATGCCGGTCTAGAACAGGCATGATTTGAATTTGCAACTGAGTGAGATTCTCTGACAAATACACATTTTCGTTACAATAAAATATACTGTTTGTTAAACCGTATGCGCTCTTTCTGATTCTTCGCACCCGCTGTTTGGAATTCACTGCCTGTCAGTCTGCGGAATCTCCCTACTATGTCGGAGTTTAAATTTCGGTTAAAAACATATTATCTGTTCCGACAGGGGTTCCCACTAGTCTAGGTGGTCCATGCTTTCTTTGTGTACTTGTATAATCTATGTTATGTATAAGAAATATATGTGTGCATGAACGATATGCAGAGCGATGAGTTATTTTGCCTAAAACATTTGCGCTATATAAGAACTGTCCATTATAATCATTATTGACGTACTCAATGTGTTTCACCACAGGTAATGCAGAAAGCAATGTTAGCGGTGACCAACAGCTACAATGTCCCTAGCGTCACCGTATGCGGTCATTGCTGCAAAACCAACTTGCCGTCAAACACGGCTTTCCGAGGCTTCGGTACCCCGCAAAGTGTCTTGATCTGTGAGCATTGGATGGAGCATGCTGCCCAGAAACTGAACATATCTTGTGAGAAGGTAACGTCACCATAACGTGATCATATGCTGTAGAACTGGATTTTAATTGTAATGTGAGGAAATCGTATCTGTTTACATGTATCATCATCAGCGTAACAGAGTAATTAAACTATTGAAATAACGGCGCCTATTATATTACGTCCAAAGTACCCGTTTACAACATAATATTGAAAGAATAGCCTGCAAGTGTAAACAGCAACGGAAGAATAGTATGGGCGTCATATGAAACAAGTTCCCATCGTGTGTGTCCAGTCTCACAGGGACACGTATTTGTGTGTGGCATATTAATGATTATTATTACTAGATTGTTGAACATTCTTCAGTTCATTTATTTTAGACATATCCAGTACGTGAATTTTCACCTTGTAGCACACCAACTTCTTCAGTGCATGTGACGTATGACGTCACAAATCATATCATAGACTGGGAGGGAGCAAAAACAGTGGACACGGAAGCCAACAGAAGAATACGACAAATAAAAGAAGCCATATGGATCAGAAAGGACAGAACACCATCCAACCGAGACGAGGGGAATTACAAACTATCTGACATGTACGAAGACGTCATACGTCACATGTATTGAAAACGTTAGTGGGCTACACCGACGACATCCTCTACATGGTAAAAATTCACGTACTGGATATATCTAAAAAGAACTCATTTGCATAGATTAGTTTTACTGTTTGGGAGCACTTAGGTGTGTGCGTTGAACTGTTTTAGTTGCGCGAGGTGAACCTACACAAGGAAGGAGACTTGACCCATTACAACCAGCCGCTGGTCAATTGTAACCTGGGTCGATGTTGGGAGGATGTCGTGAAACAGAGCAACTACGAACAGAGACAGAAGGACGTCAACGTCTTCAACAGGCATGCCCAATCGTAACACATTTGGTATCGCAATAAAACAAAACAACAAATACCGCGTTAAACAAACCAGCTTAGTTATCATTAATTTGAACAACTAAGTTTCAGCTTTGGCTTTCAGTTACTCCATGTTCATGCAACTGTTGGTAGAACTTTAAAAAGGTTAAATTAGGTTTAATGACACTTTCATAAATGACATCCCTAATAAACAATCGACTCTTATGAGAAACGCTGGGGTCCGACCGACCAGCATTGCTGAATAGATAACGAGATAGAATACTGCATATATAAATAGTTGAGGTAGTTGTGAAAGGTGTCGAATATTTTCAGTGAGAACCGTTGGAAGAAACGTGGTGTTGCAGCAGTTCCAATCACGTTTGGGATAGGATTCGAGCTGACTACGTTACATCAGGTGTGTATAATGCGTCAAAGTCTGTAGACTTTATTTAGGTTTACAGGTGCGCTAAAGTACATAACGTTCGCCTTGGGTTGTTTATGCAGCCAATCACCTTATGTGTGGTGCTAAAGAGGTATAAATATTTAATGTGTATTTTGTACTATTATTGTGTCGTTGAGCACTTGGTTGTGTTGCTCCATGAATGGGTGTAAGGAAGTTTATAGTATTTGTTTAGTAGTCGTTTGGTTCAAGGAGCTGTTTTCAAAAGCAATGTTTATTTCTAGACAGTATTGTGTGAGGCCAAATACTTTACAATTTGCAAAGTATTTCTCCTTCATCGATTTCTTCTTCTTGCGAATGGATTAGTTGTTTGACTGCACAAGCCATGCAAGGTTAATACAATTACGCAAACTCGTACAAAATATTATGACAGGTTTTAATTAGTACTTTGATCTTCCTGTAACAATTCGTTGGTAAATTGTTCATTAAAGCCGTTTCGTTTTTACTGAAGTATAGTTGGTGCTGGAATTAACAGCTCTGTTCGAGAGAGAAGTGTAGCCCGCTTCGAATGATCCCAAGGACAGGATGCAATGCTGTATAAGAGGTTACTTTTAATGTTTACCAGTATTTGCACGTAACAGGCCGGTGCCCTGATACACGTCTACACAGACGGCTCTGTGCTTCTGACCCACGGCGGTGTCGAGATGGGGCAAGGACTGCACACCAAGATGATCCAGGTAAGAGAGATGTAAATCGGTTACCCAGTCCATGGGCGTCCGCAGAGGGGCAACGCAGGATCTGGATCTGAATTTTTTTGGACGTATATTAGTCAGTCAAAATACACAAGTATTTGTTAGCTGTATATATATATATAAATATATATACATATATATATATATAATGTAGTATATTGTGTGTGTATAATGCTTGAATACCCTGCGTGTGTCTGACTATGCCTATGCTTTATTATGTACCAAAATGTCTTGCCCCTCCCTGAAGAATTTCTGCGGACGCCCGAACTGTCATGGCGGCTCAGATGCTTGTCTTATCGCCAATTACTAAGTTTGGATCCTAGGCCAACAAATTCTACTCTTGTTATACGAATGTAATACCTAGCACATTAGAATGGGAATTCGAAACTGTGCATTTTTGTTGTGTTGCTACATCAAGAGGTTAGTTTAAAAATTAATATTTTACTTTTAGTTGTGAGTGTGTGGTTTTCTCTCTATATAGGCCTTGTTGCGTAGTTACTATTTACTTGAAATGGACACAGCCCTACACAGAGGAACTTTGTCAATCCGGACTAGCAAAAATGACCTGTCAGAAAACGGTGTAAAACGTTAATCTACCAGCATACATACGCAGGCTCGATTATAAGTAGAAGACTTTCACCGTAGACTTAGCAACTAAATACTGTATTACTATATGACCTTAATTTCTGTTAATGAATAAAAAAGAGTAATGTTGAACTGTAAGTCATGCATACAAATGTGATTCCCTGATTCCGATATTGTACGAATGTTGTGCTTTAATTTTGTTTTAATTTACATAACATTTAGGTGGCAAGTCGTGCACTGAAGATACCCATGTCAAGTATTCACATTGCCGAATCAAGTACGGACAAAGTGCCGAATACGTCACCGACCGCAGCCAGTGCATCGTCCGACCTCAATGGCATGGCAGTGCTGGTATAGCTTCTCAAATGAATGGACAATAGCACAAAAATACACATTTAGATTCAGCAGATTGACCAATCCATCACGTGACTTGTTGCCTAGCAAAACCTACGTCAAGCCATCAGAAAAAAACAAGTAGTTGATTTGGACGTTCCGTCGTATATTTCCTTGACATTCTAGTCGCAAAATTATGTCTTCATAACAAAACACTTCAGGCAATTTTTTTTTAATGACAACTGTATGCGGGAATGTTAGATTTGTAAGATGTCATGCAGCAATAGTAATGTAATTCACGTGTATATAACCGTTATCAACTTTGTTGGCAAAGACAAAGCTTGACGGAGGTCACGCGCAACATTTTCGTTGTGATGTAGGCAAAGCGCGACGTACTCGATACCAAGTAGCCACTATTTGATATACGGTCTCTGCTGGATACATCAATTACCCTAAAAACGTTTGTTCGCATATTCAACTAAGAAATGCCTACAGGGTTCACTTTTTCGAAAATTCGCCCATGTCTATATTATATAATTATTTATATAAAGTGACAAAGCATAGTATAAAACAAACTGTTAACATAAAAGGTACAAATCCATCAACAATTTTCAAATATATTAATCTGGCGCCATTATATATACATATATATGATATATATGTATATATACACACACACACACACACACACACACACACACACACACACACACACACACACACACACACACACACACACACACACACACACATATATATATATATATATATATATATATATATATATATTTGTGTTTATATATATATATAATGGCGCCATATTAACATATTTGAAAAAACTATATTATGTATAATTATACATACACATACTCACACACCACACACACACACACACACACACACACACACACACACACACACACACACACACACACACACACACACACACACGCACAAATGTATGTATACATATATTATCATCATCATTGTGCAGCCGTAGTGTCCCATGGTTGCCTCAGCATATCGTTTCAAAATATGCCTGTCTTGTGCTATCCTCTGCCAGATAGTGCCCTTCCAGTACTCGTCTAGTTCGTCTCTCCACCGTGTCGCCGGTCTTCTCCTAGATCGTTTCCCTTCCTAAGGTTTACAGCTTGTAGTACGCGATATCCATCGGTTATCTCGTAGTCTGCTTATGTGCCCTGCCCAGGACCACTTCTGTCTTCTGATTTGTTTTATCACGTATATGATCTTTGTCTTTTCTCGTACACAGATGTTTGTTTTTTTCTCTCCCGATATGTGATATTTAACATACTTCTTTCCATCTTTTTTGTGTGGTTGCTAGCTTGTTCTTTGCCTGGATGGTGGAGGCCCATGTTTCCGCGCCGTATGGCATCGCTGGAAGTACGCATGAGTTGTAGACTTCTTTCTTCAAGCAGGTTCCAAAGTTATACTTGAAGATGTCGCGGTGTTTGGTAAATGCTGTCCAGCCGGTGGTGATTCTTCTTTGAATTTCCTTGCCTTGATTTTTGTCTCTGATACTGTATCGCTGCCCCTGGTTTGATATACATACTGGTGTGTCATTTTCTAGCATCATTTTTGTTTTCGAAATGTTCATCTTCAGACCTTGTTTTTCACTTTCATCAGCTAGTTCGTGCAGCATTTTATTGTAGTCCTTGCGGTGTAGTAGTGCATATGAGTATGTCGTTGGAGAAGTGAAGATGACTGAGATATTCTCCGTCTATCCTCAATCAGTCAGTCTTCGGAATATGCTTTCGAGTGTTGCCATTAATTACTTTGGCGATATGGTGTCACCCTGTCGTAGTCCTCTCTTGATGTTGATCTTGTTGCTCTTTTTGTGTTGGTGGACTGTCACCGAGCTGTTGGTGTAGATGTCTTTCAGGAGTTCTATCCCCTGTTCTTGAAGGGAGGTCAATATTGCTTGAGTTTGCACCGACCCTTCTCGCAGTCGACGAAAGCGATGCAGAGCGATAAATTATATTCTCGGCACTTTTCTTTCAGTTGGCTTGCGACGTGTATGGGGTCTGTCGTTGAGTACCTGCTTCTGAATCATGCTTGCTCTCGTGGTTGGTTTTCGTCGAGTGACTTCTCTAGCCTATTCGTTTGTATCTTTGTGAGTAATTTGTAGGTGTTTGATAACAGACATATAGGTATGTAGTTCTGTAAGGCTTTCTTATTTCCCTTCTTGAAGATTATCACCATCTTTGCGTTCTTACATGCCGTAGACATTCGTCTTTTTGATAAGCATTTAGTATACAGCTTAGCAAATGTCTTCGAGATGGTATCTTCTCCTGCTTTTAATGTTTCAATGTTTACATGGTCGTTGCCTGATGTCTTCCCATTCTTCAACTCTCTTAGCGCTGCTTCCACCTCCCACCTCTTTGGTACTTCTTTCGAATCGGTATGAATTATGGTACTCTGTTTACTGTCTGTTGCTCGGAATAGAATTCCTCTATTCGTTCCATGATCATATCTTGGTCTTGTTTTTCTCTACCCTGCTTGTGTAGAAGTGTAATCAGTCTGTCTCGGCCTAGTGCCTGTGTGTTCTGGGTTTCTTCAGGCTCTTTGATGCCATAATATTTTCTCGTATTATCTCTTGTTTGGACTGATGTCGTCCTTCGCTTTCTTTGTGATGGTCTTGCATATTTCTGCGTACTCTATTTGTGTTTATGGTCGCCGTTATCCACCATTTCTCGTCGTTTCTTCATCAGTACTCGTGTCGTTGACGATATTATCGTCTTTTTATGCCTAATGATTGCTTTGGCTACACTTGTCGCACTCAGTTGGATCATCTCAGTGATGTTTTCACTCATTTTCCACGTCCATCTCCTCCCTGCTTTCTTCTGAAACATGGTATCCATAATTGTGTACTTTCTTGATGTTGTCCATTCTACTAATGTATCGCCCCTTTCGTTTCTCACACCTAGGCCAAATTTGCCAGTTGCCGTTTCCGAAGTGTTTCATTGTTTCCCTACTTGCGCGTTAAAGTCTCCATCACTAACATGTAGTGAGTTGAATTATCTAAGGTCTCATCCACGTCGTTGTACAAGTTGTTTGTGTCTTCTTCTGAGTATGTTTATTTTCCGTCAACAGCGAGCTTGTGAGACCATCACGAAAAGGCTGGCACCATACGTGACAAAGAACCCCAGTGGCTCATGGGTAGATTGGGTAAGTCAACGTTATAACACCGCATGTTCGGGGATTACACTATGGCCATTTTATGGGCTTTAAAGCATGAATTTATTGGACTAACACCTTTAGTCAGAAATATATCCGCCCTTGAATTCACTATATGTTATGTACGATGCAGTACTTATTGTTTTATTATTACACTGCGGGGGACAAAAATTACAAAAGATAAAGCAAACATGTTTTATTATATAACATGAATCGTTTGTTTTATGATAACAAAAATGGCGTTGCATAAACTACATTAGGCAGAGTAGAAGTTTACAAAAATAAATGCAATGCGTTTAGTTTAGATTATCATCAAGCACTGTTGAGTTTGGTTTGGTTGAGGCCCACTTAGGAACTGCCGTTATCTTTGGTCTACAGGTGAATGATGCGTATCTCGACAGTATCAGCCTCTCAGCGACAGGTTTCTACAAGTAGGTATCTGCCCGTATTTCAGTTGTTTCAACTACAGTACACGCACACGTTAATACGAAACCAACCTGAATACTATTCAATATGCATAAACATAATATTTAAAATATATGTTTTCTAGAGCGGTCGCAGTTATGAAAATGTGTTTCAGTCTTCAACCGGTAAATACGTGAATAATATTGTTGGTATTTACCTTTAGTGCGAATGCCTGCCCTAAAAATTAAAACGTGGGAATGGCGTTGCCTATATGTGCGTGCGTGCGTGCGTGCGTGCGTGCGTGCGTGCGTGCGTGCGTGCGTGGTGATGTTTCTATGAGAATGATATGTGTTCCTTGTAGAACACCCGAGATTGGCTATGACTGGGAAACAAACTCGGGCCAGATGTTTAGCTACATGTCGTATGGTGCTGCTGTGTCCGAGGTCGAGATGGACACACTCACTGGGGATCACACGGTCAGTGTCCACTATAGTGGTCAATGCGCCATTGCATGTGTAATGAGCATATCACAATGGTCAATCTAAGAACGTATGCGAGTGTGTGTGCGGAAACAACGCGTATATATATTTGATCGTAAACATTCGTGGTTGCATGTCAGAACGTTTGTTTTTTGTTTAAAATGTTGTTCAACATCAAAACAAATTCTGACAAATGTGTAAGCAATTGATAAACATATATGTAATATATTTTGACTGGAAAGGATCATGATTAATAGGGTATGAATGTAATTTAATATATTGCTGATTAACGGTAAAATAAATGATAGAAGTGTTTTATCTTGCCGTTTTGTTAAACACATTTTGATCTTATATAAGAGATCTAGTCACTTTGTTATTAATATATATTACGTGTATTATTATAACGGCCAAACTGAACGGATTTACTGTAAATTGTTTTCTTGGCAGCTGTTTTTAAGCTTACAACTTTTTTAAGGCGATCATTTTGGTGTAAAAGAAAGTTTTAAGAAGAAGCTGGTGAGGAGTCGACTAAAGTGGGCTGGACATGTGGAGTGAATGTAAGTAGAACGGTTGGCAAAGAAACCAGATGCCCGGATAAAGGAGGGGAAAAGGAGGTGAGGACGAGGACGACCTAGACTCCAATGGGAGGACAGTGTAAAGTGGAAGGACTGGGAGAGGAGTGGAGAATGAGAGCGAAAAATAACAAAAGGGAAATGAAGACCGTTGATGGAGACAACAGTGCAAGATCAGTGAAGGAAAAGAAACAAATTGAGGATCGGACAGGGAAACAAGAGGAGAACAACAACATGTTATAGATATATGTTCCATTTCATTGCAGGTGTTGCGCACGGACATTGTGATGGACGTTGGACAAAGTCTAAATCCCGCCATTGATATTGGACAGATCGAGGGCGCTTTTGTCCAGGTGGGTCAGATAGGGAGTGGTAATGTTCATAGTGGTGGCTAATAACGGCTGCGGCTTCACACCATATTCCACGAAGCCTAATGAGGGATGTAGGTAGATCAGTGAGACGCATCGGGGGGTATTCGAAGGCGTAAGAGTGAGATAGATGCGATAATGATATATACAAGGAAGCCAGAAATGACATAAGGGTTCAGAAGACGGATGGGAGATTACAGTTGCAACACCAGCAAAGATAGACAGAAATACACACAAACACACTGACACGCACGCATACACACACACACACACACACACACACACACACACACACACACACACGAGTGCGACACACACACACACACACACACACACACACACTTTCTCATTTCTTACTCTTTCTCGTTAATGAGAACAAAGTATGAGAGCAGAAGGACTCAATCACTGAGGAGCTAAATATATATGTCAATGAAATTAACGATATACTTTAACGAAGAAATGCCTTGAAAACGATATGCTCTAAAGAAAGGATTATGATATGTTGACTGTCCGTGAACGTATTTCGGAACATCCCCTGAACAACTGTACAACTGTATAATCCTCAGGATTGGATAGTACTGTTGGTGGTTCGTTGACTTCACGTTGCAGGGGTGTGGGCTGTTTACATTGGAAGAAGTGCGCCGTTCCCCGGCCGGTGTTGTGTACACGCGCGGTCCAAGCACATACAAGATCCCCGGGTTTGCCGACATTCCCATCCAACTGAACGTGGCGCTTCTGAAAGGAGCTTCAAACCCACTTGCCGTCTACTCCTCTAAGGTGAATTTTTAAAACGCACAACCTGCACTGGCGTATTTAGGGGGGGGGGCGAGGGGGCGGTTGCCCCCCCAATGGTGGCAGCTGCCCCCACCCCCAACAGTCGCGTGGCAGCTGTCAGCTCTTGTGCGTTGGACAGGGCAGTACTCGCCCGTTTTTGCCCCCCCCCCCAATGAAAAATCCTGGATACGCCACTGACAACCTGTATACATGCACACCTAGTTACAGATAGCAACCTATCTTAGCCTTCTCTGAAATTATATTGTTTAACTACATGTTTTTTTCCTAGGCAGCTCAGATAATCTATAATTATCCGTACACCTATTTGTTTTTTAAGCCAAGCTCAACATTGACAAGCGTGCTTTCTCTATTGCTGCGCATACAATCTGGAACGAGTTTCCATTACTGCATAATCATCTGAAATGATAACTACCTTCCGAAAAAAATAACCCAAGAAATGTTTGTACTAATTTGTATTTAACCTTTAATAATCGGCGGTCTTTTTCTCTAATGGTGACTATTGCACGTCCCCGTTTATGATATATAGACGCCGGAACCGGGGGCATGGGGGCTGGGCCCCCATAGTTTTGGTGGTTAGCTGGAAATAAGAGTATTCCCCAACATTTAGGAAAGGTATGACCATTTCAGAGTGAAATTTATTGATGCAGGGCTGGAAGTAGGATTAGCCCCCGATATTTAGGGAAGGGGTGCATTTTTTGGTGCAATTTGATGTTTTTGTTGTGCTGAAGCTGCCGCTCAGCCCACCCAATATTAATTTCGTTCCGGCGCCAGTGTGATATAATGTGTAGTGATTCTTCTTTGTTGCGCCTCGGACCTCTAGTTCTTGGCAATATAGGCGCTATAAAAACACATTGTTATAGTTAGATTATTTGAGTCTTATTCATATCCGTGACTCTCTCTATCAGGGTATCGGTGAGCCAGCGCTCGTGCTTGCTGTCTCTGTCTTCGTCGCCATCAGACGTGCTATTGCCGCTGCTCGTGCAGACGTTGGCCTCACCGACATCTTCCAACTGCATAGTCCGGCCACGGCTGAGAGGATTCGCATGGCTTGTGCCGACCAGTTCACCAAACAGGTGGGGGTGCAAACTGGTACACTACGCAAATCACTGGCTTGGGTTGGTTTATTAAGCTGGCAGTTGATGGCAGCGCTGTTCAGCAACGATACGCCATTAAGAAACTCAGATTCACCAAGTAGGCTTACATGATCGTGATTATTATAACTGTGGAAGCAATCAATGCTGTTATGGCTATTAATGATAATGGCTGGAGCAGATTTGGATTGATGTAGGTACGTTTTGTGGCCTAGTAGCAAGAGGATAAAACGCGATCGGAATAAAACGGCTATATAGGTTAACAGTGAAAACTGTTACATGGATTTATATAGATTTGTAAGGAATGTCAAATCAAAAATACGGATTTCAACTGGCCGAACGTAGCATACCTGTGTTATAGGGTGCTGATTCTGATTCAATGTGCATGGTTGCCGTGTGGTAAGAATCATACTTTGTCCGACAGACTCGTCCATTGGAGGAATGCTAGACCCAGGGCATTGCAGAGCATTTACGATATCGTATATGTGTAGACATGTGTACATAATACATGTTTTATATAAAACGAATATACTGGGTGAATGACGTGGTATTTTCTCAGGCATCTGAAACTGCTTTTTCTTTATTTGCAGTTCCATGAACCTGAGGAAGGCAGCTACACGCCCTGGGTTGTGGACATTTAATGTAGCAGACAAGACGCATCTTTTCGTGACCAGTTATTTGTAATATTATGCTGTGTCGGTTTGTGTCGTAGATCATGCTTACCTAGTTGTAGAATATGTAATGTCTTTAATCATACAATCCGCCATTGTTGCTGTACATGTTAATTAATCCACCCCAAAGACGATGAAATGAGCACTGGTGATCATTCGTTGCAATCTTTTTTCTAGCGCATGACTGTGGGGTTACAAATAATTTACAGCATACATGATTATGATGTAGAGGAATAACATAAAGGAAAATCAAAGTTATCAGTTGTGTAATGTTCTTTAACAATATATCATATAGGTCAATCTCTCACGGTGATGGTAACGGTAGTGTTAGATAATTTGTTTGTTTTTATGTTTCGCATGAAAGGTATTCTTATTAGCTCTTAATAGTTAGCTTATCTGCCGGTGTTCTATAGGTAGTGTTTTAGCGTTCTTTGAAACCATTACCGTAGTTGGAAGTATGAAGTTACCTTTCCGAATCCTTGATGTCTCTTATGGAGCTTTCGGTGTCGTCACGACACCCTCGTCAGCGTTAGACAGCTAACTCTCGGTCGTCATGTGAATTCGTTTGTCACATGACAGCAATTCCAAGAAGCTCCGCAAGGATTCGGAAAGGAAACTTCATACTTCCAATGATGAATGATGAATATAACTGATTCCGGTAACAACGTACATGCTGGCACTACCGTAATGTTTTCGAGGGGTAGTGTTTTCAACTCACCCACAATTGTTATTTACTAACGCATGATTTGTAAAGTTTAAGTACAGAAATCTGTTTTTTAAACTTAAGTATATCACATGAAACTGTTCGTCACAAACAATGTAGTTATGGTTAAACGACGGTATATATTATCGTACAATTTAACTGTGAAAATTTTAATAAAATGATTAGTATACTGTAGATTCCTTGTAGGCAGACATTTTCTTTCATTAAAGACTTAATAAATATTCTTAGTACGTCTTTGTTTCCATCTAGAAATTGTTTTGAGAATTATGTTTGCTGTGCAAGTTGAGAACTGTTGGTGTGTTAAATTGTTATATTTTTCCAGTAGTAGTTTGGGAGGAATTAAAAAATCAAGGTAGTTCAGTGAAATTATAAAAAGGCTGAAATTATTTAATGAAATCAGTGTATGAAACACGCCACACATAACACTGAAACACTACTGCAATAATTTACACAGCTCAACAATTGTTTGAACACTATGTACATGTTTCTTTCTTAAACTAATACATTAATTTGTTTACCAAATTTAAAAATTACCTGTAAACTAATAATAATGAAATAAATCTTCCATGGAGAATGTCTGAGACAACAAATACACGCAAACATACACTTTATTCCACTATTTTTGTTGATTATAATACTACCCAACAATATTGCTGTTATATATAAAATATTAAAGGCACTATTCAGCATAACACAAAAGAGAGAACAGGAATTGAGAGACACTGGTGCCCCGACACACTTCTTTGGAAATAAATACCTGTCGACCCACAGCTGATCAACGACGCATTTGGTTTGTGCCCCGCAAGGGAGGGCGTACTGTATATCGGCCCCTAAACCCCGACGTTTCAAGCCGGTGTGGTAATCCATGCCACGTGATATCACCCTATCAGTATTGGCCCACATCAAGCCGCAGCCAATGTAGAAAGTTTACCTGCTTTTATACTGTGTCAGACACTGCGAAATTGTGGTGTGAACTTTTAAGAAATTAACAACTATAAATTAATCTTACATACTTACACGTAATGAAGTTATTTATTTAGTAGAATGGTATGAAAACTTTGGTCATATGTTATGTTACACAACATAATGCAGTAAACGTATTAATACGCGGCTAAAATGATATTATTATTCTATTATAATGTATACAAATTCATGGATAGTTATGCTTGACGACGGGGGAGGTGGATCCAAGATGGCGTACGTAATGGTGAATATTCCGTAAGTCAAAGCAAGTCGATGAAAAATGAGGAGATATTACGTGTAAGGCATACAATGAGGGCTGCGCCCATGCAAATCAACCATCCACTTGATAAGTCGCTGTTGCACTGAAACAAATGTCACCTGTAGTTTGACCACTGTATTCATATTGGTCGTTTTACGCTTTGTCACGTGTGTATGACAACTGTTAGTTTGAACTCGGCAGAGGTGGTAAAATTAAATTCGATTAATCATTCCTGGTACGTGATAAAGAACGTAGTATTGTTGGGCTAGCACGTGATGCCTACAATGTTCACCGGTTGTTGAAGCAATGCATTGTCTCTTGAGGTAATGCACCATGACATTGTGCTTGGACGTAGCACAGTCATGTATCTATGAATAGCCTCGTCATCCGTGTAAGATCTACCAAGATCCATGGCCGTACCCAATTACGAGTGAATGCGAGACAGGGAGGAATTTTTGTGTGAGAGAGGGATGGGGAGGGAAGAGGAGAGATAGCGACGGAAGGAGGGATTAAAAAAAGGACAGACAGAGAGGTGAAAGAGGGAGAACAATGGGTAGATACGGATAGAGGGAAGAGAGATGGAGAGGGAGATGAGATTAAGGGGAGGTGGGAGGAGGTGGAGAAAGCAGATGTGGAAAAAAAGAAGCGGAGGGACAGTAACGCAGGGATGGGAGGAGAAAGAGGGAGCGTGAGAGAGAAAGAGAGAGGGGGGAGAGAGCAGCAGGAAGAGACAGACATTCAGACAGACAGAGAGATGAGGGAAATAGACAGACAGTCAGACAGGCAAAGAGAGTGGGGGAAAGGGAGTAGATCGGAGAGAAAAACATATATATAGACAGAGACAGACAGACAGATGCAAAGAGAAGAAAAACTGACAGACAAACCGACAGACAGAGACAAAAAGGGATACAGACACTGACACGCACTAACGTATGTTGACACACACTGCTTGAGAACAAAACGCGTAAAAATTGCAGCGCCGCTGTTTTCTTGCTTACATTCATGCCATTTATGCGTGATTATTTATTAAAACTGTTTTTGTTTTGTAGCAGCATTCATTGAATATTTTTTCTCTTTGGTGGATTCGTAATTGCCTAGAAAAGAGCACACTATTGTGAATGGAGGAAATTGATTAACAACAATATAATTGTATGGTATTTGGATTGCAGACTGGCAACAATGATTATAGTTTATAAATAAAACTAAAAATAGATAGAAGTTGTGACACTAACGTTATGCATTGCATTATGAAATCGTCCATATGTTAAATAAAAAATTATAGTAAATGAACATTCCGCATACACTCTATAATCTACTAATTTTCCTCAACTCCAGGAATTATATCGTATGGTATTTGGTTGTAATTTATGAAAAACCTAACATAGGTACAATTTGTGACACTAATGTTATGTGTTAATATGTATTGAGTAATTTAGGTCTTCATCTATGTAAACTTTTAACAACTGTGTTTCATATGAATTCCATTTATTTTATTTATAGCATTTTGTTTATTTATTGTTTTTTATTTATTTTTTAGTACTGTTTGTTTCAACATAAATAATGTTGGTATTTTCCTTACGTCAACATTCACTTTTTCAGTAACACTGCAAAACTCTCACGTAATGTTATTATCTATCGTCCCGAATCTATTGATTATAAGAAATATTTAGTTTTTTGTTTTCTACATAATTACTAAATTAATCTTATTACTCTACATATCGTAACACAATGAATATATTAAGTAAGACATTATGATTAATGATATCACATGATTGAGAGAAACCAATAGATATACCAAACTTATAATTAAATTAAACACCCCGAAAGAAATAATGTAAGTTATAAATAATTATTATAATTAATTCGATAAATATATATTTACAAACAAACAATGCACTCTCCCTTATTTTGATTATTTAAAAAATAACCAGTGTCAGATTTCCTGATTTTCAACCTGCCGCGCTGTGCTATTTGTCCATAACTGAAATATCGACTGTAATGCCATGTGTCATTGATACAGCCATCTCATAGACAAATGGTGTTGATTTATTCCCGGTTGGTGATTTCTGTATCACAGACGTTACTTTCGGCAAACATGTACATGTGAAAACATTAGTGTATGGTAATAGAAATGCATACAATCTGCCACAAATAAGTTATGACACGTCATACCTTGCATCATTTTAATACTACAAAGATTTATTTCTAATCCGATCACGTGTCAATATGCGAAACAAGACTTGTATGATTTCATGGATTTTGTAGTGTACATCCCTGGGTTGTTGTCAAAGTAGGTGTAAATGCCACCAGAATGTACAGAGGGCCACTTAATCTTAGGCACATCATCAATCCATTCCGTCCTGTCGAGACTGTATGGGTCTGGGACGTTGTATGTGTATCTTTATATGTATGTTATGTTGATCGATCAATCTTAATCATTAAACAACGGTTAGTTTATTGTTTGGAAGAAAAAAAGAAAATAATACAAAAGACGAAAAGTATGATAGAAAAGAAAGAGACAAAATAAAATTGTCGTGGTCTTTTTCATGTATCAGGTATCAAACTCGGCAACCATAGCGGTCCTCAGAAATAAACACCGACCGCCACAGCCTTAGTCCATCATTTAACCTACTTCGGACAAGGACAAATAAATCAGAAGGAAACCTGGGCAAGTTCACGTTGGAAAATACCCAAACTGGGAGCCTCAGCAACACGTGCTGGCAAGGAGTTCCACACAGGAATGACCCTGGAGATAAAACTGAATTGAAATACATATGTGCGTGCGGGAAGCTGACGGAACTTTAGGGAATGTTTGGATCTAGTTCTTGATGAGCCAGGGGAGAGGTAGGGCTGGGAGTCGATAGTTGTAGATGATCTTGAAAAGCATGGTTAGTTGTGTCTTGGTGCATCTTGATGCCAGGGATTCCCACTGTAGATGGTCTAGCATGGGTGTTACACTGCTGGTGTTATATAATATATTATAATATATGTTGGTGACATATCTCGCGGCCGTCATTTGCACAGCTTCAACTTGATTTACTTGGTCCTGATGGTGAGGATTCCAGATGGCACTACAGTATTCAATGTGGGGTCTTACCAGGGCTTTGTAGGCATTAGTTTTTGTGTCTTCACTGGCCGACTTCAAATTCCGCTTAAGGAAACCCAGCATGGTATGAGCTATCTTTGTTGATCGCTCAGTGTGTCGTTTCCAAGATATGTGTTTTTGCAGATCAACGCCTAAGTACTTTGAGCAGGTGGAGACTTCTAAAGTATGGCCCTTAAGTTGGTAGTTAAAGGTTTAGTCCGGGCGTTAGCCAGTGAAACGTGCATTAGTTTCCGCACGATATTTCTTTTTCATTTTCGTGACCTTCTACACCTCTAAGTCAATAATTCGACGGGTGCCACCCAAGCACCCTTGATCGTTTTTGTATAAACCCAAGAATATGCAAATTAATCATCGCCATTAAAGTAAATACTGTTTTCCTGAATATATCGAATAGTAAACATCCAAAACAATCAAAATAAGGTGTCCATGCGAATGTGTTCATGGTCTCTTGTTAATATTATGTCAATGAACAAATCATGGTGTGCAAATTTTTTACATGAATATACATATTAGCTTTGACCAATATAAACTCACGCTTTTCGTGTGTATCTCCTCAACAGGCAAGCGGTAGGTACTGCCCAATGCACCAACTTAAATGCCCCCGTCCCTGTACGTGCAAAACGACCAAAATGGTATATCATTTGAAAGCCCAAGATATCACCATCACAACGGGTCTGTCTTAGAACTGCCAAGTGATGCAGTAAGCGTGACACCAAGGTCAAACAAAGTGACCGTCAAATGATAATTTTTTTTTGAAATTGTTTCAGATTCAGACTGTTTCTTACCAAGTAGCATTTAAAATGTACGAGAAATTCTTGGCGTTGTGGCGTCAACATACATGCACGCTTATTTCCCCTGCCCCCATCATGCACACGCAAAATATACAATCAGAAACATTATGAAACTATGCTAAAACTAGTATAAATTTAAACCAACTGCCAACATATTTTAAGACAGTCGTACATCTATTGACATAAAGTGAACTTGATAACATAATATTAATACCGTCTGAACATTACCTAAAAAGTTACAAAATATACATGTAATAAAATAAATAAATGTATAAATACGTTAGCTAACGATATAAAAACTAAGCTGACAGTTTAAGAGTATGTATATACATGTAGTCAAGTTAATAAATAAAAAAATAAAAAAATAATAAAAAAATAATAATAAATAAATAATAAATAAATAACTAAACAAATAATTAATAAATAATTTTTCATGGCGACATAAAATCTAAACCGACTGAAAACAGTATCATGGCATCTCGCGGTTCAAGTGACTCACAGCCTGCGGATAAAAACTATTTTTAAGTCTAGTGGTCCTTGTCTTAATACTTCTATAGCGCTTGCCAGAGGTTCAAAGAGATGGTTGGCTGGGTGGGTAGTATCCCGTACAATGCTCTTGGATTTTCGCGCGCAGCGAGCAAGGTAAATAGATTCAATGGATGGCAACTCTTCACGATAACTTCTAGCCGTAGTTTCTCCTCCTGACTGGCGCGGCCAAACCACACTACAATCGAGAAAGTGAGGATATTTTCAATGATTGCGCAGTAGAATCGTATCATAATCTCCTGAGCATTGCCGAATCTCCTGAGCTGCCTCAGGAAGAACAGGCGTTGTTGTGCCTTTTTTGTAACGCACAGTGTGTTTGTGCACCAGCTGAGATCGTTTGAAATTGTTGTTCCAAGGAATCTAAAAGATTCAACCTGCTTGACCTCCACGCCATTGATCGAAAGAGGGTGGATGGGAGTCTTCTTTTTACGAAAATCAACAATCATTTCTTTAGTCTTTGAAACGTTCAATTCGAGATTGTTATCCGCACACCAGCCAACCATTCTCTGAACTTCCTCCCTGCATGGCGTCTCATCCGCATTCTCAATGCAGCCCTCCACAGTAGTGTCTTCGGAAAACTTGATCACATGGACCGATTGGTCCACGGAGACACAGTCATTTGTGAAGATAGTAAACAGGAAGGGGGATAGCACACAACCTTGTGGGGCACCTGTATTTAGGATAAGAGGTCTGGAGATAGAGTTGTTGACTCTGACAGATTGAGGCCTGTGAAGAAGAAAGTTAAGGACCCAGTGACACATGGCAGGATGTAAATTCAACAATGAAAGTTTATCGAACAGCTTGAATGGGACGATAGTGTTAAATGCTGAGCTGAAGTCAATGAACAGGATCCTGGCATAGGTTCCTGGCCTCTCTATGTGCTGCAGAACGTGATGCAGACCTAAAGCTACCGCATCGTCTACTGATCTGTTTGCTTGATATGCAAACTGGTGCGAGTCCAGGAGGCCGTCGGTGGCCGACTTCAGGTACTTAAGTACTATGCGCTCGAACACTTTCATGGCGACTGAGGTCAGTGCCACTGGACGGTAGTCGTTCAGCCCGGTGATGTTGGACTTCTTGGGAATGGATATGATAGAAGTTTTGAAGCAGACTGGAACTCTGCACTGCTGGAGAGAGGAGTTGTAGATGTCCGTAAACACCGCAGAGAGTTGGTCGGCGCAGTTCTTCAGGGTAGATGTGGATATGTTGTCTGGACCCGAAGCCTTCCGCGTGCTCTGTCTCCTGAACAGTTTCCTCACCTCAGCTTCCTGGACTATAACGGGCGGAGACAGAGAGGTACCTGCTGGAAGTGGGCGCTGCTCTGGTGAATAGTTAAGCTTGTCAAATCTGCTGTAAAAGTCGTTCAGCTGATCAGGGAATGAGGGGGTCACTGCTGTTGGTGGCCGCTGCGTGTTCCTTGTACTGCGTAATCTGCCGCAGGACATTCCAGACAAATCTGGTGTTGTTGGAAGCGAACTGGTCCTCAAGTTTGTGTTTGTATATGAATGTGGCCTACTTGACCGCCTTCTGCGCCTCGCACTTAGCTCTCCTGAATTCTTTCCTGCTGCCGCAGCTGATGAACGCCGCGTTCTTCTCCGCCAGTTTCTGTTTGATGTCCCTGGTGAACCAAGGGTTATCGTTGCCATACAGGGTGACAGTCTTTGTCTCCGTGCACAGCTCCTCACAACAGTTGATGTAGGATGTCACGGTGTCAGCGTACACGTCTAGGTCAGGACATGCCTCTTTAAACATGTCCCAATCTGTGCACTCCAGGCATCCACGAAGAGCTGCAGTCGACTCGTCCGTCGGCTTCTTGACAGTCTTCTTTGATGGCTTCAAAGTTTTCAGTTTCTGTCGGTACATGGGGATGAGGACGACCGTTGCGTGATCGGACTCTCCGGGGGGAGCCCTAGTGGTGGCACGGTACGCATCCTTAAAAACTGTGTAGCAGTGATTCATGACCTTACTATTTCGCGTGGCACAGTCTATGTGCTGCTTGTACCTGGGCAGTACCTTCTTCAAATTTGTGTGATTAAAGTCACCCAGAATGATGACTACGCTGTCAGGATGAGTCGATTCTGCTGCCACCACCTGAGCAGCCAACTGGCTGACTGCCTTGGTAGCACTGGCATCAGGGGGGATGTAAACACCCAACAGCACGACCGAAGAGAACTCTCTCGGGGAACAGAACGGCTTGCAATTGATAGTTAGAGTTTCCAGTTCACGAGAACACGAAGAAGAGTGTCATTACACCACCGCTGATTCACAAGAAAGCACACGCCACCACCCCGCTGCTTGTCCGTCAGTTCGCTCGATCGGTCCGCTCTAAACAGAGCATGACCAAGGGGTGTCACTGCTGCGTCAGGGGTCGTGGCATCTAACCACGTTTCCGTAAAACACAGTATAGAGGCGTCTCTTATTTCTCGTTTGTAAGTCAACAGGTGCAAAAGTTCGTCTGTTTTGTTCCTCGGTGATCGCACATTTGCTAGAACGATAGCAGGGAATGGTGGTCGAAGGCTGCGCCGGCGAAATCTACAGAGTGCGCCCCCGCGTCTACCCCGCTTGCGTGTGCGGCTTGAGGCGTTGTATTGTGAATGACCCGTATTGTCAACAGAAAAAGTGTCCTCCAAGGTGAAGTTTGGTTTGTACTCACAGTTCATGGATACCCTGATTCGCTTATTCTCAGTAGATCTTCACGATCATACTTATATACACATATAGACTTAAACATTAGAACAATCATCGAAAACGTACACACAATCATCCACCGCCACAACGTGTCGCCATGCACCGGCGCCATCTTGACCAGTTATCGCTTCCGTATTAAAATTACAATGATTGCATATATACTTTATTTAAAAACAAAACGGGTGTGTTATTTATTTTTGGAAAGCTTTTTGTCTCCCCGTCTCATTGAGATACGACATGGTGCTGTTACCGGGAATAGTACGTGTGGAGCTGAGGTCAAACAAGGTCACCGTGAAATTATGAACATTCGAACTTCTGCAATATGGCACACTTCATAAATTTATAATAACTCTCTGTCTGCTTCGTTTCTATGGACAGGTTATACACATTGTGAAAGAACAATTTATTCTCGTCAAAGTATGATATGACTTAGAGGTGTTAGTTGACGGAGTTTGTGTGGAGCGACGATCAAACAGTATCACCGTCAAGTAATAGATGTTCGAAATTACGCCATCCCGTAAACGTTATACAAACCAATGGTGGCTTATATACGTTTCCTATCTATTCATAGCCACGTCATATACATTTGGAAATCCTACTATCTGCCGGTAAATACGGGATACCATGGGGAGCTATCAAGTGGTGCAGTACGTGTGGAGTGAAGGTCAAGCAAAGCCACCACGAAATGATGAATGTTCAAAACTGCGCTATTCCGCAGACGTTGTGCAATTTTGTCTACTTACATTAGGCCATATATACATCTATGTATGTACTGTATCCCCGCCAAGATCAGTCAAGGCATGGATTTGTAAAGTGGTTTCACGCTTGATGAGTATGCAGACATTTTCGTTTTGCAACACTTAAATTACTCCAACGATATTGGCGTCGGCCGGGACACGTATCTCGCCAGCAGGATCAAATAATCCACAAGAGAGAAGCGTGGTAACGGGATTCTGAGGAAAGTAACATTGGACAACAATGTGCCAATAAACTGGAAATACTTTCATCGCGATGTTACCAACATACAGGAGTTATTTGCAATTCTCTCCATTAAGGTTGCAAAGCTCCATTATCTAGGTTGAAAGGACACCTCAGCTGTCGTCACTAGGACACCTCAGCTGTCGTCACTAGGTACAACTATGACATGCTACATCCAGTAAGACCTTGAATAACCTAGCACGACCTTTGAGCCTTGTGCAAAATGCTTTGTGGAAAAGGGATCAAAGCCATGCATGATTCGCAATGTGTTTCCGATCGTTAGGAGTTATGACTTTGTCACGTTTATATCCAGCTGCATACATTTGGACACGTTTTTGTTAGGCAATTACGTTATTCATCATAATGGCAACGGCATCCATCATGCTCTGGGAAAAGACCTGTCACGTCATTGCCAGTTGTCAATAGCATGGGAAACCCAACTCTCATACCACGAAGGAACCACAGCATTCACACATACATTTGTATCTGAATTCGCGATACTTCAACCCCTGGAACGCATCGCCATTGCCCTATGTAAATATAGTTGCAGCATGCCTGGTGTCCGTTATCGGGGCAATGAAAAAGATATTCTGTCAAAGGAATAATATCACTAAGATATTCCAATAACCCCGGATGCTCTTTAGCAGTATTCGGTGCCCATAGCGTACCAAGCTTTTATTTAGTCGACCAGGCAACTGGTTCATTAGCAGATGCCCACTCCGGATGGCTGGGGTGGACATAGGACGTGAAGAGGCTGTCATGTGCATAAGAACATATAAGTTAATTAATACAAATATTTTGACACAAGATTGAGTTTGTGACCCTCAAAATGACATTCAAATTCAAAATTGAGGGTGGCATCCACCACCATCTATTTTCTCATCCCATGGGTGATATAAAAATGCCGTAGAAGAATAACATCACCTACAATTTGCGGAATGGCACAATTTCAAAAATGCATTTATCTTTAGATGGTGACCTTGTTCAACCTTCACTCCAAAGTTAGACCACCACTTTACAATGTCATGCCAATCAATTTGACATACAATACGCATAGGTATATCACATGGCCCAGTGTAGGTAGACGAAGTAGATAATTATGCAAACATTGTAATTGTACAACGTTTGCGGAATGGCGCAGTTTTGAACACTGATCACTTGGTGGTGACCTTGCTTGACCTTCACTCCACACTTACTACACTACTTGATAGCTAGGCTATAAGCCGCCATTGGTACAGTATAACGTTTGCGGGATGGTGCAATTTCAACATTTATCGTATGACGGTGACACTGTTTGGTGGCCGCTCCACACAAACTCCAACAACTGAAACCTCCAAGTGATATCTCATTTTGATGGGAAGAAATAGTTCTTTCGCGATGCATGTAACTTATTCATAAATTGAAGTCGATACATAGTTATTTAACCTAATAACGTTCGCGGTATTGCAAAAGTTCGGATATTCATCATTTCATAGTGACCTTGTTTGACCTTACCTCCACACTTACTATACAGTGTAACAGCTTCATGTTGTATCCTGTTTGGATAATGAATCTCCTGACTGGGAGACAATAAGCTTACAAAAATGTATGGCATGACTATTTTATTATTTAAAAAAAGTAGATATGCAACCATTGTAATTGTACTACGTTTGCGGAATCGGACAATTTCGAAATATTATCATTTGACGGTGACCTTGTTTACCCTTGGAGAAACGCTAGTTCTACGATAAGCCTCGTTGTGAAGGGGATATCTAGGGTATACAAATTGGGTTTTGTATGGGGTGGGGGACATTTAAGTCTGGCCTTTAAGTAGTGCCTATCGCTCGCCTATTGAGGAGACATAAACGAATATCATGAAGTTATATTGGTCAGAGCTAATTTGCAAATTCATGCGACAAATATGCATACTATGATTTGTTCACTGACGTAATCATACCCAGATACCATGAAAACATGCGTTTGGACACATCATTTTGATTGATTGGATGTTTACAATTCGATATATTCAGAAAAGTAGTATATATTTTTAAGGCGATGACTATTTTGAATATTAATGAGTTTATAGAAAAACGCTCAACGGTACTAGAGTGGCAACCGTCGGATTGTTGACCTAGAAGGTTAGAAGGTCACACACAAAAACAAGAAAATACCGTGCGGACCCTAATGCACGGTCCACCTTCAAAAGGGCCTTTGACTGCAAGACTAGTTCCGTAGATCTTGTGCAGGTCATGATGTTACATTTCTGTTGATGAACATCCATGCCCCACTTCTTCTCCCAGCATACTAGGGAGGATAGGTCTTCCTGGAGAATTCGAGAGTCGTCCATATATATAATTTCCTTGTACATGATGCAATCGTCAGCAAATAGACGAGTGCTGGAGTGAAGGTTGTTAGGTAGTTCGTTGATAAACAGGAGGAACAGGAGCGGCCCCAAGACCGTTCCCTGGGGTACGTCACTGGTGACAGGGGCTTGGTCGGATGATGCTCCGTCAACGACTACTTGCTGAGATAGTTGGACAGGAATTCAGTGATCCACCTTATGTGGATCCCCTGATCCCACAAAGATGTAGCTTTAACAGGAGTCGCTGATGAGGTATATGGTCAAATGCCTTCGAGAAATAGAATATAGCCAGGTCCATCTGCTTGCTCCGGTCCAGAATATTTGCTATTTCATGACTTAATGTCAGTAACTAGGTTTCACAGCTTCTCTTGGCCCTAAAACCATATTGGCAGTCAGTGAGGATTTTATGTTATGTGTATTACTGACCACGATATGCTCCTGCAGTTTGCAGCGCAGACTGCTTAAGGAAACTGGTTTGTAGTTGGCGGCAGTGTTTCTGTCTCCCTTTTTGAAAATAACTGTCACGTTAGCATGTCGCCAGTCATCTGACACGGATCCTTCTTCCAGCGACATATTGTAGATGATGGTGAGCAATGGGGCGATGGCATGAGCACACTCCTTTAGGATTCTTGCCGTGATTCCAACAGGCCCGGTGGCTTTGTGTGGGTTGGTCGGTTACAGGAGTTTCAGGACACCTTCTTCTGTAACCGTAATGCCAGGCATTGGTGGTAGGGGGGTGCCTTCCAAGGGTGGGGCGGTTGTAATGTCTTCTCTTGTGAACACCTACTTATAATGTGTGTTGAGAATATTTGTCTTGTCTTTGGGTTCTGCGTACAGCCTGCCTTCCTCTCGAAGATGGGATATACCTGTAGTATCCTTACGCAGTGACTTGAAGTAGTTCCAGAACCTCTTCTGGGCTGGTGGTCTGTCTATACTGTCGTCTTCGGAGTCAGGGGTGTCAAACAAGTTATTAAGTTTTTTTTTCAATCAAGGGTCTGAAACTTGATTCGATAAAGATTGCATCATGGTCAGAAATGCTTGGTATTATGTTGACGTTGTTGATTAGGACATGTTGTTTGTTGTGAAGAATAAGTCGAGGATATTTGCTGTGTCATCAGTAGTCCGGGTTGGTTGATGGACTATTTGTTCAAGGTCTTAATTTTGAGTGATTACAATAAGATGGTTAGATACAGCTGGATGCACACCATATGGACAGGTTGACTATGTTTCCCAGTCTATATCAGGCAGGTTGAAATCTTCCCCAAGCCATATATGAGAGTTGTGAGGAATCTTGTTGAGGCTATGTTGAATGCAGTCAAGTTGGTTTCGGTCATTTTCGCCAGGACGCCGATAATACGCTCCAATATGGAAATCTCTTGCACCTTTGATTTTCAACTTCACCCACAAGAGTTCACTTTGGGCGTCAACTTGCAGTTCTTCATGTTCACAGCTCACAAAGCGTGAGGAAATCAGCATTAAAACTCCTCCATAGCTACCTGCAGAGCTGCGTTTTCTAAATGGTGTAACTCAAGGGGAAGACCTCACTGGAATGGATGGAGTTCCGATGATGATGTCGGCCTGTGTTGATTCAATAAAATTTTCAATGAGAGTTTTTTTCCCTCGAGCGAACTGACAGTTCATCATAAGGATTCGCATGGGGAGGTCTTCCTGGGAAGGCTGTGTTCACTCTGGGTCTTACCTCTCGGTGAGTAGTCATTCTGTCTGTGGGGGGGGGGGGGCAATTGCAGGTGATGATGTGGCTCCATGGTGGTCAAAGCTGAGGTAAGAGCCCGATGTCTCGCATAAAGAGGATCTGAGGGGTTCACATGTGTTAGTGGAGTCACGTATACAGTTGTATTGCATAGCGTGGTGGAAAAATGGGTAGACCACAGTTTACACATTCCCAAATGACGTTTTTCAGCGCCTTGAAGACATAGTCGGGCATACCCATACTGTCTTGGTGGTTCCAAGTTCCACAAGAGTCGCATCTCACTCTAGGGGTAGTCCATTTCTCTGCCCAGGAGCATAATGAAAGTTTTTGACGATAACGATTAAACGACACGCTGTCAAGGCGGCTTGTTTGGTTAGCCAACTGCGCCATTATTCACATGTGCCCATCCACAAAAACAACTGGTAAACTACAACTAACTACAACTACAAAACACTACAAAACTAACAACTAACCTGCACAACGCAGCAAACGCCGGCTTAGCGCGTCTGTTTGTTTTATGTCTTTGTGCTCTATGCGAACATGCACATGCGCGACCTACTTCTCTTTGTTGCAAACACAGCAACCCCGAATTCGGGGATGCGTTTTGACGTCATGAATAAATTAAAAGCACGCGGGGGTTTGTTTCTAGCAAAGCAATTATATACCAAGCATGGTCACTCAGCGATCCGCCATTTAAGATTGGATGGTGGCGCCATCTATTGGATATAATATACAGCGCACAAATATGGCCGCCGAGCCAGGACGGCGTCCTTGTGGTGGCTCGTGTTGTGCCGCGTTTGGGTGCAACAGTTCATTAAAAAAAACATTTCTTTACATTTCCAAAAGACCCAACAAGGTAAGGAAAATAAGTATAATTATTGTAACGGTACCAGTTCATTTGTTTGGGCAGCCAACTAAATTGACACTGGCAGGCTGTCACTGCCACTGGTGTCGTGTAATCATAATATTACTGAGTTCCCATCTACATACTGATTTGAATAAGCTGTTTAAATAAAAATCGGAACCAGTATTTGTTTAAAAGTGTCAGTATTCGAAATCAGTAACATTTATTTGATCGACTGAATGCAAACAAACGGTTAGAAACGTTGTTTTAGACAATGAAATGTCGGTGACACGAATTAATGCACCACGTCCACGAGCACGGACGCCGCCGGATTTTGTATGTGTTAAACATCTTCATTATGCGGCTAGAATACTAGATGGAACACACTGCATGTGTAAATATCATCAGATAATCAGATAACTTTCCTGTGACGATTACAACGATATAGTTACTGTCGCGTAATTGGTTATTTATTACTGACAAATGAAACACAAAATATTATTGATAATTATAGCCACGTCATCCTGCTCTCGCTGCAGTGTCACACGACAGGATGTCCGCAATCATTTTATAACAGAATCGAAAACACGACAATCCTTCCCCACAGTTTCGAGTTAGGGGGTGTACGTGCTCGGCGGATGGCGATCACGTGTGCTACGACGAAGCACTGGCGACGCAACATCGGGAGCAGCAAGTCGCGGCGGAGAACCGAGTTTCAGTGGAGAAGCGAGATGACGACCGTCTTCGGCTGTCGACGACTGTTCGAGTCGGACTTCTCTTTTCGGCGTCTCGCGTCTCGGTAACCGTGGTGGAGTAGCAGCTCGCGTAGTTAGTGGAAAACGGATCTGGTCAACTGGTGGTTGCGCCCGCATGGGCAAGACTTTAACCCTGTGACGCATCTGGTCGACGTGACGACGATGAACCCCGTCAGCACACTGGACGGTGAACATGCGAGTGCCCAGAGAAGACGTTATTCGACCGGGAATCCACTTGATCTTGCAATTCACGCCGTAGTTGCGAATGAAGACGTGGACTCCGATCGCGAACGTGGTCGAGTGTATTGGTTTCTCCGGCTGCTTCTTCTCGGCGTGAGGTAAAGACGACTGGAGCAGAGATAGCGGCGTTCGAAACTGGCGACCCAGCATCAAATCCCCAGGAGTTCTTCTGGTAGTGCAGTGAGGTGTGCTGCGATACTCTCTCAGAAAGTCTCTAGCGGCTTGGTCTTTTCCCAGACCTTCCTCCCCCACAGAACGCTGCATCGCTCTCTTAAAGGCGCTCTGCCTCTCCATTTGAAGACGGAATGGCGCGGAGGTCATGTGTAGGATGCCATTCGATCGGCACCAGTCTGCGAATTCTTTTGACGCAAACTGAGTACCGTTGTCCGATACGAGGGTCTTTGGTAGGCCCCAGCTGGTGAACAGCGCATCAAGAGCCGTGATGGTTGTCTCGGTCGTTGGGTAATTCGCAAGTCGAATGACGCTGGGCCACTTGGAATATGCGTCCATTGCCAGCAGCCACATGCTTCCCAAAAATGGCCCTGCGAAATCGACATGCACTCTATCCCAAGGGTTGTCGGGTATAGGCCAGGGCGAGAGATTTGCTGGTGGCGCCGGTGCAATGACGGCGCAAGTGTTGCACGATTTGCAGCATTCTTCGATGGCATTCTCTATCACTTTCGCTTGCAGTTCCTGCAGTACAACAACGCGACAGTCTCGTAGTAGTACGCCTTGCACCTCGCAGATCTCTGTTTGCGCATTTATGAATGGTTGCAAATTGTCCGACTGTCCTCGTCTTGAAGATGTAATCCAGCCATCGCGTACGCAACTTAGCACCTCAGACAAGACAGCGTCTTTCGTTGTGTAGCCAGCAACGGTTCTGGGCGAGATCGGGGAATCTTCTACAGCCTGTAGCACAATCTCATCTACTTCCGTGGTGATTTGGCTGACGGCCTCATCGTGGTCAAATGCGAGATCTGGACCGACAGGGAGTCGTGAAAGAGCATCAGCATTACAGTGCTCTGCGGAAGAGCGATAGCGAATGTCATAGTCATGGCCCATCAACAGCAATGCCCAGCGCTGCAGGCGCTGTAGCGACATCACTGGAAGCGACGTATCTGGTCCAAAGATCGTCAGCAGTGGCTTGTGGTCGGTTAGAATGGTGAAGTGACGACCACTGAGATACTGGTAGAATTTCGGGACGCCGTATATAATCGACAACGCTTCTTTTCCCCCTTGCGCGTAGCCTCTCTCTGCCTTTCTGAGCGTCTTGGAGGCGAACGCGATAGGCTCTTCACTACCATCAGGCAGTGTGTGCGAGATTACGGCTCCGATGCCGTACGGTGACGCATCAGTGGCTAGTACGATCGGTTTGACTGGATCGAAATGCACGAGCCGTGTCTTCTCTGCGAGCATTTGTTTCAGCTGCACGAACGCGGTAGCGCACTCAGCCGACAAGTGCCAAGGAGTGTCCTTGCACCGCAGCTTGTTTAGTGGAGAGCAGACAGACGCAAACGCTGGAATGAACTTGCCATAGTTGTTCATTTTTCCAATGAAACTCTCAAGTTGTTTGACGTTTTCTGGAGGTGGGTACTGGACGATCGCCTCAACTCTCTCATCAGATGCTCGCAAGCCATCTTTTGAGATGATGTGGCCCAGGTAGGAGACCTCTTTTTTGAAGAACGCACACTTGCTGAGTTGCAACTTGAGTCCGTAGTCATCCAGTGCAGAGAGGACACGTCTCAAGTTTGACAGATGTTCTTCGGTCGTCCGTCCTGTGACGATGAAGTCATCCAAGTATGCAGCGACTCCTGGGATTCCTGCAACCACATTGTCAACCAATTTTTGAAAAATGGCTGGCGCAGGAGAAGGACCGAAGCAGAGTCTGTTGTACTGGTACAAGCCCTTGTGTGTGTTGATGACGAGCCGTTTTTTTTTACTCGTCATCCAGCTCGACCTGTAAATATGCATCTCGCATATCCAGCTTGCTGAAGTGAGTACCCCCTTGCAACTTTGCGAACAGTTCCTAAATTCTGGGAATTGGGTGTTGCTGTACATGTAGACACAGATTGACTGTTGCTCTGTAGTCTCCGCAAATTCTCACGTTGCCATTTGGCTTTTGTACAACAACGATGGGGGTAGCCCAGTCCGAGTAATCAACCTTTGTGATGATGTTTAGTTCTTGCAGACGTTTCAGTTCTTTCTCAACTGCGTCGAGGCGCGCGAAAGGAACGGGTCTGGCTTTCAAGAACCTCGGCTGCACGCCTTCTCTCAGTTGCAGATGCCCTTTTGTTTTGTTGCACCGACCCAAGCCAGGACTGAAGATGTCCGGGTGATCAGCAATGACTTTCTTGACTTCAAGGTCGTCTGCTTCTACAGCGTGCACGTCAGTTGATGATAGTGCCGTGGTGCTCACTGTCGGGTAGAGCAGCGAGTTGACGTCGGCTTGGAATGCCTGTATCCAATTCAGTCCAAACAACGAGACATCGCTGTCGACGATGATTAGCGGTAGTTGCAGGACTGTCGACCCGTACTGAACGTCAACAGTACATTCACCTCTCACGCTGATCTGACGCTGGCCGTAGGCGCAGAGTCTGACTCTTGATCTGCAGAGCCGGGGGGAACCGATTTTCTTCCAGAATTCTTCTCCAGCGAGCGCGATTGGAGCCCCCGTATCGACCTCAAACTCGGCTTCATGGCAATTAATTAGCAGCGCCAGACGCGGCTTATTGACAAGGTCATGTGCGAACAAGGTCATGATAGTCATCGAAGCAATGGTGCAGTCAATGGCGTTGCTTGTCTTGCTCGAGCGTTCGGAGTGGCAGACTGATTTTATGTGGCCTACTTTTTCACACTTGTGGCACTCGGCTTTCTTGAAAGGACATGCAGCTCTCAGATGTCGCCGATCTTGTCGAGAATCGGGCGCATGAAATTTCTCGTACTTGTGGGTGCCCATCTTGGCTCGTCGCGGAGGACGCACTTTCTCCACAGCCAGGACTTCCTGTGCATGCCCTGGTGTAGGCCCATGTGCAGGCCCCTTCACGGTGGCATCACTAGCAGCTAATGCCACGTAAGAATTTGCTGTCTTTAGTCTTTCAAGAGTTGGCGACGAATCCCTGAGACAAGCCCGGCGGACCGTCGTGCGGAGTGTTCAACACAATCATGTCGCGAATGAGCCGGTCAAATGCTGTGCCGAAATCGCAGTCACGCCCAATGCTGCGCAGATCTGCCACCCAATCTGAATACGACCGACCAGGTTTCATTTTGCATTGATAAAACTGGTATGAGGCAGCCAGCTCGTACAATGACTCTTTATAATGTTCATCGAGCCTCTTGATTACCTGGTCAAACGTGGCAGTAGCTAATTCAGATGTGCTAAAGAGTTTGTTGACAAGTTGGTACGTGTTTGCCCCTATCCAGGACAGAAAGTACGCCTTTTCTTGTCTGGGTCAACAACAGCATGCGCGATCAAATGCTGCGTAAGCCTCTGCATGTAGGTCCCCCATTTCTCACGACCGAGTTCATAGCTTTGGAACGATGGCACACTGCTCGTAGAGACTGCTTGTGCGTTTGTGGTAGTGGACGGAGCTGAAAGCATGGTCTGTTGCATGGCAGCAGCCAGTAAGTTTCGTAGATCATCAGGACTCAATGATATTGCCATTTTGACAGCTGTCACGTTTGACGCTGAACGTGCCGAAGGCGAAGGCGAATGTCAACAATGCTAACATGCACTCGTTACCGTTCTTTGCGATGTCAACGAGTTTACGTGGGCGATACAGTTAGCAGTGCGAAGACCACTGCGTCACGATATCCCACTCTGACACCGTTTTGTCGCGTAATTGGTTATTTATTACTGACAAATGAAACATATATGCATAGAGAGAGAGAGAGAACGTAAACAGACAGAACGACGCGAACGCACGTGATTATAGCGACGTCATCCTGCTCTCGCTGCAGTGTCACACGACAGGATGTCCACAATAATTTTATAACAGAAACGAAAACACCAGTTTTGTCCAAAAATAATACATTTATGCGTTTGTTTACATCGATGTGGTGCTTTCTGCTGCCACCTATGGTATTAGTTAATAAACAATTTCTGAGAGGTCTGTGAGGCTATTGCGTTTTATTTATGAAAAGTAGTCGTCTGACAAGTGTCATGTTCTATTGAAGTAATATCATATTTAATACATTCAATATATTACCAAGGTGATGAATATCATTATGCACTTGTATACTCATCACTGGTAGAAGAAAGATCAAAATACATAAAGAAATACTTTAGAATCAGACCCAATTCTTTGAAAATTAACCATATGTTTAATGTACATAATGTGAAACAGTTGACAGTTTTTTCCAGATTTAACAAAGTTTGTCTATCTAACAAATTCCCTGTCAAAACTGTAAATTGCATATAAGAAACATTGTAGCTTACAGTTAATTTACTAGTCATATAATTACTACATGTAAATTATTTCAAATTGTACAATGCATGTATAATACGTGGTTTATTTAATATTACTTTACATTATTTGGTTTCCACTAGTGATTACAAAATTATCGAAAACACTTAATACAGTAAGGTAACTGAATGTTTTATGCATTGTGTGTTGTTTATGTTTTATATACTGTAAATATGATTTATATAATAGAAGTGTAGATGTTCTTAAAAACACAATATGTTATATTAAAATGTACTTGAGAGCGAAAATGATCTGTGAGGCTATTACATTTTGTTGATAAAAAAGGAGTCGTTGTCTGACATGCGTCATGTTCTATTGAAGTAATATCATATTTAATACATTCAAGATATTACCAAGTGAGATCACAACAGGTAGGCAAAACGTGGACAGTAGCTAAATCATTTTTCTGTACCAATCACTAAATTTCAATTGTGATTAATTGATGGCTGTAGTGTATCACAATGGGACACGCCACAGAGTCAGAGTGTGCATGCGGACTTAAATAGTAGTAAATTAAGTAATTGTACACAATACAAATGATATGTTTAAGCATTGTTGTAGAATTAAAAGTAGTAATGATCCAGTGCCAATATGTTTTAGACCTATTTGCATTGCTGCTTTTAGGCTATGCTAATGTTGTACGTTACTCTTAAATGTTGTAGAATCAAAAGATGGCTAATTAATATCAGAAGGGGAGATCTTGACAAGACAACAGCTGAGTACAGGATGGGATGTTTACTGTCAACGTCGCTGTCAGTAGCTGAACACAACTACAGCGCAAAGCCACTTTCACCTAAATCCACAACAGAATTAATGGGGGAAAGATCACCTTATCAAATACATGGTATATGTGCGTACAACCACTGCATTCATACCTTCTCATCCACAAACCACTTTTTAGCTGTGTGATATCTTAATGGAAATGTTTTAAAGATAATATAAATATTTAATGCATGTCTGGTGATATATTTGAATGTTCTGCTTTCCCTAAAAGTGTTTCCCAATCAAAAATCATCCATGCAACCGGGGCATGGTGTTGCATGGGTATGGAGATAAAATAGTGCATTTAATTATAAAAAATTTACTTTGTATAGGAACTAGTTCATTTGTAAAGCAAAAAAGCACGTGAACCCCCGTCAAACTCTGCACTCTGCAGAGGACATTGTTGATGCAGCAAGATCACTTGGTATGAGTAACACATCTTGCAATTTCTTCATGGGACAACTGAAGAATTGTAACCAGTCAAACAAAGGTTTGTATATTCACAAACTGTAGTTTTTGTAGTACTTAGCAATAATAGTTAATAAAGTAGCAGTACAATTTTGCAAAGAACTGAGTGACAGTTCTGCAAATTACTAACATGTATCAATGCAATGTATTGACAGCTGGTGTGTTTAATAAATAAATCTCCCTGCAATAATGTGCAGTCAAATTGTTAATATTTTCTTTTAAAAAGTTGTTTGTGTTGGTTATTGCTTTTAAACAGATTGTAAATGTTCTGTTGGTCTGGACCTACTTGGAGTTATTATTCTACATTTTACCTAGATTATTAGTAAATTGAATTGATGCATTTCACTTGGAAAATACTTGAGAATGGTATATTTCACCTACGTTTTGTAGTAATAAGTGTGACACTTATTATTGACTTTTTTAAATATTCTATATTAAAAAAATGTAACAGTCACTACCTTCGATACAGGAATGTTGTTGGAAAGAAACATTTAGTCATTCATTACTTTCTCTACATTGTTTAAAGGCAGAAGCCTGCACCTTTTAAAAATTACTTTTTATATTGATGTTAAATTTGTTTGAATTTCATATACATTCCTGCAGAGGCAATCAATACAGACATGGATACATCTACAGAGATGCTCTAGCTATGTTGTTATTGCAGGCAGCTAACATTTCAGTGGGGGACTCAGGGCAGTCCAGTGAACAGTTATAAATAGACCACGGGCCAGAGAGAAAAGGAAAAAATGTGAAAATTGACCACTCACTCAGAGACACATGCATTGCATGCACACACGCACGCACATACACACACCATGTATACTATTTAACTGCTCATCTAAAGTGTTTGCCTAGGTCAGCGATGGACAGATGAAAATAAATCCCTTGCCTTGGGGATTTATTCCCAGAGTCATAAGGCATACATTGTGTTGGAGCGCCACCTCACTACGCCATCGTCAAGTACGATTCAAAGATTTGTTAGGGGAATTCCTACCGTTGTCGGATTTTCTAGTAGCATATTCCAGCTACTGAAGATAAAGTGCAGGACCATGAATGAAAACATGCGGATATGTGTGGTAATCGTTGACGAAATGAGCTTGCGTAGTGAAGTGTCATATGACCGCGCCCGTGACACTGTGGACGGTTTAGTTGAATTACCAGAAAAGCGACCAGTACCCTGCAATGAAGCCCTCGTCTTTATGGTGAGAGGACTAACAGTGAACTGGCAGCAGACGCTGGGCTTCTTCTTTGCAAAGAATGCAGCAGGTGCCAATGACCTGCCTAAGCTACTGATGACAGTTGTGACAAAGTTACGGGAAATCAATGTGCTACTTGTTGCTGTCGTGTGCGACCAGGCATCGACAAACCGATCCCTCTACGCCAGTCTATGACATGTATACTCCTGTAAAAGAATATTTGATTTAATTGTCCCTTATTGAATATGAGCTATTCTATTTTACCTTTAATAATCTACTAGATTAACCAATAGTACTTTTTATATTGATATTACAATTTAATGAGTCAATAAAATAACTCAATTGCTGGGGATAATTTCAATGTTAGATTCTCATTCAGCACATCTGAAATTTGTCATCTTATGTTAATGAACGCTTTGTACGACACTCCACATATCCTTAAGAATTTAAGGAACACTCTCAGGAAGAATCGTGTTGTTTTTGCAAGCGGTGCAACGGTTTTTTATAATAACAGTAAGGTTTTGTTGTATTTGCAATATTCCTGTTTATTACAGCAGTTTCCTCATGTTGTCAAGTCGAACACAAAGTTTGTTATTTCATGTCAAATCATTTAGTGTGAAATTATCTTTCATGGGTGAATAAAGAAATCATTTATTTAAAGATTGAAAATATTAATCTGAAATGGGATGAGCACAAAATTAATTGAGGAGGCAGCTGTAGGGTTTTGAAACATCAATAAGATCTTTATTGTTATGTTTTGTAATATTACCAATAAGGTTTTGTAATGTTTTGTGATATTTGTAATATATTATCAGTTTTTAATGGCACCTAGATTTGAGTAGCATTGCATGTTTTATAATAGGGTTATTCAGTGTCAAAACAATTAGTGTTGATAATATAATTATTTTGGCTAACCCTCCTCTGAATTAGCATGAATTTCATATACCAATTGACACATATTGTGGAAACAACAACGAACTTTTCATTACATGAAATCAGACATGGTGAGGCTTTTAGTGAATGGTTTGACATGGAAGTGCCAAACAATGATAAATTATATTAACAATACTTAAAATTAGTTATCACATCGCTTTAGTAATTTATAATATGTTATTCATACATTTAGCATGATAGAAGTAAAAGTTCATGTTAAACAAATTCGGAAAAAGCAACATGTAATATGTGACTGTTCGTTGTTTTTGTATTTGTCATAGACTAGCTCCATGTCTTTGAATTTCTTTGAATGTGCATAATATTAATACTATTATAGGTTGCCTTGTGGAAAGATGTAAAGGCATTCTACATCGCTGACAACAACATGCCATTTTGAATGGCACCAAAGCTGATAGCTACCCATGTTTACTTACCACCATTTTCGCCAATGCGGGTGATAACAGTTATTTAGTTATTGGAAAGTGTGGTATTTAAAATGTTGTTGATGTCACTGACTCACTGTGTAGTTCTTGTAAATGTGTATCTTACTGTGAAATGTTATTATACTCTTTTGTGAGACCAAATGAGAATATCTAATGAAACAGGTGATTGTAATTTCAGGCGTCCCATAATTATGCATACAATATTACGCATGCGGAGGAATAGTTTATGTTGAAGCATACCTACATGTCAATAATAATTTAAAGTTTGATCATGCGCATTTGTTACAGGTCAATCTCGCTGCACAGGTTTGTTCAAACACGGTATACAGTGGTTTGACGATTATAGCATCACTTGGGAAGCTACGGATTGAGGCACAAATGACTGCTGAGTTTCTAAAGCAAGTGATTGACGTGTTCGATTTACTGAATGTCAGGTCATACGGCAGAAAGTGGAAACAGCAGCGACAAAGAACTTCACCATCTAAAGCAGCTGAAAGAAGAGGCGGCCATGTGGCAGGTGGCGAGCAAAACCAGCAATACGAGACCACCACGCTTTGGATGACTGATCCAGAACATAAATGCAGTAATTAATATGCATGATTAGTTTGTTATGTATGGTCCATTACGTTTCTTGCTGACTGGACGACTCAACCAGGACTGTCTTGAGAATTTATTCTCGCAGATCAGAGGAAAGGGGGGCACCGGTTTAACCCGTCAGCTAATGAATTCCGCTTCGCCTATCACAACATGTAATCTCCTATTGGTCAAAATCCCATCAGTCAATTGTGCTTATGACAATGATGTAATGCTTACGAGTTTACATCGCATAACAAGTACCGTGTTGTGCAGCAATGAAACACACGAGGAGTATGAATCAACACCAAAAAGACAATATTTAACAGAGAATGCAGTGGAGTTATTCCAAACCACCAATGATTTTGAAACACCGACTGAAGTCAGTAATGTTCTTGCCTACGTCGGTGGCTACCTGGTACACAAGCTCCAAACATCCCACAATGTTGCCTGCAAGCATTGCATTTCAATGTTGACAGTTACTGACACCAATGTAGTTGATGATGGGCAGTTGTACCTGCATCTTAGAGCATACAGCCACAAGAAAGGTGGACAACTTGTTCGCAGACAAGATCTCAAGTATGCTTGCTAGTAGGCACATACCGAGGGACTTAACGAAACATGTCTATGACCACGTTGCTCTGGCAACGTTAAATGTTTCTTGTCACAGTGACATCGTCAAAGATTTAATATCTATGTACCTGAGATGTCGTCTCAATTACTATTTTAAATACGAGACGAGGCGATTGATGCAGGAAAGGAAAAACAAGCGCAGCCGGAAGGCTAAGTCTGTTCTACACCAGTGAATACAGGACTTTGTCATGTAATCATGGATGTAGGATATTTGCCCACTGGTAATTTGTCCAGTGGTTGTTAACCCAGCGCCTAAGTGTGAATACGGTCATTCCCTCAGTTGTGAAAAAAACATTAAATGAAGGACATTTTAAAAATCATCTATTTATTAAAGAGATTTTGAGTAAAAGTTATTAAAATTATTAACTGAATTATGTTATTGATAAATTGTTGAACATTTGCAATACATGTAACATCATTGTAATTTGTTGACTGATTGAAAACCAGTTTTTAAATACAAATACAATTTTTGTGAAGACTCCATTTATTCATGTTCACTCGTAGGCCTAAACAAACAAAGTGTTGTGTTTCCGGTAACGGGCCAAAACATAGGTAGGGTAGGCAGGGAAAGTTTTTTAAAAAGTTGCATTATGAGATGGTCCATTTTTAGATCTATACAAATTTCCAGTGAGTCATCGTACCCCATACATTGCATCACCTAAACCAAGAAAAATCATTAGGGTCGGGTTTCTGGAAACACATTTTTTTGCTTATGCCTTCCTAAATGTATGTGTACATGTAAGCATAAACATACTTATGCGATTGTGTGTGTGCATATGTGGGTGCACGAATGCATGAGTGCAAGCGTACATGTTTATGTTTATGCATGTGGTCATGCTTGCATGTGTGCGTACAACTTCGTGGGAGTTTGACCTGTGGGTAAGCATTACAAAAATGAATTTTCTGGGTAAATTTCATTTCGACAAACTGTCCATATTACAATTGTTTGGTACATTCCAATGATATTCCAAAGCAATATCAACTATATACCATTGTCTTAGTACTTGATACTAATTACTTTTGTTTACGTATACGCAACAAATAAGTATAACAATGCAACCGATATTATTCATTATAGGCGTATGCATCACAGGAGGAGGTTTTATTTTCTGTATGTTGATGGAGGTGTTAGTGACTATCAAAGAGGCTACTATCAACAATTAACAAACAGATTTGGCAAACTGATAGACAAATTAATGTTGCCTGATACGAATCATAGTTTTTATTTATTGCACTTGATTACGTATTAAGACGCTATTATTATAATAATGTAATGATGTTTAAAAAATAAAAACTTGCAACATCTACTTAAAAAATATGAATGCTTTTCAAAAACCCGGATGTATTGTTATTGTCCTATTCAGTTTGCGATCTAAGAAACATTGCTAGCATATATATGAATTGAATTACACATAATGGTAACTGACTGGCTAATGTAAAATCACATTTATAACTGTAATTAATGTGGTTACAAGTACACTATGCACAAATTATATAAATATCTTCATAATAATTTCAGTTATGGCCTTTTATTAAAATATGTCACAGTCTTGACTTTGCAAAAAACATGTAAATAAATATATACATTATTTGCTTTGCTTGCCTTATTAATTATTGGTAGGGATTAATTAGGTTACTGGATTACTGGGTGGTATAAATTGATGGTTGTACTCAATGTGTTTATAAACATGAAGAAATTATTTAGAAATATGTATATATAACTTTTAAAAAATATGAAGTTTATGGCAATTCAATCAAACATTTATTCATATTATTGAGCAAAAAACAATGGCTTTGTGATTTACTACTTGTAAAGTAAACAATCTATTCGATATGGCAACAATGTTGGTATACCACAATGTTACCGACTGGTAAGTAGATGAGCATCGTACGTAGACGACAAGTGTTTGCAAAGTAAACACTTATGGTTAGTGACATCAGAGAAACAGCAACGATTCATCACCTTTTGGCTTTGCAGGCACCTGACCGATCGATACGCCCAAACGGCGCCTTTGTTTACTACATATACCTACCCAAATATAACATGTATAGACAATATGTGGTGTAATAGCGAAGATTACACCAAATTATATAAAAATCAATGTATATGTATACACGGTGGAACTGCCGACATTACTTAAATACGCGTACTTACCATGTGCTCACCAGAAGCACAACATCGACTGACAGTTACAACATGACAACAACAAGCATCTGATTTGATTCATTGGCAGTGTCCCGGTGCCTGACACTTTTTCGGCGTTGTTGATAATTCCATTGATAGTTGTTGCTATTAAACTCCATTAGTCTGACACTGGCACATCACTTCACCTCGATGATTGATGGGATAGTGAACCATGCATTTGAGTGGTGACTGTTGCCTCAAGTACGTAACGTATTAACCGTTTTCCTGTCTGTTTACATGGGCGCCACAACGCGGTTAACTCATTGACGCCAGACGGGGCCACGCACGTAAAAATCAATGGCCGCCCCATTGTTAATGCGTACAGTGATTATGCTTGTTTGTAGGGCAGAACGCTCTCGCTGCAGGCACGCAACACGGAAAATTCGTGTTTTTGTTTTGGCGCTCCTGTGAAATATACTTCACAATGCCATCAAGTTGTTGTGTTGTTGGATGTACAAATCGTTTATCAAACGTGTGTACTGTTAGATTTTATAGAATACCATTTGATTGTGAAAAACAGTGCGAAATGGATCACAGCAGGATTGGTAGCGACCAATTCTGCACACGTTTATATATACGATACCAATCTAGATCTGAGAAAAAAAACTGAAAAAATATAAAATGCTTGTTCTAAAAATATTTGCATTTTAAACAAATTGAAACATGTGTTACCTCTTCATATTAAAATAATATTGTATAATTATTTAATGGTGCCACACATTAATTATTGCATCACGGCATGGGGCTTTCAATCAAATAGAATAATAAAACTTTAAAAAAACTGATAATTGTTAATAAGTAATTATATTTCACACACAGAACCACTTCACACAAAATTCAACTTGTTAAAAGTAGATGTCATCATTAAATACAACAATTAACAATTGTACTGTAAATATTTACACAATGACTTACTCGTTTATTTACAAAACTGGAGGGTAATGTTTATCTATGAGCTACATAATCATGATACAAGAGTCAAGAATAAAATATACACTTCTACAATTAAACATGAATTTGCAAAGAAATGTCTTAGGCATTATTTGCCACTTTTACGAAATAACATTCCCGATATAGTCAAAGAAAAGCTTAATTCACATAGTTCACAAGGATTTGCCAAGTATGTTAAAGTAACATGCACAAGGCAAAATTGCTATATATGTAGGCAAAAGAACCGACAACCACCTGTCAACTTCATACAGTACAAAGCAGTGCCTTAACGACAAACACAATAATCATGTAAGCTCGCTCACACTACGCACATGCTCACATTCATATTATGCTTTTGTTTGGGAGAATTTGATTTGGGTGATGTATTGATACAGATAAATTTCTATCACAAAACGTGGCTCCTCGATAGCGACTACCACTTCTTAGAGGAGTCTCCTGACACTACTTTTTTGTTATTTACCATGTTTACCATAATGTGTATATTTGTATTATTTTTTGACATGGTTGTATTGTATGTATGTATTATTTGAAATGTCTGGGTCAAATAAAACTAATTCTTCTTCGTCTTCTTTTTTAAACTGGCCCTACGTATCAAGATTATGTCCCTTCATTGTTTGCCTTCAAGACAGCTGCAGCTGGTTGCGAGCGTCACGTGGGTGAGGAAAGATTCCAGAGAGCAAAAAGAAGAATGGTCCCGAAAACCGAGTAGGAGAGAAAATACAAGAAACTGAAGAAACATGCTTTCCACAAAAGGAAAATTCCCATGGTTTCTGGTGGTTTGCCTAATTGTTTTCAATTGTTCTAGACAGCAACTAAGGGTTCACATAATAAAAAAACACTTATTAACGTTGTTTGTGCAAAAGTCATCACCCTTTGTTACTGAAGTTATGTAAATATTGTTGGCAACACGTATATAAATGACCAAGTCACACTTAGTCATACCAGCGACTTCCATGTGCAATTGAATCAGGGAGTAATACATGTGACCTTTCTTCAAATCCCTTCTCTGTCAATGCAGAAGATACTGTCACCAAATTGTATGGGATCCTGTTCCTTCAATGAAAATGGGCACTTTACTTCAACCAGATTGTCACTGTGACAACCACATGATCTCACACTATCTGGAGAGGCACCGAGATAGCGGTATCTCTCATTCACTAATAGACCAGTCTTCTTCAGTCTGGCCTCAGTGTCGTATGGTCTGCCAGTTGTCTTATAAACAGTGGCGGCCTCTGTCTTGTTATCCAGTCTCCATTGTGTCAGTGTGTAGATAAGGACGATAACGATTAAAGGACACGCTGTCAAGGTAGCTTGTTTGGTCATCCAACTGCGCCATTATTCACATGTGCCCATCCACACAAACAACTGATAAACTACAACTAACTGCAACTACAAAACTAACAACTAACTTACATAACACAACAAACGCCGGCTTATCGCGTCTGTTTGTTTACGTCTTTTGCTGCTACCCTAAATTCGGGGTTGCTGTGTTTGGCAACAAAGAGAAGTAGGTCGCGCAGGCGCATGTTCGCGTAGGGTAGAAAGATTTTACCGGGATGCACGTAAGGACATCTTGTACAGATCAGCTGTCTGCTTTGAACAGCGCATGCAAAAAGGGGTATGTGTCATTTTATTAAATGTTTACATGTTATTACGCATTAAAGAAAATATGGTATTACATTTTATTCCAGTGTGTGAGTGTGTGCATGTGCGTGTGTGCATATTGTTAACAATGTCCATAAGATTATTTGGAATCAATAATGTGTAAATGCATTCCACATATTGTCTGCTCTAGGTGAATCATAAGCGTATGAGGGATATCGACTTCTCCAGTGGTGTCCATAAAGAAAGGAGGAAGACAATCCGCAGCCGTCCAGCTCCTCAAAGAAAAATACATTCCATAAACAATGAGGACACCCCAGCAGTAATAGAACCAAATGATCCAGATGCCTTGAGGAAACTGTGGGATGTAACTGTCTGATGTTATGCCATTATATAACAAAGAGGTGTATAGGCATGAAAGTGACACCGACACAGCTTCAGAGACTGAAGAGGTCGTACCCCTTCCTGTGGTTTTGACCAGTATCTATCGGCCACAGTATGGGCATCTCACTATGCTTGAGCTGAGAAACTTAGGTCGTGAAGTGTACGAACATGTTATGATGCCAGATGTTGACAGGTCTTTCAGCTAACTCGTGAACAGGCGCACACTCCAACATGGGAAATATTCCAGGCTGGGAGGGTCACTGAAAACAAAGTTCATTATGTACTAACTTGCCGTGATCGCACGGATGCAAAGAATCTGATTTGTAAAATTATAGATAATGATAGCCATTTCACTACCCCTTCTACACAGCGGGGACTGGATAACGAGGAAGGGGCCCTCACTCTTTATGAGACAACTATCAGACCATACCACGCTGAGACCAGGCTGAAGAGAACTGGTCTATTAGTAAATGACAGATACCCCTTATCTTGGTGCCTCTCCAGATAGTGCGAGTTCTTGTGGTTGTCACGACGACATTCTGGTTGAAGTAAAGTGCCCATTTTTATTGAAGGGACAGGACCCCATAACATAACTTGGTGATAGTGCCTTCTCCATTGACAGACGTTGTATTTTGAAGACAGGTCACATATATTACTCCCAGACTCAACAGCAGATGGAAGTCGTTTGTGTAACTGAGTGCGATTTGGTAATTTATATGTTGCCAACAAGATTTACATAACTTCAATAACAAAGGATGATGACGTTTGCAGAGACATAGTTAATAAGTGTACTTTAATTTTTTAACCATGTGATGCCTGAGTGGCTATTAAAAACAATTGAAAAAAGCTTGAGCAAACCAACAGAGATTATTGGAATTTGCTTGTGTGGAAAGCAACCCAAAAGGAGGATGGTGACATGGTCAGAGGCAACTTGCTGTACCAAACAATACAATTATGCATGTTACCATTATGCATGTCAGAAACTTTCATTTTTCATATCCAATATGTATTTAATTGACCTGATAGAGGCTTTCATCAACGTATCACGACTTCATCAGTACCGTTGATGCTGAATGACGTCATCGTACACGTGAGGCAGTTCGTAACTGCTCTCGTCTCTGCTAATGGTTTTCCTGATCCAGATTGGCTTCCTTGATATGCCGGATTCTTCTATCGGTTTCCTTGTCTACAATTTTTACTCCCTCACAAACTATGAAAAGGACGCCATAGGCGCGGCAACAGGGGGCAGCTGCCCCCTGGAATTTCGCAAGGGGGGCTATGGTTCTGCCCCCCAGTAAATGTGAGCGTGAATGTTCAAGGGCGGGTGGAAATCGAGGTTTTATGAGAGGATTAAGGTGTTTTTGGCGACCGTGAAAGTTGGGTGCATTTGGAGGGCAAAGATGGTGTTCTGCCCCCCACCCCAGTAATAAGCGATTAAGTGGCGCAATTTGTATAATTAATTAATTAACTAATAAAACATATATATAGCGTGGTTATTTTCATCATCGGTTAAACGTTTTGAGACAAGTAATGGAGAAACGTCTACACGAGTTGATGGATACATACATACATACATACGTGCATAGTTACACAGATACATACACACATACATAGTTACATATATACATACATAGTTATATACATACATGCACACTTACATAACTACATTACATTATAGCTATATTTCCGTAAATGCATGATTAAGCTTGATAGGTCGTAATGAATGTTTAAAGACCTGTATTTAACACCCGTTTATGAAAATTCCGTAATAATGTCTGTGTGTATTTTTAAAGGTGAGCGAGAGAGAGAGAGAGAGAAAAGAGAGAGAGAGAGAGAGAGAGAGAGAGAGAGAGAGAGAGAGAGAGAGAGAGAGAGAGAGAGAGAGAGAGAGAGAGAGAGAGAGAGAGAGAGAGAGAGAGAGAGAGAGAGAGAGAGAGAGAGAGAGAGAGAGAGAGAGAGAGAGAGAGAGAGAGAGAGAGAGAGAGAGAGAGAGAGAGAGGGGTCGTAATGCTTGTAGGTATTTTTAAATACATCCGGCATAAAGACATTTAAAGTTTTAATAGTCTTCAAGCGGTGTAAAACCGTCGTGATTTAGCCGCTTTTGTACGTGTTCGTTGTCGTGAATAAAATGTAAAAAAACTAGAAAACGACTTTTCGAACATTGGTGGCCTCTATTATCCGTCTCCAGATCCCCCAGAGGACAGAATGCATACATATGTACATAATACTATAGCCACACGATACAGGCGTAATCAGTAGCGTCCTAGTAAGGGTGGCGGGTGCTTACATACCCATTTTTTATAGTGATTTGTATATATGTAGCGTAGTTACCTTCGTAATTGGTTAAACGTTCTGAAACAAGTGATGAACAAACTTATATACGAGTTGGTGGGCCAGCTTCTTTCCTGTCGAACTTTTACCCGTGCCTAGTCGAAGCGTAAGGTCGAGTGTTTAAGGCTGTTGAACGCGCTTATCGCAGACCTGCCTACCCCAAAAACTTCTTGTCAGTAATCCATCTTCCCATTTACACTGATTTTCAGGAATATACGCTTCCTGTCAGTAATGCAGAACCACCATGTAAGATATTGTCACCGGGGGGGGGGGGGGGTAGCGACAGGTCAAACCCATTAGTTACGCTGTCATCAACATCACGTACACTCTAGCCTAATCAACTCTAGTATGATAAATGATAGACGGGGGGGGGGTAGCGATGGACCAAAACCATTATATTACACTGGGTCAAAACCATTAGTTACACTGTCATCAACACCACCTACACTCTAACCTACTCAACTCTAGTATGATAAATGATAGACGGGGGGGGGGGGGGGGGGGGTAGCGATGGACCAAAACCATTACATTAAACTGTCATCGACATCGCCTAGACTGTAGTAACTGTATGATAGGCTGTAAATGATACACTAAACTCCTCAATAAATACACTAACTTAGTCTTAGTACAGTCAGTTGGCCTAACACTACAAGTACAACACTCACTACATTTTTGCATTACACATTTCTTTTGGGTTGGCGGTGGCGTCCTTTCGCTGTCAGCCAGCATTTCATGCCTCGTGACTTCGTTTTGTTTGATCGCGGAAATGCGATTTTGTCATAACGCTGTTTCCTATTGGTTACATTACGACCAGACTCAGCGAATGAAAAACTATGCCACAACATGCTGCATACATATGTTGCCACCTGTTGAATATAGTGCAACCTAAATTTCAGTGATTACCCAAAATGCTCACAGTCCGTAATATTTTCATCCCTCACCGTAATACTGTAATTTGAGGTGACTTTCCGGAATGATTCCGGACAATCCGGAATGGTAGGCAGGTCTGTTATCGGTATAGAAAGGTGATGTTTAATGAGGACGCCGAATGCAGAGCGCCGGAAGTGGACAGCACTGTATGTATCGAGTGCCTAGTGTGTCTGATTTTCGAGTGTCGGACATCACTGTATCGCGCAACTCGAGCGCCTGGTTGGAGCAACCGTGGTGCCAAAGGCGCTGCGTCTCCCGCGGCGACAACATCCAGTCGTACTGGAGTAAAGACCGCTTATGTGGGCGTCGAGTGTGGGATGTCGGGCGCTGTATCATCACAACCAGCATAGGTCATTAATCATGGCAATGATTTTGATCTTTCGATATATTAGGGGTGCAGATTACACCTATTTACTATTTATGTGTTGGGTGTGTGTGTGTGTGTGTGTGTGTGTGTGTGTGTGTGTGTGTGTGTGTGTGTGTGTGTGTGTGTGTGTGTGTGTGTGTGTGTGTGTGTGTGTGTGTGTGTGTGTGTGTGTGTGTGCATGTGTGTGCATGTGTGTGCATGTTGCTGGGAGGTTGTTGCACGCGTAACACATACGTAGCCCTACGTAATTTCCAAATAAAAGCTACACAAGATGTAGGCTACCGACTGCATGACAGTTTGGACACGTGGTCACGATTGTGATGAGAATCCTGCACGTGATTTGCGTTGGACTATCAATCGTTTCTGGCTGTCATTTCGCTATTTGTAAATGGGTCAATTCATTCAATCTACGTTGCTCCAGTTCACTCAGCTGCATGAGTATCTGGTTACAGACAGGGGTAGATATTTATGTACGAATAATCGTCGTGCAGAAATTGCAGCGTGGCTGAATGCTTCCCAGAGAAGTCGAGGTGGTGTTCGATTGAACAGGTGTGCCAGGGAATGAAGCGTAAAGTGGTTTGAGCAGTCCTAAGGACTGAATTGCGCGTTATATAAGATCTTATACCAATATATTTTACCTTCATTCTGGTCGTCCTCCTCTTTTTCTACGACGCATATTCCAATACTGTGTTAAAGTCTAAGAGATATAAACTTTTTTGTATTTCCAATCAAAATTAAATATACTCTAAAATAGTGTCCTGCTATTCAAGAATTGTTCAATCCTCTCCGTCACCCTGTTCAAGGCCCCTGCTGGTCATGTTTTTCTGTACATTTTCTACAGTTTGTTGCCACTGGTCTTTAAGCATGGTGCGCCACTATGAGGGTTGGTGTTTCAGGATGTACCTGAAATTGCAATCGCGGAATTTTATATGGTTTGAAATTACCATAAAATGGATGTACACAGGAATGTTGTTACTTTTTGAGTTACTGCCGTTTGAATATCGCGATAGTTAAAACTTGATTCAGTATTTTTATATCACCGTAAACATAATAATGTTATCTACAAATATGCCGCTAGATGTATTTTAGTATATGTTCGCGTAAATAACGCAAGGTTGGCATTCGCGATGTTAAAACGGCAATAACTCAAAAAGGAAACACACTTCCTGTGTAAGTCCAGCGACACATTTGTAGATAAAATCATTATCTTAATGGTGATAGCAAAGAATAATAAATTCTGCGATTTCAATTTCAGGTACAGCATGAAACAGCTAGCCGCACAGCCGTGTACCATACGAAAAGACTACGCTCGTTCAGCGGCACTTTTTGACATGACGTTACCAACATATGAAGCGCTGTTTTTGTGACACACACACACACACACACACACGACCATCTTTGAGTGGGTTTCGTGATAAGCGTTCACAATCAACTTACTTCATATTTGATACATTACTTGACAAAAACCTATGCGAATTTTCCAAGAAATTGAACAAATAAAACTAGTTGAAGCAGACTGAGATGGGCAGAGCATGTGCAACGAATGGGTGAAGAAAGACTGACAAAAAGAGAAACAGAAGACGGTTGTAAAGCCAAGATAGAAAAACGGTGTGAAACGAGATCTTGGTAGGGCAGGTGCGAACGCCCTAGGATGGAAAACCATCGAGTCCGTTAGTCGTACGTCATTGCCCTTATTTGGTGTCCAGTCGTCAAGGTGATCCGCCATCTTGGCTATACACAATCGAATGTATCATGGAATCGAAACAATGCAACAGTATTTTGATGGATAGTGACATCTCTAACGCCTGACAGTAAGATGCAAGTTCTTTAGGTGGCCGGCCTAAGATGTGCAGCTGAAAAACTAGTGGATTGTTTCCCTCGTTTGATTGCAATAGGCATTTATGCGCCTTTTGGCAGTTGTTGTGTATAGTCCGCCGAAGACCGTTGTTTTGATACGCTGCTGGATGTCACATAATCGCAAATGGACTCAATTGCGGAAAACAAGGGATGATGGAGAGTATTAGCGAGGAAAGCAGAACAAATTATGTGGACCGGATCCCTCATGGAAAAGAAATAGTGTAGTAAGACTTAGTTGTCAAAACATGAACGTTTTTTTTTATGGGAACGCTTGCGCAACCCTGCAAAATAACAAAGATGCTAAAAACAATTTTCAGCGATTGTAAATAATGTTATTACAAATGTTTTCAACCTTGATAACGTAAGGTGCAATCAACGTACGATAAACTTATATATACCAGCAATACTATTGTGTCGGTAAACATATATATATATATATATTTCCCATGGATTACTAATCAGAATAATACAATGTGAAGTAATATGCACATAGTTTTAGAAAGTATTCGTCCCATCAATATTGCCATCTTGGTCATAGGGAACGTAATCACTGTAATTATATGAACAAACGGTGAACTCGTTACATATATTTAGTTGAAGCATGTATACTAATTGTGTACGACATAATTATCGCTAATGTAACAAAGCCATAGGAAAATAATAATGATTTTTTTTCACATATTTAGTCGACACATAGGAGATAAGATTAGTGATAACATACGTTATACACAGACAGGCTGCACTGTACTAACTGTAAAAACTCAATCAATCTACATAAGATCTATAATCACTGTTTCGCATTCTTGTCCTGGCGCCAGCTTTTTACTTTTGGTGACCACCATGTAAATATTTGCAGTCAAATATTAATAAGATGTCCGAAATGCACAGCTTGACAAGTCTCAACACGTTTCGTATAGTAAATGTTCACTGTGTGTAGATTTCCTTGATTGTTAGTCAATATTTTCCAACTGTTGATATTATTTTGTATTTTTTTCTCCTAGTGGGATTCATAATAATTGACATGTATAATTCAACAAGGAACATTTGGACACATATGTGAAAATTATTCCTCAAAAATATATATCTCAAGTAAGTATGCATTAGTAATAATGTTAAACCTTTGTATAACTAACAATACAACCTGCATAACTGATTCGTTGCATGACTTTATAATTTACATATATAAAAATTACACTTGAATATCTGCAATAAATCCCCACAACCAGATTTTACCATCTGAAAATAATGGATCAGCGAATTTCCTTCAAAGGCAGCCAAGTTGATCAAATGCGTCATGAATTCATGAATTTTCTTGCCAACCAGCGTCATGACAGTGCGATCTAAGTTTATGGTATCTGCAAATAAATGTCGAGATATTATGTTATTTATAAGGTGTAGAAAGTGTAACAATATAATGATTGTCTATATTGAATGTGACTTAAGTGACTTCTAAATGACACTCACACACAACACGCACATATGTACGCGCGCACGCACGCACGCACGCACGCACGCACGCACGCACGCACGCACGCACTTGATAATTAGCATATTTAGAAAATGCCAAAATGCCATATTTAGGACCACGCAAAGAGGGTCGAAGGCCAGTGTAAATGAAAGATTTGGCACATATCTATGTGACGGCTATTGGTATTTTCACTCTGAGCGAAAATAGCTTGGGCCCCAGCAGTATTTAGTTTGACCTCCGCAGCAACGAAGAACGAAAGGCAAGAATCGCACTCCCGTAACCGCCTCTCTAGCCATAAACTAGCAGCGATAAATGACAAAGACGAGAGTCCGAATATCTGACATCGCGAAAAACACCAATGAGCGGGAAACGTACGAGACCGGGAAGCGCAGCCTGGGAAGCATCCTGCTATGATTATGATTGGCGTTTCTGAATCACGTGAATGATGCCCACGTCACGGGTCGAGTGTCAACAAGTGTGATTCCATGTTTAAAGTTGTGAATGCAAATTTTATTAATGTAAATAAAGACGAATGTAGCGCATCTTATGCTTCGCAGTTGAAAGTTGTGGGTTTGCATGTAGCATTTCAGAATAGAACTCAGTGTTAATTTAAAAGTGAAATCAGAATGACACAATGTAAGTTCTAGCAATCACTGATTTTATCAGTTGTGCAATCGTTAAGCTACAACACAAGTGACGTAGTGCTTACACACTAGTCACTAGCGAGCGATAAGCCAGCAGCAATGCCGTAACTTGCATAGGTGACATGTTTACGATTCTGAGATGGATTCATGGGTTCAGGCAAAATATTAGAACTGGGGAAATCGGAGATTTATGTTAAAAGTCGGGGTGCTTATTATACATGGTGACATAGAAATTCTATCAACATTTAGCAAAAGTGAGGGTGCATATTTTACATTGGGGCGTATTATACACGGAAATTTATGGTATATAAATTTATTTAAACAAATGTGCAAATATAATGTATGTGACAGGAGGATTGATTATTGATAAAGTATTTCTTTATAATAAGAATGTTACCTTAGTTAAACCCATTGTTTGACAGACATTAGAAAGTACCTTCTTGATGAACTGGTCAGCACAAGTCATGCGAATCTTCTCAGGCGTTGCCGGACTGTCCAGTCGGAATGGTTCATCAAGTCCAACTTGATGACGGGCAGCCATGATGGCGTTCTTGATGGCAAAGAAGACAGAGGAAGCGAGAAACAGAGCGGGCTCGCCAATACCCTAGAGGAGGAAGATACACCTCAGTCAGGTATAATAATAAGGTAACTTCTTTTGTGTCTAAATCCTCAGAAATCAAGCTCAGAGCTGCGTCAATAAAGAAGGATTAACAGGTAGTAAATATCAGAATTGATAAGCCGTATTAAAGTCGTCAAGAGATGGATCGATATGCCAAGGAGGCAAGGTGGATATGCAAGGTTATAATGGTAAGTTTTTAAATGACGTCAATATCCTAGAGGGGCTAGATACATCTCACTCACATGTCTCTGTGACTTTGACACAATGACCAGATGTATATCAGAGGTACCCCGGAGTGAGTGCTATTGTGATGTGACAGTCAAGTTGTACATTGTAGCTCTCGTCATTTCCAACACAATGACCAGAATCAGTAGCAGTGAGTAACAGGTGACCACTAATCTAAGGCAACATAGTCTGCTCTTGGACAAGAGCTCTTAGACCCACCACAAATAATGAAAACCACAAATGAATAAGTACATAATTATTATGAATCATTATTTATTATTATTATTACAAAAATTTATATAGCGCCATATATCCAGGACCAGCCCATTCATTGGGGTGTACACACATCACAAAACATACATGGAATTATAACAAAAGTTTAAATAAGAATTATACAGGTACATATATACTATTAAAATAAGATTAATAACACTATATATATATAACATTACTAAAATACATGACATAATTTATAAAATATTAAAATAATTAACTAAATAGTAACGTTATTTTAAAATTAATTACAATACATTACACAGTAAATAAATAGATAAACGATTGATCATGAACGTACAAGTGACCACGGTTCGAAGACGAAACAATATCTGTACTTGAACAAAAACGGTTAGAATGTAATGCAGCAACTAAATACACATAGTTCCTAAATAAATGAAGAATGAATACAAATCATATTAACTTGGTAGAAAATGTACTGATTTATACAATTACATGACTGACCTTGGAGGAGTAGATGGCGTGAGGGTTGGACATGCCCCTCAGCAGAGACACATTGAACTCAGACGGGATGTCACTAAAGCGAGGAATCTGATATGTGCCTGGACAGTTTGTACACAGACGACCCTCATCAGACCACTTCACTTCCTCCAGCACAAACAGGCCATAGCCCTAGACACAATGAAGACAGTAGACAATTGTTACAAGGGACATGTATGGACTTGGTCAGACGGTTCATTATGCCCGACATTTCTTATAACCAAGTGTACATTAAACGTCACAGACCAGAACTGACAAAGTTGTCAATTTTAAGTGGATAAGAGTGTCCACACAAAAGTAACAACTTCGAAATATCAGATCTAGTTTGTGTAGTTTTATGTACTTGCCCCTTGGGTGTAAAGAACATCATATTTAAGGAACCTGAAGTCCTTACAGTTTCTGAAGCATTTAGGGATCATCTCAGAACGTCGATGTCCGATATCGAAAAATTACTTTCACCTAGCTTTTCATCCCCCTCCATTCAAATGAAAATGTGTAAACATTGATAGGATGATACCAATATATTAACAGAGTTGGTCAGAAGCGTAAAATATCGATGTCCGATGCCAAATGAAAGTGCCTTAGACCCCCAAACAAAAGTAATTTTGTGTGATATCAGACCTTGATGTTCTGAGATTATCCCTTATTCAACCATAAAATCATATTAAATACAGCAAATAATATTATATATGGACTCTTATAGCGAATGTACACTGTATTCTATGTTCATGATACACGCTTGTTTCACGTACATGACAGTAATTTGTATTTTACTCATACCAAACATAGTGCTTTATTTAACCTGTTCACTCCACATCATACTAGTACAAAGGTTACAATATCAAATAAAATAACAAGGCTCAATTTTTATGGGATGCAAGTGGTAGAGATAATATGAAGAACCTGGTAATATAAAGTTTACTGTTACGATACAGATACATTGAACATTTGGAAGAACCAAAAATACTTTATTATTTTCACATTATCATGTTATTATATTTCAATTTGTCATGTAACAAATGTTCATATATTCTGTAAATACTGTCTTGAAACGGGGAAACCACAAAGGCATGTATGTATTATAATAATATTGTAGAAATAAAAAATAGATTGTACTGTATACATAAAAGGTAATATTTATATATAGCGCAGTATCCAATCCTCAGGACTGCTCAAAGCGCTTTACTCTTTATTCCGTGGCAGACCTGTTCAATCAAACATCATCTCAACTTATCTGGGAAGCAGACAGCAATGCTGCAATTAATGGGCAAAGACTATTCATACACAAATATCCACCACTGTCTACATCATAGAGTTATTGTACAATACCTGCATGAAAGCGCCCTCTATCTGGCCTATGTCTACGCCGGGATTGAGACTGCGCCCAACATCCATGACGATGTCTGACCTCAGCACCTGGTGGCAGTAAGTATAACTATGATCATTCGACAGTACAAAGGTCACGTGTAACTGGCAATTTAATTACAATGAGCAATTACCAACATACAACATTGTCGATATCAATAGTTGTACATTTTGCAAATAAAGGTATCTGTAATGGGAATTATTGCCTAAACTATTGCAGTAATGATGCAACTCAAAACACAACTGGTTTAAATTGTCTGATCATATTATGCATGTAAGCAATGTGGTGGGCAATAAGTTATGGTGGTTAGTTGTTAGATGCATGGTAGACGCTTCTGTTGTGACTAAATTATTTGTTGGAAATAAAATAATGATTGACTCACTCAAGCTCATCGCTGTGCCAAAGATAGAGACCACCAATATAAGTAAAAAGTTGAAGTTTACATTCAATGTTTTGGAATGCTAAATAAAGATGATACCTGCTTTTGCTTTTTCACATAATTGACACAACTTTTTTTACAGATCAATTATTACAAAACAATTATATTTTGTTGATTGGCAATGACATAGCTACGAAAGCTCTGAGGGAAAGTTATCTACGACACAGACATAATATCTCTGCAAGGAATCAGTGATGTCACTGTCTGCTCAGCATCTCTCACACGCCCGACTGGGAAGTAACTGTGGCTGCTGGGAGCAAGATCAAGTGGGTTAGAGATACAGACTATCATTCTGTGAGTCCACGACAGGTTACACATGTATGCACTATGGGATCCTTTACTTCCCTGGCAGAGACACCAGATAGATGGGACCAAAGACTCTTCTGAAAGTCAACTTAGGGTGAACAAAATTATGCAAGTTTTAAAGCAGTGGCAGGTGATAAAATGCTGATAATATGTCCGTCACTCAAGAGCAGATACTAACCACGTGATCGCCCGTGAGACAGTCAATCTCAACCTCAGAGCAGCATGCCCCATACGTATAGTAGAGGTGAGCTCTCCCAGAATTAGTCTTCCAATCATAGTTTAATCCTGGGATCCTTTAAAACAGATCAATATATCATCGTGCTGCTACACATGTAACTGATCAAAAAGTGATAATCCATTGATTCATTTATCTAATGTTGATAGGTTTTTATTCTGGAAAACAATGAGGTATCATTTATACAGTATTAAGGGTGCAACAGCACAAAATTAGATGATGAATCAAGGAAAACAAGACATGATCCAATTTAGGGAATAATGATATTTTAACATAACATTTCAAAACATGACAGGAATCTGGATCTTTAAGATATTTTGTGTGTGTGATTCTTTCAGAATAAGGCAAGTGAATGTATGTATGTACAACAAGTGTAATGTAATGTAAGTAGTTAATGTATATATATATATATATACAAATATATATGTATATGTATATATATATATATATATACTTATATATATACTTATATACAACTCACAAACCTCTGTGACTTTGTTATAGCAAAATTGCACTCACTTGTAGAATCCAGTAGCTGAGAGACTGACTCGATCAAAATAAGCAGCAAGGACCTGAAACAGACACATGACAATATCTCCATGTAGGCAGCAAGAACATGTAATGAACACATTAGAATATAGAGAGACTGATATGGTCCATGTAGGCAGCAAGGACATGTAATGGACACATTAGAATATAGAGAGACTGATATTGTCCATATAGGCAGCAAGAACATGTAATGAACACATTAGAATATAGAGAGACTGATATGGTCCATGTCGGCATCACGGACCTGTAATGGACACATTAGAATATAAAGAAACTGATATGGTCCATGAAGGCAGCAAGGACATGAGACAGACACAAGACAATATACAGAGACTGACATTGTCCATGCAGGCAGCAAGGACATGAAATTGACACATAACAATATAGAGAGGTTGGCATGGTCCAAGTAGGCTGCAAGGACATGGAAAAGACACATGACAATTTACAGACACTGACATGGTCCATGTAGGCAGCAAGGAGATGAAATGAACACATGACAATATGCAGAGACGGACATGGTCCATGTAGGCAGCAAGGGGATGAAATGAACATATGACAATAAACAGACACGGACATGGTCCATGCAGTCAACAAAGACCTGAACACATGACAATTTACAGACACTGACATGGTCCATGTAGGCAGCAAGGACATGAAACAGACACATGACAATATAGAGAGACTGACATAGTCCATGCAAGCAGCAAGCAGTGATGGACGTACAGAAACCGTTGCCTCAGTAATGGAAGATTCACATTTGATATGGTATGTGTAGATGTCTCTCTGCATGCATGTGTGCAAATTGTATTAAACTTGTGTTCTAGAAATATATTTATTATGCCTCGCCATAAGATTATTGTTTGGATCTCACACATAAAGTGGCATATGTTTCACAAACAATTATAGAGACTGACATTGTAGGTGGTAAGGACCTGAAACAAAACACTTCATACTGACTGAACACATGAGGCATTCTCTTGTATTGTGGAAACATACAGCTTATTGTGTGAATCTCCCATATAAAGTTGCATAATTTATGTTTCACAAACAATAACGGCCATATGACGTTCCAGCCTTCTGAACCCACCCATTTGTCCCAGCCGTCTTCAGGAGCCGCCATCTTGTAGGGTTCAAGGCGCTCCGTGAGGATCTGACAGGCATTCTGGGAAATATAAACAATACTAACATGATTTAGTGACAGTTATATGTGGAATCGAAGCTAGGTTCTTTCTGAATTAAAAGCTAAATATGATTGCCAAAAGCTATGCTAGACTTATTGGATGGAACAGTCAACATATTTCAAAGACAATCAATTGGAGGCTAACCTAACGTGCTGTTCACTGTTCCAGAAATTTTCTTTGAAGTCAGGTCGCTGAATGATTTACAAACTTCGCCATGGGGAAAGAGCTGGTTACTAGGCAACCAAAGCTGGTTACTTGGCAACCAAAGCTTGTTACTTTGCAACCATGGCATGGAAAGAGAAGATCAGGGAGACCTTGCTTAACTACATGTGTCTGAATTCAGGATGACAGTGCCTGAAGCTATGTTGGACAGACTCCAATGGTGATGTATCGGGAATGACTTTGAAGGGTCATTCGAGCAGAAGACTAGCTGATTATGATGATTCTTGATATTTGTTAAACCTGCTTCCTAGTCTAGCTGATTACGGACCTGGTTCTTTGATGTTCAAATATGAAGTGGGTTATTAGTTTAAATAACATTAATCTGATAACAAAGTGAGTACATTTGTCTAAATGGTGCAAAAAATGGGCCAAGAGGCCCTGAAGTCCGTTGGATTCTATTGTGAGTTTGTATCTATTAATGAAATGTTTTTTGGTGAATCATAGTTACAGATCATTAAGGATTATAATGGAAGTAAAATGTTGACATGTTTAGTGGAGACTATATGCATGCCAGTGAAGATACACCTGGAAATAAAATGTTTGAATAGACCGATTCGTGAACATTGTGTATATTAGTTAATGTGTTTTTAAAAATACTGCATAATGTTATCCCGATATCTGCTATTTAGGTCGATTTCCAGTAGTTGTAGAAACCTTGCAGGGGAGTTGGTGAGCTGCAATGCCGCATAGTTAAAGGTTGTCTAAGAAAATGTGCACACATTTTCTGTTCTCATGTTGTCGGTACCACTCTCCCCCAGAAAGTAAAGACGAAAGAGATGAACTGTGATAAAACGTTATTTGTTCAAAAGGTACATGTACATAGCATGCATTTTGACTTAAAAACAGTAGCAATTGTTAACATAATACTGACTGAATTCGAGAGAAGTAAAACATCTGAATAATATTCCGTATAATGTTTGAATAAATATGCTTTAACCTTTCGAGTATACCTAAGTTATTTAATTTTATGTATTATTTTATACCTAAGTTATTTTATTTTAATCCTAGATCATATCTTTATATTGTATTGATAAGTATGTATGTTGCTGTTTTGAAATTTCTCTGGTTCTGCCAGTGCAGTAGAGATTCCAATTACACATTATAGTTACAGCCCACGTGGAGGAATTCTGTTTGACACTGGGACAATGGCAGGCAGTGAGCAGAGGTTAGTTCAATACACAGACTTACAGCATAATCTCTCACACAAAGGCCGCTCCACTCAGCCATTCCAGTGATCAGAGATAGGGCAAAGTGAACTAACCAGTTATCAATAGAGACCAGTCGCAGTAATAAATAGAGATCAGTGGAGGAGCTTTTCAGCAGTAGGGAAGTAGTAGAAACATTTAACATTTGGGGGGGGGGCGCACTGAGGTGCTCTTAGAATGATTCAATAAAACGCAGATTTCTCGTGCATAGTGGCAGTACCCTAAGATACATCTAAGCAAAATTACAAAAAAGTTGCTGAAAGGTTTCTGAGATATGGCAGCGGACGGCGGACGTAGAGTGATGGCATAAGTCCGTTGGAACTTCGGCCCAAAGGACTAAAATTTACTTTTGTCGTTATACCTGGTAATTTGCCAAAGCTAATTGCAAGGCCATCAACCCACTGAATTTGTCGGTCACATGGATTTTGAGGGAGCAAAGAAGGTCAACAACATCAACACAGAACATAATCATATCACGCATTCACATGAAGATTCCCATTTTGAGAATCACTTGAACTGATTGTACTTATGAAATTAAATAAGTTCGTAGTTTTTCTTATGATTTTTACCAAATCTACATTTAGAAAATCACGAAATCATGACAACATGTTTTAGTGGATACAACAAAGGATTGGTTTTTTGAAAACTGAATTTGAAATGAGACAAGTTAAAAATCGAACCAAAGAGGTGCCTTTAAATATTTACTGGTCGGTAAACTATGCAGGTGGCTACATTTATAAGGAAACCATTGAACTGATGAACTCACAGCAATTGCCATGCCGTTGACGTCAGAGGTTATACTGGAGTCTGTTCCAGATGTGTTCGGCACGGTGTTCGTACTTGTCTCGCTGATGTGAATCTTCTCGATGGGAATCCCCAAAGCTCGACTAGTAACCTGCCAGTGCAGTCAAAACACTTGTGATATTGGCATATTGGAAATGTTGTTAACAAGTACCTGTAGGTTGAATTTATATACGTTAAGTTAAACATAAATGCATCTGTAAAGTGTGTCATTGATGCTATAGTAATACAATAAGAACATTTGTTTATTTAAAGGTAAGTTCTTATACACAACATCTAGTCCTTAGGAATGCTCAAAACACTTTACACTTTATTCCCTGGAGACCTGTTAAATCAAACATCATGTCAACTTCCGAGGAAAGCATTCAGCCATGCTGCAATTAATGCACGAATACTATTTCTTACAGAAATAGACAGGTGCACATTCAAACACCTGGGTGAACTGGAGCAGCGATGAATGAACACACTTGCCCAAGTTTCAAAACGGCAGCACAGGATTCGAGCACAGGTTCTTGATCTGATTTGTCAACTTTATGTCCATTGTAGCAATTTGAATGTGGCCGAAGGAAATCAGACAAACCTGAATCATTTTTGTATGCAGACCTTGTCCCAACTCACAGCCACCGTGAGTCACGAGAACAGTGCCGTCTGTATACACATGCACCAGTGCACCAGCCTACAACACAGCATGATGTAGAGGACATGTACACATGCACCGGTCAAAAACACAGCCTGATGTACAGAACATCAGAACGTGTACACATACAACACAGAACATTATACAGGACAGGTACACATGCACCAGTCTACAACACAATACAATGTACAGGACATGTACACAAGCACTATTCTACATCACAGCATGCTATACAGGACACACACACACTACAGTATATCATGGTGTATATGACATGCACACAAGCACCAGTCTACAATTAACTGTCAATACAGCATGATGTACTGGACACGTACACAAGCATCAGTACACAACACATCTTAAACTGTGTACACATGCACCATCCTACAATGAACACTGTATAACCTACATCACTTGCACCAAACAAAACAAATTGTGTGTGCAATTCACCAACAAATAAACGTTCATTTATATGCATCTGAGTCCGTTCAACATCATCATACATTTGTGTAACTGATCAAGGAAAGAGGGAGTTGTACCTTTACAGTTGACAGACAACACAATACTAATGTTGCACTGGACTTTGCTTTCTATGTTCATTTGTGCTCCTGTGATAGCATACTTACTGTTTAATTGTTTGCCTGTTTGTTTGTGTGATTCCTAGTTGAGATAAAAGCCAAACCTGGTTCAAGAATGTACCAGCGCCTGCGAGGCTCATGCCAAATTTTTGTGGCACCGTTGCAAGGCCCCGTTTCTTCCATCGATGTTCCCTGGTAAAGTAAAGGTACGTTCTTATATAGCACAGCATCCAGCCCTCAGGACTGCTCAAAGAGCCTTACACTTTACTCCCTGACAGACCTGTTCAATCGAACACCATCTCGACTTCTCTGGCAGAAACACACTGCAAACATTGTGGAGTCAGGTCTTTTTGGTAAATAGTTTTTCACGAACCTTATTCCATATGTAGATGCAAAGAATAATGGTTATCCTGTAGTATTGACCTGTTCAGGGATCACTTCATGATGGCTGCACACAAAGTATCCTGGGTGAAACTGTATTTATCTGCATAGCATGAAATTCAATATAACTAAACAGTAACAAGAACAACCTCCGGTCAAGGTGAGTTTGATATTGTATAGCACAAAATAAATACATCAATTGGCAGTCCAATGGAAACAAACAATGTTTGCTGTACATTCTTCTCTTACATTTATATTTTGAACATAAGCGTCCCCACAATTCCATAAGTGCACATGCGCAGCAGTGTAAATTGGCGATCTCCAAACAGGTCAATGCTCCCATAGCTGCAGTCAAAGAATGCCTTCAAGAGGTTTATATGAGAAAGATATCTAAAAGGAAAGGATAAAATACTGAATTTCCGTCATTTTAATTACATAAGTAGTATTAATACCTAAAACCTCACCTGATGTGAAATTAAATTCAATCTATCCTTCAATATTTTTGTAATGATCACTATTTTATGCATATAATATCTTATGCCTATAAACATTCAAGAAACATCAACAAACATTCTTTTTTAAACTGGCATTCAACAAATGTGACTGAAACAATTTCATTGCTTTCGATTTTCAACACCATGTTATATACACATAGGACTGTAGGCATGTAGTTGTTATATTTTAATTATTCATGTTTATATAATTTTGCACTATAATTATAATTCTATGTATACACTTTTTATCTATGATGCTTAAATCAGTCCTTTTATGTTTTATTAATATTACATTTAACGGTTTTATTTAATTTATGCAGTTTTATGTAAATCACCATAGAGTATTTTATTTTAAATATATTTGGTGCTATATAAATTTTAATTGTTATTATTATTATAACTATCTCAAGGTAAGTGCCACTACTTGTGTAGTGTGGATTATGTGGATACAATACCTATTGAACGTGTCTATTTGTGCACATCGTGTCTCGTAGTCACTACGCTGCAGCACGTCTTGCCAACACTGGCGCACGTGGCAGTCCGCAAGCACCTGGTTGCATGGTGTCACGTCGCCATCTCTGCACAAGTTCAACTCACACACCTGTAAGAAACACACAAATGTCACCTGCCATAGCAAAGTGGGTATCAAGTGAAATGCAGTTTTGCACCTGTTTGTTGGATTCCACAGAGCAAAGCTTTAAAATGACACCTCACTTATTCAAATATGTTCAGTAGTTTTTGATTTATTTCTCAAATTGAAGCAAACTTCTAAAAAGTAACGTTTAGAGAAACTATGTGATTTTGACTCATGTTGTGTATTGTTTTTTTAATCTCTGAGTTGTAAATGCAGGTATTGTACTAGTTTTTAATTATTTGTTAGGGAAAGTACACAATGAATGGGATATGACCTAGACAGCTATTTTAGCTCAAGTGCAGAATAGGCCTGTGGGACTTAATACCACGTCACTGTGGCGGGTCACACGTCATCTACTAAAATCACAGCGACTACGAATAGTTATTGATGAGCCTACACCCAACCCAACCAAGAAGCAATAGACAAAGGGAATCAGTTGTCACCAGTAAGTATTTTAATATTAAACCCGTTCAAAGCAGCGCCATCTGGAGAGTTACACACCACTCAATTTGAATCGTTCTTCTTTCTTTGTACCCAGATGCCATCTTCATTCGTCAGATGGACAAGCATTCCAGATGAATAAGTAAATAACACATAATTAATTAACTACCTTTGCGTTTTTTTTAATACATCACCAATTGCTAGATCAAAGGCCAATGGTCCAAGTAAGTGTGTGGACTTGTAAAGAGGTAGAGATATAGCCAAACTAAACCCAAAGTTAACCTAGTAATATATATATAAAATTAGTTATCGTTATTCGAGAGTCAATATAGTCCAGTCTGTGTCAGTTTGCCGCTTCAGATAATTAAAAAGATATAGCATGTTCCTAGTTGTTCATGTATTTTTAATTAATATAATGTTCTTAAGGCTATACTAACTTTGTTGAAGGTATACTGCCCGCCACATTATAACAATAATGATGCTTAATCTTGACACTGTCAAATCTGGGATTGCTGCCCTGTTCATGGGTGTGTACAACATATCAAATTATAAATAATTCAGGTAAACCTTGGTATAGTAAAACCTCACTTTATGGTCACCTCAGTAATACAGCCACCTCGCAGTTAAAGTCACCCTGGGCCAGTTCCAAATTATATTTATAAGAGTAAAGTATAGGAAATTTGTTCCGCTAATACGGTCACCTCGCTATTCATGTCACTTTTGGTCAGTCCCGAGAGTGACCTTAATAGGGAGATTCCACTGTAGTTGTAAATCATAAAATAATAATAATATGCTGCATAATATTAAACAATATATAACATGTCCACATATAAATAATTGTTAGAAAATATTTACATGTTAAACTACATTCGTAAAACTAATTTGTTTTAATATGTGAACAGTATTTTTTACATATGTGAAATAGTAAAAACGTTAATATCAGCAATATTACGTTAATTATAAATAAGATCGATAAATAAATAAGATATATAAATAAGATTAATAAAATGCACTAAGATAGTAATAATAAGGTTACTGTTCAACTATCATAGATACTTTGATGTCTACAAGGCACACACCTGCTCAGGAGGCAACTTCAGTGTCTCAGCGATGTGCTGAAGAACTGTCTGTATGATGAATTGGCCTTGGGGCCTGCCAAAGCCTCGGAATGGAGTGAAAGTTGGTAAGTTGGTACGACACGCCTGTGCGTGCACACGCAAGCTCGGAATCTTGTAGCCATTGTCCATGAACAGGATGAAGCTTTCATTGAACTGAAAATGCACATTGTGACAGTGTAACTTGTGGAGATATGTTAGTCGAAACATGTTATTTCATTTAATGTTATCATATCTTGTACCCACTGTCCACGAACAAGATAATGTATCTAATACAAATGTATGCTGATAACTTGGTCTTGTTATGGCCATCATCAGCTGGATTATGTCAGTTATTGCATTAATGTGATAAATGTGGAATGATTGACAATATAAAATACAATGCCAAGAAAAGTGTTGTTATGATATTCAGTTCGAAGACCTTAAAAGGATGTTCTATTCCTGACTTTAAGCTAAAAGGGATAAATGTACATGTTGTTGTTACGTATAAGAATATTGGACACTATATTACATATGATCTTTCTGATGATGATGATATTAATAGACAACGTAGAACGTTATACGTCCAAAGGAATATTATATTGCGAAAGTTTAATATGTGCTCCTTACTGGTGAAACTCACACTGTTTCGTTCATATTGCTATCCTATGTGTCCGGTACAACTCTGGTGGAATTATAAGAAATCCATCATAAATAGTTTATATATTGCATATCGTAATAGTTTTAAGCTGAAATATATGAAAGTACCAGCTTCCTACGCACTCTGTTTGATGTACAATGCTGCCAATCTGTAGTTAGGAACATGGTGTATAGATGTATGTGTAGACTTGATAGTTCTGTTAACTATATTATAAAGGATGTAGTAGCTACCAGTTTGAGATTTACTTCCAGAATACATAAACACTGGAACAAGCTATTATATTTGAATATTTGACAGAAACAACTGTATAAAATGTATACGGCAGCAGGTAAGAATGTATTATGTTACAATGTCTGCCTGACACCATCACATGGTAACCCGTTCAACTTGTAATAATATCCAAGCACCTACTGTTTCAGATGGGTTATCAGACCACCATACTGTCATTGCCAATATTAATGGTTCTATAGCCCCTTTACAATCGAAACACAATGTGTCTTACAGAGCCATTCATAGGATTGACATTACAGCTTTAATGGCTGATATCCTTATACATGACCTTATCACAGATCCAAAAAACATCTATCTGACTTATATAAACAGTACTGTCAAGTACTCAATGCACTACTTGACAAACATGCACCTATAAAATCCAAATGGGTGTCAGAAAGGCCACCGGTTCCATGGATGACTTCCGAAATTATACTATCTAAAAGGCGTCGTCGTTATTTAGAGCGTGTATGGCGCAAATCACGCTCGCCATTAGATAGATCGCGCTATTCTAAGCAATGTCACCTCTGTAACAGACAAATGGCTAAAGCTAAATCAGATTATTTTACAGATATGGTCATAAATAAGTCTGATAATCCGCGTCAGTTATGGAACTGCATCAATAACATTCTACACAGACGGCCTACTCCATCGCTACCTGATCATGTGTCAATTAAGTCTCTATGTGATTCGTTCTCTAGTCACTTCAAGAATAAAATCATTATTATTCGCTCTGCTTTCCCACGTCATAACATAAGTAATGTCAGTGTGGACTTTCCACATGTAAATTCTCAACTTGTATCATTTGAACCTGCAACAGTTGATGAAGTTAGGAAAATAATTATGTCCTCCCCAAATAAATCTTGTGCACTTGATCCATTTCCAACAATACTGCTAAAAGCATGTCTCGATACACTAATTGGACCTATAACAAATATTATAAATGCATCACTTTGTTCTGGCGGTTTTCCTGATGATTTTTAATACGCCCATGTCACACCACTTCATAAGAAGTCATCTCTGCCTAAGCAAGACCTAAACAGTTATAGACCTATTTCTAATCTCAGCTTCATTTCCAAAATACCAGAAAAGGTTGTAGCAAGTCGTCTAAGGTCTCACATTAGCACAAATGTCTTAACTAATGTGTCACAATCAGCATATAGGCAGTTTCATTCAACAGAGACTGCCCTCTTAAAGGTTCAGAATGACATTAACTTGAACATTAATAATGGTAAAGTGACTGCACTTACCTTACTAGATCTCTCTGCCGCGTTTGACACGATTGATCACAGCATTCTCATTGAACGCCTATTAAAGTGGTACGGCATATCTGGCACAGCTCTAAGCTGGTTTTCTTCGTATCTAACTGATAGATACCAAACTATAAAGATTGGGAACTTCTTTTCAGCTGCACTGCCGGCTTTATTTGGTGTTCCCCAGGGTTCTGTTCTTGGGCCTTTGCTTGTTACTCTTTACACCACGCCACTAAGCTCTGTTATACAAAGACATAACTTAGATCATCATCTTTATGCTGATGATACTCAGATCTACATTTCATTGGCTACACCGGATACAAATCGCTCCCTTAACCAACTTAGTGATTGCCTTCAAAATATCTTCCACAGGATGACTGACAGCATGTTAAAATTAAATGCAAATAAAACTGAATTGATCATTATTGGTACTCCAATGCAGCGTTGTAAACTGGATGGTTTTTTCCCTACGCGTATTTTGAATCAGTATATCACGCCAGCAACCTCGGTGCGGAATCTAGGAGTGATCTTTGATAGTAACTTCAATTCCCGACAACATATATCTCAAACATGTCGCTGCTGTTTTTATCATATTCGTGATCTTCGCCGTATTCGCCGGTATATGTCATTTTCTGTTGCTAAGACTATTGCAACAGCGCTTGTTAGCAGCAGACTTGACTATTGCAATTCCCTCCTTTATAATATCGCTAGCAAGGATATCACAAAACTTCAGCGTGTCCAAAATTGCCTAGCAAGAGTAGTTACAAGATCTCCTCGTTTTTCTCGCTCCTTGCCACTTTTGAAGTCTTTGCATTGGTTTCCTGTACGATATCGTATAATATTTAAGATCTGTACCATTACATACCAGGCACTGTCCAATAAGCAACCATCTTATTTGCATTAATTGTTTACTCCTGTAAGAAAATCTATCCAGCTTCGATCATCTAGTTCTGACCTACTTTTTGTTCCTAGAGTCAACACTAACATTGGAACTAGGGCTTTTTCTGTTGCTGCACCAACTCTTTGGAATATGCTTCCTCTTAGTGTTAGATCAGTTGAAAATATTACCAAATTCCGTCGTCATTTAAAAACGTATCTTTACAACCTTGCTTAACCACCGTAGCTCCCTAGCGCCTTGACCCATCTGTTGACAACTGGAAAACTACTTATTGATTTTGAGATTGACCAACCCTGTTGTTTTGATGCGCCTCTGAGCTTGGTTTCCAAGGATTTAGGCGCAATAGAAGTTATCTTATTATTATTATTATTATATTATGTGCCGTGTTCAGTCTGGGTTGAAGCTATTGAATTGAATTCATAATAAAGTACACATTTTCTTGTGGTCATCACACCAGTATAAATTGCCTAAGAACCTTATAGCTGTCAAAGAGAAAATAACGTTGATGTTAGTATGATTCCTACAGGTACACAGTGGATTTGGTTTGATGTAGGTGAGCTTATATGTTGTAGCTAGATAGATGGAACTCAATAATGTCCTGCGAAACCTAGGGATTATTTTATGTAAGTATATTTTGTAGATGGTAGTTGTTGATACTTGATCGGAACTGCATGAACCGATTAACCACTGCGACATAATATACAGATTTGATAAGATCTATGTGGAGTTTTAAATACAAGTATGGATTTTGTTTAATGTGGCATTTCTGCTATTAACATTGTAATAAGAAATCAGTGGTATCTATCCTAACCACTCACCTCTGGCACAATTTCGACTGTGCAGCCGCTGTTCACATAAAAGTTGATGTCTATAGCGAGGATACGGCCATCATTCGTAAAGCCCACCTGGAGGAAGTTCAACCAAACAACATCATGCTCACATTGCACAAGTGACGTATCATATATTTTTACTCTGTTCTGTAACCCAAGTAAAACTTATGTTCTGGTCGCGTGTTTATTCACTTACACATATGTCAATGGTTAAAACATCTCAGATTGTTGTCATATATCACCAGCAATAACGACAGATTACATGTTTAAGTAATACTCTGGTGTAATAGCACAGAGGTGGGCTGGTGATGACTTTACTGATTCGCTTAATATGATTTTGGTGATTGTTGTGATTGTGATTTAGTAACCACAGAGTAATGATAATTTATATTACATGATGTCAAGAGAGAAGGCAAAACAACGTAAAGGACACAGGAAGAGGGGAAGGCCCCAGCTGAGATGGGAGGACTGCGTGAGGGGGGACATGAGAAGATCAGGGAAGGATGAAAGATGGAGAGAGGGAGCGATGGACAGAAAACTATGGAAGGAAAAGACACAACGAGTGGCTTAGCGTTATTGTAACTGACCCTCACCCCTGTACAGCAGAGAACAAGGAGGAGAGCAACAGGTGTCACTGGAAGACAGCTTCTAGCCAAGTGACATCCACACAATGTAAAACACATTGACATTTCTAAGACATGTTGTATATTAACTCTATGTATGTGTTATATTGTAAAAATGTTACTTATTTATAAAAAAAAGTTACTTACATGTAGGAGGTGGTCTCAAAAGTTTATCAAGTTAACATAACGTATTTATGCAAGCCACCACCCACACGGGCCCCCCTTCCAATACGGGGTGCCATGCTTGTGATTCTGAGTCATTCAAAATGATTTCCAAAACCCACAGACAATACCCACTGGATACAAGTAAGGTCACATGGTAAATATTACCCATCAAGCAGTCCAGTACTGTTATTCACAACAGCTTCAATGTGCATTGATATAATAATTATGTTCCAGTCGACAGGTAAAAAAAATGTGGTGATTTAGTTTCTCCACAATTTGTGATGACCAACACATACTATGTGTTTTTGGGGACTTTGTGGAGTTATGTGATTACCTTTGTATTTTGCAAGACATTCAACAAGAGAAAATGAACAACACGCAGCCTGTTACCATCAAATGTTAACCACAATGTATAGACGAATCAATTAATATAATGTTGCCGAACATTGGAAACAACACGAAACTCCGAAATCAACCTTGTATTTTGCCAGCACTGGACGTCTTTGTCCAGAAATAGCCATGTCTGTTGACCGTTCCAGAATACATCGCACTGGGCGCTGGAGCCTGCAGAACAAGCAAGATCAGCAACACTATACAACGGTCAGCAGAATTAGTATCTTCTATTATTAATACATGTGGCACTGTACCACGTGAGTCTCAGTGCACCAGCACTCTTTTTGACGTACAGGGTGGAAATATCGACTGGTTGATTATGTAATTTTAACCTTTGTGTGTCCTTTTTATAATACGATGTTTAATGATCCTTCTTTGTTGCAACTTTGAGGTTAGGTTCTTGAGGATACAAAAATGGTACGGTCTTATACAGTGTAGTATTCAATCCTTATGACAGCTCAAGGCACTTTACACTTTACTCCCTGGCTGAATTCTACAATCAAAGACCATCTCGACTTCTCTGTGTGATGTGAAGCATTCAGCCATGCTGCAATTACTGTGCGAAGATTATATACATATAGGTATATATATATATTATATATCTACAAATATCCACCACTGTCTATAGCCAGGTACTCACTCATACAGCTAAGTGAACTGAAGCAATTTAGAGTGAACAAATTTGTCCACCAAAATTTGAAACAGCCGCAAGAGATTCCGAACCTGCAAATTATTGATTATGAATGCAACTCTCTAATCACTAAACCATGCTATCAGTGTCAATTATTATATTATATATGCTTATGATTGATAATTTTTTACTGACAAATTCTCGACTGGGAGTGCATCACTCTAACCACTACGCCATGCTATAAATGTCAATTATTATATTATATTTGCTAATAACTGAACATTTTTACTGACAAATTCTCGATTGAGAGTCCAACGCTCTAACCACTACACAATGCTATAAATGTCAATTATTGTATTACACTTTCATATAATTGATCATTTTTACTGACAAATTCTCGATTGAGATTGCAATGCTTTAACCACTATACCAAGCTATCAATGTCAACCATTACATTATATTTGCTTATCATTGATCATTTTTACCGACACATTTTCAAAAATTTAAATAACTCATTTATTTCAGTTTATAAGAACATGATATCGTTCAATACCATTTACAACCAAAGAACTTACTTGTGTGCAGCGATTGTGGCTGGCAATGCCACCAACATCCATCGGGTCCCCTTGCCACCAAAAGCGCCACCTAGTATGTAATTTATTAAGGGTAACTAAAGTTAGAAAATCATGATTGATTTCGGCATTCAGTTTTTCAAAGTAAATAGAAAACAGTATAAAAATTCAGCTGATGAAATTTTGAAATGTTTTTTTCATTTATACCCACACTGCATTGAACATAGAATGTCTCTAGATAGGCAAACATAACTCGAAATATGTGGTAATGATATACATATAGCAACAACTTTCATATGTATACATATGTCCATCATAAACAGTCTTTACATACACAAATTAAACTACGGTGTTTTTAACTGAGTACAAACGGAAGGAATGCAGAATATAGAGCCAACGGTCTGTGATTGGTGAATATTCTTATTCGACAAGCCATGGTGAAAGACAGTGAATGGAAACCTAATCATGCTGTCTAACTTACCTACTCTCTTCACACGACAAACAATCTTGTTGAAAGACACGCCCAAAGCTTCTGCCACGCCAGTCTGAAAACACGACAGTACAGACAAATGCAAACTTGTCATTCAATATTTTCAAAAGTGTCTAATGCAGACAGGTTTCTGCTGTGGCAGGTTTTACTGTAATAGAAATACACACAACTACATGTACTATGATTATGTAATGACTGGAGTTTTTTTCTACAGGACTTTTATCTTTTAACAATTACTTTATCATCGCAATCAATAAAAAATTTAAACGAATCAAGAAATATGTACATAAGAAAAAGGACTTTAATCAACATTACAGATCATTAATATTAACACTTCAGACATCTGGTTTTAATTTAGTTTTGCCCATATGCACATAAGAAATTATTTTCTCCAGTTATTATCTTGTCTTCCAACAAACACTCTTACAGCGGATTTAACGCATGCCGCAAATTTATAAAAAATGTCGAGGAGTACAACGTCTATAAATAGAATAATGGAGTACCTGGACACTAGAGGGAGCCTGTGTGCTAGAAAAGACCTCCATCTCACCCTCCTCTCCCCTGGGTATGGCCACACAACTATGGGGCTCCATGTAGAAGTGTTCCTGTGCCCCCACGTATGCCTCACCCTCGATGACCTGGTCACTCGCCCCAAACCCAGCTGTCACATCTCCATTAGTCAGAGTCCTCTCGGCACCACTGAAGAATGATCCCGCGTCAATCGCTTGCTGGAACACATGACAGCACTGTCAGTTTATGGATGGAGTGAGTACATTGTACAACAATTGACCTATAAATCATGTCACCTCTTGCTTAGCAAACATTCCGTCAAGCTATAAAAAAAAATCGAATATGTGGCACGTTCATGCATTCCATCATATATCTTGGTGACATTTCGGCCCCGAACGATTTTCTTTATGGCAAAAACATATGGCAATGTTTTTAAAGTGACAATGTATGCGATAATATTTGATCTAAGAGATGTCATGCCACAAAAACAATGTAATTCACATAAAAATGGCAGAGGTGTCACGCATAATTGTGAAAACCGCGACATAGCGGATCCATTATTTGTGTTTTTATTGGATAAGTTTAGATACAAACGAGGTAATGAATCACACTTAATTATTTTTTGGAGATTAAACAAAATCCATCAAATCATCTGTCTTTTAAGCTGTTTTGTTATTATTTTAATATATTTTCTAAACCAGGATTAAAGTATTTGGGGCACAGTGGCACAGTGCCTAGAGCATCGGACTCTCAATCGAGAGAACCTGAGTTCGAATCCTGTGCTGTCGCGTGGAATCTTGTTCGTTCACCCTACATTGCTCCAGTTCACTCAGTTGTATGGATGATTACCTGGTTATAGACAGTGGTGGATATTTGTATACGAATAGTCTTCGCAGATTTATTGTAGCATTGCTGAATTGTTCCCAGAGAAGTTGAGATGCTGTTCGATTTAATTGGTCTGCCAGGGAGTAAAGTGTAAAGTACTGTGAGCAATCCCCAGGACTGGATACTGCGCTGTCGCGTGGAATCTTGTTCGTTCACCCTACATTGCTCCAGTTCACTCAGTTGTATGGATGATTACCTGGTTATAGACAGTGGTGGATATTTGTATACGAATAGTCTTCGCAGATTTATTGTAGCATTGCTGAATTGTTCCCAGAGAAGTTGAGATGCTGTTCGATTTAATTGGTCTGCCAGGGAGTAAAGTGTAAAGTACTGTGAGCAATCCCCAGGACTGGATACTGCTCTGCATACGAACTTACCTTATACTTTATTTGATAAACAGCATTTAAATAGTGTCTTGACTGATGGTGTTTGAAAACTAAACATAGTAATACAGTAATACACGCTCCAGACACCATTATACACATGTAAGTAATTATATAAAATAATAGTATAATGGAACATTGCATAGTGCGTGGCCATCTTGAATTTGGTAAACTTATCATGCTTAGAAAAATTGCCGCCCTATTCTTTAAACCAATATATGATAAAGATTCATAATCAACTGAAAGTTTGCTTTTAACAAACATTCTGCACGAAATTACTATGTTGTAAAATTATACCTATTGTGCAAAATGGCAATATATTTGTGTATGCTTTCCTAGCAAGAGCTGCTAACCACAAGCTGCAGCAGTAGAAACAGGACAGTGATGTTCCACCAGAGTCTAACCACAAGCTGCAGCAGTAGAAACAGGACAGTGATGTTCCACCAGAGTCTAACCACAAGCTGCAGCAGTAGAAACAGGACAGTGATGTTCCACCAGAGTCTAACCACAAGCTGCAGCAGTAGAAACAGGACAGTGATGTTCCACCAGAGTCTAACCACAAGCTGCAGCAGTAGAAACAGGACAGTGATGTTCCACCAGAGTCTAACCACTAGCTGCAGCAGTAGAAACAGGACAGTGACGTTCCACCAGAGTCTAACCACAAGCTGCAGCAGTAGAAACAGGACAGTGATGTTCCACCAGAGTCTAACCACAAGCTGCAGCAGTAGAAACAGAACAGTGATGTTCCACCAGAGTCTAACCACAAGCTGCAGCAGTAGAAACAGGACAGTGACGTTCCACCAGAGTCTCATTACAGCAAACAGTACAATGTTTTCTAGCTCTTTTATACACTAGGTTTAGACACAGACTGGACAACTCACAACCAGGAGGTATTCTGTAGGGTTGCCAGCTGTGGCCTACCAGAATACTCTGATGAAATCAAAATAAGATAAACAAAATGTATTAATTAGATCATAAAACAGCGGCAAGAGTTGTAATGAGCAACAACCGTTGAAATAGCAACGTAACATTAATGATGAAAGGACTTAAGCAGGAGTCCCTAAAGCCGCCTAGAATAATTATATAAATACTTACAAGCAAAGACAGTTCTTCCTTTGTCACACCACATTCTTCGCTCAATCAACAACACGTGGCCATAGTGAGCAATTTATTCAGGAGCCGGCCAGGACACAGGTTTGCAGCAACAGTTTTTTTTTTACAAATTACAAAGAACTGGAACGGTCTATCCAAAACAGGATCAACGCAACAAAGAACACTGGAAATTTAATTAATTGTATTACATATAAATATGAGTACAAAAAAAAACAATCTTATCGTAACAATAAACACAACGACTTCTACCCTCTAGTCTTCCCTACCTCGGCTGACAGATAAACTTTGAAACCCAAGTAAAAAATTATAGAACGGGCCGTTCAAAAATCTAAATATTACTCACATTCAAGAGGGATCTATCGGGATCTATACTATTCCCACAATACAGTGAGACAATCTCTTAATCACATGTAATATATAGTAAATTCATAGTAGACTAGTCGGTTCTAACAGCAAGATCTAATATTGTATTGTCACTTCCGTATATACGCTCCGTTAGCCCGCTAGTTGGTCACGATCGAGATCACACAAGATCACATGGTGATCGTTTGTCAGGAATGTCCGTCTCGTTGCCAACACGCCGTACTCGCTCCCGTTGACCCGCCGGCTCGTTGACCCGGTTCGGCCGACCGTTTGCAGGAAGTGTCCTTCCCGCTGTCCGCCGCTCCGATCGCTGTCACGCGCTTGCCCAGTCACGTTGACCCGGCTGTTTCACTTCGAAATGTCGCACCTCGTCTCGTTGGTCTGCAGACGACGCCCGTCCTCGCTACGCTTCGCCTGCCACGAATCTTCGACACGCGCTCGACACGTATCTTCGCCAAGCGGTTGTTATTTCCGCGCCTTTCTCAGCCCGCTACGCAGTTTTGTCGCTGGCCGTTCGCTATCCCTCTCCGCTGTGTGGAGACCCCGTCTGTACCCACGTACACTTTTATAATGAGAACAACATCTTTTTTGTTCCCACACAACCTAGCACCTTCTCACTTTGCCTACGTCTAGGCACTGGGGTGACACTTCGCCATTACAGTCCTGTATCTCTTCTAAATTTCTCCACGTGCTCCGATCTTTGCAAGACCCTTCTGGACTCCGGGGTGACACCACGCCATTACAGCCCCGTTATGTCTTCCAAATTCACACGTGCCAGATCTCTGCCAAAGATTATATTTCTTACCTGTCATAGACTTTTATACCTAGCCCAAATACCTAGTCCAAAAGGCATGACACATGACCGGATTGAACGAATGAAATCAAGAAGAATGCGATAATGAGCCGTATCTAATTTAAGCATGAAAATCATGAAAACATCCCTGTAACTATAATAATGTACTCGTCTACAACGAAACCAGTTAATTGATGGCTAATTATAGCAACGCTTACCACGCTTCGGTGGGTACACAATTTAATTAACGGCTAATTATAACCACGCTTGCCACGATTGACTCGTACGAGTGACTCGGCCGAGTCAATCGGGTACGATTGAATCGTACAAATAAACACACGTTACGATTGGCCGTATTCCGTCGGCAATCGGGCCAGTGCGGTGGTAGGGGTAGTGGCTGGTTTGATATTTTGTGTAACGTCTTGGGGCGATGCTGTAGCATCACTTACGGGCATAATTATTATTTTAATTAATTATTTTGATGTCATACTGACAATTTTACATAGTAGACTTTTTAAAGAACGAGACTGGTGCATTTACGTGACGAATTCAGCCGGCAGCGTTAATTTTAAGTCATGCATATTGTGTTTAATAATGATTATTTAATATATTTTATAATTAGTATAACATATGTACCTGCACATTGATGTGATGGATTATTTACATTAATCTTTGGATGGTTTCAGCTCGATCAAGGTTGAAAACATCCATGTTTTTGTCTTTATTGTGTAGTGCATGGTGACAGAAATAATGATATAATTCAACTATAATATATTCAACTGATCTAACACTAAGAGGGAGCATATATATATATATATATATATATATATATATATGGCCTCAACACCAAAAATCTATTTTGTCACAGATGCAGTAATATGTTCAGCATACTTGCAAACAAGCAGAATGGTCAAATATAAAATAGATTATTGGACACTGGAACGTATACAATACAAAATATGTGCATTCGTACGGTTATTTTGGAATTATCACTTCAAACTTTGACTCACTGGTATTACCACAGAAGTAGGATTTAAGGTGGCCAATTTCTTGGTAGGGTTCCCCAACATGTCTATTTATGGTAGCAAAGGAAGGCTGGGAACAATGCAAGCAAGTAAGTGATGTTATATAAAGTGTTGCACTTCAGTGAGAATGGACCATATATATATATATATATATATATATATACACACACACACACATATATATATATGTATGTATATGATTATATTCGCAATTGCTGTTTCACATGTAGATTGCATTTTTATTATTTATTTGAATAATACGTATATATATCTACATGACTATACATATATTTGATGTTGGTCCATTATTAATGCATTGATTTTTTTTTCTTCAACTATAGTACAAACTAATCAGAAAACACCATATGTTTTATTACACAATAAATGCACTTAGAGTAAACTATTTTAAAGCAATGTTCAGTAGATGCCATACCTTCAAATATCGGGTGTAGGACAACACTATATTAAAAGTGAAACCACAACAAGGAGGCACATCATACATATTAGTCTCATGAATAAGTGTCTCAGGAGGGTTACACTCTGATGACCAATTTATATTTGTTATTGTATTCCAATATGGGATAATACAATGCAAACCTCTCTTAAAGGTCACCTCGGTAACACAACCTCCTTTCAATTATGGTTTTCCTATGAGAGTCCCAAACTATTTATGTGGCCACACTGCAATTACTGGGCACACAAAGACTATTCCTACACAAAGTGTAGTTAATAGTAGTAAAACAAATAGTTGCAATACATAAAACATTTAGTAATAATGTGTAAAACATATAGTTGCAATATTTGAAAATGTGAAATAAAATATTATTGTAAATGGCAAATAGTAAAGGAGAAAAAGTCCCCTTGATGCATAACATATCACAGAATGAAGTATCACAGGGACTGACCCAGTTTTACACATGAACTGACATTTTCATTCATCCTTCAACACATTACCAGGTAGTCTGCACCAAAGTGGTAGGAAAGATGGACTCCCACCATAAATGTTAGGATGCCTAATATAACGAACATCCGCATAGTTAAGAGGAACCACAGTGAAACACCCATTCTCGCATTAACTATAATGTACAATCATTGACACAAGGAACATTATATATATATATATATATATATATATATATATATATATATATATATATATATATATATATACATATATATATATATATATATAATTTCCAGTGTGATCTTTATCACGAGAATTCATACAATAACAGTTTAATATTACAAAGTCATGTTAATGCTAGAAACGTCTACAGAAACACCGCTTTAAAAATAATGTTTCATTATTTTATTTTTAACATAGCATCTCATAATAATATATTTCAAATTTGCAACAATACATAGATAACTGTCCACACTAAAATCAATCATTGTGGCTTGAATCGATGACACAAAATCGTCATGCAAGATGTACTGCATGATGTTGATTGTAATCTTGGTCATGTTCACCTTTACTGAAAACAAGAAGGCAAACAAAATCACTTGTATGTTCAGTACACATTTTTTATTAAAAATATATACACATTTATGTGGATCTAATCACAAATCACACAATGTTGTGCCTTCCAAAAACTGACTTAACAATAATCCTAACCCTAAATTAGCAATTACTTCATCGGTTGAGTGCAAACAAATGGTTGAATATTGTTTTTAAAAAATATTACAAGATTGATCTATATCAATATGTCAACAAGAGTGAAGATCCAGATAGCATATTGACAAGGACACCACAGGCACAGTTTTCAACAATGTGTCTCTACACAACCCCTTTCTAGTACCAGCCAATGCCTAGATGTCAATATTTGTTTATAAACATTTTCATACTGGTAACAGAAATGCAAAATCAGCCAGTAAATAGTATACGTGTTTCCATTCTACGCGTGAAAGAGAACAAATGAACTATGAAGTTTATTAGTTCGCAAATTCGTAAGTCAGGAAATTCCGTGGCATCTTGATATAGTGTCGTTTTTCTCAAATCAACAACGTTTGTCTGGATGGTGACAGCCAACCTGGTTTATTATTATAAATTGTAGTTGTTAATTCAACATAAACTTTCACTGAAGCTGGCTAACGGAAGACAAAGAATTACTCAATACCAAGTCCAAGACCTACAAGCACAAAAGTGGGACACGCAACGCCAACGATAGTCAATGACAATACTCATTTAACAATAGGCCTATAATTTAGTCGAATGTGACGTTTTTAAAAATGCCATTGCCGCCGCCTCAACATTTTAAAAGGAGTAAATTCTAGTATAATTTCATGGTTGATACAAGTTTGATACAGTGTTGGCACTTGCAAGTTGCAGCGATAATAAACAATACAAAGAAAGGAAATGCACAGCCACAGCCACAGCCCAGGACAATGACAATGTCAATCATCAATGTTATGAATGTATTTCATACAATTATTTGATAATCCAAATATCATGACATCGCCGTCGCTACTTACTTCTGACGTTCTGTCATTTCTGACTCAGTCTGTTCGCCGTCCGTTGGCGTTGACAATTCTGACAGTAACAGACGTTCTGCGTTATAATCTTCCTTTTTTTTTAAACTTGCGTCACTAGCCGTCATCCTCGAGAACTTTCAGACGATCCGTAACCGTTGTTTCTGTCATTGTAAATTGGGTTCGCCGCGTTCCACGGCGAATCTTTCATGATATAGCTGAACAAATATTTAAGGTGAGGTTTTACCGAAATCATCGGCGACCATTTTATTGAAGGAGGTCGAAGTTCAACCTTGTTGCTGTTCTATGATTGGTCAATATCACCGAACGTCCGATGGAATCGTACCCAAAAAATAGAACCTGCTCTAACAATATTTCGTCCGAGTGACTCGGATGCGATTGACTCGGCCGGGCTGCTACTCGATACGATTTTGTCATTTACGTGGTAATCGGACAGTTTCATCCGAGACAATCGTACCGTGTATCGCCGCCTTTTGCAAAACGACGAAACAAAATGACCAAGAAATAGATTCTGAAAAAATTTAAATAGCAGAAATGCTGCAATGACCTTAGGGGTTTTGCCAATTAATAGAAAGACATGGGCTGTGAGAGATGTCTGTACAGTCACCTGTATACTAATGATGGCTGGCAGTGGCTCGTATTCAACTTGAACAGCATAGGCCGCCTCCAAAGCTTCCGTCTGACTCCTCGCAACAATTGCACCAATCGTCTGTCCCCGACACAACACCTAGGGGCAGCAGGGTATGTATCAGACTAGTTATTGTGACTGGCAATCATAATATTAAGGAAAGCAACTCGTAGAACATTAATTCAACTGCGCCATGATACATGATAGTGAAAGAGTGTTTAATTTGCACTGATTTGTTAAAATACCTAAAACTTAAAATGTTGTAAAATATAAATATTATGAACATATCTTTCAGGGAAGTGATACATAAAAATAATATTTGAAATACCAAAAAGTATAGTAAAGTATATGTCTTAGAATGTAAAACTATTAAAAGCCCAGAAATCAACTAACTTCTTTTGTAGCAAATATTTCCTCCGTTCGTTTTACGGCGCCAGTGAGGTTCGAGCCTGGCACATCTGCAGCGGTAATGAAGTCAACAACTCCTGCCATCTGGAGGGCTGTAGATGGTGCCACACTGATGATCTTTGCGTGTGCTTCCGTGCTCGTAACGAGAGCTAGGTACAGTTCACCTATAACCGGAATATGTTTTTAAGGTCAACTGATCAATTTGTTTACACAATTGACATTCTTATGATTAATTAATTAATTATTATTTCTTACCCCAGAAAGAGAGTATCAAGTGTACACAATTTAAAAAGGCCAATTTGTAATTTTTTGGATGTTACTGTACTTTTGGCCAAAGTTCAGCCTTAAGAATATAACAATCTTCATACTAAGGTATGTAGAATTGTTAGCAACAATGTGCAGGTCTTCTATAGTAGTTCTGAGTACCATTTAAGTTGATACAATGTATGAGTGCAAGGGCCACTGAATTGTTTTTCATGTGCGCCGAATGGTAAATATTTGGTCTATAGATTTCACTAGCACCTACTCCAAGTTCTCTTTATGTACTAAAACAATGACTATTGAGTAAAAACCATTTAACTTATGTTCAATGGTGAATGGTTTTCAAAAAAGTTCAGTTACATTGAATTTTGAAATAACTTATTCTTTGCCCTTTAATCTTTCTGTCTTATGTTTATTATCTATGATTAACACAGTTTGTTGTGAAAAACCTCCAAAATTAAGGTCAAGGGTCTGAGAGGAAAATATGAATGGTGTCCACTCATTCACTTAGATATAAGTGAATTTGCAGTCACCTGAGAAAATGCCATGAAAAGGTCACCAAAAAATCATATACTAATTTGTTTGTATTGTTGATATCTCCTAAGCATAATTAAAACTTATTAGTACTATTACCAAAAGAAGAAGACGCTAGTTTTACTGTTTTCAGAAGTTTAACACAATTTTTAAAAATTTCAACCAAGAGCTAAGATGGCAAGTGGTCAAGGAAACATAAGAAGAAGTCAAAATAAAATGTAAATAAGTCATTATCAGTATCACACAACTGTTGGTTGCAAGAAGAACTAACCTTGATAAGGTGGCATATCACCAATAAAGACAGACTTTCCAAGTGCATTGTTCAGGGCAGACTTCACAGGCAGCGCACGTCCAACCGCGTCAAAGCTGCTTTGGTTGGTTGGAACTTCTTCGTACACCTGAATACCCCTGGCAGAGGCGCGGGGTAAGGGGGTTGTGGCACTAGAGTCACAGTGCAGAGTTTCCACTTCGGTAGATGTCTCCTGAAGTGTTCATGATTTAGACTTTAGATAAAGAATCAACAACTCAAGAGAAAAGAACAAGAAGGGAGGAAGGGAGGGAGGGAAGGAGGGAGGCGGAAGGGAGGGAGAGAGGTAGGGAGGGAGGGAAGCAGGATGAGAGAGAGAGGGAGGGAGAAGGAGAGAGATGGGGAGAGAGATATAGAGAGAAAGAGAGAGAGAGGGAAAGACGAAGAGAGAGAGTGACAGAGGGAGGGAGAGAGAGAGGGGGAGAGAGAGAGGGAGAGAGGGAGCGAGAGAGAGAGAGGGGGGAGAGAGCGGAAGAGAGAGAGGGAGCGAGAGAGAGAGGGAGAGAGAGAAAAAGAGAGAGAAATAGAGAGGGGGAGAAAGGGAGAGAGTGGGAGGGGAGAGGCAGAGAGGGGGAGAAAGAGAGTTAAAAAATTAGTAAGAAACAGAGCTAGAGACACAATGAGGGGAGGAACAAAAAAAAGTATGCCATAGTCAGTCAATTCAGCATATCAAATTGAAATGTCAAACAACCCTATAGCTCATACGAAGAATTAATTCATTTCTTTATTTCAACACATTCTGATTGATGCAGTTTGCAGTTCCTGAACAAGCACAAGTGATGTCCTTACCTGTGCTGCACGAAGCTTCACCTGAACACTAAGATAGAACTTGAAGAAGAGGCTGACAGCAAGTGTTTGTTTGTAATCATCCGTGTCAGACTGACCACCAGCAATAGGTTGTAGTTCTGAGGTCATGAGGTCAGAGGTCACAGTTACCAATGTGTCGTCCCATGCTCTGTCAAATAGTACTACTGTGTCAATATAAAACAATGTCTTGCATATAACTTTGAACTAACAAATCCTACCACTCTTTAGTTTTTAGAAGCAATCGCATTCCAATATAGATTGCTATAACAAACATCTTTTTAAAAACTTTGAAAATACGAACACATAAGACTTATTTATAATAATAAAATTGATACACTGACACCGACAGACTCTGTTCAGGAGTGTTAACATTTGAGATGTAAATACTGATTATTATAGCCACTAAGGATTACAATGTAACACGAAAGATTAATAAAACAGTGTAAAAACTCCTAAAACTTGTCTGAACAAAATGGAACTAGACAGACTAAAATGCATCAAGAAGCTATACTACATAAGTACCATATGCAGTTAAATATTATACATTGTACTTATAAATGGTCTCTAGACAGTTCAAATAAGAAATAATCTAAAAATATGGATACATAGATATTGTCTACATGATAAATAAGTGTGCTTATTTTTTTATGTGTCATACACAGTCTATTTGTCGTAAAACAAAAAAGGAAGATTTATCTCTTTCTGTATAAAATGTTTTACCAATAACATTGTAAGATTAAGACAGTATTTACCGGCCAATCAGCTTGTTCTGTGAGTTTGCTGCCAGCATACTGGTGGAGCGAACACCACCAAAGCTGAGTGCAATGTCTTGTATGACATCAGTGTCCTCCTGGAAGACAACTCTCATGGCCGCATTCACACAAACTATCTCCTCCTTCCTACTCGCAGCCTTGTGCAGCTTGAAGCCCTCCATGTATTCTCTCTGGAAGAGGCAGTTGATGTGAATATTAAATATAGGTGTTGTGACATGCGACAATATTTCACCAATCTCTGTATTGGGTTGTTTCTAAAATAATATGTGTGTCGATATGAGTACACATGCTGTAGGTGAGGCTGGTGTTGTTTCTATATTCAATAAAAATCAAGTTATGTTCACGTGTGTCCACACACTCACACACAAAACTCACGTACACATGCACGCTCACACCAAGCCCTTAGCCAGAAGTAATTGTTTGCAAGTCTTGAATTTATCCAGAGTGTGTCTTTTAGCGCCAGAATGGCTTGCATGGAAACCATTCACATCAATCACAGCCATTGTTGGCCAGTTTAGTTTTTTCAATGACAAACCTGCGTCATTTGAGACATTTATTTAATTAATGCTGATCCATTTGATTTGTTTCACTGCCAGTAGTGCCAATGATAGTCATTAATGTGGGCCTCTAGTCTTGAAACTATTAGTTAATCTAGTGGCCAGCTGGCCTCCTCTAAATTCCACCAGTATTATCAGTTGTAATCACCCATCTTGGCCATTCATCTGCCAGTCTTGGAGACAGGCAGACACGTGTTTGGGTAAGCCCATGGTTCACATATATACATGCAGGTACCATGCACGCACACAAAGCGCACGCACGCAGTCGGTGTGAATACAGTAAACCTCAGATATAACAACTTCGTGTATAACGAATTCTCGCTTATAACGAATAAGTGAATGTGTGCTGATTTTTTCTTGTTGAATTTCTTGTGAATTTATTCACATATTATTTTTGCGAACTTTTATAACAAATGTTTGAATATATCGAACAATTATGTTGGGCTCAATGGTAAGAATCCATTGAAATATCATTGGATATAACGAATTGATGATGCGAAATAAAAAAAGCGCCAATAGGCCCTGAATTCCTTTGGACTATATTGTTAGTTTGTAATTATCAATCAAATGTTTTTGGTGAATCGTAGTTGCAGATCATTAAAGGTTATGATGGGAATACATTTGTCGGCGTTTGGTTACGGGTGTCTGATTTACGGGAGAATAAGACCACTAATACATCTACATATATTGATGTATCATGTCACATGATTACTCGAATATGAATAGAATATCCCTTGCTAATTAATCGAATAGTATATTTGCTGCCCGTCACACCCCTATTTAGAATAGACATGGCTATTTTGGAGACACTCTACAGTTGTGTTCAATATATAATTTAGCGCAATCTTTTATGGCAACACACATAATTATTAGTATAGGAGCGAAGTCACACAAAAATGGAACACTTGGGCCAAAATTGGGAGTGAAAAATTTTCTTTCTCAAAATAATATTTTTTTCATATAATGTTACAGTACATGGTTTTAAGTGTACCAATATGATAAGCAGAAGATACCTTATTATATAGGATAAAGAAATAAATCTTTCACGTTTTTGTGTCGCGTCTGTCACACGTATAAATAAATGCTGACATTACAAAATTCAGTCCCTTTTTCAAAATCCGGTTAGAAAAGTTCCACCAAAATGTGTTTTTCTTAATATAAAAATTAATTAACCGTCTGTGTCTGTCTTACACCTAACACCTAACTCGGCATACCTCTTATTCCATAGATTCCACTCTAGAGAACGAAAACCCCCTTTTGGCTGGCTCGGCAGTAATTGTGACAGATGCGACATAAGCGACAAGATAAATAAAATTAATTATTTTTAAACTGTCTCTTTACTTCGGTGTACTTTATGTTTAAATAATCTAAATATCTTTCTTTTTACAAACTGTGATGAAAATTACTGATTTACAGTAACTGAAATGTGAAAATCTGAATTCACGAATTTCAAAAAACATTACCAAATATGTCATTTACATGAAGCTTAATGAATCACAGTGTTTGTGACCTGTCCTGTTTATGGTGATTCTCAAGAATTTCAATTTCTACTTTCAAATGCTATTGTGGATCATCTGATGTGGTGGATATCGAACTAAGAGTGGGTTGTGCCAGTGCAGTAGGGATTCCATAACACATTAGCTACAGCCCACATGGAGGCAATCTGTTTGACACTGGGACAATGGCAGGCAGTGCAATAAACAGGCTTACAGCATAATCTCTGACACCAGCCTGTTCCACCCCGCCAGCCAAGTGAGGCCACAATAAAATGTAGTTGTGTCTCCGGTAACATTGATTTTAAAAATAGGGTAGGTAGCTAGGATAACATTTGTTTATTGTATTGCCAAAAAAATATGGTAGGCAGACCTATTGTAATATTTTAGTTTATTTATTATTTTTGTTCAACCATTTTAGCTAGCGCCATATATGACGCCATCCAACAGAATTTGTTAGAACTACGAAACCCAGACTATATTTATCACTTTGAGCCAGCGTAACCTAGGCTATTGTTATTCCTTTGAGTTTTGTGTTCGAAATCAGATTCTGTACATTTATGCGTGTTCTAACGATGTGACAAGAAGTATATTTAATTAACAACATGTTTTCAATGCGCTTAGCGGACAACCAGACAACGATCACGAAATAGTTTATGTTAGCGCCTTCCGCCCGCGTCCCTGTTTACGTCGCTTAACACGAAGTACGTAGGAGGGGCGCCATAACAATTCCCAACGATTTACGCGGAAATCCATCCTATTCTAGGGACGATTGCAGAATTTCCGTTCCAAACGGTAAATTCGTGTTACTTTTCATGACTTTTGCAATGATTATCTGTATTTTTATCATGTTGAATTATCGTTGTAATATTTTTTTTTTGAATTTAATGTAATGTTAAAAAAAAAGTTTTTGATTAGAGGCAAGGGTCGAGGGTCGGCTTTATAAAATCCATTTTTTCTTTTGTTCATAAAAAAACATAGGATCGCACGGAAATACTAGGGACGGTCGGGTTACCGGAAACGCAGGTATTATTTAATTTGGCCTGATCAGAGAGAGTGTGTATATATATCCAGTTATAAATAGAGATCAGTGGCAGGCAGCAGGCCAGCTTCTGTAATGCGTAGGTGAAATAGTAAGTAAGTGAAATAGTAGGACAATTTTGCATTTTGGGGGCCCTGAGGTGTCCTTAGAATGATTAAATCAAATACAGATTTCTTGTGTACGGTGTTACTACCACGTGGCATGTCTATACAAAATCAGAGAAAATGTTACTGAAGCATTTTTTTTTAAATAGGCAAAATGTGAAAACCTACCAGTTTCCGAGGCCTTGGGGGGCCTTTGGGGCCTTTACAATGATTCAATCAAATACAGATTTCTCGTGCATACTGGCAGTACCCTGAGATACTTCTATGCAAAATAGAGACAAAGTTGCTGAAAGGTTTCTGAGATATATGGCAGCGAACGGCGGACGGCGTACGGCGCACCCAGAGTGATGGCATTAGTCCTTTGGACCTTCGGCCCAAAAGACTAAACAAATTACGAAGCCATGACAACATGTTTTAGTGGATACTACAAAGGATTGTTTTTTTGAAAACTTAATTGAAAACGTTGCTGAATGGTTTCTGAGATACGGCAGCTAACGGCGGACGGCTGACACAGAGTGATGGCATAACTCAGTTGGACCTTCGGCCCAAAGGACTGCGGCACTGGACACATATTGTTAAATACTACGTTGAATACTACGGAATAAAGTATGTATCTCACTACTTAGACCAAACACTTGATTTGAAGTTTCTCATTCATTGATTTCAAGTATATTTCTATTATTATGACTGAGTTGGTGGTCTATTTAAATTGGCCGTCACGTACAATTAATTATATCTGAGGTTTACTGCACTTGGACAAAGCTTCTGGGGCCTGTTTCACTAACATTCTTATGACTGCATCAGACAGATTTTGATCTTTAAAATCAATTTCTATCCTTAACAATGATCTTGTGTACTGAAAGCTGTTTACACGAGATGCGCCTCCTGGACACTTTCACTGGTGTGTCACAGAAATAGTGTCCATGGTGACATGATGGTGGCTTTTTACATTTATAAAAAGTACTTTAAATTTAACAAAGGATTCAGCTTAATGATGGATTTTCTTTCTAAGCTCATTATTTTAAATGCTGAAATGGTCCTTAGATGTGGCAAATGTTGACTTTTCTTCAATCTTTCAATTACGTTGTTTCTAGTAGTTCAGTGTGCTTCACGGTGGGTGAATAAAGTTATGGCTGTGGTCAGTAATGTCGCAAATTAAAATGAAATGACATGCATACGCAGACACACGCTTGCAAACATGAACACACACACACACACACACACACACACACACACACACACACACACACTCAATTACCCAATTACACACACACGCATGCATGCACGCACGCACGCACGCACATACGCACACACACAGACAAACAAAAAGGTGCCATACCTATTTTAACTTATCAAATTTAAAATTCATGTTTGTAAAAATAAACAGTGGAATTTTATGATAGAATTTTTCAAGATGGTACATATTACTTCAGAATATGACACAGTGAGACATTTTTAAAGCACATTGCAGCACCTGTGTACTGTACGGCAATAGCAGAGAAAGCAGAATATCCTGTGGTTGTAGAACAGTTTCTCCGCATGTCACAAAGAAAGCTTCGTCCATCGCAATTTGTTGCTGAGCGCCATCTACAGATCAATATTTGCAACACAGATCAAAGTTATGCAAATGAATGTTTGAAGAACTACAACTGCAATTGAATTGAAATTGAAATATAAAAAATAGCATAAAAGATAAACAAATAATACTCATGACACTGTAAACAATACATTGTGTGGAATGAAAGTAAATTATTTTAACAGTGGGATGATAAATTCCTGTTCTCGATTAAAAATCCACCTTTTCTAGTTTTGTGTCTTAAAAACATTTTCATGCATTTTACAATATTTTCTCTGAACTAGTATTGCATCATCACTACATACTTGTATTGATAAATGTTGCTGAAATGTTTACTTAAATGTATTAGTTCGGTTTGTCTACGTCATAATCAAAAGAATGCATGACCTGCGTCAAGCTTTCACTTTGCTAACAATGTTGATAACGCTTATATATGTGAATTACATTACTGTTGCAGCATGACATCTGCTAGATCAACATTCCTGCATACAGTTCACTTTTAAAACGTCGCCTTACATTTTTGTCATAAAGAAAATCTTTGGAGGCCAGAATGTCAACAAAAAATACAACGGAATGTCTAAATACTGAATGCGTTCCAGAGCTGGGGTCGATTACACACTCATGATTACGATTACACTGCCTTGGGAAAAGTCGATTACGATTATATTATAATTACGATTACCCACTTGGAGAAAACAAATCGATTATGTTTACATTTTTTGGGATCAGTCTTCATTCCTAAATTGTTATAGTATGTATGACGTGCTAAGTTTTTGTCTTACAATATCAACCATATATACATATGTGTAATCAAATATGTTGTAAGCAGAATGTACGTAATAGATTGACCTGTGAATTTGGTGATGAATAATATAATGTAGGGCATATTTAATATGTGCACATGCATAATCAGCATTAGTGGCTAATTATTCACGATTCACAAACTACAAACAAATAAATATAATCCAGTACACTTATTACTCAGAACACCATCATCGAAAACAATACAAGTAGCGATGTAGGCCAATCCACTTGCTAATTAAAAGGAAAACAGAAATGCACAAGTAGAGCCACATTGTGATTGTTCTATCTATAACTCTAAGATTCTAAACCTGTGACTATCTACATTGTTCAGTACAACAGTGTCATCTGTGCAGTTGACCAACTGTAGGTACTTCACAATTGTATTTCAAAGGGTAGGCTGCAAGCATGACTGAATACAACCTTTAGAAGGATTTATATGATTCTGTGCAAATACTAGCACTGCGAAATAAATAAAAGTAATGAATACAAGTAAATTGCAATTAGCCATGGTCCAGGTATGACCAGGCCAGATCAGAACGAGTGAATAAAACCAAAAGATTTAATCCTTCAAAAGGATCTGTGCAAATAATTGTGTTTGACATCCATTTTTTGTCGCTTAATGGAGATTTTGCTAGGCAACAGGTCACGTGATGGATATATCAATTATGTCCAAGTGCAATATTGCACTGTTTGACTTACCCTGGGTCGCCACTGTGACACGGCTGCGAGAAGCGAGGAACTGAGTGTTAAGGTCAGAGGATGAACTGGCGGTCATGATGTGTCCACCCAGTGTCTGCAATATCAAATATTGATTTTCCTCAAATACGGTAACAAGCAATACTTAACTACTGTGCCGTTATAAAGCTAGCAATTTTGTTGTTGCAAACTGTATTATGACCATATACAAATAATTCTTGGTTTTGTCAAAAAGTAAATGAGCGGTTTTTATTTTTAGTATACTGATGACGGTGTTACCAATCACCAAAGGACCTATTCTCAACAATAAATAACTTAGTATTGTGAACTGAGTGTATTTTTTATACGCTGAAATACCATAGTCAACTTTATTTTGCCTGATATGAAGCATAGTTTTAATTTATTGCATAGTAATAATAATGACATTGACAATTGTTGTTTCCGAAACTTTTTTAAATGCGAGCACTGATGAGAAACCAGGAATAATTTTTAGATGGCCTAATACAAGTCTAAGCTAAACAGTGGCTGGATGTAACAACTACATTTCATTATCATGTATTAATATGCTAACTCAGAAGCTCTGTAAGTATATATCCTCCCATGTCCCGAGGTCCACAAGCCTCTTTCTATAGGTTTATTCACTTCCTTGAACTACTGGCCTCTCATCTACAAATTGGCGATCCATTTAAAAAAAAACACAAAGCAGCGTTTAGAGTTATTTTACTTTTGTGAGTGACAAATTTAGGTGGCGCCACAAGTTCAACATACTGTAATGGTGGTAATTACAACTGCTCTTGGTTTCTTAATCCTCGCTAAGCTGGTTATTTAATAACCCTCCCAAAGTTGTACTAATGTAGTTCTACCCTGTATATGTGGGGGCATGTTCGCATGAGTGCATACGTATGCGCATGACTGATTATTGATTACACTTGCACCAGTTCAGGCATCAATCGAAATGTCACATACAACTGTAGATTTACCAGGATAGGATCCAGAAATATAATGAATAGAAACATTTATAAACTTGACTACGTTCTAACAACTGTAGTATTGAGATCCAGTGTACATCCCATGGCACAGAGCAGATCATTATACACCATTCCCAGCATGCAATACTCACAGCACTATTCCGGAGTTGTAAGCTGCCAACGCTACCCAATTTCACAAGCAGCGAATTGAACAGTCGAGTCTTGTACTCTGCAATGCGTATTTTACAGAAATAAGATCCAGGGTTCCTGCACAAATAACCAGTTCCAACTGAGCATTCTGTTTTACATTAAATCCATCTGATATGATGAATGCCCGGCTGCTAGGAAATAAACAGTGGAATAAAAACACCAAATAAAATGTGTTTTTCTCTGATATTATAATGTGCCAGTATTACTGAGAGGATACTCTACCCTCAAAATAGACACACCACTGTCACTGATGTTGTCAATTTTAAGGCTTATTAAATAACATAATTTCAACGATCCCTGTGAACATATTTTGTGTTTACTTTGACAGAAGTTTTTTTCATTTTTAAACACCTACAAAAATCTTGCGACAGTCATGCTGAACAAGTGCTGACCTTCTTAAGGACCATGTTACATCTACCTGGGAGCTGATCAATGATCTCTTGCAGGGCCTCCTCCATCTCACTGAGTGTCACAGAAGACCCAAACACCACGCCTTGGTCTGTCACTTGAATCTCTTTCATTTCTGGCACCTTTGAAGGATCAATGATCACCTTGTGATGACGGCCAAACCCCACAACTGAAATAGACATAACCCATGATTATAATTCGTGATCCGCCCAGGCTGTTAGCCAGAGACCCGTCCACCTGTCCATATGGACGGCTTAAACTGGGTGTGGACGGTCCATAATCAGCCATGGACGGGAATGGGCCGACCACAAAGAGCCCTCGCGTTTATTTTAATAAAGACAAATTGTTACTGAAATTTCGCTAACTGTTATGTGGAATTTCCAAGTTCCCTCGCAATGTTTTTATCTGGCAAGAGATTGGAATAGGAGACGCAAGTGTTTCTCTTTCCGTTCTGTTTTGATGTGAGAGTTACATACATCCGGAGCCCATATCATTGTTCAGTATTGTTGCTCAATTGATTAGACGCGTGGCGTTTTCATTAGAACTTTGGGTAAACTACAACCACGGGAATGTTAAATTTCAAGGAATATCAGAAGCTTCAATGGACTGCGGTCGGGTGCTAAGTTTCTCACACGACGATGAGTGCAAGCGTCGATGAAAGGCAACAAGTTACAAGTTGATGTTACAAATTGATAGTGTGACGCCTGTAATAGTATCTCCTCACCACCAGCCTCCACTCACTCTGTTGTCACGCAGGACTGGTCAATGAACAGGAAGATTTGTTTTATATATTTCGCATCTTGCAATCACTATTGTTTGTTTTGATCAACCCAAGTGCAGTTTTTATTTTCAATATGTTTACTACTGCACACATTCAACTGTGCCTTCGATCATTGTAAACTTTATAGTGGAAACATTTCGCGTGCCAATACTGGCTTTATTTGAAGCAAAGCAATTATATACCAAGTACAGTCACTCGCGCAACGCCTTCTGTTATTCATGTGTGAACTTAATGATAATGTATATGTTACCAGTTCAAATTCAAAATGGTGGATCGCTGAGTGTCTCTGCTTGGTAATTTAAATGCTTTGCTTGAGGGCGCATGAACCGGCGGGAACTGTGGAAAAGTCTATCGATCGATTGTTGTTATAAAAATTGAAACGGAATTCGGGTTTTGAAACGAAGTTGATGGTAATATATTTTTATACAGCCAGCAAAGCCATTTACGTTTCATTTGTTTCTGTTTCTTCTTGTTGACTATGTGTACTGTACTGATGCATGTCCATCGTCATATTATTTTGCTTTATTTATTGAACATTGTCTAACAAAATATACAAACAAACACAATGATGCAACTAATCAAAATTATATTATTCGGTTAGCGATCACCAAGACATTATGTTTTGCTTCTTTGGTGCAAATACCCTCGTTACACACTGGACCTTGCACGTGTACATATATGCCGTTCATATTTCTTAATCTACAAATTAATGACAAAACAGTTTGATCGCATTTTTCTCTTTCACACTTCTGTGATATTGACAACAACAATTTAATTAATACATTAGATATTGATAACAATGAACTGCAAGTCATAAAACATTAATCGTGTTACGACATAGATCACTTTAAGATACTTGCTGATGCTAAAAATTGACAATTTTCAATACTCAGCTTAAATATTCAATCTACAAATTCTAAATTTGATTAACTAGTTTCATTCGTCAGTTCACTACAGCCTACGGGACATAAATTATAAATTTAGTTTAATTTGCCTACAAGAATGTTGGATATCCAACATAACATATTTAGCAAATATACAACTACCTGGGTACGCTTGTGTTGCTCAAGGAAAGAGTAGCAGTAACAATGGTGGCTTAATCACATATATAGACAACAGATTCCAAAATATAGTCAAACAACATAAATACATACGAACACTGGGAGGGACTAATTATTAATGTAACTGAAGGTGGTTTATCAAAACCAATTACTATTGGCAACATATACAAACCTCCGAGTATGATAAGAGAACATGTCAGGCAATTTATTAATGAATTCACCACACTTATCTTGTCAATAGAACAATCGAACACAAACATTAGCATTGCCGGAAACTTCAATCTTAATCTCCTCAAGATAAACGAAATACCAATTTGCAGTGAATTCTTCGATCTGTTGACATCTCACAGTTTATTCCCACAAATTACACTTCCCACAAGATTATCACACTCAAATGGCACATTAATTAACAATATATTCTGTAAAAGTCAGAGTTCTATATCCATATAACTACATCTGGTATATTAATAAATAAGATATCCGATCACCTCCCTTACTTTATTCTCTCAGAAATTTCGATAATAAATCCACCAAGCCCAAGATGGATTAAAATTAACACACTGAACACTAAAAATATAATAAATGACATTAATTCGTCTGATTTGTACAACTTAGTTGACACAAATGTGTAGACAGACTAATCTACGACATTATAATCGAAGTAATTGAAACGGCCAAGAACAAGCATATGGTAAGCAAATTAGTTTAAGTTTAATCAATACAAACATAAAAAATCTAAATGCATTACCACGGGTATGCTAAAATCCATAACATTTCGAGATAAATTATATAAGAGAATGAAACTTACAAATCCTACTTCAAGGGAATACGAAATTATGCGTATTAACTTAAACACTTATAGTACCACATTAAAGAGAAGCTTACGTGAATCCAAACAACATTATTTTGCGTCCACTTTCGCTAAATATAAATCTGATATCAGAAACACTTGGAAAACTCTAATGCAATTATTTCAAGAAAAAACTAAGAATTGTTTTCCCGAATCATTCAGTATAACTAATAGTACCGGGTCTGATTTAAGTTCAACCAATTTGCTAAAACAAATTGCACCTCAGATAATAAAATCATTCACGCTACTTAAAAATCAAGTTTTTAGTACGGGAATATTCCCTGAAAAACTAAAGGTGGCCAAAGTTATTCCGTTATTTAAAAACGGTGACCCATCAATAATCAACAACTACAGACCAATATCTCTTCTGCCTGCTCTAAGTAAAGTATTGAAAAAATTAAGGGAAATCAACTATCTTCCTATTTTGAAAGTAACAATCTTTTTTCGAAATTCCAGTATGGCTTCCGTTCTGTTCACCTGACGGAATATGCTGCGTTAGACCTTGTAGACCGAATAACAACCTACATGGATAATAATTAGGTGTCTTATAACATATTTCTTGGTATCTCTAAAGCATTTGACACGTTAGACCACAATACATTACTTTGTAAATTAAAACATTACGGCATTGAAGAGGTGTCTATGATACTTTATGAAAGTTATCTATCAAATGGAACACTCTATGTAGAAATTAATGATGTAAAATCTGATATTATATCTATAGGATCCGTTCTTGGACAAATTCTGTTTATTATTTATATTAATGACTTTTACAAACGAGCCAAATGTTCAATTTTATACCCTATGCAGACAACAATACTTTAACAAGATTTAACAACATTGCCATCCAGAAAACTAACTCTACATGGCAGGTGGACAAGGAAGCCTTTTGGCTTATCGAGAGTCCAACACTTGTTATCTATATGTATCCCACTAATGATTAACCCTAAGTTTTTTTCTTTTACTGTAGTACTTAGTACAGAACCTCCCATTGTATATTGTACATCTTCGTTCCCACATCCTATGTGGAGGCATTTACATTTCCCAAAATTGTACAACATTTGCAATTTTTCAGACTATTTTATCAACCTGTCAATCTCCATCACGTTTAATCCTTCTAACCAACTTTGTATCATCCGCAAATTTCAAAACCTTGCTTGTTATATCATCATCCACACCGATGATATATATTAAGAATAATATAGGTCCTAGTACTGATCCCTGTGGAACCCCACCCAAAACTGATTTCCAGTTTGAAGCCTCCCCATCAACTCATACCCGTTGTCTTCTGTCAACTAGCCATTTTTTATCCAGTTAAATAAGCCATTTACTATGCCATGGGCCTTAAATGTAAACAGTAACCTTTGATGTGGCACTTTGTCGAAAGCTTTCTGAAAAGCAATGTAGATGATATCTACTGGTGATCCCTCGTCTACCCACTTCGTGTTATCTTTCAAAAAATATAACATATTTGTTAAGCATGAACTCGCTTTTATAAACCAATGTTGAGATGGGTTTAACAAGTTATGTTTAACAAGAAAATCCACCATGTGATCTTTAATTAGTCTTTCTAATAATTTGTAAATCACTGACGTTAAACTCACTGGTCTGTAGTTCTCTGACTTGTTTCTGGAACCTTTTTAAAATAACGGTATGATGTTTGCTTCTTTCCAATCTAAAGGAACCACTCCCTCTTCTAATGCCAAGTTGAAAACTGTTGCAAGTGGTGTGCTAATTTGTTTTACAATTTCCAATAGTAGCTTGGGCGGAATCCCATCCACTCCAGATGCTTCATAGCCCTGATTTTGTCTTAGCTACAATTTCCGGGGTTACAATTTAACTGTCCTAAATAGTCTGATTCTGCCTCCTTGAACTTAGGCTCTGGTACTGGCAGTGAACTAATATCTTCCCTGGTAAACACTGAACTAAAATACTCATTCAGGTCTTCTGCCATTAAGAGTCCTTCTGATATTATATTTCCAGCACTATCTTCTAGAGGACCGACCTCATCCTGAACTTTCTGTTTGTTCGTAGCATCTCGAATTTCAGTTGTAGCTTGGTTTAGTGCTTCTTTATAAATGTTGTAGTCTTCGCGCCATTTCCAGTACGTCTATATGACATCCGCATCATTTGTTTGTACGTATTTTTTCAAATGGCTTCTTTCGAAGTATTTCTTTCTGGACTGTTTCCCTTGTTTTTTTAAGGGAACAAATTTATCGACGATGCACTCTATTTCATTCTTTAAGATATTCCAGCAAAAAAATTCATGTTGCTATCTTGTTCTTCAGTATGATGTTCCAATCTATCTTTCCGAAATATGTCCTCATTACCTTATATCATCCTTTGTGGAAATTTCTCTTTATTATTGCTTTTTATTATTTCTTTCTGATTTTACTTTGATGGTAAAATGTATCTGGTTGTGATACTTCCCAGTGGCTCACATAATTTCACATTGTCAACTAATTCATTCTGTGAAGACAAAACTATGTATAACACGTTCTCATCCCTGGTTGGCTCTAGCACATGTTGAGAAAGGAAACTGTCTTGTACTAAATCTAAAAACTTGTGGTCCTCATTCCCCGTACTCTGTAGATATTTCCATTGTGTATGACCATGGTTAAAATATCCCATAATAATACAGTCCCGTTTGCTAACTTCCCTTATGGCGTTTTTTATTTTTTATTTGCGTTTTCAAAACAGGGACGTGGGCGGAAGGCGCTAACATAAACCATTTCATGATTGTTGTCTGGTTGTCCGCTAAGCGCATTGAAGACATGTTGTTAATTAAATGCATTTAGTCACATCGTTAGAACACGAATAAGTGTACATATTCCGGTTTCGAACACAACACTCGAAGGAATAACAACAGCCTAGGTTACGCTGTCTCAAAGTGATATAGTCTGGGTTTCGTAGTTCTAACAAATTCCTTTGGATGGCGTCATATTCTTCCATGTTTTACATTGTTGTTTATATATTTTTTTCTAAATGTAATATTTTAGTTCATAAGTTAAGTGTTGTAAACTTGTTGATGAATAAACAATTTTGATGCTGAATACACAGTGCTTTGAATGTTTATGTTAAGATTAACAAGTATACCCACTGAGCAGACATAAATAAAAAATGGACAGCAAAAAATTGGTTAGGATTTGAACTTTATTTGTGCCAAACATCACTAAAGAATGCCTCTAGAAGCCATACGAGAGCACTCCATTTCCAAAAAAAATCAATTTTTTAAATCAATTAAAAACTACTGAAGATATTTCAATAAATGAGGTATGATTTTAAAGCTCATGACCTGTGGAATCGAAAAGACATCAACTCCATTTCACAATTTTGTGACTTAATACCCACTATTGAGGGCCAAGTCACATATGTGTATTTTGTTGTCTTCAGTTACCTTCATCTTACGTATTCCTTGAATGTTTTGTTACACTTGTTATTCTTGTTCTACTAGTTTTATAGTCAAGTCATCTCCATATTGTTTGGACATTTATTTTTAACAATTACACGACCAACCAAAAAGCGTTTAACTAACTAAATATATCATAATTTAACTCACAAGAAACTTACTTGGGTTTCACATCCAAATATCTTTGACACATCTCCGAGTATTGTCAACGATCTCTCTAAAATGTTCAGACGTAAAACCCAAGTTTGTTGTGACATAAATTTTGTATACAGGAACAATCCAAGAAACTTAAAAATCTGTTCATTCAAGGATACAACAGACTGATATTGAGAGTACCATAATGACAACATTTTCGGATATTGTATGTTTTCGGACACCAAAAGTTATAAAATTATAAATCTTCTGAATTGTACGTTTTCGGACACCTTCGTCAAAAGTGGGAGATTCAAAGATTGTTGCATACCAAAAAGTGTGAAGCGGCAACCAATGTGTGTACTTGAAATTGTTTTTATTTGTTGTACTCTATGCTTTCAGACATTATTACAATTATTTTAGGTGTCCAAATACATAGTCATAGCATAGCATGTAGGCTTGGTAAGAAACACATACAACACCATGCAATATACCACATGTTTAAGATATATAAAAGATTCACTCCTATTGGAAAGAGCATTAATGATATATTGCCGAAACCACGTCTTACTTTGCTCGTAGTTTCCACCAATCAACTTGGCACTGGGGTGAGTTGTTCTCAGTTCTAGTAGCTGTCTAAGTGTTGTTGGTCTGTACCATGTGACCTTCTCTGAGGTAAATATCAAAGACTCTTCGTCCAACAGCGTAGAGAGCTACAAACACGGTGATGATGTTTCAGTCATGTAGAATATCCGAAATCTTTCAGCCGCACAGCAAACTTTTATTTTACCAGATTACACATTTACATTTCATTAAGATATACAGTATATACACACATTCTAAAGAAATTACCATAACAAATATGAAGGTTTCGAATATAAATGTGGAATGCATTATGAAATATGATGATCTTAAGCATACATTTACCTGTAATTCGCTTGGGAAGATGGGTTCTTGTGTAGAATGGTATGGCAAATATTCACTGCTTTCTTTCTCTCCTTCAGATGTCTGAAACAGTTGATAGGGAATCCTGTATCTCCTTCTGTAAAAGTGCTTACTTTTTTCTGTTGCTTGCTGTTTATAATTGGGATCATTTGTCGTAGGTCATTGCCCTTATTTGGTGTGCGGTCATCAAGGTGATCCGCCATCTTGGCTACACACAACCGAATGTTGTACATCATCTACCATGGGACCCAAATGATGCAGCGGTATTTTGATGGATAATGCCACCCCTAAAGCCTGAGAATAACACACAAGTTCTTCAGGTCATCGGCTAAAGATGTGCAGCTGAAAAATTATGGAGTGTTTCCCTTGTTTGAATGCAAAAGATGATGACGCACCTTCTTGCAGTTGTTGTGTGTAGCCGGCCAAGGGCCATTGAGACCCGATGTCACATCATTGCTAATCGTCCCAATAACAGTTGTCAAGTTTTATGTGATGATTTACTTATGGCCCGTGTGACATTTACTGTGACTGTTCCTATTGCTGTAAGTAAGAATCGCAGAACGTTTGAACGATAAACTGTTACACAAATTTGAAAGTAGTTGGCCTATTATAACATGTTCCTGCTACATCAATACTGACATCATCATCATACTTTAATGTAGTCATGCATGACAACCACAGGATTAATTAATTACACACTACATCATTGTTAGGTCCCAATATCTTGTCTTACACCGGTAACATCTCACACTGTGTTATAAATATTTATCCATTCTTTCAAATATCCTTACATACTGATTGGTGTATGTCCTTATATACACCAATCAGTCATTTTTAAGTAACGTGTTTGCACTTATACATTCATGGATGTATCATCATTCTTCTTCTGTAGTTTACAGCGATCTAATTACACACCGATAACATCACACAATAGAGTTTTACAAATGTCTATCCATTCTTTTAAATATCCATACATACTCCAATCACTTAGTAATCGTTAAGTAACGTGTTTGCTCTCACACCTTCGAGGAGGTAGCATCATCCTTCGTCTGTAGTTTACAACAAGCATCACCCATAGCACACTGCGCCTCCTGGTGAATACAAGAGAAACATCACACAACACATAAGTCTTCTGGTGAATACAAGAGAAACATCACAACACACAGCGCCTCCTTGTGAACACCAGAGAAACATCACAACACACAGCGCCTCCTGGTTAACACAAGAGAAGCATCAATGAAACTTCTGAAATTACTTATGATAAATCATTGAAAGCATATTGTTGTGGCATCTACTGAACAGCTGAGTAACATTATGCTATGCTTACTTTTATGTAAAAGAAAAAAAGGTCATTCTCATACAACATAGTATCCAGTCCTCAGGACTGCTCAAAGCGCTTTACACTTTACTCCCTGGCATCCAGCCGCTCTGCAATTAATGCGCGAAGACTATTCGGACACAAAAATCCACAACTGTCTATCTATTGCCAGGTACCCAATCATACAGCTGAATGAACTGGAGCAAAGTAGAGTGAACAAATTTGCAGGAGGTTTGACACCACAGCACAGGATTCAAACCTGCGTTCTCTCTGTCGAGAATCTGAAGCTCTAATCACTGTGCCACTGTGCTCCACAACGTGAATGGTTGGTCATTATACAATGACAGAGAGAAATTATGTTTAACCCATTAAATGTAGAAGCAGCCAACCTTTGAGAAAGTTCTGAATCCATCCAGTATAGGTCTGTACCCAGTGCAACGACACAAGTTACCTAGGAATTAAGAAACAAATAGATATATTGAAAAACTAGCATAAATGTGATTGAGTGTATTATGACTATACTATTATGACTATACTATTATAAAGTAAATATAATTACAACTAGTCGCAACATCAGTTAATCATTCGTCTATACTATTTCTATTTCAACAAAATTATTAATACCTATACATACTGTTACAGGTTTATAAAAGTAACATCACAACAATTTATTGTTAAGGGTAGTAAAAACAAGGCATTAGCTAAAATCCGTTTTCCCAAAGTTTACAATTGTATGTAACATTTGAGAGCATTAAACAAATACAGAAAAATACAGTTGTAGCATAACTTAGATTTTTAAACCCATCTGTGTAACGATTCCCGCAGAAAATATAATTTAATGAGCTAGGCGATCACGTGGTATCGGTCGTCACACATGACATATGCTCGCATCAGGCCGACCCTTTTAAAACATTCCAAGCATGTTTACGAGGATAACTATTGGGTCGAAACAAGCGTCAGAATGAGTTATTGTGCGATATTCTGATATAATATACAAACACTAGTCGTCATAGAGGAACAAGCAGTCATCTTACGGTTCAACGTGAATCCAATTTGATTCAAAACAATGAACGCGAATGGGCTTACAAGCCGGCCAGGTTTCGCCGACCTTCGGCTCGTTTTCCGAATACTATATCGATTGCAACTCACGGAAGATAATCTACACTAATAAACATACATAGCAAACATATATTGTATCCAGCTATAGAAAGTAACGTGTATAATCTCATAATATCACTAGAATATCTATATACGAAGGAGGAGTTAACAATTTATCATAACAACTTAAATTAGTCAACGGAAATCCGGTGACCTTGGTAGCTCTATCGGTGGACGCGTACTCGTCCTTCATACATCGATATTCTAGTGTTATTATGAGATTATACACGTTACTTTCTGAATACAATATATGTTTGCTATGTATGTTTATTGGTGTAGATTATCTCCGGTGGGTTGCAATCGATATAATTATTCTGAACACGAACCGAAGGTCGGCGAAACTTCGCCGAATTGTAGACTGATTCGCATTCATTGTTTTGAATAAAATTGGATTCACGTGGAACCATAAGATAACTGCTTGTTCCTCTATGATTACTAGTGTTTGAATTACATCGGAAAATCGCACAATAACTCATTCGGACGCTCGTTTCGACCCAAAAGCTCTCCTTATAAACATGCTCTGAATATATGGAAAGAGTCGGCCTGATGGGAGTATATGTCATATGTGACGTCACATCTCGGTATCCAGAAAATCGCGTCAAAAATATGCGTATTCGAAAATGCCTGGATGCACAGTATAAAATGTGGAATTTCTAATTTAATGATTTTTTGTTTGTTTTGGGCTTGGTGGACATAGCAGGATGTAATAAAATATGAATTCAAGCAATAAGTGTTTTATTCCCTTTAATGCATTGTGTGTTTCACATGAACACTACAGTTTTTTTTTAATGAAAAGGTAAATGAGACTATGAACATAAGTTTAAAGTCAACAATACGCAGGTTTGTGTAGGATATGGGAAGTTGGAAATGCTGATGAATTAAAGGCATACCTCCCAATGCTATCTCCATCTGTGCTACTGAAGGCGGGGGTGTGAATGCAGGAGGGTGTTTAGAGACATCAACTACCTTCCAATGCTCTCTTAATCTGTGCCACTGAAGGCATAGGGTGTGAAAGCAGGAACGTGTTTAGAGACATCACCTACCTTCCAATGCTCTCTCAATATATGTCACTGAAGACAGGGGTGTGAATGCAGGAGGGTGTTTTGAGGCATCACCTACCTTCCATTGTTCTCTCAATCTGTACCACTGAAGGCAGGGGGGGTGAATGCAGGAGGGTGGTTAGAGACATCACCTACCTTCCAATGCTCTCTCAATCTGTGCCACTGAAGGCAGGGGGTGTGAACGCAGAAGGGCGTACATAGACATCACCATCCCGGGAGAGCAGAACCCACACTGTGTGCCGTGACTCAATGCCAGTCGCTCCTGAAATGGATTTAATATTTGATACGAGGCAATGACTTCATACAATCTTTTAAAGTTGCAATCTGAATAACCGACAGTAGAACCTCGTTTTATAGTCACCTCGGTAACACAGCCACCTTGCAATTAAGGCCACCATGGGACAGTCCTAAATGATTATTTGTGTAACACTAAAATGTAGACATTAATCTCGCTAATCACCTTGCTATTCAGGTCACTTTCGCCCAGTCCCAAGGGTGACCTTAAGAGGGAGGTTCCACTGTACCATTTTAACTGACATATTTAAGAAAATGTACATACAACACGAACAATATTTACCTATTAGATCATAATTGCCATTATATGTCACATTAGCATTTCATGTTATTCGATGCTTTTGCAAAATTACCAGAAAAGGTTTATAGATGTACATGGTTAAGTGATGAAATAATAGGCCCTAGATAATCTTTCCACACCACTGGTAACCACTGCTTGGGACCTAATTAAGTCATTATCAATGTTTACCTGTACAGGGTGGATGTTGCCATGGCGACTAACAATCCCCTCTACTGTGGTGATGGCGAGACCATGGAGAGAACAGATCGGGGTGATGCAAGAGTTGATCGCATAATGACTGGAGACGGTTAAAGATGGTGCATCTATAATATAAGACAATCTGGTTCTCTTTCTGTCTGTTTGTTTGTGGATCCATATCTCCGTTAGTTTTGCATGTACGGATTGAAATGTTGTGAGCTATCTAGCAGGCCCATTGGATTGGTTTGAAGATTTATATATTTTAGAAATTTGTCAGGGGTGGGGATCTTGGGGGTTACATACTTATGAATACCCATTTCTCTGTGTAATGATGGGTAACTTGGCTATTGGAGAAATATAAAACATTATTCAAAGGAAACTATATACAGTTATATCATAATGCACCAACATTACATATTTCATGAAGTGAACAATAACAACAATTAATAATAACGAAAGTGAATAACAGCGATGCTAGAAATGGTTGTTTCAAATTAAAAAGAAAAAACTGAAACATTGCATCAGGTCACACACTATACAAAAACCATCACTACTGTACAACCCTGTATGCACAAAGTTATCCATCGTTTCCTTTTAAAACACATTTTCAAATCAAGGGATACATATTACACATCAACATTCGATAAACAGGTTTTAAAATAATACAATAGACGACGGGAACGACTGGACGTTGTTAAAGATGGCACAGGGAAATACACAATGGTTCAATGGTCGGTGATTATTTACCACACCACAACACACATTTTGGATACAGATTAGACAATGTTAAATGGTGAAACATTCGATACGTGTACGATATCAATACATATGAATAGGTAAGGATACTGGATGTTGCGTTGTTTGTCGATACGAGACACCATCACAGTGCATGCGCCGCACCCGCCTTGGCCACACGCTTTCTTTGTCCCGACCAGTCGCACTACACTGAGACTCAAGGATAAAACTGGATTGTATACGATAGCTAAATAATAATAATGAAGTCTTATAATAGCGTCAATATCCGGCAAATAGAGGCACTCATAGCGCTTGCACAATTGACCTATCCATCACATGACCTGTTATCTAGCAAAAACTCTGTCAAGCCATCAGAAAATACGTGGTGGGTTCCAGCATTTCGTCACATATTTTGTTGACATTCTGGTCACAAACGTGTTTCTTTATGACAAAACCATCAGACAGAGTCGTTTTAACGGTATTAATATGACAAATCACATATGTAACAGTTATCAACATTGTTGGCAAAGGCAAAGCTTGACGCCTTGTACTGGATACATCAATTAATTGATGATTTTAAAATATTCAAATTTAAGTGTCGATGAATTCAGATGTCCGGGAAATGTTCGTTTCAACTTGGCTAGTTCTGTTAGTACATGATGGCATTTCTGGAAATTAGACATTACGCACCATCATAATATTCATAGTTTATATCATGTAGTATATTGTGTGTAGAAAGAGAGTAAATTATATTAATACAAGCATCATAAATCCATATCATAAATATATCTGAACAATACAGAACGTATGAGAAACATTATTAAAGTACCGAATTAAGACACACGTACATACATGACATAAATAAATAAAACATAATAAACAGTTACAGCTAGGCTTAAATTGTTAATTGGACGTTGTTACGTAGCTGAGCATCAGAACCGTGTGCGCCAGTGATCAACTTCCGAGCACTAAACGCGCATACGCCTATTGTGGCTTCTTTCCGAAGCACGGACGCGGAGCAGCAAGCCGAGCATCGGAACCGCGTGTGTCAGTGATAAAGGTCCGATAACTCAACGTGCATACGTGTGCATGTCGTGATGCTCGTACACGGCACATCGGAACTGTGTTCATCAGTGTCATAGCCTATAGGTCCGAGCACAATCACGACCGCGCTGCGTTTCAGTTCTCCTTTTGTTTTAGACTCATTGCTGATCGTACTGATTATTAAAATAGGTCTACTAGCGCATACTTTGAATATGTTTTAAACAATTATTATAAATCTGCTTTGAAACAATAACTATAACTAATTGAAGCAGAATTTGTAAACTATTTGGGTCACAATAATATCTAACAGTATACGCTAAATGACAATCATCCAGGCCTATAATGATCTAGGTAATGCCACAGGTTATTTGCACGACGCAATATCATCATAAGAACATTTTAATGTGTTCAAATGATATAAAGAAAACTTTGTTTATTACTTTATGATGGAGTCTTCATAAATATAAGCTACTAGAAAATTTTGTTTATTACTTTATGATGGAGTCTTCATAAATAAAAGCTACTAGAAAACTTTGTTTATTACTTTATGATGGAGTCTTCATAGATATAAGCTATTAGAAAAAAATTGTTTACTCCTTTATGATGGAGTCTTCATAAATATAACCTATTAGAAAACTATGTTTATTACGTTATGGTGGAATCTTCATAAATAGAAGCTATTAGAAAAGTTGATGTCTCTTACAACAATATGTTCCAAATGGAGTTAAGATTTGACATATATTGTAGTGCTATTGAAATGTTTATTTATAGTAATTTGCTTATTCTGTTGCTGGGATTAGAACTAACAGAATTTGTCGAAAAGGTTACTTCCGCAATGGATAAATGCCAAAAGTCTGGCATTGGACTAATAAAAAGCTCCTTAACCAACCATAGATAGTATGTATTTTATAACAACAGTAACTCAGAACAAAACGAAATCAAGTGTGAAGTCCCGCAAGGTTCAATCCTTGGCCCATTATTTATTCTGTCCATGACATGTGTGCAGCCTCAAAATTGTTTCATATTATTTTGTTTGCTGATGATACTAACATTTTGTATTCTGCTAGTAACACTGATGATGTAAGCACTGTTGTTAACAACGAACTAAAAAACTAGACCTGTGGTTCCGAGCGAACAAATTATCGCTCAATGTGAACAAAACACATTTTATAATGTTTAACAGTAAAAAAACAACCTAGAACAGATGTGAATATGGTTTTGAATGGGACAAACTTTGAGCAGGTATCATATATACAAATGTCCTTGATGAAAACGTAATTGATGAAAACTTAACATGGCGAGAACACATAGAAATGGTTGAATCAAAAGTATCAAAAAGCATAGCAGTTTTGTATTAAACTATGCATGTTCTTGATTGTCAAGCGTTACACATTATATAATTCACTTGTTGAACGACATATGTCATACTGCTGTGAGATCTGGGGAAATACTTATCAATCTAGATTCATAAAACTATCTCGGTTACAAACAAATCCATACAGATTATTTATAACCTTAACTACCATCTCTCAAACATGTTTAAATTTCATGATTTAGTTAAATACAAGACTATGATTATATTTTATAAAGCAAAAAATCACTCTTTAAACGGTCGTGTTCAAGCATTATTTGAACCAACCGCCGCAATACACATACATGATACCAAACAAAGCAAACTGTTCTATGTTAACAAGACAAACATCACCCTCCGACTGCTGTCACTCACCTTCAAGTGTATAAAAACGTGGAACAATTAAGCAAATAAATTGACTCAGCTTCCAAGTTTAACACAATTTCAAAAAGCATTCAAGTTGTCATGTCTTTCTACATATTTGTGAATTGTTAATTGAAAATGATGTTTAGTTAAACCTATGTATTAATAACACAAAAACTATGTTAACAAGTTTATACATGAGTTGTGAATATTGTTTTCTAATTGATTTATGTTGCATTTATTAAGTTTTTTTTTTATAAGAAGGGCATAGCAACATATAAGTCTATGCTTCAGCTATGTCCTTTCAGTAGCAACAGCACACCATGATGTGCACGTATTATGTTGTTGTAGTTTAATCAACTTTTAAGTTTCATTCATTCATTCATTCATTCATTAAGCTTTCATTAATTCATGTTTAAGGTGTATGTACAACCTAAACAATGATGTCAATATTTACTTATTTGTGCGTACTTGCTGCCATATATATATATCATTTTGGCATTTGATGTTATTCGATAAATTACGCTTTTATAAAAAATAAACATGGCATGCGTATGTAATTTTAATTTGGACCGTTTTATATTACACTTACATATTGTGTGAACTAAGATTTATATGGAGTTGAGGTAAGTGATGTATTGTAAGGGGCATGACGATTAACTGGAAATTTGTATTTAAAAAATGAAGATGAACGTTGTCAGAATGCAACTTTAACCAAATGTTCAATGTATTACGATTGTCGCATATTTTACTTGCTTAATTTTATTCTGAACATCATCAAAACTGTCGAACGTATCACCAACATTGATCCCAAATAAAACTACGCCATGCTCTGCCGCCATATTTAGCGGAAGCGAGAGCGAACACATGACGGCTGGCGCATGCACGTTCAGTGCTCGGATCTTTAACGCTGAGGAACACGGTTCTGATGCTCGGCTACGCAACCACTTCGTTGTTAATTATATATGTACACGAATTCAAAGGATACACTCATTCCTGAGATATTTCCCCAACAATTCTTCAGGGTTCGGGTTATTTTCCACCACCTGTTTGAATACAGAAATTCATTATAAATCACATATGAACAATGTTACAACTTCTGAACTTGGTGGATGGGATAAGCATTATGTATAGCTATGCGCCTTCGCATTGCACGTTATCGTTGTAACGGTTTCGAAAGGCAGGACAACTTGTGGCTGTGCGTGTTTTGCACTGGGGAGTACAATAAAGGTGTTCCGGTGACTACACGAGGCTGAGTCGTTGAGTTCGTTACAAATCCCTAGAAAACATGACAATAAGTACATCACATATTTTGTTAATGGGAGATTTTAACTTGAGTGAGGTGGACTTTGTACAATCCCATACAGACTGTACGGAGGGGAGTTTTCCTTACATATATTTAGAGAAGACCCAGGACATGTTTCTGGTTCAGCATATTAATGAAGCAACAAGATACAGAGAGGGGCAGGAACCTTCCAAACTGGATCTGATATTCACAAAAAAGGTATACATGGTGGACAATTTGACATTCCTAGCCCCACTAGGGAAGAGTGACCATGTTGGCTTGTTATGGCCCTACATTGTATACATGGATCTCAATAAAAACAATGATAAGGCAGAGCAGAAAGTGAATTTCAGTAAAGACGATTATGGTTCGATGGGGACAAACGTTGAAGAAATATATTGGGACAGTCTATTTGAAGACAAATATGGAAATGAATGTTGGCTCATGTTAAAAAAAACACGTGAATAAACTTGTAGAGAGGTTTGTGCCGAAAGTTAAAATTAGGATAAACAAGCAGAGTAAACCTGCATCGATGACAAATCAAGTTCGCAAGTATGTTAAGAAGAAACATGTGTGCAAAAAATATGTGTCCACAGGTAGAAACATAGACTATGTGGAGTATGTGAAAGTATGAGAAATTCGGCGAGGCGTCGAATGTGTGCAAGCGAGCAAAAGCAGACTTTCTGAAGAAGCTTGTCAACAATTTCAATAAATGCAGCAGCATGATTGATTCAGATGTTAAAGGATAACAAATACACAAGAAGCTAATTTTACTCTAAAGGTGTATTACTCCTAATTGTAGTGACACAATTTGCCATCGACACTGCATAATGACAATCGCTCTCATAAGTATCATGTTAAATGCTAGTGGGTGAAAGGAGTGATAATAATTTAACACTGGTTAAAGAACAAATACGAACACAGATTACAGTGTATATGGGCCATGTAAAAATAATTATTGGCTTATCGTCAGAATTCTTTTAAAATGTAAATGATGGGTGCTGTGTTTAGTATGCTGATTGAGCTAACTTAGTTGTGGTTGCCGAAATCCTGCTGTTGCTGGTTGCACAGTTATAGATCTCAGAAAGGGGGCATAATCTCGGCATGAAAGTGTGAAGAAGCTTTATTCTAAATTATTACGTTCATTTTGTTTGTTAGCTGCCAAATACAGATAACGTTTTCTGCGTTCAGTGTGGCCTAGAGGTTACGGTACTTGATTGTTTGATGCCTATAATTTAATTCAAATTCCACAATAGGAAATGTGTTTAATCTTCTATTTTTGTACGCATTTTTAAACGTTTTTAAATACTAACTGAATTATGTTATTGACAAATTGTTGACATTTTGCGCTGCAGATCAGTTACATATATATAATTTATTAATTGACTGATAACCACGTTGTTAATGTCACCAAATTGTAACATTTAGTGTTTACTCTAACAAAATTTGGATACACCCACACTCCTCGGTACCTCGTTTATGATACTATTATATGTGTACACACACACACACACACATATATATATATATATATATATATATATATTCAAAACTGTACATATGGTGAAGTGTTTCTAGTAAATAATTAAGTTGTGTTTATAAAATAATAACTGTTGGCTTTTATTAATAAAATAGTGTATACATTATTCTTAATCTGCAAAAAGATGGAACAAATTTCCACAGACCACGTACATGAATCGCACTCCCCCACACCCGAAAACAGCCTCGCCAATGGCCTGCTGGCGATGTTTTTAAATATAAGATGATACCATACGGTCAACGAACCTCACACCCCACTTTATTGTCTTTTCAGAAACCCGACCCTCTGCATTATGGGGGTGAACTCCCACGTGAACATGGAGCGCCCTCTGCATTGTAAAAAAATATAACCCCACACGAGTGCATGGGCCCTCTGACATCTTTAATTGGAAAATGTGAACCCCCGTGGTGAAATGCTGGCTACGGGCCTGGGGTTGATGCAGTTTACCTGGATTACCAGGCCTTTGACGCAGTGACACCGAAGTGCTTGATACACAAGCTGCAGGGGTATTGCGTGAATGGAAAAGTTCTACAATGGATTGGTGACTTCTTGACTGGACGAGAGATGAGAGTGAGTTTGATGGGATCAAAGTCAGAGTGGTCTGATGCAAGGAGTGGTGTTCCTGAAGGATCTGTGTTAGGGCCACTTGTGTTTCTTGTTTACGTAAATGACATCACAGAACACATTGATAGTGAAGTTAGGATGTTTGCAGACGATATGAAGATCTTGCGAGCCTTGATGACTCATTTCGACCATACTGTATTACAGCAGGACATAGCAAAAGTTGTGTGAATGGTCTAGACAATGACTACTAAAATGTCATGTTAGCAAGTGCAAGAGAATGCATTTGAGTAGTAATAACCCGCACTACCAGTACACAATGACGAGTAACAATAAAAATACAATACTTGACGAATGTACAGAGGAGAAAGACCTAGATGTGTGGACATCCAATAATATGAAGCCATCTCTACAATGCTCAAAAGCAGCAGCTACAGCGATGTTTGTGCTTAGATCCATCAAAAGGAGTTTTAACTATCTGGATGCTGAAAGTTTCAGTATATTGTATAAGACATATGTCCGGACACACCTCGAATACTGTACACAAGCCTGGAGTCCCTATTTTGTTAAAGACATACAACAACTCAAAAATGTTCAGAGATGAGCCACCAAGCTGATACTAAACATTAAACGCATGTATGCCATCAATTTACGAAGAATGACTTCAAAGACTTAAGCTGTATGCCCTGAAGCAGAGACGCATGAGAGGCGATAGTTTTTATTGAATGCTACAACCTCCTAACAGGGAAGGAACATATTCAATACGGACTACACTTCCAGATAGCAGAAACTACTTCACTCTGGGGAAACAAACTAAAACTCTTCAAATCAAGATCTAGGCTACAAGTCAGGCAACATTTCTTCAGCCAAAGAGTGATTAGACACTGGGGTGACTTACCAAATTATGTTAAAACTGTCACAACAACCACTGCCTTTAAGGCCAAATTGGATATATATATTGGAAAGCCCAATGAAAGGACTTATATGGAATAAATCAAACCCAGCACCCATTAAACCTTAAGGGTAAGTAATACGGCAATACTGCTTATAGAATCTGTATAGCATTGTTACAAAATGTTTTCGTTAGCAATAAGGGTACAATTTGGTGATATTTATAACTTGACTAACATGTCTTCTTCTGAATAATGTGGTAGCCCCGACTTCCGGGTAATATCTCACAGGTTTGTTATTTTGTATGCGCACGCGTGACGCGATGCCGGCTTTTCGATATAGAATTAAACACCATGTAAATGGTGAATAAAAATGTTGTTAAAAACACTTCGCTGTCCTTAAATGTTATGTGGCGTGGACTATAGGATTAGTTTGCTGCCCAGCCTCTCAGCTGCTGCTTGAAAGCTACCAATGAAGTGGTATCTGGTATGGCCGGTGGGATGGTGGTCCAGAGATGTGTAGGTGAGGGGGGAAATGAGTGGAGGTATGTGTCAGTCTTAGAGAATGGAATCGTGAGTTTGTAATTATGTCCTCTGGTTGTATGCAAGCGTGGCTGATGTATTTCAGTGGGAAGTGTGATGTCGACAAGGCCATTCATGACTTCGTACATCATACAGACCTTGTCGACTTTCCTTCTGGTTTCAAGCTTTGGAAGTTCAAGTCTGGCAACGAGATCAGAGGTGCTTGTCGTTGTTCTAAAATCATGACAGATCTGCCTAGCGGCTCTCCTCTGGACCATTTCATGGGCAACCAGTTCATCCTTGATAGCAATGAGGACTCCGCCATAAACATATTGTATGTTTCGTCTGAAGACATTATCATTGGGTGGGAATATTCCTATATTGAAGACGTCTGGGTTTAACCATGTTTCAATGCAAATCAGAATGTCGGGATTTGCAATTTTTACCAGGTTCCACAGTTTAGTTTTTGTTGCGTAGACTTTGAAAATTGATGACAAAGGTTCGAAGGGTTTGGCTTTGTTTTGTTGGTAGTGGTGTTTGAGGTGATGTTGAAGTCTGGTGGATTGGCAGAGTGCTTCGGTGTGGAGGTAGTAGGTGGAGACCCATCATGGATCAAGCGGTGACTGGCTGGGCTACCTTGTTGGCGTGCATGGCCACTGGATCCGGTTGTTGACAGTGATGAGGCTCGTGATATATCATCCAGTGAAGGGTGGTTTCTGGATCCCGTGTATGATTCGGCAGGAATAGTGGCGAAGGGTTCACTGGAGAAATTGTGTACACCACAGGCGAAGCAAGTCCAGGACATATCGCCTTGTGCAAAATATACTTGTTCACACATGTGGATACATTTTATATGATACCAAATACCATAATTATCATACACGATTCCATATTCTTTTCCTCTCACTTCTTTTGTGTATTCTCCACCAGGGAACTTTGGTGTGCGAGGCCCACGGTTGCTCTCAACATTAAGAGATAGGAGAAGGTGTAATGCTATTCCTACACCGGATATCCATCTATTATACGAGGCTAAGGTTCTCAGCTCTGTACATTGTTGCATGTTATCATTTGTTTGTATTTTGTGGGAACACATACAAATTGGAGAGGCTGCTGTTTTAACTTTTATTAGTAGTAGTTTTAATGGTATTACAATGGGTGGATGAGTTTCAAGACGTTTATGCGGTGCAACTGAACATGTAGGTCTTCACCCTGGCTGGGCTCCAGGGCGATACTGCGATAGAGCGTCTTAACGAAAAGCCTGTTAGTAGAAAATGTATTATTGTGTACAATGTTTCCCTTCTATCGATATTGTTGTTGTTGTTGTTGTTAATGTGTCATTGTGACTGCATTGAGTCATTTTTAGAATGATTGACAATGAAATGACGTACCTTCTTGCCGTTAACATAAAACACCAATTTGGCCTGCAACTGCAAGGTGTGCGACGCCGGCTGCATCGTATTGCCGGCGGTAGTAGTCAATGCCCAGGACATCATGCATTCGGCATGACAGAGTCACTGACATCAAGGTACACACAGTTGTGGAAACACAACTACACGAATTGATAAGTTCCAAAGAACAGCCGAGAGATTAATATAATCAACGCCCCAAACCGTGTGCTCGGCAAAAAGGGCTTGTGTACGTTCTATGAGGTGGCACTACAATTTGGCACTAACTCAAGCACTTAAAATGTTATTGACATGCTATGATCTCCGACCTCTATAACTGGTTAGCTAGCCGGTCATATTTATTTAGGCCCCTGGGAACCGTTTCACTGACATTCTGAAGAGCTCTTAAGCCCGATTTTGCTCCATAAAATCGAGTGTTCTTCTTACCTAGGAGCGAAACTCAAAAACTGCGTTTCACTAACAATTCATCCTGGATATGGTCTGTAAAAACGGTCCTAAAAATGCCAATTTCTAAGACAATCGGCAGGGCTTTTCCGTAATGACCCCCGCACCCCTCCCCCTCCTCGGTCCACAAGGTTTCCATTCAAATCTTTCTCTGGAGTAGATACAGTGTGATTCCACGAAGTTACTAATTTAATCATCATAAGTGTATATACTTTTTTCAACATAATGTTGCTACACTGTAACTCCTGTTGGCAATTAGGTCGTGGGTTAGTACTTCAAAGGGATGCTTGTTTTGCAACATCCAATAAGTAACAGTGTGTTATTTACAACTGTTGAAGTGCAAACACGGCCAGACATGCCCAAGTGTTTACATCTGTAGAGCATCACCTTGGGAAAGACAGTGCCAGTGAATAGCCAATAATCATCCAACGAGCTTATTTAATTTATAACACACAGCAGGAAACATTATATTACTAACAGTCAGTGAAAATGTTAAATTATTGTATTCAAATAAAAAAAGGTTTAATAGTTAGTTTTTATTGCAATTACAACAATTATAATAGGGCCTACTTATTTTATATTCTTCTCAGACATTTTATAATTATATTCATTCAGAAAACCAAAGCTATTTAACGTAATTTAATAGGTCTACCTAACGTCATCTAAATTGATTTATTTCATGATATAATTCTATACCTGTACATTTTATTAATGTCTAGATGCGCATTGATGACATTGATATTTTCCACTGTTATTGCTTTTCACGAAAAGATGCTGACGTAATGGCTAATAAGCCCTAGAGCCAAGGCAGTCACCAGCAGGATGCAGGCAGTCGAAGTTGTAATATTGTACACATGCACAACATTGGATGATGTCAACGTAATGACTTAGTAGACCTTCTAGTTGACTAAACATTTGCTGATAAATTGTAACGAATGAATGGTGACAGTTTGTTCAGGGCATCTGGAGCAGCGTTATTTATTGATTAGTAATATGTATCATTTTCTGTAGTCGGATGTTTCGGTAATGCCGTAATCTGAGGTGAATTTCCGTAATGATTACGGAAAATCCGTAATGGTAGGCAGCCCTGGGTCGACGTTACACCACTCTTTGACTAATAAACAGCTAGATTTTACTAACTGCGTTTTAAGTTAGGTCCACTTTCACGCAGAGAACCCGTATTTAACAGCCAAATAAGTATTCCAAATGTTAACGATTAAAAGTTTGCTAAAGCAAGATTTGTTTACACGACATTAGCGTCGTGACCCGTTGACGTGTGCGTAACGGTTTGCGGCTTCGCGAAGACCAAGGTTGTAGTGATATTTGTTTAATCAATTTTGAGCAAAGTGTACTTTGTCTACTGCCCTTCATATTACTAGACTCGACGGCACCACTTCGGTTTAAGGGGTCAGCACACTGTCAGGTTTCCCATTGGCGACCATGGTAATGTTTTGTGTGATTATAAGAAAACGTGACCTATAAAGTTTCTTAAACTTCTCACCTGCTGTTATTATCATCTCATTGACATGCTGGTCGAGTTTAGTCAAAATCTCATATCTCTAGCTCTTGCAAAATGCCTGTATGTATGACACCCGTCAATATTTACAACTGGATGCAGGCAGTAATCCAGCTAAAGTGTCAACTAGCCAAATTGCTGCCAGATACCCTTCCGCTTAGTAAAATCAGCTAAAAAGACACCATTTTACTGTCAACAGCTTCAACAATCACATCTAGAAATCTGACTACTCAAGTGCACTTATGTCAGAGCAAGTGAATATTATAAAAAGTCATTTCTCAAAAATATACTGCACTTTGTTTCGTCTGTAATCAAGCAGGAAGTCCAACAGTGTGCTGACCCCTTAAGTTGTTGGCGCTCTCTAGGCTCTTGTAAACTGAAGATTGTCAACAACGGCGCTCCCGTAAAATCATTGCACCGTGTGTGACGCGGAAATATAATTGTCCTCTGTGGTATGTCGGCGGGTTCTGTAAGATTTCGTTTTAATTCTTCGCATAGTGTATAAAAAGTCATGTTGTTGATAAGTGGTTATTGGGCCGTATTTTCAAATACATTTTCACAACTGTTCAATCTCTTATGCCAAATTGTGCCATCTGTTCAATACCCGGACCGGTATATTTGGTATAAAAACCTGGCTCTCAACATTGGGGACTGTGTATCCCTCGTGACTCGAAGATCACGTTAATGTCGGTCCCATCTCAATTTAGGACGTAAAAAACACCGAGGAAGAGAAGTACCCTGGCAGTGTCCACCCTCAGTGCCATCACAGAAAAGTCTGCTTGGCGATAATGCTCTGAAAAAGGCTGACTAGTTGAATGAGACCTCATAAAATCATAACATTGTAACCATACAATATACAGATTAGTCAGTTAATAGAACGTTGCCGAGAGCAACTAGGACATCATGATAGAAACATCGCTCTTTGCCTTAAGAATAATTCACGTTAGCGAAACGCATTTTGAAGATACTCCTTGATTTTTCCGCGGGATTCTGTTGTAGGGTGGATTTTCCGCAAGAGCTTAATATGTTAGTGAAATTTCACTAACATATTACGCTGACCACATTAGTGGCCATCTTGACTATGACCATTCATTAATGGATACGGCAGTTAGTAACGCTGCCTACACTGTCAGGGCAATGAAATGCGGCGCTTTCTCAAAGAACAAGGTGCGTCAAACAGGTTGTTGAAACGCCACAGTTTCTCGCTGTAAAGCACTTGGACTCAACAGCAATCTGATCACCTGCCCTTTCTGGTGCATGATCGAAGACAAGAGTGTTCACATCTTGGACATGAACACTCACTACCAGCAACACGTGTCATTCTGCCAAGAGTCATGCATAAACATCACTGATTTCATGAAGGGGACGAGTATGCCTACCTTTGGAGACGCTACTCGCATCAAGAAGGACAAGATATTTCAAATGTAGATGCAGATTTGGAAGTGATTCTTCACATCAAACTTCCAGCCATCGCTGGTCTCTGCAAACGGATCTTTGCAGGTCATCGTCCCAGAAATAGATGTTGCTCGTGACAAGTGTGCCAAAGAGTAGCGTGTACGCGGAGTCCATCTTCGGAATGCTTGATCACATGATCAGATAGAATCCAAGCATCACCATCATAGCATCAGAGGCGTAAATCTTGTTCTCACAGAACAAAACCTTAGCATGGCTCTGTGAACAAGACCTTGTGGCGCAGGAGAGGCTAATGTCCGATGCCCGGAAAGACGCGAAGACTTTAGTAAGTCTTTTTTTAAAGAGAGACGTGCAGAAATACAGGAGAAGACTGAAAGGGAAGGCAAAGCAAGCACATGAGGCACATACTAGGCATATGAGGCTTCTGGAGACATACACTGAAGCTATCATTGTGCATGGATTATGGCAAACGCGAAAACATGTGAATGACTATATAAGGAACAAGGAAATATCTGCTAAGGACCACATCGCAGCATTGCAAGCACAGTTACGATTTCAGAGGAAAGTCCTCAAACAGCTTCCTCCGAGTAAGGATATCTTCAATTTTACGAAAGTCGCTGATGGTAAGAGGGTATCACTCTCAGTACTGGAACTTGCAACCAATCTAAAGATGTTGCTTGATGAAGCCAATGTGACTGAGGCAGAGACGGGGAGGGAGCAGCATGTCCTCATAGGGAAGCAAGTGCGACACAAGTACTAGTGTGCCGATGATCACAGCTTTGTTACCTGGTATAAAGGAAAAGTTATTTCACAGGTATATACAAATATTTATAACAGTACATCAGATAATTCAAAGTTGCATAGCAATGTATCGATATATATATATATATACATATATATAAAAGTAGTATGTTAGGTACAAATCGTTGGACCGATCCATTATCCGTCGCAGAGGAAGAGGAAAAAGTAGTTCCCGTTTCCCCATATTAAAAGATAGGAAAATAGTTCCGCAGTGCATTATTTTTGTGGCGAGCGATACTCGCTCCCTATCGCTAGCTCAAATCGCTCATATAGGGAGCGATTTATCTATCGGGCAGATCTGCTGCATGTGGTGCCTTCTAGCGGCAAAATATACACCCATTTGTTTGTAAAAAGTTTGTAAATTAGCGTTGGAGCGCAGTTGCTGACGTTTCCAGAGCCTTAATTTGGAGTGTGCTTATTGCTCAATGGGATTCTTGTCGGCCGACCGTCGTTTGACAGTCACAGATCATTAATCAGATGCAATTTTCCTCACCGGGTAGCGGTGAAATCAAAACCGTGTCGATAGCTAGCGTCCGTCCAACAAACCAAACAACTTAATCATCAGCGTTGTTACACGGCTGTCATTTCCTGTAACATCATCGCTAGTACTTCTTGTCTCAAATGTTTTATCAGCATGCAACTTTTCAATCTGTGCCAACCCTTGATGTCCCGAATTGACCCGATCGAATTAATCTTGCGTAATAATAATAACATAAGTTTATTACCAACTCAACTGAGTTCGATTCACAGTATACAATAAAATACAACTAATTCATTGGAACGTTATACAGTTTTAATACACTGAAATGTCACACAATATAAATACCATGCGTTTGCCTTTTTTCATTATTGGCAGTTGTGTAATCCCCATGGTATAAAATAGTTACGGTATCTGTTTGTTGGGGTTATTGGCAAAGTACACATTACGCTGTCTGGTGTCATATTTGATATGCCTGGGATACTGCTATCTTCCGGTTTCTCCGCTCCGACGGATACGGATTCCAACACCATAAGAGGCACTCTCCATATCAGTAACGTCATAGAACATCCGGGAATTTTTTGTAAAAAAAACGGGACATTGGTGCCGCCTGTGAGGGCTTTTGGCCCGTAAGCCAAGCTTTCCACTAAGGACTGAGCCCTTGTATGATCGATGACGACGTGTCTTAAATGTGGTGTTATAATAAGGTGTAATTTATAATAAAAGCATCATAAATTCAACGGATGCCCATTTATCTGATGTAATGTATACGAAATGTAGAATACATATTGGACGATGTTATAACACAAATTAAAGCCTCGTTTCTTCTAAGAGGGCGAACATCTTGCAATTAGACCCTTGGTATTACTTCCGTGCGATAGTGCTTAAATTCGTGCCTTTTATGTGGTGAACTATAAAAGAATAGGTCATAGATGTTATGATATATGTCAATCATATCATGGAGTAGGTCATTGCACATGCAGACAGATCCCTATGTATTTCTAAAACCTACTTATAGCTTACAATGATTATAACATCGGGACTTCTCTGTTAAATCAGTCAAACTTGCGGCTATCTGCATAGGTACGATATATATTTTTACATCACGTGCTAGCATACATTTTTGATTGGTCCATGCAAAATGGCGGGAACTTGGCAACAAATGGCGAGAATTTTGTGAAAATGGTGATAATTCGGTAAAAATGGCGGGAAATCATATTAATTCGGTCCAGGTATTCGGAAAATATATATATAATCCCGTCAAGTGACAGCATTAAATAAGTACGCGTGATAATTCGGTCCAACTGGTAGTAACTCGGTTAGCAGGTATTCGATACTTCCGCGTGTGTAAATAATATCGTCCAATGACGTCATTAAGTAAATACGCGTGGTAATCCGGTCCAACTGGTAGCACTTCGGTTAGCAGGCATTCGGAACTTGCGCGTATGTAAATAATCTCTTTAAATGACGTAATTAAATAAGTACGCGTGGTAATTCGGTCCGATTGGTGGCAATTCGGTTATCAGGCATTGGGAACACGCGCGTATATAAATAATCTAATTACATCACGTGCTTGCATACAGTTTTCATCGAGAATTCAGTGAAAATGGCAACGGTAAAGCATAGTAATTCGGTCCAGTTATTTCGAATTTGCACCTACGTATATAATCTCGTCCAGTGACGTCAATAAATAAGTACACGTGGTAATTATGTCCAACTGGTAGTAATTCGGTTATCAAGCATTCGAAACTTGCACGTATGTAAATAATTCAGTTCAATGACGTCATTACATAACTAGGCGTGGTAAACATATATTGGCGATCAAATACAAAAATATATATTATTAGACAATTGCGCGACCGAGGACATTAATTCAACCGCAGTGATTAAAAACTGTTTGACTGCTTTAATAAAAGCAGGTGTTAAACTATCCGACGTGAACTGAGTCAGAATAGACTCTCTGTATAGACAGAGTAGAAACAACTGAGAAAACCCTGAACATTATTTGGCAACAATTGACCGAGGTCACTCATAATCAATCACTATTACTTAGTTTCCTTTGAAGCTATTATGGCCTATATTGTAGTTAGAAATTGAACATGTTTGCCCATTGAACGTGTTAACCTGTATCCATTATGCATAAATGTTATAGTCTTACATATAATTCATGTCATAGTTTGAATTACTGGCCTCGCCAGAAGAGTCCCCTAGTGAATCTATATATCAGTTTGAGGTATCCACTTCGTGTAAACAACATGTTTGCCCATTGAACGTATTGACTTGTATCCTTTGTGCAGCAATTTTAAAGTATTACCTATAATTCATATAATAGTTGGAACTATTGGCCTAGCCAGAATCGCCCCCTAGCGACTCTATATATCAGTTTGAAGTAACCACTTCGCATAACTAACGTTAATCAATCACTATTAGTTAGTTTCCTTTGAAGCTATTATGCCGTATGTTTTAGTTAGAAATTGAACATGTTTGCCTATTGAACGTATTGACTTGTATCCCTTATGTATAAATGTTATAGTATTACCTATCATTCATGTCATAGTTTGACTTTTTGTACTAGCCAGAAGCGTCGCCTAGTGACTTTACGTGTCAATTTCGGGTAATCAGTTCGTACTAAGTAACATGTTTGCCCATTGAACAGTGGGCGCGGCCACGAGACATTGGCGTCTTCCGCCTCCACCCAACGGACACCAATGTAACTCTATCTTTCGGTCGGAATCCATAACTTCCACCACTTCCACCTATATCTTTCATTCGGAATCCACCATTTCCACCTCTGCCTTTCAGTTAGAATCCACCAGTTCAATCACTTCGTCCTCTATCTTTCAGTCGGAATCCGCCACTTCCTCTTCTATATTTCAGTCGAAATCCCCCACTTCCACCACTTCCACCTATAATTTTTCAGTCGGAATCCATCATTTTCACCTCTATCTCTCAGTCGGAATCCATCATTTTCACCTCTATCTCTCGTCCGATGTCTCATCCGTTGTCTCGGTCGTTATCTCGGCCTTTGTCTCGTTCATTGTTTCGACCGTTGTCTCGTCTGTTGTCTCGTCTGCTGTCGTTTGTTATCTCCTCCGTTATCTCGTCTGTTGTCGTCTATTGTCTCGTCCGTTATCTCCTCTGATGTCGCGTCCATAAGTAGCCTCTTTGAAAGTTACTTATGCGAACTCAGTGCCCAAAACTGACACGGAAAGTCATTAGGTGGGTTTTTTGGTAGGACAATAGGTCAAATTATGATATGTAACTGGCCGGGCGCCTCGTGTAAAAAAGTGACACATAAAATCCCTAGGTGGCGCTTCTTGGTAGGTAAATAGGTCGAACTATGATTTGAAACTGACACGACGCTTTGTGCCGGCACGACCACGACGCCGAAGACCGGAACTCGATAGATAGAACGGAATCCAAAATAACCTGACCACAAGCACAAGTTCCGAATGCCTGATAACCATTATTACCACTTGGACCGAATTACCACGCGTACTTATTTAATGACGTCACTGGACGAAAGTATATACATACGTGCAAGTTCCGAATACCTGGACCGAATTACTATGCTTTCCCACCATTTTAACCGAATTCCCGCCATTTTCCATGAACCCATAAAAAGTGTATGCAAGCACGTGATGTAAAAATAACTATCGTCCTTACGCTGATAGTCGTTAATTTTATTGATTTAGTAGAGAAATTCCGATTTTATAATCAATGTAAGCTATACATAGGTTTTACAAATATATAGGGATCTGTCAGCATGTGTAATGACCAATTCAATGACATGATTTACCTATTTCATAACGTGTATTACCTATTTTTATTGTTCACTACATAGAAGGCACGAATTTAAGGACTATCGTACTGAAATTATAGCAAGGGTTTAATTTGTGTTATAACATGTATTCTACATTTCGTATGCAGTACATCAAATAAATGGGCATCTGTTGAATTTATGATGCTTTTATTTTAAATTACTTATTATAACACCACATTTAAGACACGTCGTCATCGATCATACAAAGGCTCAGTTCTTAGGCTAAGCCTTGGCCTACGGGTCAAAGGTACAGAGAGGCGGCACTAATTAAAATGGTCTGAAAAATGGCAAATGTTGTTCAATTTGGGGAAATGTAAATACCTCCACACATGACATGGGAACGCAGATGTACAATATACAATGGGGGGTTCTGTACTAAGTACTACTGTAAAAGAAAAGGACTTAGGGTTAACCATCAGTGCTGATATGAAGGTTTCAGAGCAGTGCGGTATTACCGGCTGCCGTCTATGACTGTCTGCCTGTGATAGGCTTCATGCGAGTCATATTGATGACGTTCGCGGGGCACACTCCGACACATTTGTTGGAGACGCTCCCTCGGGACGAATCGTCTACGCTTGTGTGAACGGTGGCCATGACAGTCTCGATGCGATGATGACTACTTCCTGCGGTGACTGCGGCTATACATGGGACCAGTGAATGTATTTCTTTGCTTTGTCGTACTAGCCACCCTCCTTTCTCTGTTGTGATCTCTCTGTGATACATGTCTGTCGCTGTGACTCCCATCATCTTGGATCGGTGAGGGCACACTACTCCTGTTGCATCGCTGATGTCATCGCTCGCGTTTTCTGTCACCAGGTCACGGCAACGTATCGGGTGGTACCTGTTCACTTCAGGGGCCAGGCACTCATCTCTTAAAGTAACCTTGCAACACCGGGTTTCTCTTCAATGCAGTCGCCAAGAACACCCTTCGCGTTGTGATTTGGTGTACGACTTGAGCCGGTCTATGGAGGGTCGATGGTGCGTCGGGCCCAGTCTTCGTCGTCCCCCTATCATTGCCCTCAGCGATGTTCGGTCTAGCGTGAACGGTACTCACAATTCTTTCTCATGTCGGGATCAGCTGTCTCTGCCAGATTGTCTTTCATTGCGAGAATGCCAGCACACGTGTCATGCTTCTTGCACAAATTGAGCTCATTGCCGTCTAACGAAATCAGAGCAGATTGCGTGTTCCCCACACATCCGACGCAAGACCGACGTGCGCATCATGAGTGGTAGGCTGTTAGATGCCTGTCTGCTCTATGTGTGTCGCCCTTTGACGACGGCAGAGAGGAGAGTGTCCCAGCTTCCATGCTCGCTCCGTTTTTGTCTGTGGCTGTGCTGTCATCTTTCCCGGCTGCCCACCGACGCTCCAACTTACCGGACAACTAGTCGTTGGCTTTTATCTGTTTTATCCGCTGCTCTTCCTGGTTTTCTTTAGCTTTCCCCTCTCTTCTATCTCACTTTCGTATATGTTTTGTAGTATGACCGTCATCGCTCCCTCCATTGACAGCGCAGCGGTATCCTCTATTGCGGTTTGTGCCCGTGTCGTTGCCGTCAATGCTTCAGGCCCTGACTGTATCAAGGGGAACTACTGAAAGAGTGTCTTGTTGAGTTAGCAGGCGTGCTGTGTAACTTGTTCAACCGTTCTCTCTTAGAGCGGTCTGTCACCACTTTGTGGAAACTATCGGGAATTCGTCCAGTGCCAAGAAAACAAACCCTGCTGAGCTGAACGATTGCTGCGCAATGGCGCTAACATCGGTTATTGTGAAGTGCTTGGAACGCCTAATTATTGCTCAATTCGCAACACAACACGACAGTCCCCTGGATTATCTTGATCCTATGCAGTTCGCCTACAGGCGGAACCGGTCGACTGGGTATGATGTTATCACACTTTTACATGGTGCCTACACTCACCTTGAGAAGCCAGGCTCGTGTGTGCGCATCTTATTTCTAGACTGTTCTTCTGCTTTTAATACCATACATTCTGTGCAACAAACTTCCTCAACTTCAGATCAACCCCAGAATTATGTTGTGGGTCTTGGATTTTCTTCTCAAGAGAGGGCAGTATGTGAAAGTGAACGATATCTCATCACACCTCCTGTACAAGTCAAGGTGGCACCCAAAGGAACCGTCGTCGCTCCAGCAATGTTCACTATGTACACTACTAATGTGAGGCTCAGATGAAAACTCTGTAGCCATGAAGTTTGCAGATGACACTGCCGTGCAGGATTTATCAAACGGTAAAAAATATTTTAATCAGAAGTTGAAAAAACACATGAAACAAAAAAAACACTATATCAATGGTGGACTTGTAGAACGTGTGTCCAGTTATACATACTTTGGGACCATTCTTGATAACTCCCACAGTTTCAATGATAATAGACAGTACATCTACAAGAAATGTCAGGAGCGCTTGTATTTATTGCATAGACTCAGTAAGCTGAATGTTGATAGCAAAATTATGAAATATTTTTATAGCAGTCACATTATAAATATCTTAACGTTTTCATTTTTTAGCCTGGCTTGGTGGTTTGTCAGTCACCAATATCTCAAAACTAAGGAAGGTCGTAAATCTTGAGTCAAAACCAAGTAGAAATCAGTGTATCGAAATTAGTGTTCTCTGTGAACGCAGAGGGAGGCGGAAAGCTGTGCTTATTAAAATAACACCATGCATGCATGCACTTGCCTGTCACTTAAAGCTGTTGCCTTCAGGCAGGAGGTACAGAATGCCCAGGTACAGTACCACTAAGGGCAGAAAGATTTTTTATTTCTACCGCTGTGAGACTTCTTAATAAGCGTGTTTGGCGCTCAGCTTTGCAATAGGGTTTGGATTGATTGGTTTGACTGATCATGGGTGTAATGTTTAGTAGCCGTGGTAGTAATTAACGAGATCTTCTCTACATGCTGCAGTTGCATAGCTGACTATGCTATTAAAGTATTTTATCCATCATATATACACACACACACTTTGCTTTAATTTATTATAGTATATGAATATTTTATTGTATTAATCATTTACACATGATACTGTTGTTTAAGAATGTCGACCACAAAGAGATAATATTATATTATCTTATCTATGCGACTTCTGACACTAACGTAACGAACACTTCTTGTTCTTTCTAAATATAGAGCCGCAACACATCGGAGTGTGGCAGCAACACGTTTTTTTATTTCACAACTAAGAAACACTATGGTTACTGGGCGATCCCACATCGTTGTGCCAACCAAACTCTACAAAAGTCTACTGTCCACGTCATTGTTCAGAGCTTTATGTAGCGACCAGTTATGCTGCTACACCTCGTGTCATGACATGACACCAACCAGCGGCGCTCCTGCAAGCCACCAACTCCGAGTGTCCACTGCGAACTGCACCTAACACCTGTCATTATCCACTACCAACGCAGAGCTCCAAAATGTCAGCTGCCTGCCACGCCCAGTGTATTGTTAGCCGCCACATCTGGCTGACTAATTTTTTGTTATACTACCTAGCATAAAAACGAGACCATGAGTAGCATTGCCGGTATGACCTGGCAGGGTAATATCACCTAGTAATTTACCACTACTTTGGTCAAATTCGACACTGGGGATAATTGCCATTTCATCTAAGGTCAAACAACATTCGCTTTCTTGCGATTTTCATTGTACTTTCAACTGTAATAAACAAAGCACCTCATATAAAACACCGGATTCAAACACAACATCCTGCATTTTTCTCCGTAGCGTGCGCAATGACGCCAGGGGAAATTGTTGCTCTAACAACTGTTCATATCCAGTTCACCCACATGCAAAACGCATCTGCAAGGCTTTCTTTACAGTATTAGCACTCCATTTGCTATCTCGCATGCTCTTTCTACCTAGTGCACGTAGCTGGTCATCAGTAAATAATTTACGGAAGGAAACCATGGACTTTGCCTGATTCTTATTCAGTTCCCTTTTCTCGCTTTATTTGTTTCACACGCTTCATTTGGTTTTGGAACAATAGCATCCCTATCTGCCTGGCTCGCAGTTTCCTTTGTGCTTTCTTCAGCTCATGGCTTCTTTCAGCTCTTTCAGATGGTGGCGATATGTCATCAGGGCATGTCTTGCTGCTAGTGGGTTTTGGACTGTCACTAGTAGTGCAACTTGTGTCACCCACAATATTATACAATGTTATGCAATACCAGTAGCGATCGTTAATTATGTATGAAAGAGGTACTTGTTGAAACGTGATCTGAATACACTTAATTCTACATCATATCAAACAATTGTTAACAAATTAATATATCCCACAACCATTCATATGTGTCAATCAGTAGGCTGTATTCCAAGTAATGTTTGATAAATGGCTTGTGACTAGGCACGGTGGAAACAAAATGCTGCGGTCTTCGATGTGTTTCAAATTGGTCCTGTTCGCGTCTGTTGTCTCGTTTGTCGTCTCGTCTGTTGTCTCGTCCAATGCCTCTCTCACATACACACAAACACACACACACCCAACATTGCGCAACGTTGCTGCATGGCAGCACATCGTTATGACTCTAAAGCGCCTGTCCATTGGTGCCGTTGTCTCGCTAGTCTAAGTTTGTCACGTGATGTACGTTCGGTTCGGTCTGATTGGCTATGTAAATGACGTGACGCTAGAAACTAGCTTAAGTACATTGATTCAGACAACTATGATAATTCTCTTTTCGAATCTGGAGAAGTAAACATCGTATCTGGATACTTCATACGAGTCCCATGACGGCACCATAGTCGTCTATCGATAAGTCTTTTTGAAAGTTACTTATGCGAACTGAGTGCCCAAAACTGACACGTAAAATGATTAGATGGGTTTCTTGGTAGATCAATAGGTCAAATTATGATATGAAACTGGCGGGGCCCCTCGTGCAGGCGCGACCACAGCGCCGAAGACCACAACTCAATAGATAGAACGGTACACAACACAACCTGATCCTAGATGGTCGGTTCCTAATAATGCGGATTCTACTATATGGCGCAACACTTTGTGAAGGAATTCCCTAAACCGCCTGAAATTAAATAAATATATGCGACTTTTTGTAATAATCATGTCAGGAAAGTATTTTGAATTTCACACATTTATTGCATTGCACTTTCCCAAAATTATGTTTCTAAACATGTAATATGATACATAGCAATTATTTGCAGTGATTGTCAATCATCATAAATATCTCATTCAAAACAATTCATCTATTTTTATTAAATCACTTAAATTGATCAATCGATTACATCAAAGATAATTAATCTGCAATTGTATCTCCTATGCAATAATTTCTTACACATTTTGCTAAAATTGCATATTTATATAACCATAGCAAGAATGGCCACAACCTGCAAATGCATAGGCATAGCCTATTCAAGCTAAAATTATAATAATACCATCATGGGATCAGGGTATTTAGGCATTTTAACCATCTCCCTCTTTCATGTCAATCAACGTATAGGTACAGATTGATTGACTAGATTACAGTAAATGCTTAAATAAACACTGAATAGTTAAAAGGAACTAGTAAACACCGACATTAACAATATGAGTGATAGCATGAGTATGACTGCCATGTTTAACCTTAGACAGGTAGTTAAAACACGCCAATTTCCTTGTATGCTAAAAGTCGCAGCATTAAAAAATATAGTCCTGGATCTCGCGCTAGCCTCCTGTGTTTACTATTGCCATTGGCATTGAATCAAACAGTGGAGCCGGAAAACAACTAGTTTGTTTAATAAAAAAAACTCATCTATCCATAATCAGGTTGGTAAAAACAGGTCACAGACCTATAGCATAACTGCTTAATAAGACAACATGGACAATTTCATCATAAATGACATAAATAAAAAAACAGTTGCGTACCTACCTAAATTATTATCGTATATATATAACTAATGGCAACTAATGGCGCTAGTGTGTTTTCGTGGTAACGCAGTTTTGCCGTTGTAAAATCGTAGACACTTAACGCAAAGTAGTTTCAAAGTACAAATTGTTTTGCACAAATTTCATTAAAGGTACGTTAGAGATTTAGTATATTTATATCGTATGAAAACGTGTTTTGTTTAAACGAGCTTTTCATATGGCATACGGCAAAATAGCGAACCACTACTAGTGCATTAAAGGTACTCAACCAATTCGATTGTTTTGCTCCTCGCGTTTCTTAGTAATTTCACCAAAAAACAGAGGCTTCAAGTCCTCCCTAGTGATATCTTAGTTCGTTTATGCATACGTGTTAGTTCGTTTTTTTTATTAATAAAAAACTGCGAACTCTTTCGTTTTTGGTAAAAACCGGATCCGGTGTTTTGCTTCGATTTTACCTGAGTATGGACATTTGAACTTTGCGTGGAATCGCGTTCTTGTCTTCTCATGATCGCGAGTTATGGGCGATATTGACCTTTTACCCCACCCTTTGGCGGTGTTGATGTTATGGAATTCCGAGTTTAGGTGGCAATGAGTGGACGTCCACGAACATGTGCCTCCGACACGGCAAAATGGGATAAATTAGACAGACAAAGACAGTACTCACGCATATAGGTGTATTTCTATTTGGGAAAGATTATGAATATACCAGACTATGCAACAAAACAAAGTAAACAGAATGAGTTGGCGACAGTGCCCGTGGACTGTGGTCTGTGGCCGTTGCCCGTGCCGTGGGGTCAGTCACAACATCAACAGATGAGATGCAGCGTTCGCAAAGGTTCTTCCAGACAGGTTGGTAATTTAGAATTATTCAGCTATAATCACGTATATTTTGGCGTATGAGTATACATATTAATGTTGCTTGTATTAAATTTATTTGATTGTTTACCATTTATTTATGATTTAATCATAGCCAATGGTGGCCTGGCTAGGCCCTGTTTACTATAGACTAATATCAGCTAACAGTACGACGCTATGCCTAGATGGCATATACCTATGTCAATGATAATGACTATATTATGTCTATGTCGTATATGGTAGTAGGCTAGTAGCCTAAATAGGCTTGTGATTATAGTAAAAGTGTAAATGCATTATAAATGATCCGTAACGATTATAATTATTGAACCAATAGTAATAGAATGAACAAAAACAATTTGTACGTAATTTACTAATAACAGTAAGGTAATAGTAATGTAACTAATGTATTACTTTTATATTAAATATTACTATTATTGGACATTTCAGAATTTAATTTGAATTAAATTGTAATTGTATGTAGTCTTGGTATTTAATTATTTACCAAAAAAAGAATATTTCATTTTATATTGCCCCTTCTGTGAGTTTTTGTTATGTACAGAAAACCAGCGCCCCTCAATACCGTGAAAATCAATGGCCATAACATGTATGTATATATATATATATATATATATATATATATATATATATATAGATAGATAGCTTTTGACCGTTGGCATTGGTTGCATTTGGCAGATGGTCGTTCACTGCATTGCAGCTTTTGCAAGTACATTAAAATGATTATTGTTAGAAACAATCAGTGCTGACTATTAATACATGTACCATATTTTCAGAACTCGAGGTGTCAACACCACATGCAGATGTATGCGTCAAAGCTCTTCACCTTCAGGTAAACGAGTGTTGTCAAATGTGATTACTCTGTCACCAAACCTGTTATCAAAATTATAAATACAAGCAATAAACAAGTATGTCATAGGCCGGCCTGGGGGCACGTGCCCCCGTAGACCTTAGGAATTTGGCATGTCTGCAGATCTTTTATAATGGCCCCACGCGACTGTGTCCTCCCAGACCGTTTGAAATGTGCCCCAGTTTAGGTGATAATAATAATCTGAAGTTATGGCGTCTTCCAATATCACCACTCCAGTGGAGCGGCTGAAGTTATGGCACCGCAGTAGCGACAAAATTTATACTACACCATTTGGTTCGGCCACCAGTGGAGGTTTCTGTGCCACCTCCAGACTCGATTTCTGTATCCATCCCTGTATGTGATAGTTTTGTTTGTCTGCATGAGGATTTTGCAGTAATGTTTGTCCTCATCAAATTGCATATTGTTGTTAGAATTGCATGTGAATTAAAGTAAAGACAATGTAAAGAAAAAAACATTTAGTTGAAACTAATTGATGAGATTGACTACAAACTAATGAAAAGCACAATACAACTACAGTTACAATCATTGCACTTGATGCGTATAATGTAATAATTTTTAAAATCACATACACATAAAATGCAAAGCAACAATAGAAACAAAATTAGGAAGAGGTTGAAAAAATGTCAGGTACATATACAAAACAAACAGATACTTTCATAAAGATTCTTTTTTACAAAAAACAACACTAGTACACGTGATGTCACATGCTAGTTGTAGATTATACATGCCTTGTATGTTTACAACTAACATAATTAGTGACTAAACAATTATGTGTATTTAACAAAAACAATTAATATTGCATGCCCATAAAATGTAAACCAATGAGAAAAAATTACTTAGGAAGATGTTTAATTGAACAAATGTAATATGAATATATCAAATAAAAATAACTCAATTATGAATCATAATTGTTTGTTTACAAAGAATCATAATTTATGATTCTTTGTTAAAAAAACATCAATATGATATAAAATTCGAAAATGTTGTACTTTATGCAATGATTGGTATATTTACAACTCACAAATAATATTGACTAGACAAGTCAGAGTCATCACCATGTGACTGAGAATTACATGTACAATCGCTACATGCTACGTTGCTCAGGTTTACTCAGCTGTATGAAGAGTACCTGCTACACACAGCAGTGGATATTTTTGTACGAATAGTCTTCGCATATTAATTTCAGTGCAGCTGAATGCTTCCCACATAAGTCGAGATGGTGTTCGATTTAATAGGTCTGCCAGGGAGTAAAATGTAAAGCGCTTTGAGTAATCATGTGGACTGGATACTACACCATATCAGAACTAATTTTGCTCAAGTGTTGTTTATAACATAATTAGTACAATGTGTACAGGTGTATAATCATTATATAGTGTACAAAGTGAAAATGTAATGTAAATTATTTGTGAAAATATAAACCAATGATAAAAAAGAATAATTTTCAAATATGAAACGTGGCATGAAAAGTATAGTAACAGTCCTCATGATACATAGAGAACTTAAACAAGTAAAATGCTGCTGTCATTGTATCAACAGATTGTTGTTAAAAAATGTGAAAAGGCTTTTAATACCATTACTTCATCACTAACTTGTGTTGTACATAACAACTACCTGGTGTATGTTGAAAGAACTCAGCTGGCTGCCACTGACGATCAGCAACACAAAGACAATGAAACCCTACCACTGTAACAATGCTGAATAATTGATGTATTTTTTCATGGACACTGCTAACAGTTAAGTTTAATTAAATACAAATACTGTGTATTATTGACTTTTGATAAATGTGTCGTCACATATGAAATATCATTCACGTCAGAGCCATGCTAATTGTCACTTTGTCTCTGGTATAGGTAGATGCGGATGTACAGCAGAATATCAGGAAGCTGGTATGTAGTACCATTGAAGACAGCGAACACATACAGTGATGTCATCGATATCCAAACCGATGTAGTTCACCGAAGAATTCTCGACACTGAACCTGTCTCACATCGTCAAGAGTTGTTACCCGAAGATTCATGCTATATCTGCCAGACCCTGGCACCCACCGTTCCATCACCAACTGCAGAGCTAGTCAGGCGTCACCATATTCGCATGTCGAGCAACCTGCATTCTACATTGGTTTCTAGTCCGTCAAGCTAATTGACTGACCTGGAAGCCATTGTACGCCCCATCGGCACTGGGGAATCTGTCAAGGATGCAACACACGACACAATTGGGATCGCTCAGTGGACATTCACGTGACAAACCATTAATATGCAGCATGCTGCATGGCTTAAAATCTTGTCCGAGATCCAAGACAAATACAACTGCCCAGTATGCCATATTAACTTGGAGAACTAGTCGTACTAAGCACACTTGTCCAATATACTGTAAATAAAAGCATATATTAAGTAAACAAAAACAGGTATCACTGTAGTGTTGGGAGTAACTAATTATGGAGTGTTCATTGTCATAATCAGTAAATATTAAATATAATGTGTGACCTGCAGCATTTCACAAAAAAGGCAGCAAGAAATAATGTGCTACTACAGCTGCCTCTATACATATTGATATCGTAGGAACAGTCAGGGTTTACCGGGGTTGTTCCGGAGGAGGGAGGGGATGGGTTGATACAGCATGCAGACATTAATAGAATATGCTGTTTTTCAAAACTGTCCAAAAAAATTTTATTTTTTCTTTACAAGGTGTTCATTGTCATTACATGAATTTAAAATTGTCAAATTTCATTACATGTGCACATTAAAATTTATTGATAACTTATACGTGGTTGACTGTTATAAATTTAAAATTACCCGGATTGATCAAATGTGGGCCTCCCGCAGACTATATATAATCCCTGTGTCTTCCTGGCCTAAGTGACCGCTTTAGCCCCTCTTCTGCCTCCTCTCAGTCCCATTCTTGGGTTGCAGTGTGGCATCTAGCGACATCATAATTAAAGTTACGTGTTATGAATTTATATATTGCTGTGGTGAGAATATATACACATATTGGTAAATACACAAGAATAGCTGGCATATATATGTTGAAAGGTATCACAGGATATCAATTACATAGACTATAGCCAGGCACCAAGGACCACACGTGCGAACATTTTCTTGTGTAGTCATTATATATGGTGTGCTCTGGCTGTATGTATATTTTATGTATTTACACGTTTACATTTTTGTATTGAATAAAATCATCATCACCATCATGGTTGTCATATAAAAATTCTTAATTATTTTGCATAAACTACAATGCAAATCAACAACATTCTGCAGTAATAGTATCAAAATATGAGTCACAAACCACTGTTTTAATAATTATATAACACTCCCGAGTTTGACATTCTGTTGCACGAAATTACGGATGCTCCCTGACTAAGTTACTTGCACGATCAACAGGGGGCCTACTGCCAAACCAATGAACTTGACATTTCGCACCATCACGTCATCATATGTATTGTCGCAATAACATAGCTTATTAACAAGATCCTATGTAACCAAATATAATTCATGTCAAATATTATGTTCGTTGTCACAGTCTCAGCTCTGACTGAATCTCTGGATGATACGGTCATGCCTCATGGTGACTGGCTAACCTTATACTTAGTAAGTTAGTTAGAAGTTAGAGTCAACCTCGAGTCGAGTGTAAACGTTCGCAACTTGTAATTCTAACTGAACTAATACACGGCTACGCGTTCATGTTGCTAACTGCGATAGTGTAATACGTACTTTCGTACTTGCGTGGGATGCCGATCTCGCGTAAAGCACGTGACTGAAATGGCGCAGGAGGTCGACAGCACAATTGGCTTTCGTCAGCTATACCCGGTGTAACGACTTTTTTACGATTAAAAAACAAGTACGCATTTTGTTTATTAAACCGACTGTGCAGACTAGTTAAACTATTCACAGATTACACATCTGGACCTAAAAGAACCTGATTGGCGATGGGCAAACGAATTGGTTGAGGATCTCTAACCTTAAATATCGCCACCTACCTCGCACAGTTCTGAGCCCCCTGTTTTTGTTCTCCAACCTTCCCGTTTCAATTTCGCTTCCCATACCTTCCTCCTGCTTTTATCGAGATGAAACCCGAATAACCGTATACCAGTTTTGCTACGATTAGAGCATCTCCAAGCAGAACAGAACGGCATTGCGTCCTGTTCTGCCTGAGGACGCGTTGGACCGAAAATGACGCCCACAGTCATCGACCAAACAAAAATCGGAACCTCAATAGCCAAACTCTATATATCAATGGCTCTGTATTGACCTAGCAAGAAGCGCCACCTAGTGACTTTACGTGTCAGTTTGGGTTTGCAGCGCCATCTGGCAGAAAACATGTGTACACGAAGAGGCCATCTTTCCGGCGACACACGACACACTTCCGGTATTTCAACTTCCGTGTTTGCAAACACTGCGTGTGACCATGCCATCCACAAGGTTTAGGGAATTTCCTGTGCGAGGTGTCGCGTCATCTAGAAGAAGCTACACTATTAAGAATCGACCATCGTTCAAGTGATTCACATCCGGTTGCACGACTTCCGTTAATATAAATAGTGGGCGCGGCCATGAGACATAGGCGACTTCCGGCGCCACCCGACGGATGCCAATATAACTAGTCAGAGTAACGCCATCTATCGTCTATTCTTATCTCTATTCGTCGACACACTTCCGGGAACCGAAACAGAGGCCGGAGACTACACATCAATATCTCTAGCGGTTGCCATTCAGCGGTGCATTATCAAAAAATAAACGCGGTGTGTGTCTGTGTGTGTGTGTGTGTGTGTGTGTGTGTGTGTGTGTGTGTGTGTGTGTGTGTGTGTGTGTATGTGTGTGTGTGTGTGTGTGTGTGTGTGTGTGTGTGTGTGTGTGTGTGTGTGTGTGTGTGTGTGTGTGTGTGTGTGTGTGTGTGTGTGTGTGTGTGTGTGTGTGTGTGTGTGTGTGTGTGTGTGTGTGTGTGTGTGTGTGTGTGCATGGATGTTTTTCTTATCCCACATATCTCAGCGGAGATAACCGAAGTCTGATGGACGGTACCGAAAATTCATGAGCGTACCTTATATGCATTTGAACGATGGCGCGAACTGAAAACTCCGCGTATGCGGAGTTATTATATGGATATATTGTGATGGTCATTTGTGATTAACTAAACATAAATCTAATAAAATAAATGTATAGAATAACATGAATTAGTCATATTAACAGGCTTAATGAATATTTTTGTACATTATAAACATATTAAAATTATCAAATAATTGCTTGAAATAAATTCCTTCCAGCTGCTTAGAGTTGCATTCTGAATGAACTTACCCTTCTAAACTGTTCTTTAAAAGATATGATGTGCAACACAAACAATATTTATTTGATCATACTTGCTACCATATAGGTCACTTTGGCATTTGATATGTAATTTAATAAATTATACTTTTTTACAAAATCACCGCTTTCCAGGTCCGGCCCGCTGAATAATAAATGTAGGGCACGCGGATATATAATATTTCGTCTTTTGCGCCGTTTTATCATAAAGTTGTGTGAAACAAAGTATTAGTTGAAACAAACTTTATATGGAGTTTAGAAAAATGATATATGAAGCAGCATAATGTATGGGGTATGTTGATTCAGCGACTTTTGTATTTAAAAGATGGACGATTTTAGAATGCAACTATTAAGCCAACTACTCCTTGATAAATGGTGATATTCATGATTGTGGCCATACTCTGAGGGAATTAAGAGAAAAGTGTATACTGAACATATTAATACGGGAGGCAAATTTTTGAAATTCAAGGTGGCGGCCTTTTACTGATCTGCATGTTGAACGGAAAAGTCGATTAAGAGGGTACAGAGCAGTGCAGCACGGCTCGTTCTGAAGAAACGAAAGCGAGGCCGTGTGAACCCAGTGTTGCAGGATTTCCCTTGTCTGCCGGTAAAGTTCTGATGCCAGTACAAGATAGCCATTTTTGCTTACCATAATTTTGACGGGTCACTCCCACCTTACCTTGCGGTCTTGCTATGCACATATCAAATCACACGAACCGTCCAGCCCTCCAACGAGAAGCTGGTTGTTGAAAATCCCTAAATATAACCTTAAATCTGTCGGTGTCTTTCAGCTTCATCGCACGCACTTGTTGGCTGTCAGTCTACGGAGTATCCGTACTCTTTCTGAGTTTAAGTCTAGTTTAAAGACATCTGTTCCCATATTGTCAGCGTGTCTCAGAGGCGTACCTTGCTTTTATGATATAAAGTTCGTATTTTAATTGATTCTGACTAATTTGTAGGCGCTGAGTTCAAATCTGTTGGCAACCAGACGATACACCTTGAGCATTTTTTTAAATAAAAAAATCAAAATGATAAATAAAACACGAAATGCTCCCTTTGAATATGTTGCCGTCAATCCACGTACAAGCAGTCATACATTAATTGAATTAGCCATGATGTTAGTGAAATATGTCATAAGACGCATATGTAAATAATAATAAGTTATGGAATAGCTTAATCACAATATTTTTTTTCTAGTTTAATCAGTTCTGCTAGTTGTTGAATCACGGGCGCTCGTTCATTAAATGCAACCACTGGAAGCCGCCATTTGTACTGAGTCTGGCTTTCTACAAGTGATCAGTTTTTGTATTTCACTCTTTTCCATTTTATATATTTTGATAAACTTTTAATATGGGCATACGTGGTTTTTATAAGTTCCAAACTAGTTTACTAAACTTATTCGATATTCCCTCGTCGCTCGGATATGTCATTATTCATAGGGGTGTCGACTTTCTATTGATTTTAGTTTTCTGTTAATTTGAATAATATTAATTTTGTTTTGTTTTCTCAAAAGTGAAAAGTTATACATTGTTGTTTGAATAAAAATAACTTCATTGCCATCAAAGCTATATTCACTTCGCATTTTTGACTGAACCAATTTGTTGCTGTAAACAATGGCTAGAATTTAGAAGCGGCACACTTAAAAGCTTATTTTACAAAATGGTCACCGTTTTGAGTCAGGCTGCAGCTGGATTTGGAATAAGTTGGTAACATACTGTTAGAATGAAGGAAAAAACGACCTTGTATCGCAAAACCAGGTCCGGACCGATTAAATATCGACTTTCAACTTGGATTTAAGTCAGGACTGGCTTGTGAGTTTCAACTCATCAAGACAGGCCATGACTGGATGAGACATATGGACAACAAAACACATATAGATACAACCGTGCTTGATTTTGCAAAAGCCTTTAACAAAGTCCAACACATACGCCTACTATCCAAACTAGACTCATACTCGGAATAACTGAAAATACACAAAACCGGATCAAATCTTTTCTGTCAAACCGCAAACAGAGAGTCTCAGTAAACAGAGTTCTGTCGGATACAACATGTGTTACATTTGGAGTTCCACAGTCCTCTACTCTGTATAAATTACATTAATGAAAACATCCAATCTCCCATACGCCTCTTTGCAGACGACAGCATATGTCGTATATCGCAAATTCACCTCCGAAACCTATATACTCATTGAATATAATATTTATTACGACGTGTCGGGTAATTATAATGGCTGGGTGTGGCTGGCAGGCGGGAACAACAAAACATTATCACCAGGGAATGTGTTTATCCACCAAAAATTGTTTTAAAACATGTAATGTTTTATACCGAGAAGATGCTAGCTGTTTCATTATTGAAATAACTGTATTTTAAAGACCGTGTTTGCCATTTTTAACATGCGAAATAATCGTGTTATTATAATATGGACGAATAGTCTCCTTTTCTACTCTTGCTGAAAAATACCTGTGTTGAAAATCCCTAAATATAACCTTAAATCTGTCGGTGTCTTTCAGCTTCATCGCACGCACTTGTTGGCTGTCAGTCTACGGAGTATCCGTACTCTTTCTGAGTTTAAGTCTAGTTTAAAGACATCTGTTCCCATATTGTCAGCGTGTCTCAGAGGCGTACCTTGCTTTTATGATATAAAGTTCGTATTTTAATTGATTCTGACTAATTTGTAGGCGCTGAGTTCAAATCTGTTGGCAACCAGACGATACACCTTGAGCATTTTTTTAAATAAAAAAATCAAAATGATAAATAAAACACGAAATGCTCCCTTTGAATATGTTGCCGTCAATCCACGTACAAGCAGTCATACATTAATTGAATTAGCCATGATGTTAGTGAAATATGTCATAAGACGCATATGTAAATAATAATAAGTTATGGAATAGCTTAATCACAATATTTTTTTTCTAGTTTAATCAGTTCTGCTAGTTGTTGAATCACGGGCGCTCGTTCATTAAATGCAACCACTGGAAGCCGCCATTTGTACTGAGTCTGGCTTTCTACAAGTGATCAGTTTTTGTATTTCACTCTTTTCCATTTTATATATTTTGATAAACTTTTAATATGGGCATACGTGGTTTTTATAAGTTCCAAACTAGTTTACTAAACTTATTCGATATTCCCTCGTCGCTCGGATATGTCATTATTCATAGGGGTGTCGACTTTCTATTGATTTTAGTTTTCTGTTAATTTGAATAATATTAATTTTGTTTTGTTTTCTCAAAAGTGAAAAGTTATACATTGTTGTTTGAATAAAAATAACTTCATTGCCATCAAAGCTATATTCACTTCGCATTTTTGACTGAACCAATTTGTTGCTGTAAACAATGGCTAGAATTTAGAAGCGGCACACTTAAAAGCTTATTTTACAAAATGGTCACCGTTTTGAGTCAGGCTGCAGCTGGATTTGGAATAAGTTGGTAACATACTGTTAGAATGAAGGAAAAAACGACCTTGTATCGCAAAACCAGGTCCGGACCGATTAAATATCGACTTTCAACTTGGATTTAAGTCAGGACTGGCTTGTGAGTTTCAACTCATCAAGACAGGCCATGACTGGATGAGACATATGGACAACAAAACACATATAGATACAACCGTGCTTGATTTTGCAAAAGCCTTTAACAAAGTCCAACACATACGCCTACTATCCAAACTAGACTCATACTCGGAATAACTGAAAATACACAAAACCGGATCAAATCTTTTCTGTCAAACCGCAAACAGAGAGTCTCAGTAAACAGAGTTCTGTCGGATACAACATGTGTTACATTTGGAGTTCCACAGTCCTCTACTCTGTATAAATTACATTAATGAAAACATCCAATCTCCCATACGCCTCTTTGCAGACGACAGCATATGTCGTATATCGCAAATTCACCTCCGAAACCTATATACTCATTGAATATAATATTTATTACGACGTGTCGGGTAATTATAATGGCTGGGTGTGGCTGGCAGGCGGGAACAACAAAACATTATCACCAGGGAATGTGTTTATCCACCAAAAATTGTTTTAAAACATGTAATGTTTTATACCGAGAAGATGCTAGCTGTTTCATTATTGAAATAACTGTATTTTAAAGACCGTGTTTGCCATTTTTAACATGCGAAATAATCGTGTTATTATAATATGGACGAATAGTCTCCTTTTCTACTCTTGCTGAAAAATACCTGTGTTGAAAATCCCTAAATATAACCTTAAATCTGTCGGTGTCTTTCAGCTTCATCGCACGCACTTGTTGGCTGTCAGTCTACGGAGTATCCGTACTCTTTCTGAGTTTAAGTCTAGTTTAAAGACATCTGTTCCCATATTGTCAGCGTGTCTCAGAGGCGTACCTTGCTTTTATGATATAAAGTTCGTATTTTAATTGATTCTGACTAATTTGTAGGCGCTGAGTTCAAATCTGTTGGCAACCAGACGATACACCTTGAGCATTTTTTTAAATAAAAAAATCAAAATGATAAATAAAACACGAAATGCTCCCTTTGAATATGTTGCCGTCAATCCACGTACAAGCAGTCATACATTAATTGAATTAGCCATGATGTTAGTGAAATATGTCATAAGACGCATATGTAAATAATAATAAGTTATGGAATAGCTTAATCACAATATTTTTTTTCTAGTTTAATCAGTTCTGCTAGTTGTTGAATCACGGGCGCTCGTTCATTAAATGCAACCACTGGAAGCCGCCATTTGTACTGAGTCTGGCTTTCTACAAGTGATCAGTTTTTGTATTTCACTCTTTTCCATTTTATATATTTTGATAAACTTTTAATATGGGCATACGTGGTTTTTATAAGTTCCAAACTAGTTTACTAAACTTATTCGATATTCCCTCGTCGCTCGGATATGTCATTATTCATAGGGGTGTCGACTTTCTATTGATTTTAGTTTTCTGTTAATTTGAATAATATTAATTTTGTTTTGTTTTCTCAAAAGTGAAAAGTTATACATTGTTGTTTGAATAAAAATAACTTCATTGCCATCAAAGCTATATTCACTTCGCATTTTTGACTGAACCAATTTGTTGCTGTAAACAATGGCTAGAATTTAGAAGCGGCACACTTAAAAGCTTATTTTACAAAATGGTCACCGTTTTGAGTCAGGCTGCAGCTGGATTTGGAATAAGTTGGTAACATACTGTTAGAATGAAGGAAAAAACGACCTTGTATCGCAAAACCAGGTCCGGACCGATTAAATATCGACTTTCAACTTGGATTTAAGTCAGGACTGGCTTGTGAGTTTCAACTCATCAAGACAGGCCATGACTGGATGAGACATATGGACAACAAAACACATATAGATACAACCGTGCTTGATTTTGCAAAAGCCTTTAACAAAGTCCAACACATACGCCTACTATCCAAACTAGACTCATACTCGGAATAACTGAAAATACACAAAACCGGATCAAATCTTTTCTGTCAAACCGCAAACAGAGAGTCTCAGTAAACAGAGTTCTGTCGGATACAACATGTGTTACATTTGGAGTTCCACAGTCCTCTACTCTGTATAAATTACATTAATGAAAACATCCAATCTCCCATACGCCTCTTTGCAGACGACAGCATATGTCGTATATCGCAAATTCACCTCCGAAACCTATATACTCATTGAATATAATATTTATTACGACGTGTCGGGTAATTATAATGGCTGGGTGTGGCTGGCAGGCGGGAACAACAAAACATTATCACCAGGGAATGTGTTTATCCACCAAAAATTGTTTTAAAACATGTAATGTTTTATACCGAGAAGATGCTAGCTGTTTCATTATTGAAATAACTGTATTTTAAAGACCGTGTTTGCCATTTTTAACATGCGAAATAATCGTGTTATTATAATATGGACGAATAGTCTCCTTTTCTACTCTTGCTGAAAAATACCTGTGTTGAAAATCCCTAAATATAACCTTAAATCTGTCGGTGTCTTTCAGCTTCATCGCACGCACTTGTTGGCTGTCAGTCTACGGAGTATCCGTACTCTTTCTGAGTTTAAGTCTAGTTTAAAGACATCTGTTCCCATATTGTCAGCGTGTCTCAGAGGCGTACCTTGCTTTTATGATATAAAGTTCGTATTTTAATTGATTCTGACTAATTTGTAGGCGCTGAGTTCAAATCTGTTGGCAACCAGACGATACACCTTGAGCATTTTTTTAAATAAAAAAATCAAAATGATAAATAAAACACGAAATGCTCCCTTTGAATATGTTGCCGTCAATCCACGTACAAGCAGTCATACATTAATTGAATTAGCCATGATGTTAGTGAAATATGTCATAAGACGCATATGTAAATAATAATAAGTTATGGAATAGCTTAATCACAATATTTTTTTTCTAGTTTAATCAGTTCTGCTAGTTGTTGAATCACGGGCGCTCGTTCATTAAATGCAACCACTGGAAGCCGCCATTTGTACTGAGTCTGGCTTTCTACAAGTGATCAGTTTTTGTATTTCACTCTTTTCCATTTTATATATTTTGATAAACTTTTAATATGGGCATACGTGGTTTTTATAAGTTCCAAACTAGTTTACTAAACTTATTCGATATTCCCTCGTCGCTCGGATATGTCATTATTCATAGGGGTGTCGACTTTCTATTGATTTTAGTTTTCTGTTAATTTGAATAATATTAATTTTGTTTTGTTTTCTCAAAAGTGAAAAGTTATACATTGTTGTTTGAATAAAAATAACTTCATTGCCATCAAAGCTATATTCACTTCGCATTTTTGACTGAACCAATTTGTTGCTGTAAACAATGGCTAGAATTTAGAAGCGGCACACTTAAAAGCTTATTTTACAAAATGGTCACCGTTTTGAGTCAGGCTGCAGCTGGATTTGGAATAAGTTGGTAACATACTGTTAGAATGAAGGAAAAAACGACCTTGTATCGCAAAACCAGGTCCGGACCGATTAAATATCGACTTTCAACTTGGATTTAAGTCAGGACTGGCTTGTGAGTTTCAACTCATCAAGACAGGCCATGACTGGATGAGACATATGGACAACAAAACACATATAGATACAACCGTGCTTGATTTTGCAAAAGCCTTTAACAAAGTCCAACACATACGCCTACTATCCAAACTAGACTCATACTCGGAATAACTGAAAATACACAAAACCGGATCAAATCTTTTCTGTCAAACCGCAAACAGAGAGTCTCAGTAAACAGAGTTCTGTCGGATACAACATGTGTTACATTTGGAGTTCCACAGTCCTCTACTCTGTATAAATTACATTAATGAAAACATCCAATCTCCCATACGCCTCTTTGCAGACGACAGCATATGTCGTATATCGCAAATTCACCTCCGAAACCTATATACTCATTGAATATAATATTTATTACGACGTGTCGGGTAATTATAATGGCTGGGTGTGGCTGGCAGGCGGGAACAACAAAACATTATCACCAGGGAATGTGTTTATCCACCAAAAATTGTTTTAAAACATGTAATGTTTTATACCGAGAAGATGCTAGCTGTTTCATTATTGAAATAACTGTATTTTAAAGACCGTGTTTGCCATTTTTAACATGCGAAATAATCGTGTTATTATAATATGGACGAATAGTCTCCTTTACTACTCTTGCTGAAAAATACCTGTGTTGAAAATGACGTAGACAACTGATGGTACTGCTTACGATTCTAAATTAAGTTACATGTTTGCTTAATTATCGCAAATTACGCTTGTCATCTCGTTCTTTTGGGAAATTTGCGTGTATTTATTATTATTATCATGAATTATCTCCTGAAACGTATCACCATCATTCGTTGGCATCAGTAGTTATATGAGTGGTCGGACAAGGGTTGTGTAGGCAGTTGTTTTAATGTTTTGGGGGCACGAATAGAAATTGCGTGTGATAAATGCTAGAGTACGGTTTGCTGAGTCTGTAATCTGATGGATGTGTTTGTTCCAGGTGTCGATACGGGTTTTCCGATTCTTCTTCTGACAACTAAAACCAGATGGATTGAGAAGCAGCTGGTTACCGGCTTGAACCACAAAAACAAGGGCCTCTATGTTGGAAGACAGGCCAGAGGCGCGTGCTGGTGAGCACGAAAAAGAAGGGAATGGAAATGTGACAATGGTGGCGCAGTGGAAAGTGCCGTAGCGATCTGCTTGTTCAGAAACAAGAGTATGTCTGCTGCCAGAAGGCGGTTGCGACTCGACAGCACGCCGAGCCTATTGGTGAAGGTAATTATTAATCTGTCTAGTTTATAGTTTAAATAACTGATGAGCCTAAGTTTCGGGCTGCGTATGAACAGCGAGAGATGATCGCTCGGGTCAGGTCGCGAGCGGCCGGGATGTAAACCGGGAGACGTCACTTGTCTTACACTTGGTTGACTTTAGACTTAGTTAGATCTCAGTGCCACTGGACTCGGTGTTTGATGTGTCCATTTTCACGTTTCATGCGAATACGACTCCCCACGTCTGTATCCTCACTTTTTAAAAGAAATGTAGTTGAATGGTTCTATGAATCATGAGAACCAAAATTGCCCAGTGCAGAGGCAGAGCTATGATAGAAAATAAACAGGAATTAACTCCCCTTTTGTTCTATCCCCGTCGACACTCTTCACATTCGCAGTAATGTCTATGCGTGTATATGAGCAGTATATGGCAGTACTACGTTTTAAGCCTTTTAGACACATGGCAGGTAGATAGAATTATTTTACATTGTATGCATACTGCAATTTTTATGCCCAAAGTTTACAATGGGTCTGACGAATAAAATATATGCTACAATATACTACTGTACATAGCTATTTACTCTATTCACACAGATACTTGGGTTATCGTTTCATACTTTATTGTTTTCTACTGTATGAATAAAGTGATACTCTCCCACTACAGAACACATTACGATGTTTCCACATATATATAATAATATAAGCTATCATAACTTGTAGATGCAATGCTTGTGGAACCATCATAATTTGTTCTTTAGTGCAAAATTATCAATATTTGCCTCATTCCAAATGAACACATATTTAATGGTAAACAATTTATATAAAGGAACACTGTCATTATAGAACCAATTTTCATATGTCAGTTTTTACAATGCCAGATGTTTATTTGAGCCTAATTTATTTCAGGTCTCTCAGGTGGGCTGCATACAGACAGTTTACCTGGTGGATCCATGGCAAGCTGGGCCGAAGGGTATGGAGAGCTCTACCAGCATGCGCCAGCCATGAGATAAGATCAAGGTTCCCTGCCCCCGATGGGGAACAACACGAGGGATACCACTCTGGAGTTGAAAACTAAACTAGGCAATGTACATTTGACCTATGAAGCTGTAGATGAGTGGTGGCAGTATTTACGGTTTCTCTACAAATCGACCGACTCTTGCTGCCAGCAGATTCTCCTTCTCTGATGTTGGCACATCTGCCCCAGTGACTATAACCCCCGCTGGGACTGTGATCGGTGGCAGTGTGATATTTCTTATAAACACATCTGTCACTCGATCCATGGGCATTGATATGTGGGTTGGGTACGTGGGTTCACCTGTTGCTGTCTGTTACGCAGCACCCATTGCGATTTTGGACCACACGACACCAGTCTCAACATGTTTATTTGGTCTGGGACGTGATCGGTAGTTCCACGCCAGAGCAGACAACATCAATCTAGCAATGAAGAATAGTGCATGCAGTATTATAATAAAATTCCTGCAAACAACTGTTGTAACAAACCAGTCTATATGTTGTTAGTAAGCTGCTGTTATTTACCTTATGATTGTAGCATTCAGTATTATAATAAAATTCCTGCAAACAACTGTTGTAACAAACCAGTCTATATGTTGTTAGTAAGCTGCTGTTATTTACCTTATGATTGTAGCATTCAATGAACTTTAAAATGCTTTTCCTGTGTAAAGTGTTGGTTGTTTGTAGTGACAATACAATGGCCAATCAGGGTAATTATTCTGGTGCATTAGTAACATGATACTGATCCTTACAAATAAGGCATTTCATCATCACATTCCTTCACATAATGTATTATCATTTCTTCTTAATTTTGGTATCTACTGTATATACAGTGACTGTATTTTGATATCACGTTTTGATTTTATATTTCTTTATAATATAATTGGTGATAATGACAAAATTGCTCTTATTTATTCCATTACAGACAATTGCATTCTGGAATGTAATTATTACATGGAGATGTGATTTATTACACTCAAGTAACTGTACTCATAAATGTTCACAGCAACTGATTACCAGGAATAGGTAGGGTGATACAGAATGGGCACTATCCATCTGTGGAGTATTCACATCTGAGTAACTGAACTACTGAAAAGTTGGTCATCAAGAACTTTGACTACGTAACATTTTGGTCCCATACATAAGTCGGTGGTCCACATATTAACACATAACATGTAAACAACATTTATCATTATTATTATTATTATTATTATTATTACTAGCATTTCTATAGCGCCATATCTCCGGGACCAGCCCGTTCATAGGCGCGTACACACATTGTAAGACGTACATGGAAACAAATGTAAAAATATATATGTATAAAGATGCCAGTAAATGTAATAATTATTAAGATTTACAAGATTGTATGTATATAATGTGAACAACATACATGACATATTTGCACAAATATTAATATAATTAAGTAAGAGAATATACATTATGATATATAAAATTGTATTAAAAGATAAATAATAATTAATTAATTAGAATACATTATATAATAGAAATTAATTAATTGATTAAATACATATTCATAAAAAGTGTCCTACAGTTCTTCAGTCGATGTACGCCTGCTTAAATATATACGTTTTAAGGCAAGTTTTGAATTTATCCCAAGTCTCTATTTGGCGAACGTTTATTGGTAGAGCGTTCCAGAGCGTATGTCCAGACACGGAGAAAGCTCGTCTGCCGTAGCCCTCTAAGTTGTAGCGCGGGACTACAAGCAGATGTCGATCAGCAGATCGGAGGTTGCGGGTGGGCGTATACGGTATTATGAGATCTTGGATATACGCTGGAGCAAGACCATATAAAGCCGTGAAAACAAGGACCAGCAGTTTGTACTGGATACGCCAGCGAACTGGAAGCCACTGCTGTTCGACCAGCACAGGTGTTATGTGCTGGTGCTTTCGGTGTCTTGAAATTAGTCTTGCTGCCGAGTTCTGTACCATCTGCAATTTGTTCATAAGTGCCTCGGTGATGCCGTACAGGACCGCGTTACTGTAGTCCAGCCGCGATGTCACCAGGGCGTGGCCTAATGTCTTACATGCATCAGTAGTAAGACAATGCCTTATTTTTGAAAATGCGTAGAGATGGTAGTACGCTGAATTGGACATCTGTGACACGTGTGACGACATTGTTAGTCCAGAGTCGATTGTAATCCCGATGTTGCGGATGGTCGGTGACGGAACAATGTTACATCCGCATACACTAACATACGAAACGTCATGCAGGTGTTTACGATTTGGTGCCGAGTTGATAATAGCCTCGGTCTTGTTTTCGTTCAGCAGTAGATTGTGATCTGACATCCACTGCTTCGCTTCTTCGATGCATCGCTCGATGCGGTCAACCGCAACAGCGGCTTCTCCATCCCGCGTTTCACTCAAGTCAACTTACAATTGGGCGTCATCTGCATAAAGATGGTATTGCAGCTTGTGCCTTCTGAAGATAGCACCCAGTGGCAGAGTGTATATGGAGAAGAGAATTGGGCCCAGCACAGACCCCCGTGGGATGCCAGATTCGAGCAATGTTCTATTTGAGTTGTAGCTACTAATGCACACTGACTGAGTCCGGTTCGACAAGTATGACTCCAGCCATTTCAGTGCGATGCCTTCAATGCCTATGCTGCGCAGCTGGTTGATTAATATCGAGTGGTCAACAGTATCAAACGCCGCACTCATATCGAGCAGCACTGCCAGCACACCTTTCCTTTTGTCAAGGGAATGGAGATGGTCATTCTGAATGCGCACCAGTGCTGTCTCAGTGCTGTGATGTTGTCTGTACGCACTTTGGAAAATGTCCATCAAATTGTTGTCGTCTAGATGCTGGCGAAGTTGGACTGCTACGTGGCGCTCCAGTAACTTTGAAACAAATAAAAAGTTCGATATAGGCCGGTAGTTGTTCATCGAGTCTGAATCAAGGTTTGGTTTCTTTAATAGTGGTGTGATCACAGCATGTTTGAAGTTGGCCGGCACGGACCCCGACTCGAGCGACATGTTGATGATTGTAGCTAATGTCGGCGCAAGAATGTCAATGTTGGTTTTCACGAGTGAGGTAGGAAGTGGATCGAGCGCGCTTGATTTTGTTGGACACTTCCTTACCAAAGAGAGAACGCCGTCTGTGGTGATGCCGTAAAACGCATTGACTGTGCAAGATTGTTCACAATGCACGTCCTCAGCGTTGACAGTTTGCAGGCGTCTACTCGCTAACTGGCTTCGAATGTCTAACACTTTGCGTGTGAAGTGCACGAGAAAGTCATCTGCCAGTTGTGCTATACCAGACACAAGACTGGATGTTTTGGAGTAGTTTTTCTCTTCATCAAGTCATCCATGATCCTGAACAGTGCTTTGTTGTTACGTTCACATTCATCAATTTTTTTTTTGTAGAATTTGGCTTTCACAGACTGTATTTGTTGTTTGTAAGTTTCACGCTGTCCAGTGTAGATGTCTCGGTGAATCTGCAGCTTTGTCAGTCTCCATTTCCGCTCTGCTTGTCGGAGCTTTCGCTTAGCAAGCGATAATTCCACTGTGTGACAAGGCGTGTTGGGGCGCACAGTGATTGATCGTGTGATCAACGGAGCATGGCTGTCTAACAGTTCTTGCAAGGAAGTGTCATACTGTTGCGACAAGTCTGCAATGTTGTTACACGGGCGTGTTGTCAGGTGTGAAAGTTCGAAATCTGATCTGAAATTCGTGGGATTAATCGCGGCATATTTTCGATAAGAAACCCGCTTCTTTGTTCGGTTCGGCTTTGGTGCTTGGAACAGGCAGTGCATAGCGTGGTGATCGGTGAGCAGGGATCCCACCGTCACTGATGTCAGAACGCTTCCTGACGATGGTGAAATTACTAGGTCCAAAATGTTGCCGATGGTGTGTGTCGGATCGCGAACATGTTGCTGCAAGTTGGTGACGTGCAGGAGATCAGAGAAGTCGTTTGAGTCTTTATTTCCGGCCTTTCCATGATGGATGTTAAAATCGCCCACGATAATTAGTTCAGTTAACTCTGCTGTGAAAAGTTCCAGGAGATTGGTGAACTCGGCCATAAACGTTTTGAAAGAAACACCGCCTCGGCCTGTGGATGGAGGTCTGTAAACGAGTAATAACCTGATAACACTTGATGGTGTAGCAAACACCACCTCGAGGCACTGGAAGGACAATATTGGCCAGTGTCGCGATAAGACTATGTTGATACACGACTTGTATAAAACACCGATTCCCCCACCTCGTCGGTCGGGCCGAGGTTGGTGGACGAAGTTGTATCCATCCGGGGTCAACTTGCTGGTGTTTGGGATGTCCTTGGGGTCATCTGTCAGCCACGTCTCTGTAAGCGCGATGATGTCAAGATCATGGTCGTGGATATAATCGGTAATGAAATCAGTTTTGTTCCTGACGGATCTTGCATTTAGCAGAGCAAGGTTTGTGCAGTTGCAAGGATTGTATGGTAATGTCAGAGTAATCAAGTTGTCACGTCGAGGTACAGGCTCATTGGGAGTTGTTGGTCGCGCTGACACAAGTACACGTATCGGTCGTTATTTGCGTGCACCCCCACGACAACCTCGACGGGTACTGATAAGGTAGTAGTCATGCTGGCTGGTACTTTTGAGTGGCCATCCTGAAAAAAAACGAGGATGCCTATGAAATGCAGTAATTTCGAAAACTGGTTATAAGACATGTTAGTTACGCATAGGAACTTATTTAGTGTATTTGGGACTCAAGTCGGTGACTGAAATTCACCTCACAGCAATAATCACTACTTGGGTCGTGGTCCCTACGCATCATCTACTGATTGAAAATCTAAGGGTTACTTGTTGCTTTGGACATGCCTCAGGTATAAATTGAATACATATCAAGTTTGGTACTTACTCCAGCAACTGTGCGTCACCGTTGCATGTTGCACAACAGCACCACAGATGGTTTGATACATTCTGTATCCAATGAAGGAGGTCCTCGCTTCCCTTGCCTCGGACCTTCGCAGTAAGCTTGCGGCTGATGCTTTTCACCATGTGCCACATCATGTTAGTGATCGAGCTGAAATGCAAACTAAAATTATTTATATTTTTCATCCAAATTAAAGATATTTTCACAACGGCTGTTACCTGTTTTTGCTATTAGTGTGCTAATAACAAGTTAGTGAAGATGTGTGCACATGGTATGCCATTAAAGATAGTTCAACAATATATGATTATTATTGAGTGATGTCAGTATTGTTATGAAACAAATATCTGGTGAGCTCATTGATAACTATATTTGGATCACATAATTACTCCCAGAGATATCTTTCTTCCAAATGCAGAATTTAATTTTTTTTAAATAGAAAATGGCCATCAAATATGGCATAATGGATAAAATTACTTGATGTTGACATCTTTATTTCATGGATAAGAGTAGTTTAAAGGTATGTAATCGTTGTAAAATAATATATTCAATTAAACATAATAAGCTATCATAATCTGGCATAACAAACATTTTAGTATTTTTTTCTCCAAAAAACACTTTCACCTGGGTTGTATCCCCTTAACTAAAATTGAGTAACATGATGTAATGTTTACTAAATACAAATGAACACATTTTAAACGTTTTTACAATAGAGTATAATAGTGATATTCTTCGTCACACCAACAGTAGTCACACATAATTATATAACATCATAAACAATAGGCCAAACATTTCTCATTTCGATATATGTCAATGTCTAATGCAATACGCTTGAATAAGATACCTATTCACCGGAATGTATTTACAAGTTTTTGTTCATTTAACGCAAAATACGTTAAGTTTTGCAATGTTATTATAAAAGACAATTATTGATTGCCGTTAACTTTCGCCATTCAGCTTCCTTCTAAAGACTAAAATCCATTGTGCAATATAGTTCATTCTGCTACTGTTCTAGCTTGCCTCCAGCATATCGTACAACATCTCAAATGGCACAAGATTATAATTGGATACTGAGTACATCGTAATATTAACGTTCTTCCGATCTTATTTCTTGGCGCGTTTAACCGAAAATATGTGTCGCTTCGACGGCGGAGGTCCGTGAACTAAATATCGTCGGCATTGCTCCAGGCTTCAGAAATCGACGTTTGCGACATTTTGTCGGATCTTGTCCCATTAACTGATGATATGCATCTACTTCAAAGCACGTATCTTCAAAATGAGCCGAACAAAGTGTATTATATTTCGAAGGCTTCCAAGACAGTTCCAACCAACCCGTCCGCAGTTATGAATCCACTGTTTCACTTCTGGTCGATTCAAAGGGAAATAAAAAAACACCACTCAATATCCTTCGCTGTACTATTGTTACAACCGTGTGCAGAGCAGTATGGCATATTGCAAGTCACGTTTTAATTGTAAGCTCGAATATATCGAACCGAATCTCATGAAGAGTACTGGCAACTGAACAACTACGCGAACTACACTAGACTGTGTGACGTACACGGCAAAAAAAATGCTGCTCGTTTATTGGTTGCTTTCGGCTAAATGAACGCGTCATCAGTAAGATGGCAGTGTACATGTTATCGCAGATTTTGTTTGAATCTTCCACTTTAAGAATACATTCTGAGTAAACCACTGAACTGAAAATTATTATTGTAGTATTTACATCGTTTCAGAAAAGATGGGATGTTGCAATGTCAGCGATGCAACAGACACGACAAAATGCATTTCTTATATGATGAAAATTATAATCATGTAAATGACAAACTCGTCGCTCCATTCTCCGTTCCATTCCTTTTTACCCCAAGGGTTGCGCAGACGCAGCAGCTTCACACCTTTCCTATTGTTGAGCTGCAACATCGTCCATTTTACCCGTAATCATACATACACTCATTTGTGGAGCAACAAACCAAACTCAGCAGTTATGATAATTGCATACTGTTAAGCGTTCTTTCGTTTCATAATACCAAAGTAGCGCTCTCTGGAAACTAGTTCATCATAGGCAGCCAACTCGTCGAAAGTCATAATAACTATCTTTGTTGTGCCTATTGACACATCAGAAGCCAATGGTCAAAGGAAGCGACTGAAAATAGCAAGAAGCGAATGGACCTCGACATCTGGGAGGAAATGCGGCATAATTAAGTACAATAGCAACTAGGGAATCCATGGGTTTGCACAAAGTTGATTTAACAATAATTGCTAGTGTTGTTTTGAGACATTGGCCTTGGAAATGTAACAAGGGCGTTGTGATTTTGCAATAAATCCCTCTCGCCCGACAAACTGGAACAGACGGAGAATGGTGTTGAATGCCCGTTATGCTGTACACATGGCCAACGACGAGTCCGTTACTTCGCTTGCTTTCGTACGTCTCACTGTCCTTACTCTGTCAAACAACAATCCCAAATCACCACACAATTCTCAAAACACAGATACACCGGCAGTAGTATACGCCCGGTGTACGGAACTTATGCTTAATAGGAAAGCCTTTGAAATCCTCCTTCTCGGACCTAGGTGTTGAATAAAAGGAACATATGTAAGGAAGGGTTTGACCATGTCACAATGTGTTCCATATAATAATAATAACAATAATAATAAGGTCGTTTGCGCCTAAATCATCGGAAACCAAGCTCAGAGGCGCATCAATACAAAAAGGTTTGTCAATCTCAGAATCAATAAGCCGTATTAATTAAAGTCGTCAACAGATTGATCGATATAAAGAGAGAGTCCCCACCTTTATTGTCAATGCTTTCTGATAATGTCCTACACCTAATAAAACAGAATTATCGCTGTGATACGAGCGAGAATATGTTCTTCTGCAATCAAGTCATTCCTATCGTATGTGTGAGGTAAAAACCGTAATTGCACAATACTTTTTGTTAATTTCTTATCAACCGACCATGTCACAATTGTTACTTAGTACGTATGGTAGTGTATTAATTGACCAGTTACAGTTACTGATTGCAAGCAGTATCTACAACAATCAGACTACCATTGTCAGTGGTTGGCAGCGACCAGTTACTCAGCTTATTTTTCTTTATTGAACTATTGCATACGCATGTAAATTGATAACAGCCTTGGCTCTGCGGCCTACCAGGAATTGTACATATTGCATATTCTTCATTATTCATTTATGTTATGTATTATTCAATTCCGAAATAAAGTATTCATTCATTCATTCATTCATTCGAAAAAGCATTCTCTAACGTTTGTAATGTTCCAAGTGGTTTATCTTCAGAATACTATTGATCTAACACAGGACATCATCATTCCCAACCTGTTTTATCAGCCGTTTTCAACTTCACCGAGTTCCGCCATATGTAGTGTTACGTAAACGAGGATGTCTAAAAAGAGGACATCCCGTCAAAAAGGGGATTATCCTGTTGCTTGGGATGTCTGGCTGAAAAGGGGCCCGGACGGGGTAAAACACCAGTGGAGCCTGGCAGACAAAAGGTTCTTAGTCTTATAAATATGTAAATTGTACCCGATAGAAATACCCACTATACATAAACATTATGGTGGGGTAGTGTCAGGAGAACTCACAATAATCACGACAGTCACTTCTTACCTCGATCAGAGACGTGAGCAAAGATCCGCGTTTGAAAGCTCTCTTCAGCGTGCGAAATAATTTGTGTGGATGTTCCACTTTACCCAGCGACGCTGTTTCCGCAATTCCGGCCGTGAAGTCGACCAAGGCATCATTGGCAAACCCAGTGAAGACAGCCTGGTAGGAACCATGTATCCTAAAGACAACACACAATCTTGGAATAGTTATCAGCATAATTGTAATTGTTTGAAAGGTTGTTCGGACGTTTATTTTTGTATTGAAAACAAACACAATTATCACTATCAACAGCAGAACTTTGGAAGAGGTATGTGTAAATATGTGTACGTGGAAAGGAAAGACACATCAGATAGGATACAGAGAGCTATTCGAAACATTAAAATGTGACTGCAGTTCAACGATAGACCTTCATTGACCATTGTATTTAAAACATTGACAAATAATAATTATTATTATTATATTGACACATCGTTAGCAAGACACTAATGGAGTACTATATATATGTACGTTTTCATGGTTATAGACAATGATGTACTTTCATATAATTGCCAAGAAGTATGTTTCTATGTTATCGTGTTTAATCGTAAGTGCAGCTGATTTATGGCGTCGCCATCAGCTCCATCCTCATTTCATTTCGAATTAATACGAAATAAGGTATACCATGATATGTTATTAGTGCATAAAAGGTGTCAAGCAAAACTTACTTAGCGTAGGCCTTTTCAATGAGTGGGCCCCAGAATTCGTCTGGAGTGTTTCGGTTTTGTGCGAAGATTAACTTTCCATCCTTCGTCGGCAGCCTGTCGGCAATAAATATTTCTGATATACCTGAATGATAAATACTATGATCTATTATTTTTGGCTCAGCGTAAATGGATTTTTGTGTTTTCATAATCAGGTAATTTTGCATTATAATTATATAAGCCGAATAGGTTTTAATACTAGTAATAATAATAAATTACGTCGAGTATTAATACACACACGGACGCACGCACGCACGCACACACACACGCACACGACGAGTAAGTGGGACAATTCTAGGTATTCCATACGAGTGAGACAGCTAGTGCGGTTCGTAGAAAAATAACTACATCACGCTGAAACAAATCATAATTACACATTTGGACAAACAGCAGCGGGCAATACTTACATAGAACTGGAAAATAGCCGGTTTAATAAAAAATGCTAAAATTGATAGTCACTATTCGCCCGGTTTGCTTGTATCAGTCATATTTCTCTTCTCCCGTAGATGCCACCTGCAGTTCTACTCGACGTTGCCTGAACAAACCTGCATAATCTTCCCCGTCGAAGCGTTGGTCGTACGGGACCACTCTGTCGAACAAGTCCGGTTTTGTAGTGAGGACTGCGGCTGCGGCAACGAACCAACAGTTACCTGCTGAAACAAACATGTGCTATCGTCGGATCAATCAAAATCAAATTAAATCAAATCATATTTATTTTCAACTCCGTATGACAACAGCAATACCACACTACGATATCAATATGTAATCAATTAAACATTATTCATTCATTCATATATATATATATATATATATATATATATATATATATATATATATATATATATATATATATACAGTGTATATATACTTCTGTGTAAAAGTGTATGTATCATATTAAAGGTTACTTGGAAACGGGAGAGTTGATCTGTAAACTTATGTTTACTCCTTCTGGTGCGTTGCATCGCTAAATATTTCATCCAGTACATTTTATTGTGCTCTTAAGTAAAGATACACTGTTGCTGTGAATTTTAAATTTTATAATAACCGTAATGGTAAATAATACAAATTCAATCAAGATATATGATAATGTTGAAATAGTGATACCAATAATAATTTTTTATATTCACTCCACGTGATATCACGATTGCAATACTGTCTGTCGCTCAATTATAGATGATTTGTACTTACTTTTTTATCGAACACAGCTGAGAAACATAGACATACTATTATAGTTGTATTATATATTGAATTATATTATAATTATATTACTTATGGCGTTATGGAAGCCGAAGGCATAGTTATGAAAAATGAAAAAGTATGCTTGGTTTACGCGTACACAGTTATTGTTCAAAACAATTCGTCCACATCAATGTATTTTTTTTCGTTGAGCTTTAAAGGTAAGAAACAAATAAAGGTTGTGTGTACATTTTACAATATCTAGAAGTGGCGGTTACGAATGACGGACAGGGTTAATCAATATCTAGAAGTGGCGGTTACGAATGACGGACAGGGTTATCAATATCTAGAAGTGGCGGTTACGAATGACGGACAGGGTTAATCAATATCTAAAAGTGGCGGTTACGAATGACGGACAGGGTTATCAATATCTAGAAGTGGCGGTTACGAATGACGGACAGGGTTATCAATATCTAGAAGTGGCGGTTACGAATGACGACAGGGTTATGAATATCTAGAAGTGGCGGTTACGAATGACGGACAAGGTTATGAATATCTAGAAGTGGCGGTTACGAATGACGGACAAGGTTATGAATATCTAGAAGTGGCGGTTACGAATGACGGACAGGGTTATCAATATCTAGAAGTGGCGGTTACGAATGACGGACATGGTTAATCAATATCTAGAAGTGGCGGTTACGAATGACGGACAAGGTTATCAATATCTAGAAGTGGCGGTTACGAATGACGACAGGGTTATCAATATCTAGAAGTGGCGGTTACGAATGACGGACAAGGTTATGAATATCTAGAAGTGGCGGTTACGAATGACGGACAGGGTTATCAATATCTAGAAGTGGCGGTTACGAATGACGGACAGGGTTATCAATATCTAGAAGTGGCGGTTACGAATGACGGACAGGGTTAATCAATATCTAGAAGTGGCGGTTACGAATGACGGAGAGGGTTATCAATATTTAGAAGTGGCGGTTACGAATGACGGAGAGGGTTATCAATATCTAAAAGTGGCGGTTACGAATGACGGGCAGGGTTATCAATATCTAGAAGTGGCGGTTACGAATGACGGACAAGGTTATCAATATCTAGAAGTGGCGGTTACGAATGACGGACAAGGTTATCAATATTATATTTGATAAATTTCACTGCTGACACCTACACTGTGACAACAACGGGATAATTGTACGTGCTGCAGTTATTAAGATAAGGGGAAATTTGATTTCACATTTATAAAAGTGCCCGTCATTTCTAAGCGCAACAGTCTAGAGCGGCTCCAACCATCAGTGATTCCCTGAGTACGTAGACTACATTTGCTTTGTAATCCGGGAGTTGACCAGTGAAGCGTACATTGGGGCCGCACGATGTTTTTTTTGTATTTTTGTGACCGTCTAACCTTAAAAATTAATAACTAGGTCAATCATCCGACGGGTGCCATCCAGGCACCTTTGAGCATTTTTTTATATAACCCCATTAATGAGCATTAAAATACATACTAATTTTCTGAATATCTCGAATTGTAAACATCTGAACAGTCAAAAACGCATGTTTTCACGGTATCAGAGTATGATTACGTCAGTGAACAAATTATAGTATGCAAATGCCCCCTACCCGTACAAACATCCAATTGGTATATCGTTTGAAAGCCCTAGATATCCGCGTCACAACGAGGCCTATTGTAGAACTGCCAAATGATGCAGCAAGCGTGACTCCAAGTTCAAACAAGATCACCGTCAAATGATAATATTTCGAAATTGTGAACTTCCGCAAACGTCTTAAAATTACGCCGTTGGATTTCTTTAGTACTAAAATGGCCATGTCATATATTTTTGGTAAGCTTATATTGTTTCCCCTTCAAAAATGATATACGATGTGGAGCTGTTATCCCGTAAAGTAAGTGTGGAGCGAAGGTTAAACAAGGTCACCGTGAAATGATGAATCCTCAAATCTTCGTAGAGGGTTAGACAGTCACAAAAATGCAACACAAATCGTACGCACCCTAATGTAGGGACGTTTGACTGCCGAACTATTTATTTTTTTAAACATACACAATTACGTCCTATATCAACACGTATCCGCTAGAAATTTAACTACCGTAGTCAAAACGCGCACGTTTTAATTGAGTTCCTTTTGACCTGCGTTTATGCACGCTTGCGTGTCACCACTTAAGTTGACACGGTTGTTAATATGATTACGAATTGGCAGCTGTAGCTCACGCTAAGCAAATACACCCTGTTCTTTATCGGATAATTAAATATCAGTGTACTTGCCTAGCTTCCCTTGGAAGAGATCGAATCGGGAAGCCCCATCGGCGATAAATGTCGGATTGTCGCATATTTCCTTCAACAAACATCAGTGGTTGATGAATAAAGTTTATCGCCCGAACCGTACAGACAACATTCAATACACGTACAGCTGTTTATGTACTTACTTAGTTATTAAATTACCCCTTTTCTTGCTCACTGATGCATAAGGTAGAATACGAAATGTCAACGCACGTCGATCTGTAGTCTGGATAGCATGTTGTACATTTCTGTAGCACACTTCCCCTATTTCAACCTCTACGATTCTCCTCCATGTTGTTTTGATTGGCTGACGCTACACACTATTCTGTCTAATCTGGAAACACTGTGATTGCGTCGATCATTGTAGCAATTATATGATATAATAACATTAAGCCGTCCAAGTCGTTGTTCATATTGTCACGAGCGAACCACTATGGCTGTTTTGCACAATAGGAGAACTGATCAGTTAATTCGGTTCCGTGTTGCAAACATGGACTGATGTGATTATATGTCGGTACATATATATTAACGGTCATTTGATTTGAAATATTCGCTTTTAAATACCCCACGTCCAACGCCACGTACTGAGTAGAGGGGGCGATGGCGGTATGATCCGATATTGAGTTCTGTATGTTTTATGAACTCTGAGAACTTGTGAGATCTCCCCTAACTTTCAACCGGCTAGACAAGTAATAACTTGTTGTTCCAGTATTTTTTTAGCTGTGCCCATATATCACGCCCCGCCATCTTGTCAACGCGTCTCAATCAATTCCCTAAACATAAAAACGCTGCGCCTTTCAATGGTGCCTCTCTCAACGCTTACGGATAATTACAGTCGTAATGTTGTTATCAGGTGATAGACGTTCTCGAGTTCTGGAAGTGGTGCACACGGAACGCACAGTGTCACAAAATCGAGTGTAAGTATTAATAAATTAATAAATTGGCGGTACCCGATTTGACATAGCAAGTTATAGGTTCAGGTGCACTAGGATTCGGAGTGAACGAGATACATAACGTGACATCAGATATGTATGTACGAGAAGCCAACTGGCAATCCCATTTAATACATCAACAACAAATATATGCGGTTCAATGATAGTTGGCCAACCGTTATTCTGCTATGACATTATATTTATAACACCATACAATGTACTCGACGAGTATGCATCCAAATACGAATTTACATGGGAGACAATATAAACAGCTGGTCAATTACATGAAGACGGGTATACACCTTTGTAAAGTCTATGAACTGTAACCAATGAATGTCTCGTGATGTGCGAATGTCAACGTTCGCATCGGTCGAGTTCGGCGAGATGTCAGGACGAAGTCGAAAGTCGTTCGGCGAACGAATGTCGATCCCACGCGAATCACCAGGCGACAACACGGAAACGATGTCACGACGTCGGCGATGTCGAGAAGGTCTGTCACGAAGTCTGTGTTATGACAGCTAGCAGACGAAACGGTGGTGGCCTCGCATTCGAAGATCACGTCAGAACGGAACAGCAGTCGGTTATCGCTTAGTCTTCTTCAACGCGTGAGAAGTGCAGCGTCTCACAACTAATCAGTACTGTTGGAATCGTAGAAATATTTACTACAGGCGTTGGGCGGACACACGTTTCAGCCCAATTCCTGGAGACGAGAGTGCAACACTTTCTTCTGCTCAAATGTTCGTCTGGCCTCGAATGGCCGTCCTGCCCTTATATAGCTTGATGACCGGAAATTAGTCTGACCAATTACAACACTCGATACAAATTAAAGTCGCTTCAAAAACCAGCTACCGAAACCTTTCACACATCGAAGCAATCCATTCAACTCGCTGAGTTTAAAATAGATTTTGCGAGCTAAACGTCTGGCTATATAAGTGCTCATACAATCTTAAGCTTACGTGAATTACTTACATAATTAATATCACTGGATTCCCTGTATCGAGCCGGATACCACAATATTCATCGTACATTCCAACACTCATGAATTAATCCATAATTTTAATAAAACACGCACTATATTCATAAGCTAGGTGTGACCCTAGTGTTTTTCACACCTACATTTCAGTAAACAACTTTTATAAGTTCATAATATAATCTTCTTATAACCACAACATAAGTAGTTTGCCAGGTCACCATGTTACCAGTCATGTTAAATAATTTCTACAGGTACCAAATTTGGTATATCTAACCGTAGAATTAGTGGTGTACGCTACAAATAAAATTAATTAAATCTGACTCGTCGGCAGTTAAAACGTTACACGCCTTAATCGCCAGAGGGCACCAGCGTATACCTCCGCGACAATACATACCAGAGATGGCAGCACCATCAAAACCACCACCAGCCTGTTAAATTCTATACAAACCACTTTGTGACACACAGGAACAAACGTTAGTGTACCATAGTGTATTATATAACTTGATATTACAAACACATGGTACAAAGATGCATTCAGTAAAGATAAAGTTGTACATACGTGGCTGCTTCTCTTGTCTTGGCAAATTGAGCATTTCGTCCAACGTACAGCGATCCATATATATTCAGCATTGTCACAAATAGGCTAGATATGAATTCGTACATCGGGTAAATAGGAGTATACGATTGTATGGACATGTTATATTTATTGGGCTGTCCTTGTCCATTTTGACGTGCGTGTATGCGCTGGAATCAACATAACACATAGCTAAAACTCAGCTACATATAGCCTAGCTCTGTCTATGAAGTATGTGGTTACTGGAGATGCACCGTATGCTTTGTTATAATGTACAACGCAATTATAACTTGATTTGTTCTACTAAACCGACTAACTCGTCCTAAATAAAGTGTTGTAGGTCAATGTACACATAATGTTATTATTCTAAAACGATAACCTCAATTGCGTGATGTCATCTTCCATGGTGAACGTTGAGTACACATTATAAATATAATATAATCATAATGATACACCCCGGCGTGACACGCTATACAAACGAGTAACACAACCATTATGTACGGCCGATGTCGCGCAACTAGAATGAATGATCTCACGGGCAACAACAGGCCAGTATAGCGTCATTGTTTATGCGTCATCTAGACATTGATGTATCCGTTACGAAAGGGCCTGAAAACCTCCCACAGCGCGCCACGAAACATGATATAAATTACTTTGGGTTATAATCCACGATCATGTGACAAGCGCCCCAGTGGCAGCTACTTATTTGCTCTGTGTTTAAATTTGAATTTTACTTATTTGTATTACGTACGACACTGGTGAGATTTGAACATCGTTTTGATACTGGATGACATCGTACCTGCAAGACCGGACGCAGCGAATTGTAATCGGTGACCAATCGTCGAGTATGACTACTCTAACGACAGGTGTCCCGCAAGGCTCCGTCCTTGGACCACTGCTCTTTTCATTATATGTCCAACCTATCGGTGACATTATTCGAGCCCATGGACTATTCCTCCACCACTATGCTGACGACTTACAGATCTACTCACATTTCGACCTGAATCGTTCCGCTTTAACGGCTGCGGTTCAGCAAATTGAGGACTGTTTGGGTGAAATAAAGAACTGGATGGCATGGAATTCTATGTGCATGAACGACGGCAAGACACAGTATCTTCCGATTGTACCCAAGTCTGCGGATGCAATCGTTGATGGCACTGTGATTCGCGTTGGTGGTTCTATAATTACAGCTTCAAGATGTGTTCAAAGTCTCGGTGTCTTCATTGACAGGCACCTAGATATGAAAAAGCAAGTGTTGCAAACTGTCAGCGCATGCTCATTCTACCTCCGCCACATCAATCAGATTAGCCGTTTTTTTTACCCAAACCAACAAAGGAATGCGTAGTCAATGCCATCATCACATCGCGGATTGACTACTGCAACGCACTCTTGTACGGCACGTCTGCAGTTAACATCGCGCGTCTGCAACGAATACACAACTCGGCTGCCAGACTGATCCTGCGTCGTCCACGTAGTGACAGCGCCACGCCCTTGTTACGCGAATTTCATTGGCTGCTTGTTGCGCGCAGAGTGGATTACAAGATACTGGTACTCACGTACAAAGCCATGCACAATGACGCGCCCGTGTACCTGTGTGAACTCGTGCACCCATATCAACCGGCAAGAACACTGCGCTCTGCGAGCAGTAACATTTTGGAAGTGAAGCGCACTCGTATCAAGGCTGGGGACGGCTCGTTCGCTGTAACTGCTGCGTCCCTATGGAACACTTTACCGAGTGTTGTTAAAACCTGTGACACTCTCGCCAGCTTCAAATGTCGTCTGAAGACACATTTCTTTTGTGTTTCATATTAGTGCCACTCTACATGAACACTGCCCTCAACTAAAACCAATTTTAATTAGTTAGCGTATTCGTATAATGAGTATTCATTATTCCTCACGTAAACTATTTAATATTAAATGTTTTACTAAATTATTTATTATTATTAATCATACAGATATATATTTATTTATTAGTATTATTTTATATAGTTATTGTGCTAGATTGATTATTATTAATATTATTTAATTTTGATGAATAACTGCTATTTATTTACTTGTTTATTTAGAAATTCTACATTATTCAATATGTATGTATCTATTAATTTTATTCTTTACCACTAATATTTATTTAAAATTAATATACATATACATATTTATTGCAATTCTACCATTTTTTGGTATTTTAATATGTTGTGAAGCGCCAGGAACAATACTGGATGTGGCTATATACCAAATAAAATATATTATTTATTATTATTATAATCGCCTCTTGTAAAAAGGTGTCTTGGCTGTAATATCTGATCTCTGTCTAGCAATCGTCTGCAGGATATCAAATGTCACCACTCTATCCGTCGCCGGATCGTTTTACAAATACGTGTAACCAAATAAGGACGAAGACGAAGTACGGGACGCGTACGTACTGTCGACAACGCAGTTGGTCCGACGTATGCAATGCACGGCTGCTCAACGTAGCGTATGATTATGCTAAATAGGTCAGTCACAAAACCGACTGAAAACACTACTGTGGCGAGCTTATGAAACCAATACACCACAGAAAAATAATGCATATTGCAAATCATGTTTTCACAGCAAGCCGAACTTATACTAATATAACGAACCAAATGCCATGAAGGATACTGACAACTGAACCAACTACGCGAGCACACGGCAGTGTGTCGTACACACACAAAAATAATGCTGCTCGTTTATTGGTTGCTTTCGGCCAAGTCAATGCGTCATCAGTAAGATGGCTGGCTTCATGTTACTGTAAATTTCGTTAAAATCTTCCATTTTAAGACTACATTCTGAGTAAATCACTCAATTGAAAATTTGGATTGTAGATGCAAATTGTTAGTTTGTGTTAATTCTTTTAGGTGCTTAACACCAAAACGTTGCCTCTTGTTTTCCTTTTAAGATTGTGGATTGTAATTCATGAGCATTCCTTAGACCATTTTGTTTCACTTTCTACTCAACTCCATTGAGCAACTGAGCTCAACGGCGTTGAGTCACCACCATTGTGCCGATGATACATAACTTTACGTTTCTTAATCTACTGCTAGTAATAATTTCTTCTTAAATCAGCTTAGCGTGTCCACCCATCTGTTGACAACTTGACAACTGCTTATCGATGTTGAGATTGACTAACACTTTTTGTGGATGTACGCCTCTGGGCTTGTTTTCCGAGGACTTAATTAAGCGCAAAGACGTTACCTTATTATTGGTATTATTATTAATATAATTATTAATTTGGCTTCCCCCCACACACAACATGCACACATACAGCTCTAGTATCAGCTCCTGTCACCGCTGCCCATACCATTTCATTGCTCCTAATAAACATCTACATTTACTCAAATTGCGGGACACAAACGCCTCCAGTAACTGATGAATTGGGGCACGGTTATCTGAAACGGAGAATGACGTTACCAGACACTTGAAAAGTTTCTGGTAACGTCATTCTCCGTCTCAGTGTCGCTGTGGTTGTTATTGTTCGCTGCTCCGTCAGCTCAAAGCTCTTCGGCCGACACAACCATGCCGCGACTTATTGTCGTTGTCTGTACAGCTGCCTGTGTAACACTCTTGTGCAGTCACTCAACGTAAGTTCTACTTAACGGTCTGAAGGACGTTGTTGGTTGTTAGGGTAAGGTTGAGACCTATGACAATAGTGGAACTTTAAGCTGTATTAATACTTATCAGGATTTTAATTTTGCGAGTTAGTTAGAAGCAGGTCATGCAACTTACAATTGCAGGACCATTTGACTAATTACGACAACTAACGGCGCGTAAAATCGCGACTGATGTTGTGTATGCGTTTTTATCGTGTCTTTATTGTATTCTTTATACATGAACCATATGTAGCAGCAGGTTGCCGATAATAGTATATTGACAATAAGGGATGCATGTTCAGTTAATGGCTGACATAATTCTTGGTACTTTCTAATCTTATGTATGATAAACCCGTTTTGCATCTACATTTATGATCAGGCACCCCACAAGCTGGAAACTGTGGAGCCCGATGGGCCGGTTCTTGGATCAAGTACAACCATCACATGTGTTTGCGTTCGATAAGGCATGTGTGTAGATTTGAATATGGGTAGCGATCGAATATGGGTATATTACGATATACTGAGGTTTGCGTGACATTTAAACCGTTTCCTTGATGCTACGATATCATTGATCAGTTGCTAATTAAAATATAACTTGTGGAACGCAGTGTGTTAGCGCTTCGGACTCTCAATCGAGAGAACCCTGGTTCGAATCCTGATGCTGCTGTTTGCAACATTCGGAGAGTTCTTTGGCTCTACGTAATTCCAGTTCATTCGGTTATACGAACGAGTACCTAGCTATAGACAGCGGTGGATATTCGAATAATCTGCGGCGTGGCTGAATATTTTCCATAGACGTTGATATGGTTTTTGATTGAACAGGTCTGCCAGGGAGTAACGTGTAAAGATTTTGTATCTGTTCTACTTACTTTTACATAACTACTACTAATTGAAAACGTTCGTTGAATTTTAATACCCCACTAAGAGGAGAAATGCGTGAAAAACGATTGTTTTCCACATCCGTTATATGTCAGAATAATCAGTTATTCTAATTAGGGTTTCCAGACCGACTGGAGAGCGTTGTCCTACAAAGAGAAAAACATTAATTAAACGGTTCCTGTAAATATGTATTGCAAATCAACATCATGTATGAATATGTGTTACAATAAATAATCAATAGTCCGAGGGGTAACTAGCGATATAAATTATAATTACGGAATTTATATTTATCCAAACGTTCGTGTATGTATAACGCATCGATCTGTTTTTGTATGTAAAGAGTGTGGTTATTCTCCAAATGATGGCTTTAAGTTTATGAGGTTGGGGTCTCTTGAGCCACTTCACATGCTTCCATTAATGTTTACATATTTGGAAATTGATATATCCCAGCTTCACAAATGCAACTATTAAAGGACATACATGCGTTGTTTATACGATGATAATGCACTTTTAATATTAAAAACTGTACTCTTTTCAAGGTTTTTCGTTGATGGCATGAAAAATGGCTCAGAGTTCTCAATCTTCCCCTGTAATACTTCTATTCTATGTATATTTGTACTTCTCGCGCCTTTATGCCACATTTAGAGCAAAGCTAACATTATACATTATTGTGTAATTGGTGTTCGGTTTATTTCGTATTATAATAGTCATTATGTAAGTTAAATAAAACCCGTAGTCATGTGTTTTGAAATCATAGAAGAATTCGGGATTCTTCGGGATACTAGATCTAGGTTGTGTAATTGTTTCATAGCGTTGCACATACAGAACCCGTTACGTAATTATGATCTAAGCATCATTTAGTTGGTGTATAAAGTATTGCTTTATTGCACATCGATTAAGTGCTCATCGTTGTTTGTCCAGTAACACCAAACAATGCATGAGCCAGACATTGGTATGCCATCATCCATATGTTATGACCCTACGTTTCAGATGGGCGTTTTCTCTACACAACAAGCCTCGCAACCACCAGCCAGGCCGCTGTAGACAGGTTCCGGGTATCGGTAAGTTTTGGTCTGTTGCGGCTAGCTTGATACCTCGATCTGCCTAGTCTGATTGTTGGGGGTGTTCTGCAGTTACATAACGAATATAATACTAAGGAGACGAAGGTGATACTTAGTTTGTGACTGCGGGTTTTAAATCTAATTACAGCGGGACTCAGATTGAATAGCCGGGGAGCACGTGTTCTAATTCTGGGAATTTTGAACACCGCTTATTATGTTTGTTTGCTCTGTATTTTATTTAGCAAGTATGTCGATAGAGTCGATGACTCCTACTAAGGTATGTACACTTGTCATCTTGTTATTTTCAATAATGCTTTTCATCAGTAAGATTATAAAAATTATTATGATGAAGAGTATTACTGTTATTTATTGATAGATGTTGTTTCAGTACGCATTAGTAAATCACATTGACTACGTTGTGGAAAGTGGAAATTAAGTATTTGATGAAATCATGTTCCATGGTCACACAAATAATAGAGCCTGAGTTATATATATTTGGTTCGTGAGGTGTGGTATTTAGTTTTATTTTACAATGTTGTTGTATTGTGCAATAGATAAATGCAGATGGATGTTGTTGATGTATTATCCAATGATATTGAATATGCGTGAACGTAACCATATTAAATGTTATATGATGCTGGCAACGAAACCGAAGTAGCGTTCGCAACATAAAAATTACTGTTCAATGATTTTACTTAGAGAAACATCCTAGGTTGATGTATGACCTGTCGACACATCGTAAATCGAAATGTGATACGACGCAATTCGACGTTATGATAAGGCATCATTTAGAGAACCACCGTTACGCCCAGTGTAACCTTAGGAAGTCTTGGCGATGTGTATGCCTGATGTCAACGTTTTTGTAGGCAAGCTTACTTACCAAATCAAATCAAATTTTATTTTGCAACAACAACAAATACTGACTTAAGCGAATACACAAAACA